>CM038669.1:27472165-28172604 GCA_021605145.1 Aegilops bicornis | reverse complement strand
ATGGAGCTGAGCCGATTAATCTCAGGCCATATAGATACTCGCACGATCAAAAGGAAGCCATTGAAAAGTTGGTCGATGAAATGCTAGCAGCTGCTGTGATTAGGCCAAGCTCAAGCCCTTTGCCCTTTTCAAGTCCTGTACCTGTAGGTAGGATGGGTGGGAGTTGGCGATTGTGTATAGAGAGATCAGGCCCGTGGAAAGCACACACACACGCCTGGGGAATGAATCCACTTTTTCATTCTCAATACTAGGGGGGGCTTCTCCGATCGATTGCTTTCACTGTTATTCCCCAGATTGGCGAAATGGCCTTTCGTCTTGCTTCCGTAAAATAATAAAATGTGCTTTCGCCAGAAGAAGAAAAAAGAAGATAGCTCATGGAACAAGGAGTGGAAAGAGCCTAATCTTGGGGATGCCCATGGCACCCCCAAGATAATCCAAGGGCACCAAAAAGTCAAAGCTTGGGGATACCCCGGAAGGCATCCCCTCTTTCGTCCGCTTCCATCGGTAATTTACTTGGAGCTATATTTTTATTCACCACATGATAAGTGTTTTGCTTGGAGCGTCTTGTATTATTTGTGTATTTGCTTTTTAGTTTACCACAGTCATCCTTGCTGGACACACCTTTTGAGAGAGCCATACATGAATTGGAATTTGATAGAATACTCTATGTGCTTCACTTATATCTTTTGAGCTTGATAGTTTTGCTCATAGTGCTTCACTTACATCTTTTTGAGCGTGATAATTTTTGCTCCAGTGCTTCACTTAGATCTTTTAGAGCATGATGGTGGATTTGTTTTAAAGAAACTTGATCTCTCATGCTTCACTTAGATTATTTTGAGAGTCGTTAATGGCATGGTAGTTTGCTTAATGTTAATATACTTGGTATTCAAGATATGTGAAACTTTCTTTTGAGTGCGTTGAATACTAAGATAAGTTTAATGCTTGATAATTGTTTTGAGATATGAAGATGATGATATTAGAGTCATGCTAGTTGAGTAGTTGTGAATTTAAAGAATGCTTGTGTTGAAGTTTGTGATTCCCGTAGCATGCACGTATGGTGAACCGTTATGTGATGAACTCGGAGCATGATTTATTTATTGATTGTCTTCCTTATGAGTGGCGGTCGGGGACGAGCGATGGTCTTTTCCTACAAATCTACCCCCCTAGAAGCATGCGCGTAATACTTTGCTTTGATAACTTCTAGATTTTTGCAATAATTATATGAGTTCTTTATGACTAATGTTGAGTCCATGGATTATACGCACTTTTTCCCATCCTTCCACTATTGCTAGCCTCTCTAATACCGCGCATGTTTCGCCGGTATCATACACCCACCATATACCTTCCTCAAAACAGCCACCATACCTACCTATCATGGCATTTTCATAGCCATTTCTAGATATATTGCCATGCAACTTTCCACCATTCCGTTTATTATGACACGCTCCATCATTGTCATATTGCTAGCATGATCATGTAGTTGACATCGTATTTGTGGCAAAGCCACCGTTCATAATTCTTTCATACATGTCACTCATGTTTCATTGCATATCCCGTACACCACCGGAGGCATTCATATAGAGTCATATTTTGTTCTAAGTATCGAGTTGTAATTGTTGAGTTGTAAGAAAAAAATAAAGTGTGATGATCATCATCTTTAGAGCATTGTCCCAAGTGAGGAAAGGATGATGGAGAATATGATTCCCCCACAAGTCGGGATGAGGCTCCGGACGAAAAAAAAAGAGGCCATAAAAAAAGAGAAAAGGCCCAAATAAAAAAATGAGAGAAAAAGAGAGAAGGGATAATGTTACTATACTTTTACCACACTTGTGCTTCAAAGTAGCACCATGATCTTCATGATAGAGAGTCTCTCATTTTGTCACTTTCATATACTAGTGGGAATTTTTCATTATAGAACTTGGCTTGTATATTCCAACGATGGGCTTCTTCAAATGCCCTAGGTCTTCGTGAGCAAGCGAGTTGGATGCACACCCACTTAGTTTCTTTTGTTGAGCTTTCATATACTTATAGCTCTAGTGCATCCGTTGCATGGCAATCCCTACTCACTCACATTGAAATCTATTGATGGGCATCTCCATAGCCCGTTGATACGCCTAGTTGATGTGAGACTATCTTCCCTCTTTTTGTCTTCTCCACAACCACCGTTCTATTCCACATATAGTGCTATATCCATGGCTCATGCTCATGTACTGCGTGAAGATTGAAAAAGTTTTGAAAATTTTAAAGTATGAAACAATTGCTTGCTTGTCATCGGGGTTGTGCATGATTTAAATACTTTGTGTGGGGATGATGGAGCATAGCCAGACTATATGATTTTGTAGGGATAACTTTCTTTGGCCATGTTATTTTGAGAAGACATAATTGCTTAGTTAGTATGCTTGAAGTATTATTATTTTTATGTCAATATGAACTTTTGTCTTGAATCTTTCGGATCTAAATATTCATACCAAGATTAAGAAGATTTACATTGAAATTATGCCAAAGTATCACTCCGCATCAAAAATTCTCCTTTTATCATTTACCTACTCGAGACGAGCAGGAATTAAGCTTGGGGATGCCTGATACGTCTCCAACGTATCTATAATTTTTGATTGCTCCATGCTACTTTATCTATTGTTTTGGACTATAATGGGCTTTATTTTCCACTTTTATATTACTTTTGGGACTAACCTATTAACCAGAGGCCCAGCCCAGAATTGCTGCTGTTTTTGCCTTTTTCAAGATTTCAAGAAACATAATATCAAACGGAGTCCAAACGGAATGAAACCTTCGAAACGTGATTTTCTCACCGAACGTGATCCAGGAGACTTGGACCCTCGCCAAGGAACATCGAGGCGGTCACGAGGTGGGGCGCCCCCATAGGCGCGCCCCCTGCCTCGTGGGCCCCGATGCTCCAAATGACGTACTCCTTCCTCCTATATATACCTACGCACTCCCAAACAATCAGAACAGGAGCCAAAACCTAATTCCACCGCCCCAACTTCCTGTATCCACGAGTCCCATCTTGGGGCCTGTTCCGAGCTCACGAGGGGGCATCCACCATGGAGGGCTTCTACATCAACACCATAGCCTCTCCGATGAAGTGTGAGTAGTTTACTTCAGACCTTCGGGTCCATAGCTAGTAGCTAGATGGCTTCTTCTCTCTTTTGGATCTCAATACAATGTTCTCCCCCTCTCTCGTGGAGATCTATTCGATGTAATCTTCTTTTGCGATGTGTTTGTTGCGACCGATGAATTGTGGGTTTATGATCCAGCTTATCTATGAATAATATTTGAATCTTCTCTGAATTCTTTTATGTATGATTGAGTTATCTTTGCAAGTCTCTTCGAATTATCCGCTTGGTTTGGCCAACTAGATTGGTAGTTCTTGCAATGGGAGAAGTGCATGGCTTTGGGTTCAATCTTGTGGTGTCCTTACCCAAAGGATGTAAAGGGTTGCAAGGCACGTATTGTATTGTTGCCATCGAGGATAACAAGATGGGGTATTTATCATATTGCATGAATTTATTCCTCTACATCATGTCATCTTGCTTACATGCTACTCTGTTTTTAACTTAATACTCTAGATGCATGCTGGATAGCGGTCGATGAATGGAGTAATAGTAGTAGATGCAGAATCGTTTGGGTCTACTTGTCTCGGACGTGATGCCTATATACATGATCATACCTAGATATACTCATAACTATGTTCAATTCTGTCAATTTCTCAACAGTAATTTGTTCACCCACCGTAGAATATTTATGCTCTTGAGAGAAGCCACTAGTGAAACCTATGGCCCCGGGTCTATTCTCATCATATCAATCTCCATCACTTTTATACTTGCTTTGTCTTTACTTTGCCTTTACTTTTCACTTTGCATCTTTATACCAAAAATACCAAAAATATTATCTCTATCAGATCTCACTCTAAGTAAGTGACCGTGAAGGGATTGACAACCCCTAATCGCGTTGGTTGCGAGTAGCTATCGTTTTGTGCAGGTACGAGGGACTTGTGCGTGGCCTCCTACTGGATTGATACCTAGGTTCTCAAAAATTGAGGGAAATACTTACGCTACTGTGTTGCATCATCCTCTCCTCTTCGGGGAAAACCAACGCAAGCTCAAGACGTAGCACTGGGCCCTGGGATCCCACTCCGGGCTACTATCATCAGCCGTGGTGGACGCCTCTGGGAGGGAACCTTTCCCCCACTTTGGCGATTCGGCCTCGAGGGATGAGGAGGCCGTCCTTTTCTTCCCTCCCCCTACGGGGGACTCGTCTTCTTCCTCCTCCTCTTCGTCTTCGGAGGAGGGATGGTCGCTGGAGTCTTCGGATTTTGCGTCCGAAGCATCGCGACGATGGAGGCCACTCCGGGTCTTCTTGACCTTCTTGGATGCCTCTTTCTTCGGCGCCTCGTAAGGCGTTGCGACCAGCATCTTCGTCAGAAGAGGTCCGGCCGGTTCTTCCGGCAGCGGGGCAGGACAGTGTATCCGCTCCACCTTTTTCGTCCATTCCTCGGGACATGCCAGCTAAAACATGGATGGACAGAGCACAACAAGGACTTACCGGACTTGCAGAGCGGGATAGTTGATACCCACGGTCCTCGGCGGAGCCCGACCATGGTTTGCCGGACTTGAAGAGCACCTTCCAGATGTCCTTTTGGAAGGAGCCATAGAGCTCCCGTAGGGTCTGGTGTTCGGCTGGGTCGTATTCCCACAAATTGCAGGCTCAACGCTGGCAAGGGAGAACCAGGCGAACTAACATCACCTGGACTACGTTGATGAGTTTTACATCCTTGTCGACCATGCTCTGGACGCGCGTTTGGAGCACTGACAGCTCGTTGGATGAGGACCAGTTCAGGCCCTTCTCGGGCCAGGACGTGAGCCGCAGTGGGGCTCCGGATCTGAATTCAGGAGCAGCGGCCCACTTTTTACCGTGCGCTTCGGTGATATAGAACCACTGCTGCTGCCACTCCTTGACGGAATCATTGAAGGCACCCGTCGGCCATACGACCTTGGGCATGCTCACCGTGGGCCGCCGCATTCGGCGTGCTCGCCATTCACCACCTTGGGCTTCACGTTGAAGATCTTCAGCCACAAGCCGAAGTGGGGCGAAATACGGAGAAAAGCCTCACACACGACGATGAACGCCGAGATGTTAAGGAAAGAATTGGGGGACAGTTCATGAAAATCAATCTCATAATAATACATGATGCCGCGAATGAATGGGTGAAGGGGAAACCCGAGCCCGCGGACAAAATGAGGAAGAAACACGACCCTCTCATGGGGCTCCGGAGTAGGGACGATCTGTCCCACCGGCGGAAGACGATGGCTGATTTTCTTGGCCAGGTACCCGGCCTCTTGGAGCCTTTTGATATCCTTCTCCCGGACAGTAGAGGCCATCCATTTGCCTCCTACTCCGGATCCGGACATCTTTGGAGAGCCTCTCTTCGGTGGAGAAGACGAGTGCTTGGGCAATAGGGCTTGAGCAAAGGGGAATGGACGAGCGAAGGGAATGGCGTGGGTGTAGAGGAAGAGACCTTATCTCTTTATAGAGGTGATAAAAGCTTTTGCGCCTCCCCACTTGCCTATTGGAACCCGCTCGTTCCCCAATCGCCGCGATTGGTGGTGTGATTGGGCTGCCCGTGCCCATATTAATGAAAGCCCGCGATAAGGGGGACACGATCTCTGCTTCAACGAGACGTGCCCGGAAACCGCCTTGCAATGTGTGCGGTGGTTGGTTGTGGAGAGACGGTTCAATAATGTCTCCACCATGATGTTATGTCATGCTATCTGAAAATGTCAGCAGGTTGTATTTGTGGAATATCGTTATCCCCATAAAGGCATGTGAAGATCGTCTTGCAGATTCGGACACAATTTAAGTGTTCGATAATTACTTTGGAGTATTAGGAGATGGAACCCACCTTGCAATGCCGAAGACAAACTGCGCGCCGGACTCATCGTCATTGAATCCTGGTTCAGGGGCTACTGAGGGAGTCCTGGATTAGGGGGTATCCGGACATCCGGACTATATACTCTGGCCGGACTGTTGGACCGTGAAGATACAAGACTCAAGACTTTGTCCCGTGTACGGATGGGACTCTCCTTTGCGTGGAAGACAAGCTTGGCGATCCGGATAATAGATTTCCTTCTTTGTAATCACTCTGTGTAAACCCTAGCCCCCTCCGGTGTCTATATAAACCGGAGGGTTTAGTCCTTAGAGACACAATCATAATCATCATAGGCTAGCTTCTAGGGTTTAGCCTCTACGATCTCGTGGTAGATCAACTCTTGTAATACTCATATCATCAAGATCAATCAAGCAGGAAGTAGGGTTTTACCTCCATCGAGAGGGCCCGAACCTGGGTAAAACATCGTGTCCCTTGCCTCCTGTTACCATTAGCCTTAGACGCACAGATCAGGACCCCCTACCCAAGATCCGCCGGTTTTGACACCGACACTGACCACAAAGGGCCCTTCCCAAGGTGGGGATAACTTGTGTGCATCAGTTTGATCCTGGATGAGCCGGAGCACCAGATCACCTTCTTGAAAGGTTCTGGACTTAACCTGGCGGCTGTGATAATGGCGCAGGTCCTGCTGGTAAATCGCCGAGCGGGCTGCTGCCAAGTCACGCTTTTCATCTAACAAGTCAAGTGCATCCTGATGCGCTTGCTCATTATCAGCCTCAACATAAGCCGCCACGCGGGGCGAGTCATGACGGATGTCACTAGGGAGAACCTCCTCGGCTCCGTAAACCATGAAGAAAGGCGTATAACCCATAGATCTGTTGGGGGTAGTATTGATGCTCCATATCACAGAGGGTAACTCCTCGACCCAACAACCCGGCGTTCGTTGCAAAGGAACCAAAAGCTGGGGCTTGATACCTTTCAAGGTTTCCTGATTGGCTCTTTCAGCTTGACCATTGGATTGGGGGTGAGCTAATGATGAAACATCAAGCCGAATATGCTCACGTTGACAGAACTCCTCCATGGCACCTTTGGACAGATTAGTATCATTGTCAGTTATAATGTTGTGTGGAAAGCCAAAATGAAAGATCACCTTTTTCATGAATTGAACCGCGCTGCATCACACTTACTAACTGGCTCTGCCTCAAACCACTTTGTGAATTTGTCAACCGCCACCAAGAGGTGGGTCTTTTTATCTTTGGACCTTTTGAAAGGCCCAACCATGTCGAGCCCCCAGATTGCAAACGACCAAGTAATTGGAATCATCCTCAACTCTTGAGCCGGCACGTGAGCACCTCTTGAGAACTTCTGACAACCATCACATTTCCTGACCAGATCCTCCACATCAGCGTGAGCTGTTAGCCAAGAAAATCCATGACGAAAAGCCTTGGCCACCAGGGACTTTGCACCGGCATGATGGCCACAATCTCCTTCATGAATCTCACGAAGAATTTATTGACCTTCCTTAGGAGAAACACAGTGTTGAAAAGCTCCAGTGACATTGCGATGATGCAACTCGCCATTGCCAATTGTCATTGACTTAGACCGCCGGGTTATCTGCCTGGCCAAAGTTTCATCCTCAAGCAACTCACCCCGAGTCATGTAAGCCAAGTACGGCACTGTCCAATCTGGGATGACGTGAAGAGCTGCCACCAATTGTGCTTCTGGGTCAGGAACAACCAAGTCTTCCTCTGTAGGCAAGTTGACAGAAGGGTTATGCAGAATATCCAAGAAAGTGTTAGGTGGCACCGGCTTACGCTGAGACCCCAGCCGGCTTAAAGCATCAGTCGCCTCATTCTTTTTGTGATCAATGTGCTCCACTTGGTAACCCTTGAAGTTTCCAGCAATGGCATCAACTTCGCGGCGATAAGCCGCCATGAGAGGATCCTTGGAATCCCACTTGCCTGATACTTGTTGAGCCACCAAATCTGAGTCGCCAAAGCACCTTACCCGGCTTAAGCTCATCTCCTTAGCCATCCGAAGACCATGGAGCAAGGCCTCATACTCAGCTGCATTGTTAGTACAGGGAAACATCAACCGTAGCACATAACAAAATTTGTCACCTCGAAGGGAAGCTAAAACAACTCCAGCCCCCGAGCCCTCTAATTGCCTGGACCCATCAAAGTGAATAGTCCAATATGTGTTGTCCGGCTTCTCTTCAGGCATCCGCAGCTCTGTCCAATCGTTGATGAAGTCCACCAGTGCTTGAGACTTGATAGCTGTGTGTGGCACATACTTTAAACCATGAGGCCCAAGTTCAATGGCCCACTTGGCGACTCATCCTGTGGCTTCTCTGTTTTGAATGATATCTCCTAAAGGAACAGAACTGACCACAATGATGGGATGGCCTAGGAAATATTGCTTAAGCTTCCGGCTCGCCATGAACACCCCATAAACGAGCTTCTACCAATGTGGATACCTTTGCTTGGACTCAATAAGCACCTCGCTGATGTAATAAACCGGCCGTTGAACCGGATGTTCCTTACCAGCCTCCTTGTGCTCCACCACAATGGCCACACTGACAGCACGTGTGTTAGCAACCACATATAACAATAATGGCTCCTTATCAATGGGAGCAGCAAGGACTGGTGGCTCAGCTAGCTGTCTCTTCAAATCTTCAAAGGCAGCGTTAGCGACATCACCCGCATAAAGTCGCTCTGTCTTCTTCATCATCTGATACAGCGGTATGGCCTTCTCACCTAACCGTCTTATGAACCGGCTTAAAGCAGCAATACGACCCGCCAAACGCTGAACATCATTGATACACGCTGGCTTAGCCAAAGAGGTGATTGCCTTGATCTTCTCCGGGTTAGCCTCAATGCCTCTGTTAGAAACCAGAAAACCCAAAAGCTTGCCGGCTGGCACACCAAAAACACACTTGGCCAGGTTAAGCATCATCTTGTAGACCCGGAGATTATCAAAGGTTTCCTTCAGATCATCTATAAAGGACTCTTTCTCTATGGACTTCACCACAATGTCATCCACATAAGCATGAACATTGCGCCCAATCTGATTGTGAAGATAGTTCTGCACACATCGCTGATAAGTCGCCTCGGCACTCTTAAGCCCAAAAGGCATAGACACATAGTAGAAGGCTCCAAACTGAGTAATAAAAGTCGTCTTCTCCTGGTCCTTAACTGCCATCTTGATCTGATGATAACCAGAATAAGCATCCAAAAAACTCAAACGCTCACAGCCCACCGTAGCATCAATGATTTGATCAATGCGAGGGAGAGCGAAAGGATCAGCCGGACAAGCCTTGTTTAAGTCCGTGTAGTCCACATACATACGCCAGGTGTCATTCTTCTTAAGCACAAGCACCGGGTTAGCCAACCACTCTAGATGAAAAACTTCAACAATGAACCCGGCCGCCAAGAGCCGGGCCACTTCCTCACCAAGGGTCTTACGCCTCTCCTCATTGAACCGTCGAAGAAACTGCTTGACCGGCTTAAATTTTGGATCAATATTGAGAGTGTGCTCAGCGAGTTCTCTCGGTACACCTGGCATGTCAGAAGGTTTCCATGCAAAGATGTCTCGGTTCTCACGGATGAACTCGAT
Organism: Aegilops bicornis; assembly: GCA_021605145.1. Taxonomy (NCBI): domain Eukaryota; kingdom Viridiplantae; phylum Streptophyta; class Magnoliopsida; order Poales; family Poaceae; genus Aegilops; species Aegilops bicornis. The sequence goes on along the minus strand of CM038669.1, from coordinate 28,163,084 downwards.
GAGCGCGCTTTCCTATTTGGGATCCAGATTAGCACTGATACTGAACTGCTTAGATGAGTCGCCTGGAACAAAATCAACAAGCTTGGTGTCATCGGCCAACTTAAACTTCATCACCGGCTCATGTTCTGTGGTTGGCTTCTTCAAAGACGTCATGTCCGCCGGGTCAACATTGTCCTTGTAGAACTTCAACTCCTCTGTTGCACAAACAGATTCAGCGTAAGCAGCATCGCCTTCCTCACATTCCAAGGCTATCTTCCGACTCCCATGCACTGTGATGGTGCCCTTATGACCCAACATCTTGAGCTGCAGATAAACATAACATGACCGTGCCATGAACTTGGCATAAGCCGGCCGTCCAAACAGGGCGTGCTACGGGCTCTTGATTTTGACCACCTCAAAAGTTAGTTCTCAGCCCTAGAATCATGCTCATCTCCAAAGGCCACTTCCAGTTCAATCTTACCCACTGGGTACTCCGACTTACCAGGCACCACTCCATGGAAAACAGTGTTGGACGTACTAAGGTTTTTATCAGTCAACCCCATGCGACAGAAAGTCTCATAATAGAGGATGTTGATGCTACTGCCTCCATCTATGAGAACCTTAGTGAATATATATCCACCAACCTGAGGTGCCACCACCAAGGCCAAGTGACCCGGATTGTCAACCCGGGGAGGGTGATCTTCCCTACTCCATAGAATAGGCTACTCAGACCATCTCAAATAACGAGGAACTGCTGGCTCAACAGGGTTCACAGCCCTCTTATGAATCTTCTGGTCCCGTTTGCACAAACTAGTGGTAAACACATGATACTGTCCACTATTCAGCTGCTTTGGATTACTCTGATATCCAGATTGTTGCTGCTGCTGACCTCCCTGGCCAGATTGCTGATTATAACCATCTTCATTACCTTAAGAGCCTTCAAAGTTGGAATATGAACCGCCGCCCGGGCCATGAAAACCGCCGCCACCTGAGTTGTCGCCCGGCCCATGATTGCCGTCAAACATGTTAGAATTCTTGAAAGCCTTCATGATTGTGCAGTCCTTCCATAAGTGAGTGGCCGGTTTCTACTGAGTATTGTGCCTTGGACATGGCTCATTTAGCAACTGCTCAAGAGTGGGACCTGACCCGCCAGACCGAGGAGGTGGTCTCCCCTTACGTTGTTGATTGTTGCCCTATGCATTGGTGTTAGCCACAAACTCTAAGCTACCATCAGCCTTGCGTTCATTATTGCCTCCTTGACTTGCCGGGTTATGTTGATGACCCTTGGCGTTGTTGTTCTTCTTTCCCTCCACTGTCTTCTCATCGTCAGACTCGGGATCCTTGGTACTATCAGAGTCGGCGTACTTGACTAGAGCCGCCATTAGCTGGCCCATGTCATTACAATCGCGCTTGAGCCGCCCCAGCTTCATTTTTAGAGGCGTAAAACGGCAATTTTTCTCTAACATTAAGACTGCAGAGCCGGCATCCATCTTATCAGATGAATGTATTATGGCTTTGACCCGGCGCACCCAATGGGTCGTGGACTCACCCTCCTCTCGCTTGCAATTAGTCAAATCCACAATTGACATCGGCTGCTTGCATGTATCTTTGAAGTTCTGAATAAACCGGGCCTTTAACTCTGCCCATGAACCGATGGAATTAGGTGGCAGCCCCTTCAACCAAGTGTGGGCCGTTCCATCCAACATCATGGTGAAGTACTTGGCCATCACAGCGTCACTGACTTCCAGCAGCTCCATGGCCATCTCATAGCTTTCAATCCATGCCCCGGGCCGTAAGTCGGCCGTGTAATTATGCACCTTTCGAGGCCCCTTAAAATCCTTGGGCAAACGCTCATTATGCAGAGCCGGCACTAGACAAGGGACACCTCCAGTCCTAGTGGTCACGTCTGCCTCAATAGAAGTCATCGGATAAACCGGAAAAGACTGGTAAGCTGCCCCCTAAGCCGCCTGCTCAGCCTCTTGACGTATCCTGTCTTGATCAACCAAGTTAGGAGCTCCATCACACGCTGGATCATTCCCGCACGGCTGGTCACGGCGTCGGGCGTTGCTTGAAATGGCCGCTGGATCCATGTGCCTGCTATAACTCGGGCTCCGGCTTGGGCGAGGGGTCGAATGAATCCTGTCTCGGCTATAGGAGTACGCCTCCTGCTGCTCCAAAGTCGTCTGTAGAAGCTCTCTGACCCTTCGTGTTTCAACCGCTGTCGGAGAATCGCCATCCACCGGGAGAGCTGCCAATTGTGCCGCCGTAGCGATCATGTTCTCCAGAGGGTTAGAATAATGACCCGGTGGTGTTGGTACATAGTGAGGTGGAGTAATATTCAGACGAGGGGGTTCCGTCACACGTGGCTAAACCGGCATCCCAGCCCCGGGCGTTGCAACCCGGTTTACCTCCGGCGGGTTACTGGGCCCTACACCGGGTGTGCGGAAGAGGTTTCGAGGATCATTAACCGGAGGCAGACGGGATTGGATCTTCTGGGACCTTCTCTTCATGACCTCATTTGACGCGTTCTGATCCATCGTGAGCTGGAAAGCCTGCGACTGAATCCGCTGAGCTTGAGCGTCCAGAGCTGCCCGCTCTGCGGTCATCCTAACGTGTTCTGCCATCAGGTCTTCCTTAGCCTGCACTATATCCTGCTTTAACTGCGCCACTTCCGCATCATGTTGAGCTTGATCCACCGGGTTGATCACGGTGGTTAATAGAGCTGTCTTCTTATCCATGAGATCCATCAGCACCTGAACCGACGGGCACGCAGGGCCTCCTGCCCCGGTTGCCGCTGACCCGGAGGTTATCGCTACCGCAGCCGTAGAGTTTTGAACAGGTTGCGTGCTAGCCATGAAGATCCCAACTCTGCTCAGCGGCTCAAAGGGGTCCGGAATACTGCTGCCATCGAACAGCCCCCAAGCCCGCCATCTTGCAGTTGATACAACGAATATGTCTCACCCGTGGACGACTCACCATCAAAGTAGATGGCCATCTCACCGCCAGACACAGATCCATCAGAAAATTCCCCTCCATGGATGCATCCCACAAAGGCACGCTTCACGGCGGGCTGAGCCCGGGAGGGTCTCGCATGCTGAGCCGTCTCGATGACGTCGGTGCAGATGTCCGGCTCAGGGCCCGACTCGCTGATCTTACCGATGAAGATGTGGATTCTGCCGAAGGGAACCCAGTACCCGTACTCAATTGAGCCGGCGTCGGGGGCCCAGCCTGCGTCGTCGATGTAGAGCTTGCCGTGACGACTCTTGGTCATCCGGCCCACAGCGTATCCCTTGATCCCTTCGAAGCTGCCCTTCAAGAACTCAAATCCACCGTGCGCTGGCCCCACGGTGGGCGCCAACTGTCGTGGAATTGTCACGGCAGATGTCCTAGTGAAAGGACTTAGTCGTGGAGCCATCGCAACTAGGAAGCTTAAAGGGGTTAAAACGGGACAAAGGACACGGGATTTTATACTGGTTTGGCCCCTTGCAGTGAAGGTAATGGCTTAATCCAGTTTGAGGTGGGATTGCTTATGTCTCGATGACTAGGGAGCGAATCCGCTTGACCTAGCTATCCATCTGATGTTACTTGTCCTGAATCACGGTGGTCGCCCCTTTATATACTGAGGTCGACGCCTGACTCACAGAGTCCCAAATGCTCATAAACAGTGTCCGGCTCGGTCTCTCTCTATTCTTGCCTTATAATACAAGTTATATACATACGGTGGTTTATCTCTACAGGCCTTAAGTCGCCTTTGGGCTTTGGGCCCCTAACTGAACCGCCATCTTCAAATATCGTCTTGGGCTTCATGAATCGTCATAGGTATAACCCGGCCCCTCCTAGGCGGGTCATACCAAATAGTTATATCCCCAACACACTGAGTATACCTGCATGCTTGTCATGAAGGATGCACCCATTGGGCTTCTCCTTCACAACTGATATTTTCAACTGCCTGAAGAACCATTGCGAGTGAGAAAAGTACCATCTACACATATCACCGGTCGGCAATGCCTGAAAGCTTCAATGCATACACCGAAAGAGAAGAAGAGACGATGCAGCACCCTCACAGTTGGGAACTCTGGCATGAAGAGGTCTTGGATATCGATATAGGTGCCTGGATTCCGGTGCTGCAGTGTGCGGAGGAGCTGGGCAACAGATTCATATGCATCAAAATAAGAACCAAATCTCCTCTCAAGTGCCGCATGCTTAGCCCTCCAAGCCTTTCCATAAGAAATTTTGTACTTCAACCTGGCGAAGACTTTTGTCTGGATAGCCTTCACTTCCATAGCTTTGCCCTCCACTATCTCATCGTAAAACAACCGAGCAGTAAGCATCGATGAAAGGTTGGCATGATCTCGAGGGATGCAGGGAATAAGACAAGTGTGATTAACTAAGTCACTGATCACCCAACTTGTGCCATACTTAGGGATATAGCCGTGCACCCTGGCGGGACAATCTGCATTCTTGCATACCATTGTCAGGTATTTCTGACTTGACACCTGAACTGTGAAAACCCTTTGCGTGGACATTGCTCAATTAATTATTGCATCGTTCAGAGCTTGCTTGTTGGGATACATAGCACCCATCGCAATATCGTTCTGGTGATATTGCTAGGCAGAATCATGTCCATCGTTCACGATCATTGCAGATGAAAAGGCATGATTCCATGATGCGGGATTAGGGACCTCCTCTGCATTTTCTTCTTCATCCAACTAGTCAGAATCATCGGCATGACCCCTATCAACATCGGTGTCTTCTTCTTCCATCTGGTCCTGCATGTGCCCATCTACCTTGTCAGCGTCCACCTCGCCACTGTAATCACCATCGGCATTTCCTCCTTCTACCTGACTACTCTGCCCTGGTTCGTAACCATCATCATTTCCTCCTTCTACCTGACTGCTCTGTCCTGGGTCGTAACCATCATCTCTAGCATTTGACATAGATAACTGCCTCCCTCCACTGCTCTGCCCAGGATCGTAGCCACCCTCGCCTTCATGTGCAGTGACCTCCTTCACGGCGGGAAGCACTAAGGCAACATGATTGCATCCCCTGCGTTCACAACCTTGTAACCACCGCACCCACTCGGAGTCTTGCTCTATTGGCGCCAAATAAAAGTAACTTATTGAACTTGACCGTGTTCAAAATGCATGAACACCGATGATGTGTGTTTCAGTATCAAGCCCTAAACTTGCCGCAATCCATTCTTTCAACTGACTGATAGACCATGTTTGAGGCGCGCTCATTGGCACCTCTATGTGAGTAAATTCACTTAGATCAGCTCCCATCTCAGTTGTTTGGACAGTACCTGGACCGTAGTAAAATATGAACTTCACTACATCAGACATCTCGGCTCACCTTTGAACAACGACAGACAAGTATTAAGCAACAACTTAAAATATCCGCACTACTAAATATTTGACATGTATATATATTACGGAATATTAACGGAGCAACTAAAAATATTCACAGACCTGCAAATATATTACGAATGTTTGCCGGAGCAACTACAAATATTGACAGATTTAAATATTTGACATCTACAAATATTACGGATATTCCAGGAGCAGCTCCAAATACTGACACACCAAAATATTTGACATCCACATATAGTACAGAATATTAACGGAGCAACTTCAAATTTTCACACAACTAAATAGTTGAAATCTAAATATATTTAGGGATACTACCGAAGCAAATAACAATAATCGCACACCTAATTTATTTCACATCAAAACATATACTACCGAATACTACCCGGAACAATTACGAGAGATAAAATGTGTGTTGAAATATACCCTTGAAGCGTGCGCACGAACAACGAACGGCGGCCTTCAATCAACGGAACCGGAGCCGGAAACTCCGCCACACTGCCGGAGCTTGACCTCCACCACCTCCACCACACTGCCCAAGCTTCACCACCACCACATCCACCTCCACCGCCGCCACAACCTCCACCAATGAGCTGAAAACAAGCTCCACCAAAATGCTCACCGTACACACCACGAGCTACCCCATCAGTAGATCGAGGTCTCCCTTGGCTCCCCTAACTAAATAGAACCCATTCACGATGCCAAATCCGCAAAAAACGGCTCATTTGGGTGTACAAATTAGAAGATGTTCGTGGAAGAAAAGGGAGAAAGAAGAACAGAGAAGAGCTCGCGCGTGGGAGAAAGGAGAATGAGGGAGAAAGGAGAAAGAGCCAGCCGCGTTGTGGGTCCTGCACCCTGTCGGCCCGCAGCTGACCGATCGATCTACAGCTGGCTGACATGGGCGCCTCGTGATCAGCCCGCGCCGACAGCCCCCTTGCTCCCCCTCACTAATTGGCCTAGCCAGTGGCCGACACGTGGCAGGCGGGCCAGCTGTCGGCCGTCCGCTCGCTGACTAGGCCCAGTCGACCTGCTGTGGGCTGACTAGGCTCAATCGGCCGGCAGTGGGCCGTCGGTGTATTATTTTTGAAAATTATTTATCCGGCGTAATATTTATGCAAATTAATAAAAAATATATTATTTAAAAAAAAGTTAGCCCAAAAGCAACGCCCAGGTTGATTTTTTCGTCCGGTACGCGTACGTAGCTAATGTAGCTAGACAAACGAAAAGTTATTTGATAGCCCCAGGCCGGTCGACGAGCCTGTTGATTTTTCTTTATTGCTTTACTGTTTGGTTTACAGGGGTCAGCAAGTGCATATTTGGTTACCCTTGTTTGCATTGCATGTGTCCCAATTAAGTCTGGTTGGAAAAAAGAATTGCACATCATTTGGTTGGCCTCATCTAGGTGTATGCATTAAGAGCAACTCCAACGGAGCGACCCAAACAGACGCGAATTTTGTCCGTTTTTTATCTATTTGGGTCAGCCAAGCGACATGCATGTCCGCTTTTCCGTTTGAGTCAGCCGATGTGCCAAAAGGGGGACATGCGCATTTTAGATATGTCTGTCCTGGCATTGCGTCAAACACCAGTGGGCAACCGCTCCCCCGCACCATCGCCCTGCCCGCAGACAAGGTTGACACCAGCCCTGAGCTCCTGCAGTGCCAGCCGCCGCACCTGCGTCCTGCCCACGCCCACCTTCGCCTGGGCTCGCCTCCACCGCGGCAGCGGCAGCCGCTCGCTTGCGCGAACCGCCCGCGCCAGCGTCCTGCCCGCGCCCACCTTTGCCCGTGCTCACCTTCACCGCGCACGTGTCCTGTCGCGGCAACGTCCCGACGCTCGCCGACGCCCGTGTCCAAACCGCGCCCGCAGGTGGGCCAGACGGGGCGTGCAGTGGGCAGAGGCGGATGAGTGGGACGCAGAAAGCGTCCGCTTTGTGTCCGCCTTGGACCGAAATATGATTCAAATTTGGGCCGGAAATGACTTCGCGCAGATAAAAAGCGGACGCGTTTTAGGAATGGGTCTCTGCGTTGGGCAGTCATTTTTATCCAGGCGGACCTAAACGGACATGGGCGGACGAAATGGATCGCCCAGTTGGAATTACTCTAATGGAGCAGTTTTGGCATGACGTTTGTCGTCATGTATTGGCTGGGCTAGTGCAACTACACGGTGTTTGCTTGCATACATGCGGCGAGGTCTGCTTATCTTGTATCTACATGGTGAGCTTAAAATTCTTCATCTCCAACTGTCAATCCAACTTGCCAAGTTCAACACTGCCTACTCTTATACCCTCTGTAGCAGCTTGAACACAAGTCTGCTTGAGCACGACATTGGAGTAAGCATGTTGCCTGCCTGTTCTTAAACACTCTATTGCAACTGTTTTTGTAAACCGTCACTTGTTCATTGCATGCTTTCCATAAACTTTAAGCCAATGGAACCCTCCCTCGAAACACCACATAACACTTGTCCTAGCATGGCAGAAGAGCAACAATTCAGGCAGCAAGCAATGAAGCATACTAGACATGTAACAGAAAAAGGCATGCATGATCATACGGCATAGCAAGTTCATCCTACCACTAACGTGGAGACTCATGTGTTGGCCCAGGCCCATGTAGAAGCGAGGGTAGCAAGTGATATTGCTCGTTGTGAGCGACACACCCACCCGACAATCGATAGGTAGGGAAATAGAGCACAAATTTTGTGTGTCGTCAGCTTAGCCATTTTCCTTGTCTTCTCTGGTTGTTTTCTTCACTGGTTTTCAGAGTGTTTCCCTTCTGGGGTTTTTCCCCTTTTTTCTTCCTTGTTCTCCTTTCCTTCTCTTTATATTTGTTTAACAATTCACAAAGTTCGATAAAGCTCAAAAGCTACAAAAATTGTTCGAAGTTGCAAAAGTTGTTTTGCTTTTTCAGAAAATAGTTTCGGTTTTCAAAAGTAGTTCATGTTTTTCAAAAAACCATCTCATGTTTTCAATAAATCTTAATAATATAAAACAATATTTTAAAACATGTTCACCAAATTCATTCACATTTTCAAACATTGCTTGCGTTCTGCAGAAAATTTTCATAATCTTTGAAATTGTGAAAAATTTCAAGAAATATTGAAAACGGTTAACAGTTTTTCAAATTTTAATTTGTGACTTAAAAAATTGTTCGCATTTTCAAAAAAACTTCAGGAAATTTCTAAATTATTTGGTTTTCCAGAAAATTGTAATTCACGATTTTTTTACTTCGCAAATTTTTTATATTTCTGTTTTTTATTGAATTTAGTGATCTTTTTTTAAATCCCCTAACATGTTTCGAATTCATGAAACATTGTTTCATTTAGTGCACACCTTTTGCGATTCTTAATATTTTTTTTGAACATGTGGACATTTTCGTTTTGAATTAGCGAACATTGTTTCAATTCGTGCACACCTTTTCCGATTTCATTATCTTTTTTTTTGAACGTGTGAACTCTTAATTTTGTGTAGTATTTATAATTCATATTTTTTTTGTATTCATCGAATAGTTTATGGAATCAGTTATTTATTCATATAAACTAGTTCAAAAATAAAAAATAGAGGGGGTTAAGCACCTCTACGTGAATAAGCACGTGTAAATGAAGAAAAAAAAACCGTAAGGTCCTGTGCCAAGGCTTGACCCATTATATAGGGATCGCTGTGGGACATCGCTCGATCGCCCCTCGGTACAGGCAAGGCATATCAGCGCGCGGATCGGTTTTCTGCGTTTTATTTTTGCTTTTTGTTTCGTGTCGGATAATTTTTGTTTTCTAATTTTCTGCCTTTTCTGTTATTCATTCTTCTTATTATATGTTAAAATATGGAATAATTTCTGAATACATTAAAAAAATTAAAATTCGATTTAAAAAAAATATAATTTGGAAAAAAATATAAACTCGTGAATATTTTTCGATATCAATACTTTACGTGATTTGAAATTTTTTAATATTTTTCTAACTCATTTACATGCTTTGAAATTTTTCTAACTCATTTACATGCTTTGAAATTTTTTAACTCATTTACGTGATATCGATATTCATAAAAGAAATTCTAACTCATTTACATGCTTTGAAATTTTTTAACATTTTTTAAAATCCGGGAATGTTTCTTCAAAATCACAACAAATTTTGAAATCCCAGAAACTTTCCATAAATCATGAAAAAGAATTAAATTCGAAAACTATTTCAAACTCTGGAACAATTTTTAAAATCCAGTATTTTTTTAAATTCCTGAAAAAACTTTGAAATCTGGGAACATATTTCTAATTCAGGCGTTTATTTTTCAAATCCAGAAACATTTCTCGAAATCATGAATCCGGATTTTTTTTTGAAATCCAGAACCATTTTGAAACTCAGAATACTTATCAAATTCATGAAGAGTTCTAAAAATTTGCAACAGTTTCAAACTCATGAACATTTTTCAAACTTACGAACAGTTCAAAAACTTCGTAAAATTCATTTTTCAAATTCGAATATTTCTGTCCCGAACATTGTTCACAAAAATTAAAAAATAAACAATAAAAAGGAGGCCATGGTCCGCATATGGACCGTCCATGCTAGCACGAGGGAGCCTATGTGCTTGCTCTGTATTCCCCCGAGATCACTAATTAAAGGGTATCCTTTGTAAAAGCCACTCCCACCTTTACAATTGTCGAGTGGCGCTCAGTGTGCCACTTACCGCAACCTAAGAGTTTTTTCATTATTTTCTCATAGATTTGTTTTTTCAAAATGTTTTATCTCCTCAACCATACATCAAAATCCCAAACCGTTTTTACCTTTGGATTTCTCACATAGAGATCTTCAAAACTAAATCTCATAGTAATAGGTTTCGACAAACACACGTACGTAATAGAAAACAAATAACTGAAAAAAAAACTAAAGCCGGAAGCTCATTTGTTTTCTTCTCTTTTCCCCCTTTTCAAGAGGCACAATTGTGCTTTCCCGCGAAAGCAAATCTGTGCCTCCACGAGAAGCAGATTTGTGCTTCTCGTGGAAGCAAAAAAAAAATAAACACATTTTTTTCTCTTCTGAGAGGCACATCTGTTCATCTCGCGGAAGCAAATTTGTGCATGTCGTGAAAGCAAAAAAATGTGTTTTTTTCCTTTTGCCGAAAGGCACAGCTGCGCCTCTCACGGAAGTAAATCTTTCTCTCATGAGAAGCGAATCTCTGCTCTCCTAGAAAAGAAAAGAAAATTCCTTTACGTGAGGTACAATTATGCCTTTCACGCCGAAGGTTGGCTCATTCGCGGGCGTCTACCAAATGAATAAATGTGATGAAAAAATAGAGCATGCAGGGAGTTTGAGCTGCAGAGTTGTCTCACTTGCCAGCCAAGCTGCCGACCGAGGTTTGCCAATAGAGAAGCACTAAGTTTAAAGTATAAGTTGAATGACTGGGCCGCTTTTTTCCTTCAAAATTTCAATATTTCATGGAAAAACTGTGAACACATTTTCTTACAAAATATGAATAATGTTTGAAAGTCGTGAACGAATTTTGAAATTCTAACAAACTTTTAAAATGTGTTTTTTTGGAAAAAAAGTGAGTAAAAATTTGAAAAACATGAACAATCTTTTCAAATTTCGAACAATTAGTGAAATTTTATATATGATTAACAATATTTAAATATATATTGAAAATAATTCATATACGCTGAACAATTTTTCAATACACGCTGAAAACTTTTGTGATATAAGCTGAACAATATTTAAATGCACATTGAACACTTTTTTGATATACGCTGAACAAATATTAAATACACATTGAACCTTTTAATGATATGCGCTGAACAATTTTAAATACATAATCAACATTTTTAAAAATATGTTGAACATTTTCATAATATAGGGTAAACATTTTCTTAAATATACGCTGAACATTTTTGTATATAAACACGCAATAAACTTTGTATAATTCACGTACAAAGAAATGAAAAAAAAGAAATAGAAATAGGAAACTGAAAGACAAAAAACAAAAACAAAACAGAAAAGAAATGAAACAGCCTCGCTACCGTGGGAGGGTCCAAACTGAGGCGTCGGGAGCTCAAGCTTCAGCGAAGATGCGTAGGTTTGACACACGTGAGCTTCAAATAGGGATTGCCCTATTTGACACTTGCCATCATATAGGTTTTTTTAGTATTGCCATCAAATAGTTTTTCTTTTGAGGAATTGCCATCAAATAGATGCTACAGCAGTACAGCACCCACAAGAGTCCCAATGGGCCAACCCATTTAAGGTTGTGGTATGAGCGCTCCACCGCCACGGTAGATTTTCCTTAATTAGCAGAAAAAACCAACACTGTTAATTCAATTTTTTGGATGTCGTAATTTCTTTTCGGTGGTTTTTATTTTCCCAACCATTTCTATTTTGTTTTTTCTTTCGAAATTTTATTTATTTTCCGGTTTTTATATTCTTTAGTTTAGTTTTCTTTACTTTTTTACTGAATTTATCTGGGGTTTTCTTTTTATTTCTATACAATAATTTAAAATGTTTGTTAAGTAATTTTTAATACATATTGAACATTTTCTATGCATTATGGTGAACATTTTTTTAATATATGGTGTATGGAAAATATACAATAAAGCGGGGAGGAGGTCTGCCTATTCATCTAAAATTTATTTTAGAAAACCATAGAGCAAAACGTATGGAAACATATATTAAAAGCAAAGATATTATTAAGATGGATAACCTATAGTAGGAAAAAAAGGAGAAAAGTTCGAGGGTGGAATTTAAGACCTCAATTATTTTGAAAAAAATAAACTAAAACCTCATCTCAAAGTTTCAAGGAATTCTACAAACAAACTACATGTTCATATTGATGTATACTACAAGTGTATAAAGTTTCATGATGAAATAAGTTAACATATGAGCTACACGAACATGACAATTTCATGGATTTTTAACAGTGAAAGCGAGTATACTGTTCACCGTTTTGAAAATCACAAAGTTGTCTTTTATTGCGTAGTCCGCATGGTAACCTATATCATCGGCAAACTTTAGGCACGTATGGTATAATCCATTTGAACATGTGGAATTTTTTTACAGATTTTTTTGAAACTTTAGAATGTGACTTTGGATAGAAAATTCAGACAATAGTGAGTAATTACCTTTTTTTAAGACAAAGTGACTAATTAGCTGGTCTGCTAGTGGATCACCGTGCGAAGATCTGGCCGCTCTGCTTAAATGATCTACTAGCCGAGAAGTGCTAGTTGCAAGCGCAAAGCGATGGACGAGACGTGCCGACATAGCGAACCCCAGTGGTGAAAGCTACAGGTACGTACGTAAGCACCTTGCACTGAATGCCAGCTGAAAGTATCGCCACGTGATTATCACGTGTCGGCAAAAATAGGAAAATTACTTTTGATCACTGGAGCAGTTTAATTTGCCCGTACGCAAGGAACAGGATAGAAATCAGATAATTGGAAAACACAAAAACTCTTAAAACTTAGGTATTTTGTTCACATGAATGGGAGAAACTTAAAAATCCTACTAAACACTGTCTACATGAAAAAATTCCAAGCAAAAGAAAAATACATACATGAAGAAACATAATTAGGTTTTTATCGCTACCACCAAAGACCCCGTTCTCGTCCCCGCAAAAAAAAAGACCCCGTTCTCGTACTTTGTCCCTTGCCGGAGATTGAGAGCATAATTGGTTTGCTACCAACATTTGACATTGCCAATATTTGGCAAAATCAAAAGTTGCCAACATTTGACACCTTTTTGTGAGATTGGCAACAAGAATTGGCAAGCAACCGATCTCTAGCCAATATTTGGCAGTTGCCAAAATTTGGCATGCCAACTTTGGCATCAAACCAATTATGCTCTGAAAACTAATAATGCTTTCCAAAAAATGTCAAAAGAGAAAGCTGTATTTTGGAAAACATAAAAACTCTTAAAACTTAGGTTTTTGTTCACATGAATGGGAGAAACTTAAAATCCTACTAAACACTGTCTACATGAAAAAATTCCAAGCAAAAGAAAAATACATACATGAAGAAACATAATTAGGTTTTATCGCGCCACCAAAGACCCCGTTCGTGCCCGCAAAAAAAAGACCCGTTCTCGTACTTTGTCCCTTGCCGGAGATTGAGAGCATAATTGGTTTGCTACCAACATTTGACATTGCCAATATTTGGCAAAATCAAAAGTTGCCAACATTTGACACCTTTTTGTGAGATTGGCAACAAGAATTGGCAAGCAACCGATCTCTAGCCAATATTTGGCAGTTGCCAAAATTTGGCATGCCAACTTTTGGCATCAAACCAATTATGCTCTGAAAACTAATAATGCTTTCCAAAAAAAATGTCAAAAGAGAAAGCTGTATTTTGGAAAACATAAAAACTCTTAAAACTTAGGTTTTTGTTCACATGAATGGGAGAAACTTAAAAATCCTACTAAACACTGTCTACATGAAAAATTCCAAGCAAAAGAAAAATACATACATGAAGAAACATAATTAGGTTTTTATCGCGCCACCAAAGACCCCGTTCGTGCCCGCAAAAAAAAAAGACCCCTGCTCGTACTTTGTCCCTTGCCGGAGATTGAGAGCATAATTGGTTTGCTACCAACATTTGACATTGCCAATATTTGGCAAGCCAACATTTGGCAAAATCAAAAGTTGCCAACATTTGACACCTTTTGTGAGATTGGCAACGAGAATTGGCAAGCAACCGATCTCTAGCCAATATTTGGCAGTTGCCAAAATTTGGCATGCCAACTTTTGGCATCAAACCAATTATGCTCTGAAAACTAATAATGCTTTCCAAAAAAAATGTCAAAAGAGAAAGCTGTATTTTGGAAAACATAAAAACTCTTAAAACTTAGGTTTTTTGTTCACATGAATGGGAGAAACTTAAAAATCCTACTAAACACTGTCTACATGAAAAAATTCCAAGCAAAAGAAAAATACATACATGAAGAAACATAATTAGGTTTTTATCGCGCCACCAAAGACCCCGTTCTCGTGCCCGCAAAAAAAAAGACCCCGTTCTCGTACTTTGTCCCTTGCCGGAGATTGAGAGCATAATTGGTTTGCTACCAACATTTGACATTGCCAATATTTGGCAAGCCAACATTTGGCAAAATCAAAAGTTGCCAACATTTGACACCTTTTTGTGAGATTGGCAACGAGAATTGGCAAGCAACCGATCTCTAGCCAATATTTGGCAGTTGCCAAAATTTGGCATGCCAACTTTTGGCATCAAACCAATTATGCTCTGAAAACTAATAATGCTTTCCAAAAAAAATGTCAAAAGAGAAAGCTGTATTTTGGAAAACATAAAAACTCTTAAAACTTAGGTTTTTTGTTCACATGAATGGGAGAAACTTAAAATCCTACTAAACACTGTCTACATGAAAAAATTCCAAGCAAAAGAAAAATACATACATGAAGAAACATAATTAGGTTTTTATCGCATACCACCAAAGACCCCGTTCGTGCCCAAAAAAAAGACCCCGTTCTCGTACTTTGTCCCTTGCCGGAGATTGAGAGCATAATTGGTTTGCTACCAACATTTGACATTGCCAATATTTGGCAAGCCAACATTTGGCAAAATCAAAAGTTGCCAACATTTGACACCTTTTTGTGAGATTGGCAACGAGAATTGGCAAGCAACCGATCTCTAGCCAATATTTGGCAGTTGCCAAAATTTGGCATGCCAACTTTTGGCATCAAACCAATTATGCTCTGAAAACTAATAATGCTTTCCAAAAAAAATGTCAAAAGAGAAAGCTGTATTTTGGAAAACATAAAACTCTTAAAACTTAGGTTTTTGTTCACATGAATGGGAGAAACTTAAAATCCTACTAAACACTGTCTACATGAAAAATTCCAAGCAAAAGAAAAATACATACATGAAGAAACATAATTAGGTTTTTATCGCGCCACCAAAGACCCCGTTCTCGTGCCCGCAAAAAAAAAGACCCCGTTCTCGTACTTTGTCCCTTGCCGGAGATTGAGAGCATAATTGGTTTGCTACCAACATTTGACATTGCCAATATTTGGCAAGCCAACATTTGGCAAAATCAAAAGTTGCCAACATTTGACACCTTTTTGTGAGATTGGCAACGAGAATTGGCAAGCAACCGATCTCTAGCCAATATTTGGCAGTTGCCAAAATTTGGCATGCCAACTTTTGGCATCAAACCAATTATGCTCTGAAAACTAATAATGCTTTCCAAAAAATGTCAAAAGAGAAAGCTGTATTTTGGAAAACATAAAAACTCTTAAAACTTAGGTTTTTGTTCACATGAATGGGAGAAACTTAAAATCCTACTAAACACTGTCTACATGAAAAATTCCAAGCAAAAGAAAAATACATACATGAAGAAACATAATTAGGTTTTTATCGCGCCACCAAAGACCCCGTTCTCGTGCCCGCAAAAAAAAAGACCCCGTTCTCGTACTTTGTCCCTTGCCGGAGATTGAGAGCATAATTGGTTTGCTACCAACATTTGACATTGCCAATATTTGGCAAAATCAAAAGTTGCCAACATTTGACATCTTTTTGTGAGATTGGCAATGAGAATTGGCAAGCAACCGATCTCTAGCCAATATTTGGCAGTTGCCAAAATTTGGCATGCCAACTTTTGGCATCAAACCAATTATGCTCTGAAAACTAATAATGCTTTCCAAAAAAATGTCAAAAGAGAAAGCTGTCTAAGCCCAGGTTCGAACTGGGGACCTTTAGGGGTTGTTTGGATAAGAGGGGGTATATGGAAAACAAGTTTGTACCAGGATTTTAGCAAAATCAGTTTTGCTAATTGATTTTTGGGTTACCGATTTACACAATAACATGTTTGGATTTGGAAAAGGGTAAAACTGGCTTGTGTATTTCCTTGTTTGGATAGATAACGATTAGCTTCCTTACGTGACCTTTTCTCTCTTACTAACCCCAATTTTGGCCATTGCTGATGGCTTCGCAAGCTCCACCTACGATTCTTCTTCTGTAGTTCGTTCTCAGCCCGTAGACGCCGGTGCGCCCCTCTCCTTGTTTGCGATGCCGGTGCACTCCTCCCAACGGGACGGCCTCGACGAGTTCGCGCAGAGAGGCTTCCCTGGTCGCCCATAGGCTCTGAACAAGGAGAGATGCTGCTCGCGCTCATCCAGCAGTCTGCCGCCCCTCGGCGCTTTGCCGTATAGGAGTGCCCCTCGTCGGCCCGCATAGGCTCTGCTTGGGGAGCTGCTCCTTGAGTTCATCCCGCAGGTCCAGGAACATCCCTTGTCGGCCCCGCATAGGATCTGCGCGGGGAGAACTGCTCCTCCAGCTCATCCGGCAGGTCCGCCGCGCCTCGATGCCGGACGTCCAGAGCATCCCTCTCGGCACCACATAGGTTCTGCTCGGGTCGAGTTGATTCGCAGGTCCGCCGCCCCTCAGACGCTGGCCGTCCAGGCGCATCCGTACCAGGTAGTGCAGATCTCAAGGGAATGCTCGACGCCGGCCACCCTGACGGCGGCCATGTCGGGGCTGGAGGTGAGCGGCAAAAAACGCAAAACTGGCGCTACAAAGCTGTTGGGAAACGAGAGGCGTCGGAGGGGGAAGCAGTTACGATCACGTATATAGCGATCGCGATTTTGGAAAAACGGATAATAGTAGATTTCCCACAAACCTGAAATCCAGGGTTTTGGAGAACCAAGTTTCCTATGTACGTGGATTAGTGATCGTAGCCAAACAAGATTTTAGTCTGTTGAACCGTTTTCCTGGTTTATAGAGAACAGATTCTGTACATACACCCTATTCAAACAACGCCTTAGTGTGTTAGACTAACGTGATAACCAACTACACCACCCAGACAGTTTGCTATTCGAAGCCAAGTACGTCTTTATCTTAAAGGTGCTTACGCGACTGTTACATTCTTAGATCGAAAAATTGCCTTGATAACATTTTATGGTGTTAAAGGCTTAAACATCAATAGCTTCCGTGGATTATTTAACACTCGCCCTTGTTTTATTTACTCTGCATACTAGATAATACCTTGTGCATTGTTGTGGGAATTGTTTGATTATGTGAACATGAATACTTGAATTAATAATATTTAAAATATATGCAATGATAAATATTTATTAAATATAAGTAGCATAATATAATGTAAATGGTTGAGCCTTTTTCTGCATGCATGTTGCATGTTGAGATGAGTATTTTTTCCATGCATGATTGCCATGGTTGCATGTTAGATAAATGTGTTAGTGAGGATTAAATGTTGGCATCATGCTTCTTCTTTTTTACCCAAGCTTCATACGCAATAGTGTTAAGTGTTAACTAAGTGCATCTTTAGCAGACCGAGTATACTCGTATAACTCTCAATAGCTGCTTGTCGGGAACAGATGAACAGGTGCCGGTGACATACACGTGCTAACATTATTAGGGTTATCAAGACAGAGCCTCTTTCTAGCCGCCGCCTCCTCCTCCAAGAAAAGCTAGGGTTCATGCCTCTCGTCGGCTCCGCCGCAGGTCCGCCTCGTCTCCGGTGGCCCTAGGGCCATGGGGGCGTGGTGGATCCTGCAAGGGCAGCGGAGGGCTCCGTTGTTAGTCGTTCCTTCAAAATTTGTTAGGGTTTGTGTCCTACTCAGGAAGACGAGACGGTGACGGCTCCCTGAAGATGGAATAAAGGTCTCCCCGCCTAGTCCCCGTTCCAGTGGTGCGTCTAGCATCGTTGGTGGGCGTGTGGAGGTGTGTCTCCGGCGGATCTATCCTTGGTAGATTTGCTCGGATCTAGTTGTGGTTCGTCTATGTTCGTGTGTCTTCAGGTTGGATCCTTTCGATCTACGTTATTCTTCATCAGCGTGGTTGCTGTTCTGGTGCGCTGGTCCTACGGGGCATTAGCACGACGACTTCCCGACTGTCTACTACAACAAGTTGTGCCCGACTCCGGCGAGGGAGGGGTGATGACGGCGGCGCCTTGCCTGCTCCGATGATTGTAGTCGTCGCTAGGTGGTCTACGGATCTGGATGTAATTTTTATTATTTCTAGTGTTCGTTGTACTGCCGTGATGAAAGATGAATAGATTGAAAGTTTTCTCGCAAAAAAAATAGCTGCTTGTCGGGAGTCTCCCTAAAGGAAATACACAGGGTATTGGGTTTTGGGAGGGCGTGAACTAGCAGATCCCTCCCAATATTTTCCCCTTTGCTAATTCACACCTCCTTTTGCATGTATTGGGTTTAAGGAATTAAGACTGATCCGTCATGTGGGGTGTGTGCACATGTAATTTAATAATCTTTTTGGCTGGCAGAACTTCAAAAATGAATTGAAGAAAAAGCATCAAAATATGATAGAAATTCTTAAAACTTATGTGTGTTCTTTGTGAAAAAAACTTGTTTGCTTTGTTCACATGAATAGGGATATGCAATAAACACTGTCAAATTCAAAGTCAAAATGCTTTTAAAAACGACAAAATATAAAACTGTCTAAGCCCAAGTTCGAACTAGGGATCTTTAATGTGTGAGACTAACATGATAACCAACTACATCAAAATATGATAGAAATTCTTAAAACTTATGTGTGTTCTTTGTGAAAAAAACTTGTTTGCTTTGTTCACATGAATAGGGATATGCAATAAACACTGTCAAATTCAAAGTCAAAATGCTTTTAAAAACGACAAAATATAAAACTGTCTAAGCCCAAGTTCGAACTAGGGATCTTTAATGTGTGAGACTAACATGATAACCAACTACACCACCCAAACAAGTTGCCACTTGAACCGAAGTATGTCTATATTTCAAACATACTTGCGCGGTTGTTAAATTCTTAGACCGAATAATTACCATGATAACATTTTAGGGTGTTAAAGTCTTAAACCTCAATAGCTTCCGTGGATTATTTAAAGCATCCCTTTAATTTCATTTATGAACATGAATATTTGGATTAATAATTAAAAAACAATATTTAAAATAGATTTGGTTATAAAATATTTATTGAATAGAAGTAGCTTAATATAATGAAACTAATTGAGCCTTTTGCATGCACGTTGCATGTTGAGGTGGGTATATTTTTCCATGCATGATCGCATGCTGAGGTGGCATGGTAGCATGTTAAGATAAATATGTTAGTGAGGATTAACTGCTAGCATCATACATTTTTACCTAAGCTTTAGACACAATAGTGTTAACTAAGTGCATCTTTATAGCAGATCCAATATACTTATATAACTCCCATTACCTGCTTATCGGGAGTCTCCCTAAAGAATTAGGCGGAGTTTCGGGTTTTGGGAAGGTGTGAACTAGCAGATCCCTCCCAATGTTTTCCCCTTTGCTAATTCTCACCTCATTTTGCATACAAAATTCTTATTTAATCTACATTACCACATCATATTAATTCAAACCATTGCACTCACAATTTCACATATACTACTAACAATGAAGCCACATATCAATTTCTTTTGAAAAAACAAGGACACATGAGCTCACCAACGCTTGAGGCTGCGACATAGGAGCACACCGCGGCTCGGCTCGGTAGGAGAAGTTGACCGGGGCAGCATGCATGTTGCATGTACAGCAACGTAGGGCATGAGAAGTGGTGGTGTGGAAGAGGGACATGCTCACGTAAAAGTTATATAGAATAAAGATCAAGTTACAAGGCACGTAAGCACCGACCATACATGACTGAAAAGATAGGAAAATCCTATGCAAAATACCAGCGCCTGTCCCTTTCCGTCGACACCACCGAAGCGGCCACCAAAGGGTAAAAAGACCGATCACCTCTTCGTCCAAGCTCGACGCGGCTCCATCGCTGATCAGCAGCTTTACGGACCTCCAAAGTAGTTTGCCAAAAGCAAAACCATAGCCGTTGAAAGAATCAGACCGGGGCAACATGTCCCCGGACACGCCATCGAACTTCAGAACTGACACCCTCGCATGACGACGACGTCGGAGAAGGAAACCAGAACTGCCCACCTTCGACCACAGACCCAACACAAGATACTCCAGCTTCCAGCTGTCACTTACGTAGACAACCGCCTGCGCGTACTCCTGAACGACAAAACCTCCCTGCTCCACCATGACGTCGGAGACAACGCCACAGCAATGGGGACAGAGCAGAAGGAGAGACACACCTGATGGAGTTGCCGCCGCCGCCTCGTCAACACCATCTATGAACCCTAACGCTGTCGATCTGAAGGATCGACAGAGACACGATGCCATACTTGTGACGGTCATATATATATACTCCTACTTGTATAATACTCCTACTTGCATACATACATGTACCGGTCACAAATTGTAGGGGCCAGCAGGTCCAAGTTCACATCGTATTCTATCAGGCAAAACAGAAGACCCCGAACAATGGCAGTTATAAGACACACGCAATTATTCCCTTCATCCCAAAATAAGGGTATCAAGCTTAATACAACTTTGTACTAGAGCTAGTATAAAGTTGAAATAGTTATTTTGGGACGGAGGAAGTATTTGACAACTCGGTACGGAGGAAGTATTTGTTTACGGAGGGTACATACTAATAGTTTACCAGCCACAAGCTCTCTTTGCACGGGGCCAGGTCAAAACATATGCACACGGTACCTTTGGTGATCCATGAATCGTGCCTCATGCATGAATGCTCCTCCTCCCACTTGAAAAAAATGCATGAGTGTGGCCGATACTTGTATGTGAAACCTTGCTTTGTCGATCCTTTGATCGATCGTGACGCGATCCACTTGAAAACAAACACATGCTTGCATACACATAGCATATATCCTACCGGCTGGTCACATGCATAGAGTTTGACAACGGACATACACACCGAGAAATGAGAAAACGAGACTAGTTTCCCTCGGAAAAAACAAGTACACGTACGAGACAAGACGAGATCGTGTATGTATGTACGGACTACGTGTGGTGACGGGAAGGGAACCAACCAATTGCACCTGGTATCTGTCCTACTCGTGACGGCCATCAATCAACATATAAAATACTCCCACTTGCACATCCGTCCGTTTCAAATTTAAACTAAAACCACGGCGAGTAAATAGGAGTACATACGTTGCGGGGCAAGCTGCAGGTCCATGTTCACATTGTATTTTCTCAGCCAAGCACAACAATACTAGTCTAGAGGACATACGCCATTGATTTGACAAATTGGTTACCAGCCACAAAACTGTAGTATTGGCCAGAGATACATATATATATATAGTATATATGTAAATGTTATAAAAAGAAAATCTTGGGTGCATGAATCGTGCCTCGTCCACGAATGGCGATGCATTATTTTGTTGATCTCGATCATGATGCGGTCCACTAGAAACAAATAAAAAAAGCATGGCGATGGTACGGATAACCACTAATAGTGTCGCACCTACGTAACGGCCACATAAACAAAACACACGAAGAAAAACGGAGGCGTTGTACGGACCGGACGGCGATCTGGCGTGGCAATCACGGGCAGCCGAAATTGACCGTTTGGATTTGGATATTCGCTTTTATATGCGTCGATCGAACCACTCTCGATGCTGGACCATCAAATGTATATAATCGGAGTAGAAAATATACTGATATATGTTGTGGAGATAAGTTTTGTTTAAATTTTAGTCCCGCCGATGATAAGCTCGATTGGCGACTGGTCCATGCCCCTCCGGACTCCACACAGCCAGGCGAATTGGTGCAAGAAAACGTAGGCGTTGTACGGACGCACGGTGACGTGGCGTGGCAATCCTGCGGCAGCCGAAATAGACCTGTTTGAATTTGAATATTCTTTCGTACTACTTTCTTCGTCCGGAAATACTTGTCATCAAAATAAATAAAAGAGGATGTATCTAGATGCATATTAGTTTCAGATACATTATTTCTTATTCGTTTTGATGACAAGTATGTTCGAACGGAGGGGATATCATCGAACCACCTTGCATTTATTAGATGGTAGACTCAACTCGTGGTAGCTGCCACATGAGCAGATGGACGTCTTAAAGCAAGTACAATAGAGCTGAGTCAGCTGGCTGTAAGAAATAAACTAGCATATTTCTGCTTAGTTGGAGGAAATAGAAGAGGAGAGAGAAGATAAGCGGGCTTCGTGAAGAAGCCTGGGCGTCTTCTGTACACTTTGTGAGAATGAAAGGTGGGTAGTATAATAAAAAAATAATACTGTTCTTTTGATCTATTATCATGCATATTATATATAAGATAATAGATGGCGTAAGTGCATAATAATGAGATGGCTATACTGTTAACCATGCTCTTAGGATTCTGTTATGACTAGCCTCAGTAATAGTATAATAATATAAAAATAGATCTGGGGTAATATAATATTGTGGCGATAGGTTTCGGTTAATCTCTTGCCCCGCCGATAAGCTCGATTGGTCAGTGCTGGTGCCCCTCTGGACTCCACACACACACACACACCCACAGAGAGCCAGACGAAGGCGAAAAATAAGAGCACACGAGGCCACGTCACGCGGCCCCCCACGGCCCACACGCGGGGCCCGCGCGCTAGCCATCGTGTCGACGCGCGCGAGCAAAGGCGGCCGGCGAGGCCAACCCCAACCACCACTCCGCCCCCCTCCCTTTCTCCCGCCTTTTCGGCCCCCATCAATGGCTCCCTCCCCCTCCTTCTAGAAGCAGGCCCCGCCTCCACAGGTGCTAGCGGTAGTGTATCGGGTTCCCCTTCCTCCCTCCCTCTCCCTGCCTGCACTGTCCCATCGCTGGCTCGCTTTCTCGCACGCTCGGTGGCGGTGGTGGGGGAGAAAGTTGGAGGCCGGCCAGCGCACGGGGAAAAGGAGACGGAGGAGTTCCGATTCCCCCCTCTCTCTTTCTCTCTCTCTCCCTCTTCTTTCTTTCTCTCTCTCTCTCTTTCTTGCTCTGCTCTGGAAGCAGGGGAGGGAGGGGGTTCCGATTTGGGCGGGGAAGCACTCTTCGCCTTGAATCGGTCCGGCCGATTTGGGAGGTCTGCTCGTTTGATTTGGGTTCGCTGATTGATTGATTGGTTGGTTGGTTCGTCTCCGGCGGCTCGATTTGAGGGTCGGTCCGGCGAGCGAGTCGCCATGGGGAACTGCTGGGGCGCCAAGATCAGCTCCGACACCTCCTCCTCCTCCTCGCCTTCAGGTGCGTGCGTCTTCCTCGATCTCCTGATGCTATTCTGCGAAGCTACTACTAGTAGTACTAGCAATACGACTAGTTCATAACTAGAGTTTTTTCTTACAACTTACAAGTACTCGGGTGCTCGAATAAATTCTCAAGGAAAAACCATTTCTCCCTGTCCAATTTGCTGGTTTGGTTCGTGCTGACTTCGTGCTCTGCATCTCTTCTGCCCCTTCCCGAAACCAGTCTTAGGTTATGCTGGTTTCGCTGCAATCCAACTGGTTCAGCATGTATTCTGTGAAGGGTAAATTACTAACTTAATCTGCTTCCCACCAAATATTAAGTAGACTACTCAATAAATCACTGCTCTGTGTTAACTCTCTACTAGAGTACTTTGCATCTCTTCACTCTTTTCGGGAACTAAGACTAGAACTCGGTTATGCTGATTTCGTTCTGTTTAATCGGCTCAAGATTGGCGAGTCACCAAATTCAGTCCAGCAAAATCTTAATTTGTCTCCTAGGAAAATTCAGCCCCTCCTTTGGAAAAATCTGTCGCGAGCTTGGACTCTTCCTCTTGACCTGCTTCGTGTGCAAGGAATCATGCCTTTCCGTTTTGGGCCTAGGAGAGAGGAAGCTTCCGATGCAGTAAAATGCTTCACTTAACTTTATCTGACTTCTCCTCTGATTTTTCTGAGTGTCCAGTTCAAATCAGACTGAGAGGAAAGCTCAAATTTTGATGCTACTTTTGGCTACATCCATGTGCTTTTCTTCAAAGTTATTGACTGCCCTGTTTTGGATGTTCAGTCTTCTTTTCTACTATAAGCGAAACTAAATGAAGAAAATGCATAGTTACTCAGACCTAACTTGTCCATGATGAACCTATTTTCTGTTCAATGTTAGGCATACAAGATAAATGATTAAGGGACAGCAACCTATTTATTATTCTAAACTGTCATCGAATCATTTCTGAAACTCTGCACCATTTTATGATGATGACCAGGGACAAATTTCAAGTATGCTAGTAGGAATGGGGCGGCCTTGAGCAGCTCCAGCAGCTATGCCTCGGCGGCGTCAGTGCCACGGAGCGAGGGTGAGATTCTGGAGTCAGCCAATGTCAAGGCCTTTACCTTCAATGAGCTGAGGACCGCCACGAGAAACTTCCGGCCGGACAGTGTGCTTGGCGAGGGAGGGTTCGGGTCAGTCTTCAAGGGGTGGATCGATGAGAAGACCCTCACCCCAACTAAGCCAGGCACCGGGATGGTCATTGCTGTAAAGAAGCTTAACCAGGAAAGCTATCAGGGCCATAGGGAATGGCTGGTTAGTGACAATTTTGCCTGCTGGAAATGGGATTTCTTGTTTATTTCAGTTCTGCACTGTGTCTGACATGCTCTTCCTTTGGGCGCAGGCTGAAGTGAATTACCTTGGACAACTATCGCACCCGAATCTTGTAAAGCTCGTTGGGTACTGTGTTGAAGACGAACAGCGGCTTCTCGTCTACGAGTTCATGCCCCGTGGGAGTTTAGAGAATCATCTCTTCAGGAGTAAGTGCCTGACCTTTTACTTTTCTTATTCGCTGGGTGTTATTCTCCAGTTTTGAAGGAATGATGCTAAAGTGTTCCAACATTCAGGGAGTACACATTTCCAGCCGCTCTCCTGGAACCTTCGGATGAAAATTGCCCATGGAGCAGCAAAAGGGCTCGCGTTTCTCCACAGTGACAAGGCCAAAGTCATCTACCGCGATTTCAAAACCTCTAATATCCTCCTAGATGCGGTATATATGTCCACAGCCTGGAAGGATCTTTTCCTTTGTGTCCGCAAAATATCTCTTATGGATTGATCTGACAGTCACGCAATTTCTTCTTCAGAACTATGACGCAAAGCTCTCAGATTTCGGCCTGGCGAAGGACGGACCAACCGGTGACAAGAGCCATGTGTCCACAAGGGTGATGGGGACATATGGGTATGCTGCACCAGAATACCTTGCAACAGGTAGGTTGGTCATTCCACTTTCAGAATCCTCAGCTGCATAGATATCTTGCTGAAAATCTAACCACACCTGCCTGAATCGTGTTTGCATCGTCACCCTGGTTGCCTCATCGACCAAGACGCCAAACTTAACTAATTTTTCGGCTACAACCTTTTAATCCTCATCTGCAGAAATATCTTGCTGAAAATCTAAACACACACACCTGAAACGTGACTGCGTTGTCACTCTGCTTGCGTTATTGACCAAAATGCCAAACTTAACTGATTTTTTGGCCACCTGCACAAATATCTGCATCATTTCCATGATCTAAACACACCTACCTGAAACGTGACTGCGTTGTCACTCTGGTTGCGTCATCAACCATCATGCCGAACTTAAAACTAATTTTCCTGCCACAACATCTCCATGATCAGGCCACCTGACCACGAAGAGCGACGTGTACAGCTTCGGCGTGGTCCTCCTGGAGATGCTGTCGGGGCGGCGCGCCGTGGACAAGAACCGGCCGACCGGCGAGCACAACCTGGTGGAGTGGGCGCGGCCGTACCTGACGAGCAAGCGGCGCATCTTCCGCGTCCTGGACCCCCGTCTGGGCGGGCAGTACTCCCTCGCCAAGGCCCAGAAGGCGGCGTCGCTGGCGCTGCAGTGCCTCTCGGTGGACTCGAGGAACAGGCCGAGCATGGAGCAGGTCGTCGTGGGGCTGGAGCAGCTCCACGACGCCAAGGAGGGAGGGAACAGCCCTCGCCCGCAGCTGCAGAGGAAGCCGAGCAGCAACCGGAGCGTGAACGGCTCGAGACCGCCGTCGACCAAGGGGAACAACAAGAAGCCCGCCTCACCCAGACCGGTTTGACTGTTCCGAGTGGGATCACACAGCATAATCTACTAGAGAGATGCGTTGAGGTGTAATGTATGTATGGTATAATAGGGTTTTAGAGTGGCGATCTGCGAAGAGGCAGCGGATTTGTGAATGTTTTGTGCCTGTGTTGTAGGGCTGTATCTTTGCAGCTTCTAGTGTTGGTATGTACAGCTTGTATCTATCCTGTTGTAGCTTCTAGTGTCTGTATGTAGTTCTTTTGTGTATGCCTGATTGCTTTGGTTCTGACTTAAGGTCCAGAGGTTTTGATCTGATTTAGATGCATGCACCCTGTTAAACCAAACCCTTAAAATATGGAGATGAACAGTGTATATTACTACTATGTAAGAACATATTTGACACTTCATTTATCAAATGTGAATGAAGAATCATAGGGATGTTGACCATTTTGTTGATATCATAATCATATAGTGCTAGTATAGTAGTAGTAGTAGTAGTATATGTTCCAGAGAATGTTGGGGATATCACCTTCTGTAATTTTAAACAGTTGGCCACACTGATCTTTTTTATTTACTTGGTGGGTTCAGCCACATTTATCTTGGTTTTTTTTAGGGGTTTCGGCCAAATTGTCTGGGCAAGCGTACGGCGGCGGCCCAAGGCAGAGCACGCAGCAGCTCAGCCGCCAAAACAGAGCTTGCCCTCGCTCCCCTCGGTCGACGCCGACGCCGGTGGATGGCTCCGCCGCGCCAAATCGAGCCTCTCACGCCGCGAGCCGCTCCTCCTCCTCCTCCTCAGCCTGCAATCCCCGCCGAGCTCCGATCCCCGCCGCCGTCATCCGCGGGCGATCGCTGGGGCGCCGCCAAGATCAGCCCCGGCTCCTCCCGTTCCTTTAGCCTGTCCGTTTGTTATGGTGAGTATACCAATTGAATGTTTTGATGATAAAGTATACTAATTGCAAAACCATATGAAAACATCCTTCTGGACAATGTTAGCCCCCGCCATGATTTATATTACTATTATTGCAGGCACTAATGCAACGGAGAGATTCTCAGTTGTGTTTCCTCATGATATAGTTACCGCGAGTGAGCACCATCTATCAGCTTCATGGATGGATTCTACAATTTTGTTTTATGCACCACCTGTACTGTACATTGCATCCTCAGTCGGGCATTTATATGCCTTGAATGGAACAATGAAATATCGATGATGGTATTCATATTATAAGGTGAACGGAGAGTATCATATTAATCTTGATGATGGTATTCATATTATTAGGTGAACGGAGAGCACTCTGAAGACCAGGCTTTGCTTTGTTTTGCAAGGATGGAGATGCCGATGCTTAGTCATTCAGAAAAATATATTATTCCAGTGGTATGTTCAAGCTTAGTGTAATACTGTCTTCTTCGTTCTTGGTTTGTTACAATCGTATAAAATAGCACTCAAACAACTTAATGAAAATTGACACTAGGTGCTTGGTGCCAGAGACCTTGCACAAACGCCTGCATGCCATATCATCTGATTAGAGACGCGCTACAGAATAATAAGTCGAGGAACATGTGATTTGATAAGAGATAGGAGAAAATAGTAGAATAGTCAAACAATCCAGATAAGAATAGGAGAAGCATTGGGCATACATTGTATATCTCAATCTCACCCACAACCTACTCACATATGCCCCACCAGCAACTTCAAGGTGTTATAATTTTCCCCTTGAAACTACCAAATACTTCTATCATTCTAATTTTTCTCTAATAATTTAAACTTCTACCCTTAAGACAGATGGGCGCGGCAAAGCGCACATTTCTGTTCTAGTGGACATCGTATGAGGCGTCCAAACAAGGGGATGAGCCAGACCTCTTCTCTTTAGGGACCTTTCGACGGCCTTTGTCTTCTCCGGAGCGGTTGCGGCTTTTCCCTTGAGGGAAGGAATTTTCAGCTGTTGAGCACGAAGAAGGGAGCCCGGGCATGAGATCTCAGCCGTTCCCGCCTCAGAGGAGGGGCCCATGTTCCCTGTCATCGGCACCTCGGAGGACACACTGATAGAGTACTGAGGGCCCCTTGTCCCGGAGGCGCTCACGTACATGATTGACTAGCAAGCCTCCGAACTACCAGGAAATGGAAAGCTGAGATGCAAAGGAAGTAAGGAACATAAAACAAGCAAACCAACGGGAGGAAAGAGTTAGCGCATGTGGAAGACAGAAAGCCGGCACAAGCCCATAGTAGGAAGGCGCGTGCCATCATAGGCGGCTCACGGTTGCTGGTCTGGCGCACCTTTGACATGATTCACAAGGCTGTGAGCCCTGCCTAGCACCTCCTTACCGAGGCACCATGGGATGTCACCCAAGGTGGTCAGCGCCCATATGGGTTGACGTCTCAAGTGCGCGGGCTAGATCCGACTCCCGATGAACTCATCCATGATCCCCCTTCCCAAGAGCCCTTTGCTCACCAAGGCCGAGATGAGAGGCTCTAGAGCCCGGGCCGCTTTTGGGTCCACCTGAGAAAGGATCTCCTCCTAGGACCTAATAGTTGATGGCTCCCTAGTGCTGAACGCCATCACGCCATCAGGGCCTGCATTGGCGTAGTAGAACCGTAGGTTGTGCCAACCCATGTTTGAGGAAGGGGCGATGATCTGCGGCGCCCCCTTGCTCCTCCTCCTGGTGAAGCAAGGGCATCTGACTTGAGAGAGCTCTTTCTTGGAGAAGTAAAGCTTAGTGAAAAATAGAGCTTTCCATAAAAGCAAAGTCGGGCTTGACCCCCAAGAAGCCTTCACAGAGCGCGATGAACTCGATCACCTGAAGGACCCTGTTGGGATTCAGGTTGTGGATCTCCAGCTCATAATACTGGAGCAACCCACGAAGGAAGGGGTGGACCGTGAGAGAGAATCCCCTCTTGAAAAGGGGGCTAAAGATCATCACCCACGCCCTCTAAAGGTTGTGGGGGTACTCTCCTTCTCGGGACAGCGCCACTGAAGATCATGGGGTAAGACAGCCAAACCTTGCAACCTCTCCATTTCGTCGAGGGAGAAGGAGGAGCGTCTCCAAATGACGGGCTCCCTCGCCCCTCTCTCCTCGCTGGAGGTCACTCTTCCCCATCCACGACGTCCTCCTCCGCAGCTTCTCCTCCTCCCCAGCGTCGACAAGTTCAACGCCGGGCATCGGCCCACATGCCGCATCTAATGTCGCCCGTGCCTTGAGCTTAGAATGCAGAATGATTGTGTCCGGCTGCCCCCTCGATTCGGCCGGTGGCGAGGCTGATGTGGGGATAACCATTACCGATGGAACTCCCGGTGTGAGGCTCGGGGACAAAGGGGAAGATGGATCCATGAGAGCTCGAGGTGAGCCGTGGAAATGCATGGCGGTGGCACTTGAGTGTGGAGGACTCGGCGAAGGAGATGCAAACTCCTATGGGGGAAGTTGGGGAAGAGATGTGATGGACCCTACCGCTTCTTCCCGAACCCCCTTAAATAAAGCAGGGGAGGTCCAAAGAGTTCCATACCCGAGGCGTCGTCAGGCGTCACGATGCAGCCGGTCAAAGCTTCGATGTGACAAGACGTGCCAGTGACCCTCGGTCCTGCCGATGCCATCAATACCCTTTCTCTCCTTGCGGAACTGAACGGAACCCACTAATAGCGCGAGGTGTCCCGAGAACCTCCCAATAGACCATGCCTCATGGGGGGGGGGGGGCAACCTCTCCTTTGATCATGCCAACGGAGGTCGGGGAGTTAAGATGCTACCATTGGACGGAGCACCACAGAAGAATCAGGCAGACAACAAGTCTCGCGTCATCCCGCCCGAGGACGCGGAGGTGCAAGGGGGCTACTAATGAGGGATCTGAAGATCAAGGCGGCCTTGAAGGATGTGTAACTATGTTACTGGGATTGTGGTGCAGCTGCCATATGTGAGCGGCGGGTGGCAAATAATGTTGAACTTGTTCATGACGGTGATACTAGCAACACTAAGGCTAGTACCATAAGGTTCTAAAGCTACTATAGTATGATTGAACTCTAGTTTGGTCTGGACTTGCTCTATATATATATATGTTCTTAGCAGAATTGAACTCTAGTTTGGTCTGGACTTGTAAGACTATGAAATCTAGTCATCTGTTTGTAATTAGTGTGTAATCCATAATGCTTTACACACGATGCTCCACAACCAAATGTATGTGATGTTTCCTTTCATCGCACACAATTACTTTAACACAATCGTGTACCTAGTAGAGTATATAATAATCCCAACACAATCGTATGCGCTATCACGAGTTATCGCACACGATTTGGATGGAGCCAACCATGTGCGGCACTTCACACGTGGTGGCCCTGTTTTGTAATGAGTGCCCTGTTTCCCCATCATCGCACACAATTCAGTGATTTTGATCGTGTGCCATGTAGCCCGCACTATTGTGGTGATGTAATCGTTTGCGCTATCATGAGTTATCACACGTAGGATGGACAACCTAACTGTGTGCCCGTTATCGCACATGACTTTTTTTCAAAATCATGCCCGATGGATTAGCCATCGTGCACATTTGACTCTCAGGCACCTGATTTGATTTTTGTAACGTGTGTGTGATACGTGTGATAACCTGCATCACAATGCTAAGGTGTGCGATAGGTGGAGGCGTGGAGCTTAATAGTACCATTTTGCACCAGTGTTTGGAACGTAATCACAAACCAAACTGCCCGTGATTCTGGATAGATCGTTACCATTAAATTATAGATCCAATTATTGAAATATAGTGATGCGTATCAACAGGATGCCTCGAGAAGGAGCCCCTTATTACGCTTTTAGTATACAATAGATAGATAGAATATTCCTCAGGATGATCAAGTGCAACACATTTACTTCCACTCATACTGGATCACCAGCAATATGATATTTAAGTCTCTTCCCATTGACAACCCTTGATTTACCATTAACATCACCTTCGAGTCTTATGGCCCTGATGGATAAATACCAGGAGTGGTATGGTGACCATAGGCATGCAGGACAAATATGTTGGTAGGTATGGTCCAGTGGGGCACGGACACGTCAATGCACAGGAGCCTCAGGTACATACATCGAATGGATCTCATGATCTATCTCGCACATGGTGTGTATGCATCTGCTAAGCTCGAGATTACAATTTCCATCTGAAAAGGAGGAGAACCGAGCAGCAGAGGCATGCTGGAGCACCATGCTGCTCCTGCCTTATCCCTCTACTTTTCCCCCATCTCAGCTACCAACACCTAATGCTCAGCTGGGTCATACATAACATAATTAAGTTTAGTGTGTGTAGATAAGAGATAACTCTTGCCCCACAATTGGCCCGCACATACATCTACACCAGCCAGACAATCACCAGATGATGCGGAAGCAAGAAGAGTATGTAGCACTGCTGGGCCCAGTGGAATAATCAGATAGAGTCAATCATATGCATACACAGATGTCAACTACAAGCATATGCATCTCAAATATGTGCAAAAATATCTCTTTTCTTTTGTTCTGACCCAATGAGGCTCTACCACCATAGCTTTTGGCGATTTGCTCTCACACTGATCTGATCTGATCCTGACAAGGAGGTGCCATCTATCCACATGCACTTATCTTTTCTCCCCACTCTTCGAGTACTGAGAAGTCTCCCAGAGCAAGTTCACTGCACGCTCATCTGGCAGTTGTGACTAGTCATTTGGAGTTGTCAACTAAAGGTGCCATTGATCTGATAAAAGCTCAAATTAGCTGTCCCTTTGTTTGGCGGGGAAAAGCTCAAAGTTGCTGTGAAGGAGACTGAAAGAATATACCACATGGTAGTTCGTCTGCCAATAATGCAATCAGCCCTTTGGACAAATTAAGCGATGGCTTACTAATACTTGGGACCAGCTGGCACGAGCTTTCTTTCTTTCGATCACTAATCCTTCCCTTTACTAGCCGAATGGAGCACCAGAAACTGAACTTTCCAATCTCCTGTTCTGATTCTGCTCATGCCATTGCCATGTTCCTTTACTAGCTAGCCTCATCCTGTATGGCAGTGGCAAGTGGTGAGATGAGATAGGTCAACTGGGTTCCAAGCTCCCGGCCGGAGTGCAGACTACTGACAGGGAAAAGGACTTAACCAGATCAATTGATATATGCCCCCACCCCCTACCATACGCATGCATCTTCATTGGCCTAACTAATACACGTGTTCATGATCACAGCCTATGGTTTCAACAGTTATATTCCTGGCTCCCATATATCTTATCTGAACTTCTGCATTTAAATAAAAATTAAGTCAGGTCTAAATCACATGATAGTAGGCCCATCATATTTGTTTTTGGAAACAGGAAGGTATGCAAATATAGATCGGATCCGTGCAACTGTTTATGGGTCTTCACATGATCTGCAACCTATATACATATAGATAGGTAGGTAGGTAGGTAGCTACCGACAAGTACATAACAGCCACCAAGTGGCGCCTACTTCCACTAATTTGTGCATCCGCAATATTGTGCGATAAACACGTCCTTGATGAAAACTTTTTAATGTTAGGCGTTACTGTTTATATCAGAGAAACAAATCATATACTAGTAGGCTTCAAAAAAAAGCTAATGCATATGTGCATATATTATTACCAATATATGATTTCAGAGAAACGGGCATGAATATGTGTGCTAATAATTGTATGATCTAGAGAATTTTGTCAACAATTTAAGATTTTAGTGAACTGGTTGACACTGAAAAGTTAATGGAGATTCTCCGCCATATTTCCCCCGTGGGGCTCACCAGGAGTATTGCAGTACGTTTACTGTCAACCTTTTCTTTATCGATTAAGGCTTTTGGTCAAGCCTATGAGGCTATATATATGACTATTTATGAATCTATGATACTATGTCAGTGATGGACGGTTAGGATTTAGTGTCTGTATTGAAGGGCTTGAATTTGACAACTTGTCAGCATCAGAAGGGAAAGATTCCCTAGCTACTTTTTTATTTAGTTTTGACAAGAAAAGATACTGGCCAATCGATTCTTTTTGCATGAATATAAAAGTTGAAATAGTTCTGCCCATATGCATATGTATTTACACATGGGCATGTACTATATGCACAGGAAAATAGAGGACCAGGTGTAAGGAGGAAAAGAAGGGTTAGGCTTGTGCAAAAGGTGGTGGGGGTGCAAACTAGAGGAGGAGATGCAAAGGCAGGCTACTTTTCTCATGCATGGTGGGGGATCTCTCCCTCCAAAAGAAACGATTGGTCAATATATGGCTAGACGATCATTGATATTAAGGGTGAGTATCATTAACTCGTTGATCCATATGCAAAGTTTACCTCATATTGCATGTGGCTCTTGTGAGTTTTAAGAAAAATCTGAAATAAATCATGGACATATATAGGTTATGTCGTATTGTGCACCTGTAAATTTCACCCAATATATGACTATATGTGACCTTCGCGAGAATGAAAATACATAAGTGAATGCTATTCACACACCATTTTTTTTCTTTGCCACGAATCTTGATATATATTGATGAAATTTTGTATGTGCACAAGATATAATATAACCGATGATTTTCTTCCACCTCTTTCGAAAACTTATAAATATTGCATGCAACATGGCATGCAAGCACAATTATATGTGATATATTTCCTCACTCATCATTCATCTCATCGTTAATTCATGCTAGTTCATTAATTCTCTAGTTATGAACATGGTACCCAAAACGTGAATGAAAATTAGTCCTTACAAAAATAGAAAACAGATGGAGCTTTCTAACTTGAGATAATTGCACTCGCAGTACACCAACTTGAACCAGACATTCAATTTATTCCATCCTTCAGAAAAAAAAACTGGACTTTTCTGGTCCACGAACTCGCATGTTCTACCAATTAACAAAGGACATGCTTGAATGTGCACACCATCATAATGCAAATTAAGAGTATGTACATCGCCATGTCTCCTCATAGGACGTAGGTCATGCTCCCGCGAAGGGTCTTCTGAACCTATTCAGAAAACATTGTTGTATCACTTTTTTAGGTGTATGGCGACCTTGGCTATAAGGCTGTGGTGCACACCCCTTTGCCTACATTTCACTAACCACGCTACTAAAAAAATACCCTAGTCAAAAGTTGTTTCCCTAACAACAGCAGTCAGCATAAAGAGCAGTTCTACGCTTTATCAACTGTTAGGCAAGCTTGGAAAGAATTTTCTTGGCTGCTCCAAGTTGAGCAACCTGGCTAAACAAAGCATAACCAACATGAAACGCATGGGGGAGAACGGGTCTATGGCCCTATCTAACTCCTCGCTTGTGGTTGATGTAGTCAGAGAGATATCTGTTTACCATAATTCTTGTGCTTGCAATGGTAACAAGGAACCAATCCAACCATTCCAATGGCTGCCAAAACCCTGAGCGGCGAGCAGCTAAAGCAAGAATTCTCAGGACAAAGAATCAAAGGTAATGGGAGATGTCCTGCTTAGGCAGGAGCCCATGAAGTTTCTTTCACTATAGGACTCATGAAGGGTATTTTTGTAAAATTATCAGAGCTCATCAGATGAATCGTTGGATATTAGAACCAACAGTGGTGGCCGCGACGGTGCTGCGGTGGTGGTTGGCGGCTACGGCCAGGGGGTGGTGCGTATCTGGGCGCGGTGGATCGTGGGATCCCGCGGTCAGAGTGAGGTCGACCTCGGCTGGGATGGTGGAGCGTGGGCGGCGGTCGGTGGCGATTGATGGTGGCACAACTCTGGGAGAAATCCTTGTTCCGATCTTCATCGGAGCCGGCGACGGCGGCGCCCGCGGGTGTCGTTACCTTTCTTGAAAGCGTCGTCTTGGAGCTGTGCTCCTCCTCTCCACGGCATTGGCTCCGGAGGGAAACCTCAGATCAGCTGGATCGGGCGATGGGGGCGTCTTCGCGTCTTTCTCCTCCTTGGGGGCATCGTCTCGGAGCCGGCTACGACTGGAGACCGGTGGATGGCGGCATCTTCGCTGCGTGGCTTGCTGAGGCGGGGCGTTGGTTTTTGTTTTGGCAACGATGATGGCGTTGAGAGGAGCTCGGTCGCAGCATGGACTTGATGGTCGGTTCTTCCCGGCGTGTTCCGAGGTGCCCTTCCGTTATGGAGGGCACGCCACGCAAGTCCTTCATATTTCCCTGTCGAAGCTCGTCGTCAAAGTCGGAGCTGACGGTTGCTTGCGCGTGTGGCCATCTGTTGGCATGTGCCGTCGTGGCTTCGGCGGCTGTTTGCGGGTTGACTTCGATGGAGGAGCTCTACGGTGAAGTCGGAGTCGCCCGTTCGAGGCAACTGGTGATGATGATGACGCTTGCGACTCCTCGGCGGATGTCTTTCTTCTTTGTAGCCCCGAGTTTCTTGTCGGTGGCCAGGTTGGCCGGTGGTGCCCATGTCATATGGGTTGAGTTGTATCGGTTTTAGCCCGGTTTTCCGCCAATTAACGGGGCAATTCTCTTCTTCTTAATCAATAAAATGGCAAGTCTTTTGCCTCGTTTAAAAAAAAAGGTGCCATGGAGGCGCCAAATATTTACAAAACACCCTTCAGGAATCCTGTAATCACATCCAAGACCGAGGCTCCGATCGTGCTGGAGCACCTAACCTTAGATGCTACAGGAGCACCTGAGACTCACTCACACCCCAGAGTTTCAGAAGTCCTCGAGGAGAAGTCAGCAGGACTAATATAATATTTCTACGTTCTTATTTATGCATTTTATAAATGTTTTGAGCCAAACAAGCCTTGCCCAATGGGTTCCTTGTATTTTATGTGTCCAAAAGATTTGGTATGTTTAAAACTAAGTCGATTGACAACCAAGGACATTACCAACCAATTTCGCACCGAGTGTTACATATATAAGTCTGAAAGATTTTGAAGGATTGCATGTGAAAAATCGAAAAGGTGGACAGATCAACACCATGATCCTTTGCTTTGTCCCTAGTCCTGATCTTCACACTCCGGTGGAGGTAGGTGCCTTTGCAAGTCCCCTCTCTTTCTCCTCCGTTGCCAGCCAATCTTATCTGCATTATTGTGATCGTTAGTGGGAAGGAGGGGCCCCATTGCAGATGTTGTTGAAGCTCCTAGAACATTCCTTGCGAGCTGAACTCCCTCTTCTCATCTCAGTTCACTTCCCTTAGTTTCCACGTCTCAGGGATCAGCAGTTTCTCCTCCTGCGACCATCTAGCACCGGAATATGATAATACTGAGATATACATTATTATGTGTGACCACCATTGGCTGCCACCAAGAGAGATAGAGAGAAAGCTCCAGGCTTGTAGTGCACGTCCCTCTCCATCACTGTGATCGTGTAGCATGTGCACCTCCTCCCGCCTATAAATGCGAGATTGCGAGGTCGTCTTCGATCCACCAAGCAAGAACTAGCTGGCACTAGCAGTCGTCTTGTTCTTTCCACTGGTATGTTCTCCTGAACGATCGATCGATCCATCTTGTCCTTCTTCATTCGACCTCAAGCTAGCACAAATGGTTCGTGATTGAGACCGGGAAATGTCAATCTGTGCATCTTCTTGCATGTCGTTAAATGTGTCTCATCTCATTAACTGTGTCTTTGTACGTGTGGTGTGGTGCAGGGAGGGAAAATGGAGGTTGAGAGGTCATCGTGGAGCGAGGACGGCAACCTGGTTCAGGACGCGGTGGACTACCGGGGTTGCCCGGCCAGCAGGTCCAGCACCGGCAGCTGGCTGGGAGCGGCATCCGTGGTCGGCATCGAGCTCTGCGAGCGGCTGGCCACCATGGGCATCGCCGTGAACCTGGTGACCTACCTCACGGACACGATGCACCTGCCCAGCGCTGCGTCCGCCAATGTCGTCACCGACTTCATGGGCACCTCCTTCCTCCTCTGCTTCCTCGGTGGCTTCCTCGCGGACGCCTTCCTCGGCCGCTACCTCACCATCGCCATCTTCGCGTTCGTCCAGGCGCTCGGCACCGGACTCCTCGCTGTGTCGACGACCATACGCCATCTCCGCCCGCCACCCTGCAGGGGCGCGGCACCATGCGAGGAGGCCACGGGTCTGCAGATGGGCGTGCTCTACGTGTGCCTCTACCTCATCGCGCTCGGCACCGGCGGCCTCAAGTCTAGCGTCTCCGGCTTTGGCACCGACCAGTTTGACGAGCGTGATGATCGCGAGCGCGCCGCCATGGGATACTTCTTCGACCGTTTCTTCTTCTTCATCAGCCTGGGCACACTTCTCGCAGTTACCGTCCTCGTCTACATCCAGGACCATGTCGGCCGGAGCTGGGCCTATGGCCTCTGCTCTGGCGCCATGCTCGTGGCCATCGCAGTCTTCCTCTCGGGAACCAAGAGGTACCGCTACAAACGGAGCTCCGGCAGCCCGGTCGTGCACATCCTCCAGGTCCTCGTCGCAGCCGCACGGAAGCGCGGCCTCAAGCAGCCGCTCACCGCCGCCGCGCTCTACGAGGACCGCCCCGAGCAAGCGAGGATCCACCACACCGCCCAGTTCCGGTGCTTGGACAGCGCGGCCGTGATGGCCGGTGAGGAGGACAATGAGGTGGGGCCGGATGGGCGGCCAGCACCGAACCCGTGGAAGCTGTGCTCGGTGTCCCGCGTGGAGGAGGTGAAGATGGTGGCGAGGCTCATGCCGGTGTGGGCGACGACGATCTTGTTCTGGACCATCTACGCGCAGATGATCACCTTCTCGGTGGAGCAGGCGACCACCATGGACCGGCGCATCGGCGGCTTCGAGATCCCAGCCGCATCGCTCACCGTCTTCTTCGTTGGCGCCATCATGCTGACCCTCGCCGTCTACGACCGCGTCTTCATCCCGCTATGCCGAAACCTCACAG
Organism: Aegilops bicornis; assembly: GCA_021605145.1. Lineage (NCBI taxonomy): Eukaryota > Viridiplantae > Streptophyta > Magnoliopsida > Poales > Poaceae > Aegilops > Aegilops bicornis. The sequence goes on along the minus strand of CM038669.1, from coordinate 28,125,183 downwards.
GCCGGCCGGGGTTCACTAACCTGGAAAAGATCGGCATCGGCCTGGTCCTGTCCATCATCGGCATGGTCGCTGCTGCCATCTGCGAGAAGAAGCGTCTCACGGTTGCCTCCACGGCCACGAATGGGACTGCGCTGCCGATCAGCGTGTTCATGCTGATTCCGCAGTTCCTGCTGGTGGGCGCGGGCGAGGCGTTCATCTACACGGGGCAGCTGGATTTCTTCATCACGCGATCGCCCAAGAGCATGAAGACCATGAGCACCGGCCTCTTCCTCACCACGCTCTCCCTCGGCTTCTTCCTCAGCAGCGCCCTCGTCTCTCTCGTTAGGGGTGCCACCACCTGGCTCGGTGACACCATCAATCACAGCCGCCTTGATTATTTCTACTGGCTACTCGCCGTGCTCGGTGCCATCAACCTGGCCGCCTACCTCCTATGCGCCATGTGGGCCACGCCGGCCGCCAGCAGCAAGGCGGAGCAACCGCATCATGGAACAGCGGCCGACGAGAAATGCTAGCTGGTGCAGGCTATCGTTCATTACTGGATGTGCATATAGACCCATCCGGTCTGGGTGTCCATGCATGCAGCTTCCATGTACGTCCGTATGTGAAAAACTTGTTCATTTCAGTTTATCATTGAAAATAAGAAGAAATTTACTAAGAAGCTTCTCCAATGTTTCTGGACCGTGGAAAGAGTGAGATATTTTTTTTCTTTCCGTTTTATTATAGGACCGCAATATCTGACGAACGGTTGGTCATTTCAGTTTAGTTGTATGGCGTTGTCTGTTTCTTCAAACACATCCTGAGGATCATGGTTATCACATTGAAGTTAAGACGAAACATATCCTAGAACATTGGCATGATCACCAACTTGATATCTTCCAAAACTTTTGAAAGACGGTGACCAGTGACCCATCCAATCCTGGCGTAGAGTCGGGTTTCACATCCATGAGCTTCTGTGGATTGTGGACAATCTCAGCTGCAAATTGCCGATTGTGAACAATCTTAACGACAAATTGTCCTTCTTCCTGGTTGCCTACATATGGGTACCCATGAGTGACTCTAGGATCCAAATTAAGTAACTTGGTGTTGTGATAGCGTTACAAGTACATAATACATCATCTTAGTAGCTCCTAAGAATGCAACTTGACTTAAACAACATGTGCACGAGCAACATGTATATAAGCTGCAGTAATGAAGATCAACATGTATATAAGCTGCAGTAATGAGCTAGAGTATAGGATTATCAAATTTCAGTGAATGTGTAGCAATGAATACAATAAATTAGATGGGCAAGCCACAACATAAGATGTTTATGAGTGTAGCATCTATATACACACAGACGACAACATACATGAAATAATGTATTTTTAAATAGTACTAGAAATGATGACACGGGTGGATAATGATAGCACAAGGTTATAACTCTTAGTTGAAAATTTTCACTACAAGATATTTGAAAAGTATTGTAACAAACTATTAATGCTTTAGTATTCTAATTACCTATCGGTGTTGATTATTTCACATAGTAATTTTTTACATTTTATCAAGGTATATTCATATATAAATAATGGTTAAACTTGTGCTTTCAAAAGGATGTAAAAATTGCTGAAATTTGAGATAATTGTATCTATTGATATTGAACATGTATATAATCTAGCCGCCCAAATGGGCAGGTCACCATGCTAGTTACAAGAATTGAAAATGAGAGCTCATTGAGAAATTGTTGGCTCAGTCAAAATCGGATGACCCAATTTTAAGTTGGAGACCTCAATTGTTTGTGTAAAGCCTTAAAAACTAGGGAGCATAGTGTTATAGATGATAGATAGAAACAGATAGATAAACTATTTCTCGAGGGTCATCAAGTGCAAAACATTTACCTCCACTCATACTGGATCACCAGCAATGTAATATTTATGTCTCTTCCCATTGACCCGGCCTTGATCTAATTGCGATTAACATCACCGTCGAGTCTTATGGTCCCTACGGATAAATACCAACAATGGCATCTGATAGGCTAGAGATTATAATTTGCAGCTGAAAATTAGGGAAACCGAGCAGCAGAAACCATGTTGCTCCTGCCCTTATTCCTCTAAAAAAATTTATCGTCGATCCATCTCTAGCTACCAACACCTAATGCTCAGCTGGGTCATACAAAACATAATGAAGTTCAGCGTGTGTAGATAAGATAGCTTTTGTTGCCCCACAAATTGGTCAACACGTACATGTACACCAGTCAGACAATCACCAGATGATGAGTAAGGAAGAAGAGTAGCAGCTGCTGGGCCCGGTGGAGTCACTCACATGCATACAGGGATGTCAACTACAAGCATGTCAACCTCTACCACCATTGCTTTTGGTGATTTGCTCTCACACTAATCTGATCCGATCTGATCATGACAAGGCCGTGCTATCTATATATCGACACACTTCTCATATCGACATGCACTTACCTTTTCTCCCTGCTGTTTTCAGTAGGCAGAAGTCTGCTAGAACAAGTTCACTGCATGCTCATCAGGCAGTTGTGACTAGTCATTTCGAGTTGTCAACTAAAGGTGCCATTAATCTTTGGGCTTCCCATAAAAAAAATCTAAAGGTGCCATTGATCTGTGAAAGCTCAAATTAGCTGTCCATTTTTTGGCAAGGAAAAGCTCGATGTTGTTGTCAAGGAGAGGGAAAGAATAATCCATTTGCTAGTTCGTCTGCAAATAATGCAATCAACCCTTGGGAGGAATTAAGTGACGGCTCACAATGAGTTTACCAAGGTAGCCCGGTTGGTACTTGGGACCAGCTGTCAAGGGCTTTCTTTAGATCACCAACACTTCCCTTTACTAGCCGAATGGAACACTAGGAACTGAACTTTCCAATCTCCGGTTCGGATTCTGCTCATGCCATGCTCGTTGCCTATTATACATATGTCAAAGTGGAGCACTGACTACTGAGAGGCAAAAGGAATCAAGTGTCAAAGTGGATCGGCTACAGATAGGTGTGTTCTTGGGGCACTTTTTCTCGCTACCCCGATGGTGAAATGGGCATCCTGTATGGCAGCTGGTGAGATGGGATAAACTGGGTTCCAAGCCCCGGGCTGGAGCACTGACTACTGACAGGCAAAAGGACTTAACCAGATCAATATATTTCCCCCAACCCCTACCATACGCATGCATCCCCGCCTAACCAAACACTATTAAGATTCCACGTATGTACACCTATTCATGGTCAAAGCCTATGGTTTCAACAGTTATATTCCTCGCTCTCATATATCTAACCTAAGGTTCTGCATTTAAATAAATTGTAAGTCAGGTCCAAATCCATATCTCCGGCCCACCATAATCGTTTTGGAATCAGGAAGGTATGCAAATACAGATCGGTGTAACTGTTCATGGGTCTTCATATGATTTGCAACCCATATATATAGGTAGGTAGGTAGGTAGATAGGTAGGTACACCACTGCCACCAAGTGGCGCCTACTTCCACTAATTTGTCCATCAGCTATATGTATGATGCTATAAACTCGTCCTTGATGGCAACTTTTTAGATTTAGAGCTTATTATTTATGCCAGAGAAAAAAACTTATACTGATAGGCATTAGCAATCTCTCATGCGCATGCGCATAAATTATTACCAATATATGATTTCAGATAAATGCACATGAATGTGTGTGCTAATTGTATGATTTAGTGAATTTTGGCAACAATTTATCCTTTTGGCAAACTGGATTGACAATTTAGTGAATTTTAGAAGTATTGAACTCTAAGTGTGTTTACTGTCCACATTTGTTTTTATCAATTTAGGCTTTTGGTCAAACCTATGAGGCTATATGATTATTACACAAATCTATTATACTGTGTCAGTGGTGTATGGCTAGGATTTAGTGTCTATATTGAAGGGTTTGAATATGGTAACTTGTCAGCATCATCAGGCAAAGATCCCATAGCAACTTTTTATTGTGTTTTGACAGGAAAATATACCGGCCGATCAATCCTTTTTGAATGAGAATAGAAAAGTTGGAATAGCTCTGCCATACGTATATGCATTTACATGGGCTTGTACTATATACTCCATCTGTAAACTAATATAAGAGCGTTTAGATCACTAAAATAGTAATCTAAACACTCTTATATTAGTTTACAGAGGGAGTACACAGGAAAATAGAGGAACAGTTGTAAGGAGGAAATAAAGGGTCAGGCTTGTGCAAAAGGTGGGCATGCGGGCTGGAGGAGGAAATGCAAAGGGAGGCTACTTTTATCATGCACGGTGGGGAATCCCTCTCCCTCCAAAAGAACAATTGGTCGATAAATGGCTAGAGGAAGAAGACGATCATGGATCTTAAGGGAGTGTTGTCTCAGTAACTCATCGGCCCATAGAACTAAATCATATACATATAGTTGCATGTGACAAGGAAACTACAATATGCAGATTTTACCTGATGTTGCATGTAGCTATTTTTAGTTATAAATACACCGAAGAGAAAAAAATCATGGCCATTAGCACTACTGGAATTACACCCTATGCCGAGTGCTAGGAACACCCGACAAAGTATTTGCCGAGAGTTGTTCTCGGCAAAGACCACCCGGCGTACACCTCTCAGGCAAACAGAACTCTGCCGAGAACCAACCGTCGGGCACTCGGCAAACAGTTTGCCGAGAGGAAAACGGTGCATTTGGGCAAAATAAAAGTGACTTCACGAGCGCTCGTTCCATCGGGTCTTTGCCGAGAGCTCACTAGTAGAAAACAGAGTTGTGGTTCTGGCCAGATGGGAGCAATAGTCCCAGTCGTGTTACGAACCGGGACTAATGTGAGCATCAGTCCCGGTTCGAGCGCCTAAGACGCCGGCGGGCCTCGGTAGCCATCAGTCCCGGTTCCAGACACCAATCGGGACTAAAGGGCCTCGCTCCTGGCGCAATCCCTTTAGTCCCGGTTGGTGTCTGAAACCAGGACTAAAGGTCTGTCTTCAGTTCTGGTTCTAAACACCAACCGGGCTAAAAATGCTTATATATACCCTCGCCCCTGCCCGCCCTCTCCTCTGTTTTTCGGCCGTAGAAGGTGGGAGGTGTGTGCGCTACTCTATTCTCCCTTTCTATGCACATGAGTTGTTCGATGAAATGCCCAAGCCACATTTAAACTTTCTCCTCTGTTCTCCCTCCGAGCTCAACCTCCAAGCTCTATTTTCCCCAAGATTCGTCTAGATTTGGCAGTGCACCAACTATCCAAGTGTTCTAAAAGGTTAGCAACTTCATCTTTTCATCTCTCACTGCTAGTTTAGTTCATTTCAAATGCTCTAGAAGTAGAGTGGTTTGTGTGTTTTAGTGGAGGAGTGTATGTGGGAGTTTATTTGATTTAGATGCACAATTTGAGCTCAAATTAACTTCTTAGTTTGCACATGTGTAGGGTGTCGTCCCATCCCCGTCCCCGTCCTCACAACCATTGATCGCCCACGCCGATCTCGTCGCCGGCACCACCGTGGTGAGCCTCTTGTTCTTATGTTTTCTTAAAAAAGAAAAATTCTTATTTGTATGATTTAGATAGCTACTTGTATAATTTTCTTACTTGTAGTATTGTTTTTTATTGTAGTGCCATGGTTTTGATATCCACCCCCGTCGGCTCTCATCCAGTCTATGATTCGGATGTGGTATATTATCTTTTATAACTATTTGTTTCATTTAGTGTTTATGACAATTATGCTGAGCAACTTGACATAGATGTTTTTATCTAGTAGATATGTGAACCGAAAATTCCAACAGACCCTCTTGTCGAGAGGTTAAATTTAGTTGAAAAAGAAAATAATTATTTGAAGAAAAAATTGAAAAGAATTAAAGAAGAGAAGATGAAATTGGAGTTGCATGTTGCCGATGTCGTCGATCTACACAAGATCCAGATGGATGCAATGCGCTTGAAGATTAGAAAGATTAGAAAATATGCCATTGATAAAGAGACTTGGTATCATCATGCTGTTGGATCAGTTGTTATCTTAGTTGCAATTTTGATCGTATTTGTTGTTGCATTTAAATGTCTTACATAGTTGTATGTTGTTTTATGAGAACTACGTATAAACTTTATGTATTTATTTTTGCAGTAATAATATTTGATCACTACTGGTCCTTTGGTTTAATGTGATGATGAACTTGTACTAATTTGGTCATTTCTCTATTCATGATGTTCTGTATTGGTTGTTGATATACTTAATTATATAATGCAGATGAACCAGCAATGGATGTACGGTGACCGACGCACCAATCAATGTGGCTGAGGCAAACAGTCGGAATGGTTTTATGTATTGTCCATGTGTTGTTTGTGAGAATACGAAGGATTACTCTTCCTTGAAAACCCTTCACTTCCACCTACTTAAGAAGGGTTTCATGCCCCACTACAATTGTTGGACCAAGAACGGAGAAAGAGGGGTTATGATGGAAGACAATAAAGAAGAAGAGGATGATGACAACTATCCTATGTACCCTAAATACGATGATACTGCAACGGCGGAAGCTGAAGATCAAGAGGCACCAGATGTGCCCATTGATGATCTTCGCCGGGTCATTGTTCATGCACAGAGAGAATGCAAAAGTGAAAGGGAGAAGTTTAAGTTTGATCACATGTTAGAGGATAACAAAAAAGGTTGTACCCAAATTGCGGAGATGACAACACAAAGCTCGGCACCACATTGGAATTGCTCTAATGGAAGGTAGAGAATGGTTTATCTGACAAGGGATTTGAGAAGTTACTGAAAATAATGAAGAAGAAGCTCCCAAGGGATAACGAATTGCCTGGCAGTGGATACGAAGCAAAGAAGGTTCTCTGCCATTTAGGATTAGAGGTGCAGAAGATACATGCATACCCTAATGAATGCATCCTCTACCCCGGTGAGGAGTACGAGAATTTGAATGCATGCCTGGTATGCGGTTCATTGCAGTATAAGATCAGACGAGATGACCCTAGTGATGTTGAGGGCGTGTGCCCCAGGAAGAGGGTTCCTTCCAAGGTGATGTGGTATGCTCCTATAATATCACCGTTGAAACGTTTGTTCAGAAACAAAGAGCATGCCAAGTTGTTGCGACGGCACAAAGAAGACCGTAAGAAAGACGGGATGTTGAGACTTGAGAGTACCCACTGATGGGTCACAGTGGAGAAAAATCAAGAGAAAGTGGCCGGAGTTTGCAGATGACGGAACTTATGGTTTGGTATAAGTGCAGATGGCAGTAATCCTTTTGGGGAGTAGAGCAGAAATCATAGCACCTGGCAAGTGACTCTATGTATCTATAACCTTCCTCCTTGGTTGTGCATGAAGTGGAAGTTCATTATGATGCCAATGTTCATCCAAGGCCCTAAGCTCCGGCAATGACATTGATGTGTACATATGGCCATTAGTTGAAGAACTTTTATAGTTGTGGGCTATCAAAGGTGCACGTGTGTGGGATGAGCACAAACAGCAGGAATTTGACCTACGAGCGTTGCTATTTGTAACCATCAATGATTGGCGTGCTCTTAGTAACCTTTCAGGATAGACAAACAAGGGATACAATGCATGCACACACTGTTTAGATGAGACTGAAAGTATATATTTGGACAAATGTAAGAAGAATGTGTACCTAGGACATCGTCGATTTCTTCCGACCAAGCATGCCTTAAGAAAGAAAGGCAAGCATTTCAAAGATGAGGCAGATCACCGTAAGATGCATGTCCCCCGTACTGGTGATGATATATTTGATATGGTCAAGGATTTAAAAGCAATCTTTGGAAAGGGTCCTGGCGGATAATCTGTTCCGAATGACGCTGAAGGACACGCACCCATGTGGAAGAATTAGATTTTGGGAGCTACCCTATTGGAAAGTCCTAGAGGTCCGCTCTGCAATCGAGGTGATGCACGTGACGAAGAATCTTTGTGTGAACTTGCTAGGCTTCTTGGGAGTGTATGGAAAGACAAAAGATACACCGGATGCGCAGGAGGAGAAGCAACGTACACTACTAGGGAAATGCCTAGCAGTAGCGCTGGTTTTTGGCCTATCAGTAGCGCGGGTAACCGCGCTACTGTTACGACGCTACAGCTAAAGCTTAGCAGGAGCGCCCGCTGGCACGCGCTACTGCTATATCTACTTAATAGTAGAGTTTTCTCAAACAACCTCTACTGGTAATTACTAGTAGCGCTTCTCTCCGTCTGTGCTACTACTATTATTCCGTATTCTATTTCTTTTAAATTTTAGGTCCTATTCATACACCTTTATACAATTTTTCATACAGTAGCAATTTAGAGATTGTCTTTACATTATAATGAGTTATTAATTCACTAAGTGAAAGAACCGTGGATTAGTTTCAAATGGATGGATCCTAAGTGACCAAGTCATGGATTATCATGATAATCCATGACTTGATCACTTAGGATCCATCCACTTAAAACTAATCTGCGGTTCTTTCACCCAATGATACAATAACGTACTCATCATCATCATATTAATATAAAAACTCTTGCATCATATCATCATGAACAACACTAGCTAATAATCATCATAGTTATTACCACCAACACTATTTAATCATCATAGTCATAGCTAATCACCACCAACACTAGCTAATGTTAATCATCATAGTCATCACCACCAACACTCATTCTAGCTAGCTAATCACTCCTACTGCTCTCTCTCAGGTAAAATAGCATAGAACATGTGGAGCGCTCCTGATTCATCATATTGAAGCATGTAGTAGATGAACCTGTCTCCTAATTGTGGGTTGTATTTTGATTGCTGCCCCCAAGTACTTCTCTATGATCCTTCACAATTTTGTTCCAGTCTTTGACTATTAAGACTTGCTCGCTTCTAGAAATCCTGAATGCACTCATGTGCAATGTAGGAAGTCTTAGCCATATGCTAACCATGGACATGCAACCTTTAGCTTCGATCCACTGAGGCACAACTATCATCAGGAGTCCCTATTGAAGAACGTCATAGTAACATACTTAGCAATGAAGTTTAGCTTAAAAAATAATGTATGCAAAAGATGCACCAAGGACAAATAGTAAAAATCTTACCATCTTTCCTAAATAGATGTGACCGTAGTTCAGTACGAACACTATTGGTCGCACGTTTTGAGTACTAAGATTTCTAAGTCTAGGAAAATAATTTGTATTGACAGTATGAAGATCCTCAAGCCATGAAACATAATGACTTGTCTCCTCGCAGTTTAGTTCAGCCCCGGGACAGTCGTAGGTCCTGTCTACCAAGCACTGGACATGTTTGTTTGAATGGAAATAAGCTGTCAATAGAAATTAGTTGTCAAATATTTTTGAATAAACAATATCCAAGACATAAATATGGTTGAGAAACTTACATAATGGTAGAACTTGAGGCGTCTGCACATTGACCCATATGTCGATATTATCTTCAATATCATCTTCCGGACGAATATCAAAGTTGATAAACATATCAGGCTCAAATGCATAAGCCTTGCATAGTGCTCTCCGTTATTTGCATTCAAAATGGGTGTAGGTGTCTGTATTGTATAATTTTGCGGGAAAACTATAACCATGCTCGGTCCTCAAGTTAACTCTTTTTACCTCCATAGTTTCCATAGTACTGAAACCAACCTTATCCAAGACATATATTCTTGCATGGCAGGGGATACGCCAGTAGAATAGTAAAATAAATAAATTATAAGTTGAAGCAAAAGAAGCAGAAGTCATGCTTAATTACGAAAAAAGACTTGTCGTTGTGACTTACTGTATGCACTTCGAAAGTGTCATCCAGCTTGATGCTGAAGAGCCTACCACCAACTAGGTGAAGCCTGTCGCACAGGCCGCGCTCGTCTTCGCAGTATTCACACATAACGAATTCCTTTTCGTCGTTAGACATTTCCTATGTTCATAGTTGAAACATTAACTAAAAATCGATCGAAGGCAACTACCAGGAAACTCAACACACAGATCACTACTACTCAATATGCAACGGGTTGACTTTAGGTCTGTCGAGTCTTCCTTCCTAAACTCTCATCTCACGTATATGGTGGGCACTCCCTCTCTGATATTGCGACCGCTGGTGATGGTCGCTACTCCTCCTTTCCCTAGTGGATTACAAATATCTAGCACAAGGAAAAGAAGGAGAAGCGACCCCCACGACAACAATCGGCATTCTTCTTCTCTCATATATGGTGGACACTCCGTCACCGATTTTTAGATCGTCGATGATGGTCGCTAATCCTTCTTCCCTAGTACATAACAAAGGTCTAGCACAGAGAGAAGAAGGAAAAGCGACCCCACGACAACAATCGGCATTCTTCTCTCATATATGATGGAGACTCTCCCTCACCAATTTTTGGACAGTCATGTATGGAGCCCCGACAGACTTAAAGTCAACTCGAAATGTCGTTTAATTCTCTTTCTAGCAAATCCCGGGCACTCGATATTTCCTACATATTCTAGCACAAGTCATGCTTAAATTCACGGAAAAATCCGGCATGAACTTTGCTAAAATATGACATATCGAGGGCCTGAAATTTGCTGGAACGGAAATAAATCAACACTCCGGCAAAACATAGGTCACTCGGAAATGAATGAACACTTCGCACATGAGCATAAACTGGTGCTCATTGCATTTCAATGGTTCAATATTGACAAAAACATTTCAATATATCTTATAATCCGAACATTTCATTAGATTAAGAAGCATAACTAAATACCCTAGTTCGGATGTAGAGGAAGGTGGAGAAGGAGGAGGTGGACTTTTAGCTCACCGACTCGGGTGTAGAGGAAGTGGAGGTAGCTCGGATGACGATCACTCCAAGGGGACACGACTAAGCCTGCATATTCCACTGAGTAAAATTTTAATTAGATCATTAGATCTCATAGAGCATTCTTTGATGAAAAAGTGATAATGACATAAAAAATAAACTAGTTTTATTAATTTTATTACTAAAAATAAACTAGTTCTATAGTAAAATTTTAATTAGATCATCAAATCTCATATACCTAAATTTTCTTACTAAAAATAAACTAGTTATATTAATTCAACTAGTTCAACTTAACACTTACTATAATTAAAAATAAACTAGTTCTTACTAAAAATAAATTAGTTCTTACTAAAAATAAACTAGTTCTATTAATTGAACTAGTTCATCTAAGCACTTACTATAAATAAAAATAAACTAATTCTTACTAAAAATAAACTAGTTCAACTAGTTTTATTAATTTTCTTACTAATTCTATTAAACACTTACTAAAAACAGTAAAAAAATACATTATACAAGAACAGTGGGTGGCCGGAGGAGGAGGGAGGAGGGCGCGGCCGGCGGAGGAGGAAGCAGGGGGCGGCCGATGGAGGAAGGAGGAGGGGGCGGAGGAGGAGGCGGAGGGGTGGCGGTGGAGGAGGGACGAGGGTGCCGGTGGAGGAGGGAGGAGGCGAGCGGAGAAGGAGGGGAGGGAGGAGGAAGGAGGAGGAGGAGGACTACCTCGGCGGAGGAGGCAGGCGGCTGCAGTGAGGGGGTCGAGGTTTGATGGTGGTTTCTCTCGAGAAAAATAGCAAACAGTGGGAAAACAATTACTGTTGGGCAATTGATAGAACTTCAAATAATTATAACGATATCCAGGCAGTGATCATTATATAGGCATCACGTCCAAGATTAGTAGACCGACTCCTGCCTGCATCTACTACTATTACCCCACACATCGACCGCTATCCAGCATGCATCTAGTGTATTAAGTTCATGGAAAAACGAAGTACTGCAACAAGAACGATGACATGACGTAGACAATATCCGTTTATCTATTGCGAAGATATAGATCCCATCTTGTTATCCTTAGTAGAAATGATACATACGTGTCGGTTCCCCTTCTGTCACTGGGATCAAGCACTGTAAGATAGAACCCACTACAAAGCACCTCTTCCCATTGCAAGTTGGCCAAACAAAACCCAAATATCGGAGAAGAAATACGAGGCCATAAGCAATCATGCATATAGGAGATCAAAGAAGACTCATATAACTTTCTTGGATAAAAACATAGATCTGATCGTAAACTCAAAGTTCATCGGATCCCAACAAACACACCGCAAAAGACTTACCTCATATGGATCTGCAAGAGACCATTGTATTGATAATAAAGAGAGAGAGAGAGGAAGCCATCTAACTACTAACTACGGACCAGTAGGTCTACAAAGAACTACTCACGCATCATAGGAGAGGCACCAATGGAAGCGGTGAACCCCTCCATGACAGTGTCTAGATTGGATCTGGTGGTTCTGGACTCTACGGCGGTTGGATCAATATTTCGTCGCCTCCCCTAGGGTTTCTGGAATATTATGGTATTTATAGAGCAAAGAGGCGTGATACGTCCATTTTGCATCATGCTTTTATATCAATATTTATTGTATTATGGGCTATTATTACACATTATATCTCAATACTTATGGCTATTCTCTCTTATTTTACAAGGTTTACCATGAAGAGGGGAATGCTTGGCTGGAATTACATTTGGAAAAGGTGCAAACATTGAAACCTATTACGCACAACTCCAAAAGTCCTGAAACTCCATGAAACAACTTGTTGGATTTATTAAGAATTTATGAAGCGAAAAGAAATAGGCCAGGGGCCCACACCTATCCGAGGAGATAGGAGGCGTGCCCCGGTGAAAGCGACCCCTATCTCTCCCGGGCCCCCTGGTGGGCCTCCGGCGTCCATCTTCTACTATATCATCACTTTTACCCTGGAAAAAATCATGGGCAACACTACAAAAAAATACACTTCCGTGATGATACGTGTTTGTCAGAGTAGGTCGCGTTTTTTTTCATGCATGTACATCCATGACAAATTTATGACAGAATCAAGATAGTCATACTGTCTTTGTCGTAGAAGTGTTCCATGACATTACCAAAATTATCATCACGGAAGTGTCCACTTCCATGACGATAAATTGCGTGTCATAGAAGTGCTTTCGTCAAGGGTGACCGACACGTGGCATCCACCATAACGGAACGCCATTAAGCTATCGGGTCGAGTTTTGGATCCGATAACCCGTTAACAGCCCCGACCAATGGGGATTTTCCACGTGTAAAATCATCATTGGCTGGAGGAAACACGTGTCGGCTCACCGTTGGGACAGATGTCATCCGCTCATTGGACCGAAGGCGCCTATGATAGGGCGACACGTGGCATGGCCCAACAGAGGCCCATTCCTGTGAAAAGGCCGGCCCGTTGGACTTGGTCAAAAGGTGGCGGGCCGACCCACGGAAAGCCTGTTAACGGCCTATTCGCATATAGCCCATTCTGACCCGCTAACCCGGGGCCGTTCGCCCTATCCGAATTAGGCTCGATGGCGTCATGGGCGTCCAATATGATTTAGCCCGTTTTAACTTCCGGCCCATGTGTGGCCCATGACTTCTTTCGGCCCATATGAGGACCTTTGTAACTCTTGGCCCATTAACGGCCAGTGGTGAAACTGGCCCGTAATGAACAGTGTATCACTTTATCACTACAAGAAATATGTCAACTTGTGACCTTGACTATTGGTCACTGAAAGGTCATTATTTTTCATTTGCGACCTTTTTTTGACCAAAAACAGAAGGTCAAAAGCTGGCGGTCGTTAACTGACTATAACGACCTTCTCTGTGAGAAGGTCATGGACGTTTACGACCAAAATATTCCCACTGTGGCGTTTTGGTCACTAGCAACCTCCCCAGGCCACGTAGGCATCCAGCGTGGCAAGCTGATGTGGCACAAGATTCAGCCCGGTCCAATTCGGTTTTTTACATGGGCCAAGCTCATTAATTCAGCCCATTTATAAAAAAAATTCCCTGCTAATTTTAGTGAACTACATGGGCCCAGCCCTACAACTCGGCCTTTTTATTTTCTGGGCCATGGCCTTTTTGCACCAACAGTTTTAGTTTTCTTTCTTTATAAAATGGGTCCATTAGTCAAACAGGTCCCACTTGTCAGGTTCTAATAAGTGGGTCCCAGTGAAGGAAATATGCCCTAGAGGCAATAATAAAGTTATTATTTATTTCCTTATATCATGATAAATGTTTATTATTCATGCTAGAATTGTATTAACCGGAAACATAATACATGTGTGAATATATAGACAAGCGATATGTCACTAGTATGCCTCTACTTGACTAGCTTGTTAATCAAAGATGGTTATGTTTCCTAACCATAAACAAGGAGTTGTTATTTGATTAACAAGGTCACATCATTGGTTGAATGATCTGGTTGACATGACCCATTCCATTAGCTTAACACTTGATCGTTTAGTATGTTAATGCTTTCTTCATGACCCAGACATGTTCTGTAACTATGAGATTATGCAACTCCGTTCTGGGAGGAACACTTTGGAGTGCTACCAAACGTCCTAGCAACGTAATCGGGTGATTATAAAGGAGTACTACAGGTGTCTCCAAAGGTACTTGTTGGGTTGGCGTATTTCGAGATTAGGTTTTGTCACTCCGATTGTCGGAGAGGTATCTCTAGGCCTTCTCGGTAATACACATCACTTAAGCCTTGCAAGCATTACAACTAATGAGTTAGTTGTGAGATGATGTATTACAGAGCGAGTAAAGAGACTTACGATGCGAGATTGAACTAGGTATTGGATACCGACGATCGAATCTCGGGTAAGTAACATACCGATGACAAAGGGAACAACGTATGTCGTTATGCGGTTTGACCGATAAAGATCTTCGTAGAATATGTAGGAACCAATATGGGCATCCAGGTTCCGCTATTGGTTATTGACCGAGAATGGTTCTAGGTCATGTCTACATAGTTCTCGAACCCGTAGGGTCCCTTGCAACAACGTTTCGATGTGAGTTCATTATGAGTTTATAAGTATTGATGCACCGAAGGTTGTTCGGAGTCCCGGATGTGATCACGGACATGACGAGGAGTCTCGAAATGGTCGAGACATAAATATTGATATATTGGAAGCCTACATTTGGACATCGGAAGTGTTCCGGGTGAAATCGGGATTTTAGAGATGCAGGAGGTTACGGAACCCCGGAGGTCCATGGGCCTAATGGGCCATAGGAGAGAAGAGGAAGGGCCAGCCAAGGTGGGCTGCGCGCCCCCTCCCCCTCTAGTCCGAATAGGACAAGGAAGGGGCGGCGCCTTCCCTCTTCCCCTCCTCCAATCCTAGTCCAACTAGGAGAGGGGGAGTCCTACTCCGGTGGGAGTAGGACTCCTCCTTGGTGCGCCTCCCCTAGGGCCGGCCACCTCCCCTTGCCTCCTTTATATCACGGGGCAGGGGCACCCCAAGACACACAAGTTGATCTCTGGATCTTTCCTTGGCTGTGTGCGGTGCCCCTTCCACCATATTCCACTTCGGTCATATCGTCGGAGCTTAGGCGAAGCCTGCGCCGGAGAAGTCATATCGTCATGAGCTTAGGCGAAGCCCTGCGTCGATGGAGCATCAACATCGTCCTGCCGCCCGTCGTCTTGTGGAACTCATCCCGACACTTTGCTGGATCGAGTCCGGGATCGTCATCGAGCTGAGCGTGTGCAGAACTCGGAGGTGCCGTCACGTTCGGTGCTTGGATCGGTCGGATCGTGAAGGCGTCTGACTACATCAACCGCGTTTTATAACGCTTCCGCTTTCGGTCTCACGAGTGCGTGGGCGGACACTCTTCCCTCTCGTTGCTATGCCATCACCATGGTCTTGCGTGATCGTAGGAAATTTTTGAAATTACTCGTTCCCCAACGATGGCATCCGAGCCTGGTTTTATGCGTTGATGTCATATGCGAGTAGAACACAAGTGAGTTGTGGACGATACAAGTCATCTTGCCTACCAGCATGTCATACTTTGGTTCAGCGGTATTGTGAGATGAAGTGGCCGGACCGACATTACGCGTGCACGCTTACGTGAGACTGGTTTCACCGCTCCGAGCACTTTCGTTGCTTAAAGGTGACGGCGGGTGTCTGTCTCTCTCACTTTAGTTGAACCGAGTGTAGCTCGCCGGTCCTTGAGAAGGTCAAAAGCGGAGTCTATTTGACGAAATGTCGTTGTGGTTTTGATGCGTAGGTAAGAACGGTTCTTGCTCAGCCCGTAGCAGCCACGTAAAACTTGCAACAACAAAGTAGAGGACGTCTAACTTGTTTTTGCAGGGCATGTTGTGATGTGATGTGGTCAAGGCGTGATGCTATATTTTATTGTATGAGATGATCATGTTTTGTAACCGAGTTATCGGCAATGGCGAGAGCCATATGGTTGTCGCTTTATTGTATGAAATGCAAACGCCATGTAATTGCTTTACTTTATCACTAAGGAGTAGCGATAGTCGTAGAAGCAATAGTTGGCGAGGCGACAACGATGCTACGATGGAGATCAAGGTGTCGCGCCCGGTGGCGATGGTGATCATGGCGGTGCTTGGCGATGGAGATCACAAGCACAAGATGATGATGACCATATCATATTACTTATATTGATTGCATGTGATGTTTATCCTTTATGCATCTTATCTTGCTTTGATTGACGGTAGCATTATAAGATGATCTCTCACTAAAAATTATCAAGAAGTGTTCTCCTGAGTATGCACCGTTGCGAAAGCTCTTCGTCTTTGAGACACCACGTGATGATCGGGTGTGATAGGCTCTACGTTCAAATACAACGGGTGCAAAACAGTTGCGCCGCGGAATACTCAGGTTAAACTTGTGAGCCTAGCATATAACAGATATGGCCTTGGAACACGGAGACCGAAAGGTCGGCGTGAATCATATAGTAGATATGATCAACATAGTGATGTTCACCATTGAAACTACTCCATCTCACGTGATGATCGGACATGGTTTAGTTGATATGGATCACGTGATCACTTAGATAACTTGAGAGATGTCTGTCTAAGTGGGAGTTTATTAATATGATTAATTGAACTTAAATTTATCATGAACTAAGTACCTGATAGTATTTTGCTTTTCTATGTTTCTTTGTAGATAGATGGCTCGTCTTTGTTGTTCCGTTGAATTTTAATGCGTTCCTTGAGAAAGCAAAGTTGAAAGATGATGGTAGCAATTACGGACTGGGTCCGTAACTTGAGGATTATCCTCATTGCTGCACAGAAAAATTAAATCTGGAAGCACCGCTGGGTAGCGAACTGCTGCGAATCTTTGAGCGAAGTTGTGAGCGTCACGGCAAAGCGGTGATGACTACTCTATAGTTCAGTGTGCCATGCTTTACGGCTTAGAACCGGGTCTTCAACGGCGTTTTGAGCGTCATGGAGCATATGAGATGTTCCAGGAGTTGAAGTTAATATTTCAAGCAAATGCCGGATTGAGAGATATGAAGTCTCCAATAAGTTCTATAGCTGCAAGATGGAGGAGAATAGTTACGTCGGTGAGCACATACTCAAAATGTCCGGGTATAACAATCACTTAATTCAATTTGGGAGTTAATCTTCCGGATGATAGTGTCATTGACAGAATTCTCCAATCACTGCCACCAAGCTACAAGAGCTTCGTGATGAACTATAGTATGCAAGGGATGACTAAGACAATTCCTGAGCTCTTCGCGATGCTAAAAGCTGCGGAGGTAGAAATCAAGAAAGAGCATCAAGTGTTGATGATCAACAAGACCACTAGTTTCAAGAAAAAGGGCAAAGGGAAGAAGAAGGAAACTTCAAAAGAACAGCAAGAAAGTTGCTGATCAAGAGAAGAAACCCAAGTCTGGACCTAAGCACAAATCGAAGTGTTTTCTTTACCGCAAGCGGACGGACCTTTGAAGCGGAACTGCCCCAAGTATTTGGCGGATAAAAAGGATGGCAAGGTGAACAAAGGTATATGTGATATACATGTTATTGATGTGTACCTTACTAATACTCATGATAGTACACAGGTATTTGATACTGGTTACATTGCTAATATTTGCAACTTCGAAACAGGAACTACGGATTAAGTGAAGATTGGCTAAGGGCGAGGTGACGATCTTGGCGTTGGAAATGGTTCCAAAGTCGATGTGATCGCGATCGGCACGCTACCTCTACATCTACCTTGGGATTAGTTTTAGACCTAAATAATTGTTATTTGGTGCCAGCGTTGAGCATGAACATTATATCTGGATCTTGTTTAATGCGAGGCGGTTATTCATTTAAATCGGAGAATAATGGTTGTTCTATTTATATGAGTAATATCTTTTATGGTCATGCACCCTTGAAGAATGGTCTATTCTTGTTGAATCCCGGCAGTAGTGATACACATATTCATAATGTTGAAGCCAAAAGATGCAGAGTTGATAATGATAGTGCAACTTATTTATGGCACTGCCGTTTAGGTCATATCGATTGTAAAACGCATGAAGAAACTCCATCTTGATGGGCTTCGGAATCACTTGATTATGAATCACTTGGTACTTGCGAACCGTGCCTCATGGGCAAGATGACCAAAACGCCGTTCTCCGGAACTATGGAGCGAGCAACTGATTTGTTGGAAATCATACATCTTGATGTTTGTGGTCCAATGAATGTTGAGGCACTTGTGGCGGTATCGTTATTTTCTCACCTTCACAGATGATTTGAGCAGATATGGGTATATCTACTTAATGAAACACAAATCTGAAACATTTGAAAAGTTCAAAGAATTTCAGAGTGAAGTGGAAAATCATCGTAACAAGAAAATAAAATTTCTACGATCTGATCGTGGAGGAGAATATTTGAGTTCTGAGTTTGGTTTACATTTGAAACAATGTGGAATAGTTTACGCAACTCCATACCGGAACACCACGGAGAAATGGTGTGTCCGAGCGTCAGTAATCGTACTTTACTAGATATGGTGCGATCTATGATGTCTATTTCCGATTTACCTCTATCGTTTTGGGGTTATGCTTTAGAGACGGGCGCATTCACGTTGAATAGAACACCGTCAAAATCCGTTGAGACGACGCCTTATGAACTGTGGTTTGGCAAGAAACCAAAATTGTCGTTTCTTAAAGTTTGGGGCTGCGATGCTTATGTAAAGAAACTTCAACCAGATAAGCTCGAACCCAAATCAGAAAATGTGTCTTCATAGGATACCCAAAGGAGGCTGTTGGGTACACCTTCTATCACAGATCTGAAGGCAAGATTTTCGTTGCTAAATTCGGATCCTTTCTAGAGAAAGAGTTTCTCTCGAAAGAAGTGAGTGGGAGGAAAGTAGAACTTGATGAGATAAGCTGTATCTGCTCCCTTATTGGAAAGTAGTTCATCACAAGAAATGGTTCTGTGACAACTACACCAATTAGTGAGGAAACTAATGATGATGATCATGAAACTTGAGATCAAGTTACTCTTGAACCTCGTAGGTCAACCAGAGTAAAATACGCACCCGAGTGGTACGGTAATCCTATTACGAAAGTCATGTTACTTGACCATGGCGAACCTACAAACTATGAAGAAGCGATGGTGAGCCCAGATTCGCAAAATGGCTGGAAGCCATGAAATCTGAGATGGGATCCATGTATGAGAACAAAGTATGGACTTTGGTTGACTTGCCCGATGATCGGCAAGCCATTGAAAATAAATGGATCTTTAAGAAGAAGAAGGCGGCGATGGTAATATAACTGTCTACAAAGCTCGACTTGTTGCGAAAGGTTTTCGACAAGTTCAAGGGGTTGACTACGATGAGACTTTCTCACCCGTGGCGATGCTTAAGTCTGTCCGAATCATGTTAGCAATTGCCGCATTTTATGATTATGAAATTTGGCAAATGGATGTAAAACTGCATTCTTGAATGGATTTCTAGAAGAAGAGTTGTATATGATGCAACCAGAAGGTTTTGTCGATCCAAAGGGTGCTAACAAAGTGTGCAAGCTCCAACGATCAATTTATGGTGCAGTGCAAGCCTCTCGGAGTTGGAATAAACGCTTTGATAGTGTGATCAAAGCATATGGGTTTGTACAGACTTTTGGAGAAGCTTTGTATTTACAAGAAAGTGAGTGGGAGCTCTGTAGCATTTACGATATTATATGTGGACGACATATTATTGATTGGAAATGATATAGAATTTCTAGATAGCATAAAAGGATACTTGAATAAAAGTTTTTCAATGAAAGACCTCGGTGAAGCTGCTTACATATTGGGCATCAAGATCTATAGAGATAGATCAAGGCGCTTAATTGGACTTTCACAAAGCACATACCTTGATAAAATTTTGAAAAAGTTCAAAATGGATCGAGGCAAAGAAAGGTTTTTGCCTGTTTTACAAAGGTATAAGATTGAGTCGAGACTCAATGCCCGACCACAGCAGAAGATAGAGAAAAAATGAAAGATGTTCCCTATGCTTCAGCCATAGGCTCTATCATGTATGCAATGCTGTGTACAGACACTGACGTATGCTTAGGCTGTAAGCTTGGCAGGAAGGTACCAAAGTAATCCGAGAATGGATCATCGGACAGCGGTCAAGAACATCCTGAAATACACGAAAAGGACTAAGGATATGTTTCTCGTATATGGAGGTGACAAAGAGCTAGTCGTAAATGGTTACGTCGATGCAAGCTTTGACACTGATCCCACGATTCTAAATACATAAACGGATCGTGTTTTTATTAAATGGTGGAGCTGTCGGTTGGTGCAGTTCTAAACAAAGCGTCGTGGCGGGATCTACATGTGAAGCGGAGTACATAGCTGCTTGGAAGCAGCAAATGAAGGAGTCTGGATGAAAGAGTTCATTTCCGATCTAGGTGTCATACCTAGTGCATCGGGACCTATGAAGATCTTCTGTGACAATCGGTGCAATTGCCTTGGCAAAGGAATCCAGATTTCACAAGAGGACCAAGCATATCAAGAGGCAGCTTCAATTCCATTCGGGACCAAGTCCAAGTGGGAGACATAGAGATTTGCAAAATACATACGGATCTGAATGTTGCAGACCGTTGACCAAGCCTCTTCCACGAGCAAAACATGATCGACACCAAGACTCCATGGGTGTTAGGATCATTACTTTGTAATCTAGATTATTGACTCTAGTGCAAGTGGGAGGCTGAAGGAAATATGCCCTAGAGGCAATAATAAAGTTATTATTTATTTCCTTATATCATGATAAATGTTTATTATTCATGCTAGAATTGTATTAACGGAAACATAATACATGTGTGAATATATAGACAAAGCAGTATGTCACTAGTATGCCTCTACTTGACTAGCTTGTTAATCAAAGATGGTTATGTTTCCTAACCATAAACAAGGAGTTGTTATTTGATTAACAAGGTCACATCATTGGTTGAATGATCTGGTTGACATGACCCATTCCATTAGCTTAACACTTGATCGTTTAGTATGTTAATGCTTTCTTCATGACCCATACATGTTCCTGTAACTATGAGATTATGCAACTCCGTTTACGGAGGAACACTTTGGGTGCTACCAAAGCGTCCTAGCGTAAGCTGGGTGATTATAAAGGAGTACTACAGGTGTCTCCAAAGGTACTTGTTGGGTTGGCGTATTTCGAGATTAGGTTTTGTCACTCCGATTGTCGGAGAGGTATCTCTAGGCCTTCTCGGTAATACACATCACTTAAGCCTTGCAAGCATTACAACTAATGAGTTAGTTGTGAGATGATGTATTACAGAGCGAGTAAAGAGACTTACGATAGTGAGATTGAACTAGGTATTGGATACCGACGATCGAATCTCGGGTAAGTAACATACCGATGACAAAGGGAACAACGTATGTCGATTATGCGGTTTGACCGATAAAGATCTTCGTAGAATATGTAGGAACCAATATGGGCATCCAGGTTCCGCTATTGGTTATTGACCGAGAATGGTTCTAGGTCATGTCTACATAGTTCTCGAACCCGTAGGGTCCGCACGCTTAACGCTTCGATGACAGTTCATTATGAGTTTATAAGTATTGATGCACCGAAGGTTGTTCTGAGTCCCGGTTGTGATCACGGACATGACGAGGAGTCTCGAAATGGTCGAGACATCAAGATTGATATATTGGAAGCCTACATTTGGACATCGGAAGTGTTCCGGGTGAAATCGGGGTTTTACGAGTACCGGAGGTTACCGGAACCCCGGGAGGTCCATGGGCCTAATGGGCCATAGGAGAGAAGAGGAAGGGCCAGCCAAGGTGGGCTGCACGCCCCCCTCCCCCCTCTAGTCCGAATAGGACAAGGAAGGGGGGGGCGGCGCCCCTTCCCTCTTCCCCCTCCTCCAATCCTAGTCCAACTAGGAGAGGGGGGGGGAGTCCTACTCCCGGTGGGAGTAGGACTCCTCCTTGCGCCTCCCCTAGGGCCGGCCACCTCCCCTTGCCTCCTTTATATACGGGGAAGGGCACCCCAAGACACACACAAGTTGATCTCACGGATCTTTCCTTAGCCGTGTGCGGTGCCCCTTCCACCATATTCCACTTGGTCATATCGTCATGAGCTTAGGCGAAGCCCTGCGCGGAGAAGTCATATCGTCGCGGAGCTTAGGTGAAGCCCTGCGTCGGTGGAGCATCAACATCGTCCTGCACGCCGTCGTCTTGTGGAACTCATCCCCGACACTTTGCCGGATCGGAGTCCGGGATCGTCATCGAGCTGAGCGTGTGCAGAACTCGGAGGTGCCGTCGTTCGGTGCTTGGATCGGTCGGATCGTGAAGGCGTCTGACTACATCAACAGCGTTGTTATAACGCTTCGCTTTCGGTCTCACGAAGTGCGTGGACGGACACTCTTCCCTCTCGTTGCTATGCCATCACCATGGTCTTGCGTGATCGTAGGAAATTTTTTGAAATTACTACGTTCCCCAACACCCAGCTATTAGGCTCAGATTCTTCATATTTCAATTTGACATCAAATTTGAATTTGATAATAAAAAAATAACCAGATTTTAAATAGGCAAGCAGAAAACACATAATAATTTAACCAGTATTTAAAAGGCCAGATTCAGTACAAGCTCTACAAATGACACGTAATACAAGCTCTGACATATACAGTGCTTTACAAGCTCTACAAATGCAAAGCTCTACAGTACTTTACAAGCTCTACAATACTTTACAAGCTCTCCAAGTAATGTTACAAGCTCTACAAGTGTTTTCTTCTTCAGCATGGAGCTCCTTCAATAGAGATCAAATGCCGGACTCAGTTACATGATCACCCTGTTACATGAATCAGCTTAGAAGAATTAGAAAAACTGGAGCCAATATATTATGAACATTCCATTCAAAAAAAAGGAGTAAAGGAGTAAAGGACAATTCTTTATAGAATGTTAAACACATTTAAGCTAGTACCAAGCTTTTTTAGCCGAGCTAGTTAAAATGAGATATTCATACAAGACAATAGAGACAATATGAATATGCATGGCACAAGTGCAGGTCCTGGTTAGGTCCTGGTGTGTGTATGCTTGATGGCAACACTAATGCAATGGCAACACTAATGTAAGAAGCGAGCAGTTCCAGCTTCAGCTTTCCCGTTATAAAATACTAGAGAGGGCTAAAACGGATCTTATAGTTGCATAGTGAAATGTTTGCTTTTACAGATTTTATATAATATTGTGTTTATGCCAGGAATGCATCAGTTTGTACAAATACTAGAAAGGGAAAATAAAACACGTTAACCTATTATTGTTCTACACTTCCACTACAACACTCAAGCTCATGTTAGGCACTAACAATACTAACCTACAGGCGCCAGCATGGTATATTGGTACAAGTACAGGTCATGCAATGAATGTAACTGTAACAAATTCACCCAAAGAAAAGTTCAATAGACCATCCATTCAAGACAGCATCTAACAATACTAGTAAGCCCACAAAGTCGGGCCAGTTTATGCCACGATTACACAAGTCAACAACTGAATCCCCAACTGTATTTTCATATAATGTAGCAAACTAGATTGATAATATTTTTTATTTTTGGTTGAGGTTGTGTCGGGGAGGCTGATCGGACCCACGAACACCTATGGGACCGGCGGACCGAGTCCCTTTTGGTTCGGAGGGGGGCGGAGATCGCACGAAGAGCGGATCGAGGCGAAGCACACGAGCAGTTTACCCAGCTTCGGAGCTCTCCGGAGAGATAATACTCCTACTGCTGCTTGTATGGTTTGTATTGTGTTCTTGCTAGGGAGCGCTGAGAGCTACAGTATACTCCAGCTGCTAACGAGACCTAGCGTGAGAGTGTTCGAACCCCCCTCTACGTTGCGCATGGGCCTCCTTTTATATGCTCAAGGGGTCTCCGACAGGTGGCGACGTAGATGAGGGTACAAATGGAAAAATAGTAGTTGGTACACCTACTTGAACAGTGTACAGTGTACTCTACCTAACCATGACGGCAAGGGACAAAAGCATTAAATGCCCGTCACATCGCCTAAACAAATCTGTGAGGACCGTCAGGCGCCACCGTTAGCCACGATGGCAAGCTTGTCGGCCGCTTATCGCTGCTCCCGGCGCTGCACAGCCTCTTGACACTGCAGCGCATGGAATGGTCCCATGGCGACACGTTGGTTAATGAGCTAGAGCGGAGATGAAGAGGTTGCTGCCCGGCAAGTGCCTTGCAGCGGCTGAATCCTGTCGCGTCCGGAGGCTTGTCGCTCTCCGAGCCTTCCCGGCAAGCTCCTCTTGCTGAGGTCTTGTCTTCTGCGTGCCTTGAGTGGCCTTCCCGGCAAGCTCCTCTTGCCGGGGCCTTGTCTTCTTGGTTAAATACTTTGTTCTTGAATGACTTCAAAGGAACCACGGAGGATCTTGGCGGTGACCAGGCAAGCCTTGCCGCTGAGGTCTTTGCTTGCCCGTCTGCGAGTTCGGGATACTAGGGTACCCCTACTCTAGTACACCGACAGGAGCCCCGAACTGGGCCACACTGCAGTGCCGAGCACTGTCGGGCCAGGCCCAAAACAGTGCACGGTCACACGCGGCCTTGATCACGCCGTAACTTGCTCTGGACCCACCACGTTCCCCACGAACAGCACGTGTCGAACGTGGCGTCGTGGGAGAGATCGTGGGGGGTTTCTTTATTAGGAAAAGCGGAACGTCCTCCCCCTCTCCCTCCTTATAAACAGGGGAAACAGGGGCAGGTCGCCCACCTCGCCATTGCTGTCTCGTCTCGAAAACCACCGCCGCTCCCCTTCTTCTCTAGTGCGAAGAGAGCAGCGCTCCGCCCCCTTCGCCTGGCGCCATCAACGCCGTCGGTCTCCTCCACCGCCTCCGCCATGGCTCCGAAGCCGACAAGGGAAGGGCGTGAAGTCGGCGGCGCAGCGGCTCATGGCGCTGCGAAAGGCGGGCCATCTTCTCCCCAGCTCGGCGCAAAGGAGGCGAGGGAGGTTACTACCTCTTACGGTCGACGGAGATGCGTGCGCATCCGCGCACGAAGGTACTCCCCGCCACCGCTTCGGAACTAGCCCCAACTGGGTACCCTTTCTTTGCGCTTTTCTTCTATTGCGGGCTCTGCCCGCCCTTTTCTGAATTCTTCTGCGATATCATGAACACCTATGGGCTTCGCCTCCTTGATTTCACCCCCAATGCTGTCCTGACCATGGCAGTTTTCGCACACCTTTGCGAAAACTTTGTCGGGATCCACCCAAACGTAGCCCTCTTCCTCCACTTCTTCATGCCCCGCGTTGAGAGAGGGAGCCGCTGTCGGAGGGATTGCTTGGATTTCAGGATCGGCAAGAAAGAAGCTTATCTGGAAGGAGAGCTCCGCGGCAAATGGGAGGAGTGGAGAGCCAATTGGTGTTGGATCATTGAGGAGAACCATGACCCTTCACTGCCTGCGCCAAACCCCAATAGTCTTGTGACAGCGATTGGAGCAACTTGGCGCCGGAAGATGCTAGGTTGAAGATTGCTGTGACCCGGATCTTGCGCCTCGGGCTTGCCGGACTCACTTTGTAAGCGCAGATTGGCGCGAGATTTCCTTCGCCGCGCGCTTCCCTTGCAGGAGAGGAGGAGACCTGCTTGGGAGTTCCAAAAGCATAGCCGGACATCATGAGGCTGCGCCCGGGCCTCAACTGGAATTTCACTGTCTTGGAGTTGGATGAGATGCTGCTAGAACTGTTCAAGCATGACCCCGATCACCCTGAGTGGTTTAGGTTGCCGAGGGGGGTCGTCCCATTGTGCAACAATTCTGCGCTCGACCGCATCCGTGCCATGATGCCGTTGTGCGATTCTCATGGGATCGTTCCAACCTGGCAAGAGCCTGCGGACGACGTCGTGCGGCAATTCTTCGACAGCTTGGAAGAAATGCCGATCCGCCCCGACGAGCAGAAGAAGCTCACCCGCGACACCATCGACGACGAGATGCAGCGCATTGCCACCAGGCTGGAGGAGGCGGCAGCAGCTGCTGCCGCTAGCTTCTTCGGGTACACCGTGGAGGAGGCAGATGCAGTAGAGGCGGCAAGCCTTGCCGAGCGAAGGGAGTTCGCCGGTGAGGAAGAGCTTGCCGAACACGAGGCCGAGTCGAGCGAACCAGCCAAGGGCGCCTCTTCCCCACCATCCAGCGGCTTGCCGCAAACGGAGCCCCCGGCTCCGCCAAAGAGGCGTCTCCGCAAGGCCGGAGACGAGGCGGGGCGGCAGACGGGCCAACAGCCATGGCGCCGCGACGCCAGCTTTCATCAGCGGTAAGCAACGTTGCTGGAGCACCCACACTGCTATGCGACAATCGGGCGGGATCCTCCCAGGCCACCGCCGACACCTCCGCCAAGCGGTCAAGAGAGCCCACTCCTCCGCCTCGTCGCACTGGAGGCGAGCCGGAGTTTGATCTCTCCACGCTCAGCTCCGGCGAGGAAGAAGAAGAGTAAGCTTCAATATTGTGCTTGTATTTCTCCAATTTTATTGCTTCATCTTGAATCTGATTTGCTTCGTTCTGAACTCTTTCCTTTTTTTGGACGCTGGCCCAGAGCGTCGAAGAGAGCCAAGACCCCAGTGGTGCGTCATTGAGGACGATCCACCCATGGCAACAGGAGGCGTCTGAGACCCCCTTGCCGGACCGGCAACCCTTCCTCAAAGCAGCCCCAGCCACAGCCCCGGAGTAAGTATGCGGTTTTCTCCTTCTTTGTTAGGTGTGCATGGGTGCTCCTTCTTCATTGATATCATTTGTTGGTTTGTGTAGGAGCAGAGCAGCCTCATCAGGAGGGCCCGGAAGCCGCCCCCGAAATTCTATCTGCTTCGACTACGCCGCCAAGGGAGGATTCTCCGGCAAGGGAGCGTTCTCCGGCAAGGGAGACTACTCCGGCAAGGGACAGCACCAGTGATCCTCCGGTGGTCGAGACCATGGCTGCAGATCCCATTGCAGGTAATCCTCTTCTTGAAAATTTCCCTTGGGCTCGTTTTCTTCTGTTTTCTTTTTGAACATTTGCTTGACTGTTCTTTCTTTGTCGATCGTCAGATCCATTTGTCGCATGAAAGCCAATGGAGACCGAGGTCGCCGGGCGAGGAGGACGCTGCAATCTGGCAACGCCGCCACCATGGAGGAAGAGGTGGCGCCGATGGATCCGCCCGGTGAAAGAGGCCGCCAAGGCTGCCGCCGCAAAGGCTGGCGAGGGGTCGGGCGATCGCCGACGACCACGAGGCAGCGAGGCGCCAGCGCTACGCCGACCGCCGATCCCTCCGCCACTGGTGCAGCGTCGGGCTCTGAAGAGCCCCAGCCCGGCGCCTATCTGAAGGCCGGTGACGGCGTCTTCATCAAGCTCCAGGGCCGGTCGAAGGAGAGACCTTCGACGGAGAGATGCTCGCCTCCGCTGGGCTGACGCTGGTGGACGCGCCAAGCAGCAGCAGCGGCGAGTCTGAGGAGGAGTAGCTGCTGAAGAAGCTGCTGTCGCTCTACCGCGCCCGACAAGCCAAGTTGGAGTCCCGGGAAGCACTTGTCGTGAGGGCGGGAGCGGAACATGGAGAAGCGCGAAGAGCTCCGGGCGCCAACCAAGAAACTCTCCGGGCGTAGCGGAAGAGCGGGAGCGACTTCTTTGAAGAGCGCACAACCTTCATCCTTGAGAAGGCTGAGGTCGAGGAGCAGCAAAGGCTTGCTGCCGAGAAGCTATCTGCGCAAGAAGGCGAGTTGGCGCAGCGGAAGATCAATCTTGACAGCTATGAGGAAGAGCTTGTCGCGCGCAAGGAGTCACTTGGCGGGCCTCTTAAGGAAGCGAAGGATGCTACCGCAGCCGCCGAGGCCGCCAAGAAAGAGTTGGAGACGAAGGTGGCGCGGCTGGAGGCCAGTCTCCAGAAGAGCGGCGAGGAGCTTGCTGCGCTTAAGCACGAAAGCGCCGAGAAGGATGCCTACACTCTTGGCGAGCTGCAGGGCCGTCTCGCCGATAGGGAGCAAGGAGCTCGGCGCCGCCAAGGATTCCAAGGCAGATCTTGAGCTGAAGCTGACCACTTTCGATGCTGACGGCTGGGCCAGGCGCCAAGGAGCGGGAGGTGGGCCTGTTGAGAAGATCAAGGCCAGCGAGGCTGGCTGGCGAATGCTATTGCCACCAGGCGCCTTGAGGGAGAGTGTGGAGCACTGGACCGAAGGTCTCGTGGAATCTTGCCGCCGCCATCCACGCCGAGTTGATGGAGCTGGGGATGGTGGATCTTGGATACTCCTCCGACGAGCACCTCCAACCCAGCGCCAAGCTTAGCTTATTCTTCAAGGCGTGGTGGCGGCTCTCCAGCGACTCGGGAAGAGATCCCAAAGGAGCTGGCCGAGGAATCGCGCCCGGATCTGTGCAGGAGCCCTCCGGAAGGTGTTGATGAAGGTGGCCTTCCGCAATCCAGGCCTCAACCTCAACGGCGTCCTCGGATCCTTGCCGCCAGATGCCGATGTGGAGGCGCTCAAAGCCCTTGTCGCACTCCATTGTGGACAAGGTGGGCAAGATCAAGCGGGTTGATGGCGACCGCGTAGACTAGGCCGCCAATTTTATCTTTCCCTTGTCGCCGATCATGTTTAGAACAATTTATTAGATCTGCGACAAGCTATTTTGTAATATAACTCTATCTTAGGCGATGATTGCAATGTTATTTCCTTTACTTGATTCCTTCCTTTTTACGTTTTTGCCCTACGCTTTTAGGGAACTTGTCAGTGCAGGAACCTTTGCTTGGCCGAGTTGAGTGCGGAACGTCGGCAGCTTCTTTGGCGGTGACGCCTCCGACAAGCTAACTTGTCGCGACTAGCTGCAGCTCACTTAAGTTTTTGAGCGGACTCGATACAATGTTAGGGCGCGACTAGCCGCGAGTTGGTTCCTCCGCGCACAGGTTTTCCATACAAAGTACTATCGTTCGAGGAAGATAACTTAAAAATTTAAGAACTGATTGCTCAAACTTGGGCAACTTAGCTTTTCTGTCGTTTGCTTCCCGATAAGGCGAAACTTCCTCGAGCAACGCTTGGTCCATAGGATTATCTTCTCCTTCCCCCGTGGTTAACTTGTGCGCGAGGGAACCTTCCTTTCTTTGAGAAAAGAGAAAGAAGATAAAATAAAGTTATGGAGCCCAGCGGCTCGATATTGCTTACCGGGTGTGGGTGCTGCACAAAGTGTTAGCCAAAACATGCAATAAAATGATGAAAGCATGAATTTGACAAGTTGTGCGCAACACATGAGCTTTACTTATGCACGGGATATGCGCCCAGCTTTGTACAAAGGATTACATGCAACATCGGCAAGACTTGTACAAAAGGTGGTTGCCGGAACAGGTTCCGGCAACTGCGCCCTACGGGTAAAACTTACGAAGATGCTCAATGTTCCAGGAGTTGCTCACCGAATGCCATCTTGGTCTCAAGGCTTAACAGCGCCAGCGCCTAGTGACTCGTTTCACCCGAGCAGGGCCTTCCCACTTCGGCGTCAACTTGTTGGAATTCTTGGCGGACTGAGCGCGCCGAAGAACAAGGTCGCCTTCCTCGAGGCTTCTGGCACTAACTGTGCGGCTATGGTAGCGACACAAAGCTTGCTGGTAACGAGCAGCTCGTACAACGGCCTGAAGACGGTCCTCCTCAAGGAGCAGCGCGTCATCTTGTCGCAGCTGCTCTTGTTCAAGCTCATCATAAGCGAGTACTCGAGGTGACCCGTATACGAGTTCCGTGGGAAGAACTGCCTCTGCTCCATAGACTAGAGCAAAAGGTGTCTGGGCAGTTGCTCGATTTGGCGTCGTCCTGATCGACCAAAGAACCACCGGCAGCTCCTCAATCCAGTTTCTTCCGCACTTGTGCAGCCTGTCGAAAGTTAGGGTCTTGAGCCCGCGCAGCACTTCAGCATTTGCCCTCTCCGCTTGACCGTTGCTTCTCGGATGAGCAACAGAAGCAAAACAGACCTTGGCGCCAAGATCTTGGACGTACTGCATGAAGGTGCGACTCGTAAATTGTGTGTCGTTGTCGGTGATGATCATGTTAGGGATTCGAAGCGGCAAACAATCGACCAAGAACTTGACTTGCTGTCTTTGTCACCTTCCTCACTGCTTCCACTTCTGGCCACTTTGTGAACTTGTCGATTGCGATGTACAAGTACTCAAAGCCCCCGACAGCTCGAGGAAAGGGGCCGAGAATGTCGAGCCCCCAGACCGAAAATGGCCAGGATAAAGGGATCGTCTAGAGAGCTGTGTATCTGTTTGGAATGGAATTGGCATGCTTCACACTTGGTTACTTGTGCAGTTGCATCCTGGAGGGCTGTCGGCCAAAAGAAACCTTGCCGGAAAGCTTTGCCGGCAAGTGCTCTGGCGCCAATGTGGTGACCACATATGCCTCCATGTATCTCTGCCAACAGCTTTTTTCCGTCTTCCGGTGAATACACTTCAATTTCACACCGTTGAGTCTCATACATGCAGTGTCTTTGTCGACAAACTGGTACATACTTGACTGCCGGGCTACTCTTTCCGCTTCTTCTTGCTCTTCGGGAAGTTCTCTTGTCTGAAGGACATGGACAATCTGCTGCGCACACGCTGGAGCTTGCGGCTCGACAACAAGGACTAAAGGCACATCTGCTGCTACGGGAATATCAGCTTCCACGACAAGAACCTGCGGCTCAGCCGGAGCTTGACGTTCCCCGGCAAGCTTGCCGGAGCAAAACTTGTCGGGAGCGTCGCTTCAACGAAACAAACCACAGGGCTTGTCGGAGCAGACTGCCCCTCAGCTCTGTTGGTGTCGATCTTGGGGACCTTCATGGCGGCGGCAGGGAAGCTCTGCGGAAAGTAGTCACCAGAGATCAACCTCCTCTTCTTGCTCTGTCCGAGTTGATGGTGTTACGGTTGGTTGAGTTAGCTTGAGCACAAAAATCCCTGGTTCCACGAGCAACTTAAGTGCAGCGCACTTTGACCGACCATCGACAATATCATTACGAGCTCTTGGAACATGTTCCATTTGTAGGCCGTCAAAGTGTTCTTCTAGCTTTCTCACTTCATCAACGTAGGCTTCCATCAATGGACTCTGATAATCTTTGTTCACTTGGCGGACGACAAGCTGCGAATCACCCCTGACAATAAGCTTCTTGATCCCAAGGTCCACTGCGATCCTGAGACCGGCAAGCAAACCTTCATACTCTGCTGTATTGTTTGTTGCTTGCTCCTTGGGAAAGTGCATCTGGACTACGTACTTGAGGTGCTCTCCGGTGGGTGCGACAAGCAGCACGCCGCACCGGCGCCTTTGGCGAGAAGGCACCATCAAAGTACATCAGCCACTCTTTGCTTGCTTCCTTGACGGGAATGCTCGTCTCTGGAATTTCTTCATCTCGTGTCGGCGTCCATTCTGCTATGAACTCCGCCAATGCTCTGCTTTGGATAGTTGAAGTGCTTTCAAACTTGAGGCCAAAGCTTGACAGTTCCAGTGCCCACTCGACAATCCTGCCTGTTGCTTCTGGATTTTGCAGTATCCTCTTTAGCGGAAAGCGAGTGACAACTGTGATCTCATGTGCCTGAAAGTAATGGCGCAGCTTTCTCGAGGCCATGAGGAGGCCGAAAAGCAATTTCTGCACACTAGAGTACCTTGATCTAGCCCCCTGCAGAAGGGAACTGAAAAAGTAAACTGGGCGCTGCACCATCCTTTTCTGCATCTGCTCATGCGTCTGCGCAGATCCGTCCTTGTCGGGACCAGAGCTTGCCGTGAAGCCCCACCTTGTCATTTGGATGTGTCTGCCGTGGTTGTTAGCTCATCATCCGCCTCCCTCTCCGCTACTAACGCAGCACTAACCACTTGATTGGTTGCCGCTATATATAGCAGCAACTTCTCTTGTGGCTTAGGTGCGACAAGTGTTGGAGTGGAGGACAGGTATCTCTTCAAGTCCTGCAGCGCTGCCTCCGCTTCGGAGTCCATTGCATCGGACCTGCCTTTTTCAAGATTTTGAAAAATGGCGAGCGCTTCAGCAGAACCTAGAGATAAACCTCTTTGAGAGCGGCTACGCATAACCGCAAGTCTTCGTACATCCTTGACGCGCTTTGGTGCTTCAATCTGCTCAATGGCCTTGATCTTCTCGGGATTGGCTTCAATTCCCGCTGAGACACGAAGAACCCAAGAAGCTTGCGGAAGGGACTCGAACACGCACTTCTCGGGGTTGAGCTTGAGGTTGATCTTGCGCAGATTTGCAAAGGTCTCATCCAAATCTTGAACCAGAGTTGCTTTGTCCTTGCTCTTGACCACTATGTCATCCATGTAGGCTTCTACATTTACGTGCATTTGCGGCTCAAAAGCATCATGAACTACTCTTGCAAATGTTGAACCAGCATTCTTTAACCCGAAGGGCATCCGCACAAAGCAAGATGTGCCACATGGGGTGATGAATGCGGTCTTCTCTTCATCCTCTTACGCCATGAAAATCTGATGATATCCTGAATATGCATCCAGAAATGAAAGCAAATCACATCCGGCCGTGGAGTCAACAATCTGGTCGATCGCGGCAAAGGGAAAGCGGGTCTTTGGGACAAGCTTTATTAACATCCGTGAAGTCAATACAAAGTCTCCATTTCCCATTTGCCTTGCGCACAACTACAGGATTGGCCAACCACGTAGGATGGAGCACTCCTCTGACAAGGCCTGCTGCTTCCAATCTCTTGATCTCTTCTGTGATGAATTCTTGGCGCTCCTTTGCACCTTCGACTTTACGCTTGTGGGTCGCGCATGAGGACAGACAGCTAAGTGATGCTTAATTACTTTCACAGGAACACGGGGATGTCGACGGTTGCCATGCAAACACGCCGACGTTCGCCTGAGGAAAGCAACGAAGCGCCGCCTTCCTATTTAGGGTCGAGAGTGGCACCGATGGTGAAGGTACCACCAGTCTGCCGTCCTCCTTGGCGGACACCTTCTTGGTCTTTGGCGGAGCTGCCATCGTCTTCTTGCACTTGCCGATGGAGCTCGATGGTGCGTCCTCGACGGTAGCGCAGCACTCCGAAGAGGTGCGCTTGCTGGAGTGGGCATCAGAGCTCTTGCCGGACTTGGTCTTCTTCCTCCGGGAGCTTCAGGTGACAAGTGTTTTGCTTTCTGTTGCATTGCTGCTTCCGGTAGATCTTGTCGGCATAGATAAGAGCATCCTTCTTGTCGCCATGGACAGAGATGATGCTTATCGGGCCTGGCATCTTGAGTAAGTTGTATGCATAATGAGTGGCTGCCATGAACTTAGCGAGTCTTTGGGCGGCCAAGTATCCCATTGTAAGGCAATGGGAAATCGAAAGCGTCGAATGTGACCCTCTCGGTCCTAAAGTTCAGCTCATTGCCAAATGTTACCGTAACGTGATCTTCCCTTGACTTGCTCCTTCCCGGATTAATTCCTTGGAATGTGCCGGTCTATTCGAGCTCGCTGTCGGGGATCTGAAGCTTCGGAGCACCTTGGAGGAGATCGAGTTTAAGCCGGCCCGCCGTCAACTAGCATCTTGGTGACCTTGAGGTTGCGGATAGTTGGTGAGACCAACATCGGCAAGCACCCGACCCTTGATTATGCGATTAGGGTGGTCCTCAATATCAAAGATGATAGGCGTCTTTGGACCACTTGAGGGCTTGCGTGACTCTATGGTTGGTTCAGCTGCACTATCTTCCCGCATCCACTGATTGAGTTGGCGGTGGGAAGTATGGAGGGAAGCGCCTCCGTCAATGCTGAGGAGCTGTGTAGCTTTATGAAACTGCTGCTCATCGGTCTCGTCGTCTTCCATATCTTCATCGTCGTCGTCATCTTCATCCTTGTCGCGCGGCGGGAGGTCTGTCTCCTTGCCGCTGCTTGGCCTTGCCGCGTCCTCCCCGGCGGATCGCTTCTTGCTAACTCCCCAGCACCTTCTGGGCCTTCTCCTTGTCGCGTTGCTCGTACTCAGCCTTATGCTGTTCAACAAGCTGCTCGACCTTCTTGCAGCTCTGGAGGTCATGACCCTTGGTGTGGTGGATCTTGCAGTACTGCTTGCCGGAGCTGTCCTGCTTGTCGGCGGCCGCCACAGACTGGTGGTTGGTGCCAGCGGCAACCTCCTTGCCGGAGCTACCAGCCATGGCGTTCTTGTCGCCCCTCCGTTGCCGGATTGCTTTCGACGACTAGCACATCTCGCCTTTCTTTTTCCTGTTGCCCCGCCGCGGCTCTTCTTTGCAGGCGGTCTCCTCCTTGTCGAGATCCTCCTGCTTGGTATTCTCTCCGGGAGTCTCCTCCTCCTCATCACGTCTTGCACTTGTCGGCCGGGCGTATAGCTCACCGACGTCTCGATCTTGCACATCGCCATCTCCTCCCGCATCCTGCGGTTCCGCGACGCTCGATGGAACGCGCTGATCACCGCGGCGGTGGACATCTAGGATATTGTGCCGACACGGCTGAATCTCTGAATATACTTGCGCAGGGGCTCTCCTTCCTTCAGGCGGCAGATGAAGGTCGCTTTCTTAGCCATGGGGTTTGTGGCGCTGTAAAAGGCACCGACAAACCGATGGCATAGATCTGCCAAGAAGATATGGAGTTGTCCGGCAAGTGCATGAGCCAGGACCTGACGTTGGGCTTGAGCACCAGCGGGAAGTAGTTGGCAAGGATCTTGTCGTCTCGCCCCCCGGCAGCCTGCACCGCAATGGTGTAGATGCTGAGGAACTCCGACGGATGCGTCTTGCCGTCGTACTTCTCTGGTACGTCTGGTTTGAAGTTTTTCTTGCTGGGCCACTGGACTTGCCGCAGCTCACGAGTGAACGCAGGGCAACCTACCGCGTACGGCAAGTCGCCTGGTTCCTCTGGCGCGTGCATGTCAACAGAGGGCCCAGCGTGCTTGTCGGATTGACGTCGCGCTTCTCTTCGGCGCTCGATGCGAGTTCGAGCGTCCTCTTGCTGTCGATCGTGTAGCACTTCGCACTGATCGCGTTGAGCTCGTGGATCTGATGGCGCGGTGGAGTCATTTGTCGAGGTGGATCCGGTGAGTCGGCGATCTTGGCCTTCGGGGTGGAGAGTGCATGGTGGTTGCACCCCCACCGGTCTCGTCGCCACCGGCTCGCGTTTGGCGTTCCTGCCGCGGCAGCGACGCACTCGGTTGCCGTGGAGCGTCGCCGTTGGCGAAGCCGATGAGACTCTGTATGGTGGCCCTCCACTCGTCGACCTTGTCGGCCGTTGGAGGGTAATCGAGGAGCAGTTGAGCTCTCGCCAGAGCTTCTGCTGGAGTAGTGGGTGGCAGTGGCGAACGACGCGAGGAGCGGGATATGCTCGGACTTCTGTCTATGTTAGAAGGAGCAGTATCCCGTCTGAGCGACCGTGCCTCGCTTGCGCTAGCATGTTGGCGTGCATGCTGGTCTTGTACGTCCCGAGGTCCTCCAGCTCGATCTCGGTCCAACGAGCGTATGGCATTGTGAATGCCATGATCTTTGTTGGTCCGCGTCTCTGAGGCAGGCGCGGTACATGTATGGGCGCCCGAGTGCATGCGGCCTTGTCCTTGGACTTGTAGCACCGTGAGCTCCCCCGTCGCCGTCCATTCTTCCGTCGGCGTCCACCCCATCACCTGTTTGCTCCGGTGGTGGTGGGTTCGACGCGGACGGGGCTTCTGCCGCCGAAGCCTTCTTCTTCGGTGGCATGTTGACGAAGGTGATGAAGATCTAGCTCGCGTGGAAGCCGGATCAGGTTCACACAACCTCGACGCCCCCTACCTGGCGCGCCAAAGATGTCGGGGAGGCTGATCGTACCCACGAAAACCTATGGGACCGGCGGACCGAGTCCCTTTTGGTTCGGAGGCGGAGATCGCATCGAAGAGCGGATCGAGGCGAAGCTACACGAAAGCAATTTACCCAGCTTCGGAGCTCTCTGGGCGATAATACTCCTCTTGCTGCTTGTATGGTTTGTATCGTGTTCTTGCTAGGGAGCCTTGAGCTACTCTGATATACTCCAGCTGCTAACGGGACCTAAGCGTGAGAGTGTTGAACCCCCCTCTCGTTCTATGCATGGGCCTCCTTTTATATTCTCAAGGGGTCTCCGACAGGTGGCGACGTAGATGAAGGTACAAATGGAAAAATAGTAGTTGGTACACCTACTTGAACAGTGTATAGTGTACTCTACCTAACCCTGACGGCAAGGGACAAAAGCATTAAATGCCCGTCCCTCGCCGCCTAAACAAAGGCAACAGGGACCTTGGGAGCGCCACCATTACGCCACGATGGCAAGCTTGACAACCGCTTATCATCGCTCCCCGCTGGCTGCACAGCCTCTTGACACGCGCATGGAATGGTCCCATGGCGACAAGTTGGTGGATGAGCTGGAGCGGAGATGAAGAGAGGTTGCCTTGCCGCGGCTGAATCCTTGTCGCGTCCGGAGGCTTGTCGCTCTCCGAACCTTCCCGGCAAGCTCCTCTTGCCGGGGTCTTGTCTTCTGCGTGCCTTGAGTGGCCTTCCCGGCAAGCTCCTCTTGCCGGGGCCTTGTCTTCTTGGTTAGGAACCACGGAATGGCTCCAAGGGAACCACGGAGGATCTTGGCGGTGACCAGGCAAGCCTTGCCGCGGGGTGCTGCAACTGCCCGTGCACGAGTTCGGGATACTAGGGTACCCCTACTCTAGTACACCGACAGGTTGTGATTCCGTTAGGCATCCATGGGTGTCAGGAATGCGAAGTGCAGGTAGAGCAATGTACAACTAGCTAGAGTAGGAGTAGGAGGAGCAAAACCAAACATTTTTCTGCTGGATTTTGAGGCATTGGAGGTGCATCTCAGATTCTCCTTCAGAATAGCAGTGAGGATGCTTCACCAATAGAGCAAAACCAAGGACAGAACTTCCTTCTCCAGATTGCCATTGGCCTTCATCAGATGAATAAGCATCAGGATTTCTTAATCAAATTTGTTCATATCAAGTTCATGAAACTCAAGAACGACTCAATTAACAGTAAAGTTTCATATAAAACTCAAGAAGGTATTTCTTCACCATTACAAAAATATATCATTGTTAATGTAAATGATCTGGAATACATATACATATATTACCACAAACACCTATCAGGCAAAATCACATCGCAAGGTAACTCTGATTTTAGTCAAATTTTACTGCAGCCCAGCTCAAAACGTGAGCACCTAATTATTCAGAAGTTGAGATGATGCTTTCACTAGTAGGAATGCTTTAAAAAATTTACGGGATTACATGGTTCTGCAAGTTGTACTAATTCTTTTGACAGATCACACACCACACACGCCAGATATTCAGAAGTAGAATAATCTGAATTTTGTAGTACTGCAAGGGCAAGTTTTTTCGTTAGTATGTGAGTTTCAAATAGTAGTAATCTGGTGAAAGAACACTAACTAACACTACAACTTGTTTAGGGAGCAGTAGCAAATGCTCCAGAGGTTCCTAGCTAGACCTCATATATGGTGTACATGCATAATAGATTGGTACCTTCACTGGAAAGTGGAAAAGGAGGCTCTGAATCTTATAGCTACTTATCTAGTTGAGATGTTGAAACGTGGGGTGTGCATGTCAGGTTACTAATTACTTGAGAAACTGGGATCAGTTGGTCTTCTTGGTCTAGAGAGAGGCATAGAAGGCTAATAAGAGCATTTATAATGGGTGAAGTTTACAAGCACAATTAATTAATTGAACTGAAACTGAAAAGTTATACTAGTTACATTTAATAGATGAATGGAATTACTGTCACACAGGAAAGGTAAATCTAAACACAGGGAGCTTCTCCATTTACGCTATATTTGTTTTTCGAAAAAAAAACAGGCAATTAAGCCAGAAAAGCACCACATTTACTACACAGGGGGCAGAGAAGATGGGGGTACAACCAGCGGGGCAGGGGTGGCATGAGACGGGAGGCACCCGCGACGGAGGGGACGGGGCGGTCAGATCGGCGCGGCGGACATCCCAAAAGGAGGTTTTTTTGTGAAGGATCTCCCAAATATTTGTTGCAAAATTGGACCAAATCATTTTTCTAAAAAAACTAAGCCATATTTAATGCACAATTGACCAATTGGTTGGGTGTAAAAAGTTTTGATCCACCTCTCGCGAAAAAGACAAATTTCCGCCGATTCAGCTGGAAGCGGGTCAAATTTGAACTGTAGCTGCCTTGTAGTTTGCTCTTTATTTTTTCAAAAAATCATTTTTGGGTACATAAGTATCTATTTAATCAGAGAAACACCACTAGCTAGGAACGGTCAAGCCCAAATTGGAAAACCTTCGCGTTGTGTCATTATATGTGACCAAGTTTCCAGGAAAAATAATAAACTTGTAATACGGAAATTATTTAAAAAAATAATTCTCAGAAATGAGCTATCATGCGTGAAGATTCATGGCTTTCAAGCCAAATGATCAATCTTATGGCCACATTCATGGCATAGTTTGTTCAAATGACCTCATATTGTACACAAGGGTGCATCGTGGAATTCCAAACAATGTTGCCTAAGGAAGTTTTCATTTTCTTTGCACAGAAAATTCATTTTTCATTTTTCGAGTGCCCCAAATGAGGTTTCTTTGTGAAGGACCAACCATATAATTGTCAAAAAATTGGACCAATTCAATTTTATAAAATACTAGGCCATATTTAATGCACAATTGACCAAATGGTTGGGTGTAAAAAGTTTTGATCCACCTCTGGTGAAAAAGACAAATTCCAGTGATTCAAATTTGGAAGCGGGTCAAATTTGAACTGCAGCTGCCTCGTAGTTTGCTATTTATTTTTTCCAAAAATCATTTCTAGTTACATAAGTACCTATTTAATCAGAGAAACATCAAAAAATTTCCAAGATTCAACCACTAGGTAGTAACGGTCAAGCTCGCCGTTTTGACCGCATTTTGAAACGGGCATAAAAAATTCAAAAAAAAATCAAAAAATTGGAAAACCTTCGCATTGTGTCATTATATGTGACCAAGTTTCCAGAAAAATAATTAACTTGTAATACGGTAATTATTTTAAAAAAGTGTTCTCAGAAATGAGCTATCATGCGTGAAGATTCATGGCTTTCAAGCCAAATGATCAATCTTATGGCCACATTCATGGCATAGTTCGTTCAAATGATCTCATATTGTGCACAAGGGTACATCTTGGAATTCCAAACAATCTTGCCTAAGGAATTTTTCATTTTTTTTGCACGGAAAATTCATTTTTCATTTTCCGAGTGCCCAAAAGGAGGTTTTTTGTGAAGGAACTACCAAATAATTGTTGCAAAAACGGACCAAATCAATTTTATAAAATACTAGGCCATATGTAATGCACAATTGACAAAATGGTTGGGTGTCGAAATTTTTGATCCACCTCTGGTGAAAAAGACAAATTGCCGTCGATTCAGTTGGAAGCGGGTCAAATTTGAACTGCAGCTGCCTCATAGTTTGCTCTTTATTTTTTCCAAAAATAATTTATAGGTAAATAAGTATCTATTTAATCAGAAATACATGGTTTGATGGCGAGACATCGAGGTTTGGACGGTGGCCGAGGGCCCCAACTCTAGAGCTGCCAGAAGCTCGCATGCCTTGGCGTGGTCACTTGGCGTGACCGTGGCGTTGCCATGTGTTCTGGGCGGCCTAGGCATGTCTCGTGGGTTGGGCACTCCCCAGGTAGGTGCTAGGAAGAAAATCACAACATAAGATTCTCACGAGGAGACCGATCGATGCTCAAACATGAATAAGGAGCCAAGTGTTTGATTTGCGGTACGAGAAATGCACATGGCTAATGGGCGTGAGTTTTGGCTGAGGATGATCAGTTACTAAGAAGACCGTCTTCACAAATTTTCACCTCAAAAAGAGGAGCCTAGGTGGTACTTGCTTTACAAACTACCACCTTTGGACATAAATCTGAATGTTGAAGCTGGGCTCAAAATAATGAATGGATTGAGCTGGCATTTGGTGGAGGATGGTTATTTGGGTATAGGAAAGCATCATAGAATATGGATACCATTTGGACATGCCAAAGTGGTACTTCCTTCACAAAGTCTTTGCTTTGAACAGAATAGGAAAATGAATATTTTCGAATTATTTTTGAACTAGGCAAGGAATGTTATTACATATTTGACGAAGATATGACCCAAAGAATTTATGAGATTTTTTTGGGAATTTTGGGAATGAAAAAAATATAGGTTGCTTCACAACCTAGTGCAAAAACTGCCACATGGACATGACACATAGGCAAAACTGATGAGGTGGCGCCTAGTCATAGCAACCCACCACAATTTACAAGGCTATGACCACCTATATTGGTCGTTAACAACTAGAAATAAGGCAGCGGACTAGCGCTGTTTGCTTTATGACCTTTTCGTGTAAGGAAATTACGACCTTTCTGACCAAAATGGTCGCAATGGTTTAGGGTTTGGAGCCCCTCGAACAGCTTTTGACCAATTGGTCTGAAATGGTCATAGATCTGTGACCAATTCTTCCAGGGTCACTGACAGAAGGTCACTAGTTGACATATTTCTTGTAGTGTATACCCATTAACGTCCTGTTATTCCATTGGGCCGTTTCCAGCCCAAGTTATCTTTCGGCCTTCTCAG
Organism: Aegilops bicornis; assembly: GCA_021605145.1. NCBI lineage: Eukaryota > Viridiplantae > Streptophyta > Magnoliopsida > Poales > Poaceae > Aegilops > Aegilops bicornis. The sequence goes on along the minus strand of CM038669.1, from coordinate 28,084,503 downwards.
GGCCCATTGATTCTTGGGCTCATTTGCAGCATTCGGTTACATACGGCCTGTTACTGTCATTTTCTGCTTGTGGGCCAAATTCAGCCCGTCGTTACGGTCGGCCCATTTGCGGACCGTTAATACGTTGGGCCGTTTTCATGTAAAAAAACCCGTTGGGCTGTTTTCATAGAGTTATCAAATACGACCTATTAATGGCCCGTTATGGTCCAGGAATAGTACGACCCATGATGGGCGAAATGATGATACGCCCCGTAGAAGGCCCATGGATCCTACGGCCCGTATGAGGCCCATGGATAGTACGGCCCATAGAAGGCCCATGGATCGTCTGACTGTAGAAGGCCCATGGACCCCTACGGCCCGTAGAAGGCCCATTGATCCCTAAGGCCCGTGTAGAAGGCCGATGGATCCTCTGACCCGTATAGAAGGCCAATGGTCCTACGGCCGAACGAAGGCCCATGGATCATACGGCCTGCAGGAGGCCCATGGTTACAACAGTCCGTGTGTGCCATGATTATTTTGGCCTAGTTACCAAAAATAGGCTATTGTGGCCACTAGAAAAACACAGAAAAAGAACTGCAGTGACTACAAGCAAACAACTAAACAAGACAATAAGGAAATAAATAAGCAAGCAGTTAAGGCTAGCCTATTACCGCTATTACACATATTACATCCACTAGGCATCAAAGTTCGCCACCAGTGCAAATATAGGGAACAAAGCAGCATATTGCATACACTGGCCGTCAAAATTGGCCACCAAAGGCAAATAAACGCTGACAAAAAACAAGAGCATAACTGAAACAACTTCACAAGAGCTCAAGAAAGCGTTAGCACAGGTATCCACCATCTTTGGCGATAAGCTTAGCAAGATGATTAGCTTTGTCCTGTTTGGCGCTAAAATCCTCCAACGCTTCTGTTGCACCGGAAAGTATGCATCTGAATGCTCCAGGATTTCAGCGGTCCTTCCGCTTCTTGTCATGACAGCGGTGATCGATGTCTTTCAGCTTGTAGTTGAGACTCAAGAAACCGAACTGATTCATAAAGTGAGTTTGAATAGCATGTGCATGCGGTAGTGGCGATGCTTTCGAACACTAAACCAAGACAGGACTTTGGGGTTGTCTCGCTGTCTTCAAGATAGTCTTCCTTAGCTGTTTTATCAGCTTTGTTGGAGACCAACAAGGATGTGTCACTATCCTGAACCTTATCTGCATTACTTCCTTTACCATTGCTCAATAAGGCACTCTTTCCCAATATTTTGTCGGCATTCTAAAACAAGAAACAAGCAGACACATAACAAGTTTAGCATGTACAAGTATATGAAACTCATTTCGGTGAACCGGTTCATTAGTAAGGTGGACAGGATTAAACTACCAAGTCTTCTATTGCCAAGTACTAGTACATAATAAAAGTATCAAACAAACATATATCTATGTCCTATGGTCACTGCATTGTCTTGCCAAATCAAAATAGAGACACTGTTCAAATCATATCAGTTCAAGATAAAGCAAGTAGTGAAAGAATACAAAGCGTGAGGAAACTACACGGCACAACAAGATTTCAGATGGGTACCACGGGTCTACATGTACAACAACACTATTGGCTCATTGTGATGCTAGTAATGTGCATGATATGAAAGTCAATCAGTATACACAATTGAAATTGAAATCAACAGAGCTATTGATAGGAGCAAACCTGTTAAAGAAACATGCGTGAACATACCTGCTGTGCCATTGGAGTTTCGATTGGATCCTTCAATTTAAAAATAAGTTCGTATGAGTAAATACAGTGATACAAGAGCAAATCAATCATAGTTAAAAAAAGGCACGCCTAAGCGAGCGCTTAAGCGCTTAGGCTCTAGGCGTTAAGTAAACGCATTGCGCATAACTATGCATAATCTGTGCATAACTGCGCATAAGCATGCACTTTGGTTAGTAAAGCGCAAGGCGGTGGCAAAACACACAATTAACGCCAAGCGCTTTTTTGAACTATGATAGCAATGGAATCTTAAATTAGAACAGTTGTTCTTCAGGTTTAGGCACTTGTTCTACATGAACAGAGTATAGTAATACGCAAGAATAAAATACTTCAAAATAGAAAATGAGCTCATAGACCTTACCACATTCTTGGTTACGGACCAAGATGCTGAACAAAGGCGTTCCCGATCATCGTCCGATGAAATGTGTCTCGAGGAGAACGTAAGGGAATTTGATGAGTTTCTTTGCCGGTGAAGTACGTTTTCTTGAGTGTAATTTAAATCGCCACCAAACATTCTTGAAGATAGCAGAGGTATTAGCACAGGTTACCTCATCCTGAGTTTCCAAATCGGTCCTTCTCTATAGAGAAAAATGGGAAAATTTGCTGTATTATAACCATCATGGAGGCAGGATGTATGGGATGAAGGAAAGTAATTTCCATGAATAACATTACTTACACATAACTCCTGGACAAACACACCTGAATCGCATTTTCCTTTATCTTGATATAATATTTCCAAGATGGGAAGATATGCACATACGATTTAACAACATCAAATGCGATAGATGCTAAACTACGATTGGCTGGTTGTGCTTCCTCCACAGGAATAGGCGTACTAAGCTGGTGGAGTTGGGGTTCGCCGTGATAATCTTGGCCCTTTGGGCACTTTGGAGCTGCCTTACTAACTGCTCTTGTTTGGGAGCTCTGTGGTGGAGATGGTGCTGTGTCAACAGGAGGCTGGGTTACTATCGGTGGGGTTGGGGTTAGATTGGGTGAAGCTGGTTCTTTGTCCATCGCAGAGGGGTACAATCTGCGAGAGTTTGGGTTATGTGTGGTAGGGCTGGTTCTTGTGCATGTATATGGCCAACCGGGGTGCTATCTCCACCAAGAGGTAGCACTGTTTTATTTGAAGACCGTGTTTTTATTCCGCTAGATACTGGCATCACCCGCTCCAATTCAAATGGCTGATAAACAGGAAACATAGTTGAATGTACATACATTGTATGAGAGACAGATGCAATAGATAGTGTGGAAAAAAGGCAGTTGACATGTATATTGTTTAACTAAAACGGATAGCATGACATAATTTCACATATATGATGTCTATCTAAACTGGATAGCATAGCATAACATAATTCAAAGATATGATGAATAACTAAACAGGATTGCATGACATAATTCACCTACATGTTATCTAAGTAATCAGCATCGCATCGTTTAATTCACATATGTGATTTATATGCTAAACAGAGGGCATTCGATATGATGTCTGGACACTAGTAGAAAAAGGGCCTATAGTCCCGGTTCATAAGGGCCTTTAGTCCCGGTTTGTGAACCGGGACTAAAGGGTCGGTACTAATACCCTCACCCTTTAGTCCCGGTTCTATCCAATCGGGGAGATGGGCCTCCACGTGGCCTGTCCGGCCGAGCTCAGGCAGAGGGCCTTTGGTCGGTTGGTGGCACCAACCGGGACCAATAAACATCCACGCGTCGACATTTCTTTGGCTCTGGTTTTTGTTTTTTTTTTTCAAAAGAGGGGGTTTGGGGGTTTTGGGGGTTAATTTAGGTGTTTCATATATTGTGCTATAGCTAGCTAATTAATAGAGAAAAGTGTCCTTTCTTTTGTCCGTGCTTGGTCGACGCTTCATTACTATACATACGTATAGAGAGGACTAACTAGACATGCTAGCTAGCTAGTAATTAAGCAAGCAGAAGATGCGTCATGAACATATATATGCATACAGAGAGAAGTGATATCGACCACCTCTCCTTCTCCGAGAGATTGGTCGAACAACAAGTTCTCGTATATCTATCCGACGCTACGGCTACATATATACAATAATTATCTTTTAAAATACGGACGCGTGGTCCACATGGTATTCCCGTCTTCAGCGATCACATAGTCAAGAAAGAATGCCGCCAATTCCTCTTGAATTGCTGCATGCGATCTGGTGCTAGGAGTTCATCCACTGCGAAACATATAATTTTAAGAAAGGGGTCAATACATATATATATATATATATATATATATATATATATATATGAATGAATTAAAAACAAAACAAATTATGGTAATAAAATAAAATTGTGTATATTTTTATTTACGCACTTCAAATTGTTTGTCGGAGTAGCCCCTCTCACAGGTCGTGTGGCGGATGGACTCATAAGCGTAGTATCCACAGAAATCATTCCCTTGTTCCTGCCACAACCACTTTACAAGAAACAGAGGTCAATCAAACTGATAATTATATATAGCAAGCACATGCTAAATGGTATTGATGAAACTAGCGCTTGAATCACTAGGAGATGCGTGGAATATGCTACTATATAGTACTTATTTTCGGGTGTCTAAATTGCAGCTTCTTGGTAGTCCGGAGCTTTTTTGGTGAATTTTCCCCAAGCCCTGCCATACAAAGAAAACAATTACTTGATATCAGAAATGAACAAAGTTGCTGATATGGTGGATAATGATCGATTTAACTTACTTCTCGAGCATTTCAGTCATTTCCGCATACTCCTTGGGATCTTTTCGTCTCGAGTCTAAGACAGTTACTACTCCCTGCTCAAGCTTAATCTCTAGGAGAATATAGTGGAACCTGCGCGCATGCATAACTCATCAATATTACATTTCTATAACCTGGACTAAATAAGGGAAACCGAATATGCCACAAAGACAGTAACACTCACGTGTAGTTGTAAGGAAAGAGTATTGTATTTTTGTGTTCATTTATTTCCAACGATCGTAGCAAGTTGGCCTCGGTTTCCTTGGCATGATATTTAACCTCATTTGCATCGATGAGATATGTGTTAATGAACCCAATATCACCCACTTGTTTTTCTTCATTTCTGCGATCTTCAATCTGCATAATATAGTGAGGATATTTATAAATACATGCAATGAAAGAGCTGAGTTATATAGAGATACTTAATGACAGAAGTAGTACTACTTACAGACGATGGCAGGTGACCGTTGCTTTATCGATGGCCAATTGATTGAAAAACTGATAGAACTCCTCAAATGGAATAGGCAACAGTTCAATTCCAAGGAGGTCATGCTCCTTTTAACTCTCAAATACAAAGTATTCCTCCCGTCGAGACTCTTTGCAGGTTTTCATGTACCAATCATGCAATCTTCGCATCATCGTTGTTAGAGAGCTTTCATCTTTGTGAGAGGCTTCCCGTACTCGTATCTTTGTATCTGCACCTCCAAGAAATCAAATTGTACATCGTCGGATAAGTAATCTTCAGGATTGCCATAACCGGGCACCATCCTCGGATCGACGATGTCGCTAGCGAGCACCTTGAGCGGGGCACGATTCCTTTCGCTTGTTCGCCGAGCTGGGCAATTTGTTTCCCAGCTCGTCGTTCTTTCATCCTTTGATCAGCAGCAGTACTTCGATCTCTCCGCCTCGGCAAATGCCTTTCAATAATGCGCTCATAGTTGCCTTTCGGCGGAGACTTGGGTGGTTTTGTCGGGGCAGCGAATGCGCTTCGCTTTGACGGATCTACCTTCTCCTCCGGAGGTGGATGTCTCTTTGCTTTCAACCCTTGAAACCAGTCATCCACTTCGGTCTGCGCGATCTTCGCGTTTTCCTCCTCGCTCCTCTCGTGCGGTAACTTCTCCGAGTCTTGAGAGAAGGACCGAATCTATATCTCCTCCCGCCTTTGGCGATCTTGCTAGACGCCAACAGAGCAGACGGAGCGGATGTCTTCTTTCCTTGCTTACGAGGCGGAGGAGAAGGACTACGACGCCACGGAGCAGCCGGGCGGCGGCGGTCTCTTCCGCCCTTGCCGACGAGGCGGAGAAGGAGGAGGCTGGCTGCCGGACGCCGCGGTGCAGGCGGAGAAGGAGACGGAGTGCCGCCACGCCGGAGAAGGAGCCGGCCGAGTGCCCTGATCGTCACTCGCCCGGAAGAGGAGGCGGTGGAGGAGGCGGAGTGCCCTGACTCGCCGGAGGAGGAGGAGGAGGCGGTGGAGGAGGCGGAGTGCCTGACTTCGCCCGGAGGAGGAGGAGGCGGAGGCGTCAGTTCGGAAGGTTGATGAGATCCTTCCGCCATAGGCATGGAGTCTTGAGCGAGAACCCAGCCGATACTCCCCTTCACCGGTAGGGTGGTCAAGCCGAGCTCCTCAAATCCCTCCGTTATTTCATCGACCATCACCTTAGCATATCCTTCTGTTTCGGCCGGCAGTGAAAAGTTGAGTCGGGTTTAGTGGGATAAACAGAGCCAACAGCCGCCTTGACCTTTAAATTGCTCCATTGCGCCATAAGGTGGCAACTTTCAGCATCCGTGATAGCATCCACGGGATAGCTGGCAGGAGCCGTCAAGGCATGCTGCTCTGGCTGAAGCAGCTCGGTGGAAGCCACGCTGCTTCTTCGCTGAGATGGCGGGGTAGCTTCGGGGGAAGCTTCGGCAGGTCGTTTGTTGTGATCTGCTGCTTCTCGTTCCTCTTCTCGTTCCTCTAGCCCCATTACCCTTTCGTGCAGCGCCTGCATTAGGCTCTGCTCCATTTTCTTCCTCCTCTCATGGATTTTGTAACCCCTGCGTCCGGAAATCCAGCCTTCCACGAAAGGGAGCTCTGGCGTGCCTCGTGTCCGTCCAGGGTGCTCGAGATTCCCGAGGGCCATTGTGAGCTCGTCCTTCTCCCTGTCGAACAAACTTCCCTTGCTGCGCTGCTTGATATAATGCTTAAGCCTCTTGACTGGTATGTCCAATTGTTCGTCCGTCCAAATGCACTTCCCGTTATAGGGTCCAAGGATCCGCCGGCCCGAAGAACCAAGTCCGCAACGGTGCAGCCAGTTCATTGTCTCGGTTCGATCCCTTTATCAAGCGAGATCATTCTCAGCCTTGGACCACTTAGGCGGGCTATGAGGTAGCCACGACCCGTGTGATGATGAAGCTTCTTCTTCGCAGCATTTCTCTTGTTTGTCGCTGACATCTTTTTACTCTTTTCCGATGTCTTGTAGGCCACAAATGCGGGCGATCATCTCGATCTTCTCATATTTGCCCGTGAATTCTGGTGTCTCATTTTTTTCGACATACGTATTGAGGTCTTTCTTCCAATTCCTGAATAGTTCTGCCATCTTCTTAAGAGCAAAAGACTTGATTAATGGCTCTATTACTGGCTTCTCCGGATCATCCTCTGGCGGTAGGGTAAAATTTGACTTCAGCTCGGTCCAAAGATCATTTTTCTGCATATCATTGACATAAGACATCTCGGGGTCTTCGTTCTTAGGCTTATACCATTGGTGGATGCTGATCGGGATCTTGTCCCTAACCGTAACCCCGCACCGAGCAACAAATGCCTTCTTTGTCGGTAGGGTTCAATCGGTTGGCCGTCGCTGCGATTTGTATGATCTCAAACTTTTCATCCGAGCTCAACTTTTTCTTCGGGCCTCGTCTCTTTACCGAAGTTGTGCTCGATCCGGAGGGCTAGAAAAAAGAACAAAGACGAGAGTTAATTAATATGTGTATATATATATATACCAAAACAAAGACGAGAGCTAGTCAGCACAGGCTTAACTAATATATATACCTGGCCGGACTCGGTTTGGTGATCACCGGAGCCGTCCTCACGGTCTACTTCTTGCACCGGCATTGGGTCATCGGAGCCATGTAAATCATAGCCAGCTGCTTCTACACCCTCTCCTACCAGACCATCGTTATCGACGTTGAGAAACATCATCGAGGAGACGGCATCACTTCCGTGTGCGATTATGTCCCTCAACAACGCTTCTTGTGCTTCGTCTCGGGGTGTCCATAGTTTCTACAAATATTTACAACATGGCAATTATTATTCAAACATGACAGATATGGATATATTAGTGCCAACGTAGAACTAGCTAGCTAATCACAATAAGGAATCATATTAGTGGCCTCGACGCCTGCTTCTCTAGGGTTTGGGGTGGCCTCGACAACGCTTCAAGGGTTAGGGGTGGCCTCGAGAACGCTTCAAGCTAGGAAGGGGTGCGTAATATCGACCCCCACGTGTTGAAGCTATCGGGAGGGTCGGCGTTGAACAGTACATCTATGTCCCACAAGTAGGGTTGAGGGTCGTGGATCGCCGAGGGGTAGAGGGTATAGGGGTCGAATATCGCCGAGGGGTCGGGAGGTTGCCTAGTGTCAAAGGATTCAAAAAAACCATGTCTTCATCATTAGGCGAAAGTAACAGGTGCATGATGGTGCGAAGGTCTCAAAGTTGTTTTGGAGCGAGTCCCGAGATAGGATAATTCGCTTTTGATACAAAGTTCAGCAAAAGGCAAATTATCCTATCCGGGACTCCATTCGAACAACTTTGGAGGACTTCACCATCATGCCATGGTTACTTCCGGCTAATGATGAAGCGATGGATTTCTTCAATACTTTGACACTATAGGAAGAAGGAAGAAGAAGAAGAAAAAAAGAAGAAAATAGAAGAAAGGAATAGAAGAGAAGAGGAGAAGAAGAAAGGAATAGAAGAGAAGAAGAAAGGAATAGAAGAGAAGAAGAAAAAATAGAAAAATTCTATTTTTCTTCTTCTTCTATTCCTTTCTTCTTCTCCTCTTCTTTTCTTCTTTTTCCTCTTCTTATTTATTTCTCCTCTTCTTCCTCTCCTCTTCTTCTCCTTTCTTCCTCTTCTTATTTTCCTTTTATATGAACATATCATCATATATATGAACATACATTTTCTTTGCATATGCATATGAACATACATACATACATTTTTCTTTCATATGAACATACATACATACATTTTCTTTGCATATGACCATACATACATTTTTCTTTGCATATGACCATTCATACATTTTCTTTGCATATGCTTTGCATATAAACATACATACATATGAACATACATACATACATATAAACATAACATACATACACAAAAAATTCTAAAAATCTGCCTAAAATTATCCATCCATCCATCCATCCATATAATGAACATATATAATGAACATATAAAAGCATGCATACATCATCCATATTATGTTCATATAATGAACATATATACATGAACATAAATCTGCCTAAAAAATTATATGAAATTTTTTTATGAAGAGGACGAGGGGACAGGAGGAAAGGGGGTCGCCGAGCCGGACCGAACGGGAGGAGGGGCTGCGTCGAGGCAGGCGGCGGGGGCGGGCGCCCGGCGGCAGCGAGGTGGGGGGTGGGCCGGGCGCAGGGGCCGGGCGGCGGCGTGGGCGTGGGGGTGCAGGGGCCATGCGTGCTCGTGGGCAGGGCAGGGGCAGGCGGCGACATCGTGGGCGCAGGGCGCGGCCGTGCGTGCTCGGGACGGGCTAGGGGCACAGGCGGCGGGCGTGGGGCGCAGGCGCGGCCGTGCGTGCTCGAGGGACGGGCAGGGCACGGGCGGCGGCCGGCATGGGCTCGGGCGCGGGCAGGGCGGGAGACGGGGATGGCGGCCGGCGGCGGCGACGGCGACGAGGAGCGCGTGATTTGGGCAGCCTGGCGGCGGGGGCAACTGGCTAGGGAGGTGAGGGAGATGTGAAAATTTCACAAGTCTTGCTTATATAGAAAGAGCATTGGTCCCGGCCCGGTTATCTGCCTCGCCTTTGAAATGCTTGCCTTTCTTTCGACATTGATGGTTGGTCGGAAGAAATCGACGATGGCCCAGGTACACATTCTTCCTGCAGCTTCCCAGGTATATACTATCGGTGTCAAGTAAACAGTGCGTGCATGCGTGGTATCCCTTGTTTGTCTATCCCGAAGGTTATCGAGAGCGGGCCAATCGTTGATTGTCACGCGAACAGCAATGCCTTCAGGTCAAATTCCTCCTTTTTGTGCTCATCCCACGTCGCATACACCGTTTCCAGTCCACAGCTGTAAAAGTTCCTCAACTAATGGCCTTAGCTACACATCAATGTCGTTGCCGGTTGCTTAGGGCCTTGGATGAGAACTGGCATCATAATGAACTTCCGCTTCATGCACATCCAAGGAGGAAGGTTATACATACATAGAGTCACGGGCAGTGCTTTGTGATTGCTGCTCTGCTGCCCGAAAGGATTAATGCCATCCGCGCTTAAAGCAAACCATACGTTCCTTGGTTCCGTTGCAAACTCATCGCAGTACTTTCTCTCGATTTTTCTCCACTGCGACCCGTCAGCGGGTGCTCTCAACTTCCCGTCTTTCTTACGGTCCTCACTGTGCCATCGCATCAACTTGGCATGCTCTCCGTTTCTGAACAGACGTTTCAACCGTGGTATTATAGGAGCATACCACATCACCTTCGCAGAACCCTCTTCCGGAGGCTCGCCGTCAACATCACCAGGTCATCTCGTCGATCTTATCCCGCAATGCACCGCATACCCGGCATGCGTTCAGATCCTTGTAGGCACCACGGTAGAGGATGCAGTCATTAGGGCATGCATGTATCTTCTCCACCTCCAATCCTAGAGGGCATACCACCTTCTTTGCTGCGTATGTCTTGTCGGGCAATTCGTTATCCTTTGGAAGCTTCTTCTTCATTATTTTCAGTAGCTTCTCAAATCCTTTATCGAGCACAACATTCTCCGCCTTCCACCGCAGCAATTGAGTACGGCACCGAGCTTTGTGTTGCCATCTTCGCAATTGGGGTACAACCCTTTTTGTGATCCTCTAACATGCGATCGAACTTCAGCTTCTCCTTTTGACTTTCGCATTGTGTCCTTGCATCGACAATGACCAGCGGAGATCATCATCATGGGGCACATCGTGCGGTTCATCTTGATCTTCAGCAGCTTAGTTCACAGCAGCACCATCGTGCATCGTCTGGTGCAACTTGATGTTCAGTAGCATCACCGTATTCAGGGGCACATAGTTGTCATCGTACTCTTCTTCCTCGCCGTCTTCCATCATAACCCCTATTTCTCCGTGCCTCGTCCAAACATTATAGTGTGGCATGAAACCCTTGTAAAGCAGGTGGGTGTGAAGGATTTTCCGGTCAGAGTAAGACTTCGTATTCCCACATATAGGGCATGGACAACACATAAAACCATTATGCTTGTTTGCCTCAGCCACTTCGAGAAAAGCATGCACGCCCTTAATGTACTCGAAGGTGTGTCTGTCACCCTACATCCATTGCCGGTTCATCTGCGTGCATTATATATAATTAAGTGTGTCAAAAATCATTACGTAACATCATTAATAGATAATTAAATGACCAAATTAATAGAAGTTCATCATCACATAAAAACCAAAGTACATACATAGTTCTCTTCTAACAACATAAAGCTCTGCAGAGCATCTAAATTAATTAAACCATACATTGAAACTATGTAAAACATTTCAATGCGAAAACAAATACGATCATAATCGCAACCAAGGTAACAACTGATCCAACGGCATAATGATACCAAGCCTCGGTATGAATGGCATATTTTCTAATCTTTCTCATCTTCAAGCGCATTGCATCCATCTTGATCTTGTGATCATCGGCGACATCCATAACATGCAACTCCAATATCATCTTCTCCTCCTCAAGTTTTTATTTTTTCCTTCAAGAAATTGTTTTCTTCTTCAACTAAATTTAACCTCTCGACAATAGGGTCGGTTGGAATTTCCGGTTCAACAACCTCCTAGATAAATAAAATCTATGTCACGTTGGTGGCTTAATTTTCATAAACAATAAATGAACCAATAGTTATGAAAAGATAATATATACCACATCCGAATCATAGACAGGACGAGGGCCGGCGAGGCGGATACCAAAACCATCGCACTATATAAGATGCAATAATAAAAGTAAGAAATAATACAAGTAAGAATATTTTTCCTTTCGTAAAGAAGATAAGAACAAGAGGCTCACCACGGTGGTGCTGGCGATGAGATCGCCATGGTGATCGACGGCGGTGAAGACGGGACGGGCGTGACGGACCGCTAAACCTAGACAAATATTGAGGAAAATGGAGGTTAGAGGTCGAGCTTTGAGAGGAGAAAGCTTAAGTAGTGTGGCTCGGACATTCCATCGAACACCTTGTGTGCATAGGAGGTGAGCTAGAGCACCACCAAGCCCCCTCCCACTCGGCCAGAAAAAACAGAGCGGTGTGCTCTCGCTCTTGCGCCGAGGGGCTATATATAGGCAGCACCATTAGCCCGGTTGGTGGCATGAGCCGACTAAAGGGAAGCCTTTGGTCCCGGTTCATGCCACCAGCCGGGACCAATAGTGGTGGGCCAGAGCCAGGACTATTGGTCCGGTTCATCCCACCAACCGGGACCAAAAGGTCCGGACGAACCGGGACCAATGGCCCACGTGGCCCGGCCGGCCCCCTGGGCTCACGAACCGGGATAAATGCTCGCATTAGTCCCGGTTCTGGATTGAACCGGGACTAATGGGAAAAACAGGCCTCAACGATAGCCCCTTTTTCTACTAGTGGGACTAAGAACATGGTGTTGAATGTTGTGTATATGATGTCTAAACTATGCAATGCAAGACACCGTATGCATGATATGAGCAGTATAACCGTGCCAAGTTAGAGCATACACCTCAGTGGGGGAATAGGACTAGTCATCTGTCTCTGAATCCATCTCTGAGGATCTATCGGGACCCAACAAGAGATTTTCTTCGACAGGTAGCACTGTCTGCTCTGAAGGCCTTGTTTTCACTCCAGATTTTTCCATCTCCCACCCAAATGGCTGATTCACAGGAAGAGTAGTTTAATGTGTAGGGGAACGTAGCAGAAAATAAAAAAATACTATGCATCACCAAGATCAATCTATGGAGTCATCTAGAAACAAGAGAGAGGAGTGCATCTACATACCCTTGTAGATCGCGAGCGGAAGCGTTCAAGAGAACGGGGTTGATGGAGTCGTACTCGTCGTGATCCAAATCATCGATGATCCTAGCGCCGAACGGACGGCACCTCCACGTTCAACACACGTACGGTTGGGGTAGACGTCTCCTCCTTCTTGATACAACAAGGGGGAGGGAGAGGTTGATGGAGATCCAGCAGCACGACGGCGTGGTGGTGGAAGTAGCGATGATCTCGGCAGGGCTTCGCCAAGCTCAGCAAGAGGGAGAGGTGTTAAGGAGGGAGAGGGAGGCGCCAGGAGCAGGGGTGCGCAGCCCTCCCTCCCCCCTCTTTATATAGGGGCCCTGGGGGGGGGGGGCGCCGCCCCCCTAGAGATTGAATCTCAAGGGGGGTGGCCAAGGGGGGAACTTGCCCCCAAGCCAGAGTGGGCGCCCCACCCCTAGGGTTTCCAACCCTAGGCGCAGGGGGAGGCCCAAGGGGGGCGCACCAGCCCACCAGGGGCTGGTTCCCCTCCCACTTCAGCCCATGTGGCCCTCCGAGATAGGTGGCCCCACCCGGTGGACCCCCGGGTCCCTTCCGGTGGTCCCGGTACAATACCGATGACCCCCGAAAGTTTCCCGGTGGCCGAAACTGGACTTCCTATATATAAATATTCACCTCCGGACCATTCCGGAACTCCTCGTGACGTCCGGGATCTCATCCGGACTACGAACAACTTTCGGGTTACCACATACTAATATCTCTACAACCCTAGCGTCACCGAACCTTAAGTGTGTAGACCCTACGGGTTCGGGAGACAAGCAGACATGACCGAGACGACTCTCCGGCCAATAACCAACAGTGGGATCTGGATACCCATGTTGGCTCCCACATGTTCCACAATGATCTCATCGAATGAACCACGATGTCGAGGATTCAAGTAATCCTGTATACAATTTCCTTTGTCAATCGGTACTCTACTTGCCCGAGATTCGATCGTCGGTATCCCAATACCTCGTTCAATCTCGTTACCAGCAAGTCACTTTACTCGTACCGTAATGCATGATCCCGTGACCAACCACTTGGTCACTTTGAGCTCATTATGATGATGCATTACCGAGTGGGCCCAGAGATACCTCTCCGTCATACGGAATGACAAATCGCAGTCTCAATCCGTGTCAACCCAACAGACACTTTCGGAGATACCTGTAGTATACCTTTATAGCCACCCAGTTACATTGTGACGTTTGGTACACCCAAAGCACTCTTACGGTATCCGGGAGTTACACAATCTCATGGTCTAAGGAAATGATACTTGACATTAGAAAAGCTCTAGCAAAACGAACTACATGATCTTGTGCTATGCTTAGGATTGGGTCTTGTCCATCACATCATTCTCCCAATGATGTGATCCTGACATCCAATGTCCATGGTCAGGAAAACGTAACCATCTATTGATAAACGAGCTAGTCAACTAGAGGCTCACTAGGGACATGTTGTGGTCTATGTATTCACACATGTATTACGATTTCCAGATAACAGAATTATAGCATGAATAATAGACAATTATCATGAACGAGGAAATATAATAATAACCATTTTATTATTGCCTCTAGGGCATATTTCCAACATAATGTACAAACATTGTCGACAAAAGGATGGGCAAGATATCATTCAAATATATGATGCCTGGTTAAACAGGATGGCATTGCACATTTCACATATATTATGGCTAGCTAAAGACATGAGACTGCATAATTCCCATATATGATATAGAAACTAAACGGGTGGCATTACAGAACATGTCTAAACTAAGCAGATGACATATATGATGTCAAAAGTAGGCACTGCAAGGCAACATATGCATGATATGACTAACATCATCATGCCAAGGTAGAGAAAACACCTTGGGGGTAAATAAGAGTGGTCACGGCGATGCGAATCGCCCTCGAACAGATATCTTCCTCCTGGATTACAATCTGGAGCGGGGTGGGGAGGGTTTGCCATTGAACCCACCATGGAGCGATGTCTGCATCACATTGTATTGCAGCATAAAACTCTTCTCTTTTCTCTACATGTCCAAGATGACTGTGTACAATATCTGACATGCATACGAAAAAAATATGGTGAGATTATGTAAGGAGAGCATGCAGAAATTTAGAGTGATGGTAACAACCAGTGGATCGGCATTTTTCCGTAGAACCAAAATAGCCCTAATGGATCGATGTGACGTATAGTAATAAGTGATGCAACAAGTGTACAACCTCTTTGCCGTAGCCATGTCGATCTCAGCATCATTGGGTTGGTCGCTGAAGCAGTTGAGCCAGAGGTGGCTGTCGGAGGTGTGGAGGAAGATCTGAGGAATCTATAGACGGTGTCCAGGGCACTACTCTGTTGTGATGGATCGTTTTGTCTTTGGAGCAGCTCCGGTGAGCCATAAGACGTCAAGGCTGAAGCAGCACAAGACAGATATCGTCAATCTCAAGTGGGATTCTAATAGCATCTCCAATAGATGATGTAAAATGGATGTAAAATTAACATCACCAAAAACCACCGACTACAACAGATGAGGTAAAACTGTTGACTCTGAACTTAAGCTGGCCGAAACTGAAATTTCTTGTGGAATCTGAATGCTCTTGTCGGCCGAACGCCATGGTAAGAGAGGCACTTGACATGTAGTTTAGGGAGGGCCTGCAGTTCATCTTCAACCTGCATCCCCCTGAGCCAAAAGCCACCACCGGCCGCACCGCCGGCCCCAGCGCCGCCTCGCCGCCCCGAAACAACCCGCCACCGCCCGCCCAGCCCTCTAGCCCCCGCCCCCCACCACGAACCCTAAGATAGATAGTGGGTACCTCTCCAGCGAGCCCCGTCCCGCTGGGTGGTTCTTCCTTAACTCATGAGCCCCCCAACCCCTGAAAATCGATTGACCCAAAAGTCGATTTAGTATCAAAAGTAATTCCTTTTTGCCACTTGAGGGAATAATTCTGCAAGTCACCTTCCCTAAGGTGCCATCTTGGAATCATGGCAATCATCTCCTTGCTACTTTGAAACCGTGCACCATTTTATTTAAGCGTGGAATGATTGCCTACCAATTTGAACCCTCGTCATCTGTTTCTTTTCCATCATTCCTAATGTGTGTTTTGTGTCTCAACTCAAGAGATGTTCTTACGTCTCACTCCATGAACTGATCTTGAGTTGCTCGATCTTCAAGAAGATCAAATCCTGTAGGGTTTCCCTCTCTTTCTGTTGTCGTGTCGAGTGAAGATCTCGAAGGCAAAGATGTCAAGACCAAGATGATGGAATGAATCAACATCTTCGAGAAGGGCAATTGGATCGAGAAGATTGTGATAGTTTTGTGCCCCTCTGTCTTCTTACCTCACGTCCTGAATCTCGGGACGAGATTCTTGTTTAGTGGGGGTGAGTTGTCACAGCCCTAGAATTTGGTTGCAGATAGTGGCATTGCATCCATGCATCATGTCTAAAGTTATGTGAATTTGAAATGGGGATTGATCAAACCCTGGCACCAGATCAAATCAAATAGGTTCCACATAAAATCATTTTCAATGAACCTGAAATGCCCTTCTAAAATGCTCATCATCTTTTCCTTGGTCTTAAACCTCTGACAAAAATGGTGCACAATTTTCTAGGTCATCCTAAGGTCACTGAATTAAATCATAAGTATTTGAATTTGGACATTTAAATTCTATAAAATATTTTAAATGTCCAAATACTCCTAAACTGAAATGTTCCATGTTGGATATATTCTATACAATGGGCATGTGCAGTTTAGTGATTTTTGAAAGGGTCTAGGTATTTTAGAAAAGCCCTAAAGATTACGTAATAATAGAAAACAGAAATTAAAATAGAGAAACCAAAGAGAGAGAGAGAGAACTTACCTAGCGCTCACCTGGCAGCCCAGCTGGCCCAACATCAGAGGCCGAGGCCCACCACCAGGCGGTTGGCTGTCTTCAACCTCTGCCAAGAGGGCGAGGCGTGTCGACGCCCAGGCCCGAGGCCTCCACCTCCTCCCTCCCAGCCTGCCTGGCTCCTCCTCGATGCACCAGGCGACGCCACGCAGCCCCTGGCCCCCTCTCACTCTCTCCCGTGCCTCTCCCCTCCTCTGCTTTCTCTCCCTCTCGTGCCTGAGCGTAACCGCCGACGCCGCTCGCCACCACCGCAGCCACCGCCTTCCCCTCGACCTCCCGACGTGTTTAGGAGCTCCGCCTTAACCACCTCCCCCTCCTCGCCGAGCAACGCACCACGGGAGCCCCTGGAATGCCGCGATCGCCGTCGTCTTCAACCTCCAGCACCTGAGATCGCCGGCAACGCCACGTCACCGTCCGGCCTCCCTCGAGCTTGCAGATGCCTCCAAACGACGCGGGGTGAGCCCCTCTTCGTTTCGCCCCTATCCCCGTCGCCCTTACGTTCTCTAGCGCTTAACGCCGTGCGTGCTCGGCTCGCCGTCGCTGGCCTCGATGCCGTCATTACAGCCGCCGCCGCTTGCGTCCAAGCACTGGAACGTGCTGAGGATCTCCCAAGAAACCTAACGCCACCACCCAAGCCTTCCTCCGTGCACCCTAGCCTCGTCCCGCTCGAGCCCGAGCTCCGGCCGCCGCCCAAACCGCCGCCGCCGCCGCCCAATGTAGCGACCCGACCTCAGACGGTCAAGCCTACGTGTTCTTTGTGCCATCCTCAGATCAGTATCTTTGGCACACACAAGACATCAATGTATATATCAAAGTGCAATCACATGCATAAATAACGTAAAACTGATATATACCTCATAATACTCAGCGGAAACAATCAAGCGGGTGTGGAGTCCCATCAACGCCATCGGCGGGTTGAGTGTAGACCGTAACCACAATATCGTAACTCTTACTCGTCGAGGAAATATCTGCAACATGATACATTGCAGCCGTGTAGGTCAGTACATTGAATGTACCGGCAAGATCACAATGTGAGAAGACAGATGATAAAACTATACTATATGCAATATGGCTTTATGGCTCTATATCTGAGTTTTGTTTGCGTAAAAGCTGATTTTATTTTACCTACATCAAAGGAATAGAATGAAGTCTGTACTAAGGAGTTTTCTATCATGACATGGTTCCGCCAACCGATGTCTCACAACCCAAAATCATCATAAGTTGCCCACAATTAAGTTATCAATCCGGTGTTGAGAGTTCTGAGATAGATCCAAGTCCAGATGCTGAAATTGTCCGTAACCGGGGACACGGCTAATCGATTAGGTTATAACCCTCTGCAGAGGTTTGTACACTTTACCCGCAAGATTCGATCCCTCTCTTTACGTTCTCGCACTTGAGTGTTTGAGAACAAGATGACCGAAACATAGTCTTCCAAAGAGTTCCTCGACCACTTTGTCCGGTACTCATCCCATCCTACCGTAGTTCTACATCTGCTAGTACCGTCCCAGCCAGAGTCACTACTAAGGTCAACCAAGCCAGAGCCCATAATGACTTGCGGTTGCACAGGTAAGCTTTCGGGCATGAAGTATTCTTCCGTCTCTTTGAGTCTGGGTGAAGCTTTCCGCAAGATGTCATGGCGCTTCTCCATGCATCCCGGCCAACCACTGGTTCCTCCAGGGTGCCCGTCAACCGTCCTTCACCCAGTAGTGTGTATTGAATTCTTGTCTTGAGTCTTGAAGTCTTGAGGTCTTGAAGATGCAGTCCTTGCAGATTCCATCATGGAGTTGTCGTCATTGACGTAGAGTCCTCCTTCTTCACACCACTCTCGAACACTCATACCAAACCCGGTCTACTATAGCGTAGCATTAAAATAATTAACGTCCCGGGCTTGGTAACAGGGTGATGGGTTCCTACCTCATGCATACTACTCAACTACAAGGATTCAATAACACTACTGAGGGGTGGTTGCAAAGATGCCACTAAATGCGATAAAACATAGGTATGAAAGCATGGTCAAAGTGAACTTGCCTTGTTGACGATCTTCGAAAACTAGGGATTCAGAATAGCAAGCTTAGCACTCGGAAATTCTACCGAGGCAAACAATAACTATAATAAGCACATAGCATATGATCACATAACACAATAGCATACATAGTAACATAACACACCAAACAAACAAATCAAAACTCAAAGGAAAAACTCAAAGAAAAACCAACTCTAGTTTTCCTACTTCAAACAACAACTAGAAATAGTTTTATATAACAAAAATTTTCTTAACATAACCTAATCATGGTTTTATGTTAACTTAACAGAAAAGATTTTATTAAGCAACTAGGAGCAAAAAGAATTAATTTAAAATCTATTATGAAACTCCTATTAGGCCTAATCCAATTTCTATTAAGAAAATAAAATAAAACTTTTATTTATTATAAATAAAAGTTCATCCTATAAAGTGACAGAAACTATCCTAGAATAATCAATCACATGTTAAAAATAAATTTATTTACTAATTAAAATAATAGGAAAAGCAGTAGCTAGTTAATTAATTAGGATTAACAAGATTCTTCTTAAAACTATTTTTTATTAATCCTAAAATACCCAAATTAATTCCTATGGTTTGGCAATGTCAAAATAAAGTTAGGACAAAAAGAATCATATAAAAGTAATTTTCTAACTCAAGTTATAACAGATTTACTATTCTGACTAAAACTAAAAATAAAGCAATTTTAATTAATTTTAACATAGCTAATTATATATTCTACAGAAACTATAGAAAATTTTCAAACCAACAAAAAAAAAGAATCAACTAAAAATATTAAACAGAATAAAAGATATGAATTTTTCAAAACAGGAACTATTCTGTTAAAATGAAACGAATTTAAATAAAAAGGCCTAATGGGCCTAAACTACACCGAGCGTAATATAAACTAAACAGGCTAGGGTTAGGCAGAGTGGGCGGCTAAAAAATAAAACCCTAACTTAAAAACTAACTTGGATTAAACCCGGTCGAACAGGCGGTTTTTATTAAGCAGCGTACCCCTTGAAGTCTAATCTACCGTAGATTGGGGATCGAACGGCGGGGAGGTCTCCTCGGTGACTTCATCGGCGCCGACGGCGCGGCGGCGGTGGTGGCGAGTGTGCAGCGGCTCGGTCGTCGGGAGGGCGGCGGAGTGGCAGGCGGGTGACGAGCTCGGGAGGCGTCTGGTGGAGTCAGGCGAGCTCGGGAGGTGTAGAGGCGACGGCAGCGAAAATGGCGGCCAGGAGGTTCGGGCTCCGGTGAGCTCGTGTGAGGAGAGGGGGTTCAAGAGGGCTAGGGGAATGGGGTGCAGGCGAGGGCTTAAATAGGCGGGGGCCTCGGCGGAGGAAGGAGGCGATCGGGGATCGGTATCCGGATCTCATGAGATCCGCGATCGGCGGGCGGCCAAGACGTGGGCGAGGTTGAAGACGGGGTGGTCCACCTGTCGGTGAGAGAGAGAGGGGGCGGCGGGCGACCGATTCAAGGGGTTGGTCTTGAGGAGGTGAGGCCGGCTCGGCTGTCATTGAGGCTGAAATCTTTGGGCCGCTGGTGGGCAGTCTTGTGGAGTCTTGGTTGGCTGGGCAGGGGGCTGGTGGCGCTGAGGGGGTTTCTTTTTTTTAATTTATTTTTTTAATAAAAACAAAAACAGAGATAAAACAAAAACTATAAATATTTTATATAGGGTATATATATACCAAAATGATCAGAAAAGAAATTCCTACAACATGAACTATTTTTCAAGTTCAAATAAAATACACAAAAATTCAAATAAAACAAAGAGTGTTTCTGCCCTAATAAAATCCAATAAAATTATTTTTAAAAATACCAAAATGACTTCAAATTTATTTTCTCCTAATTTTTCATTGAAGGGAATCATTTTACCCATATTTCCATTTATTTATTTTTAGGAGAAAAATAATTTTGAATAAAATCCAAATAATTCCAAATTTGAAGGGAGTTTCAAAATACCTTCAAATGACTTTCAATTTGATTCTTTTAACTTCCAACTCATATTTCATATAATTGAAGAAGTCATTTTATCTTCCCACATGAATATCATTGAGTTGCATAAAGCTTTGAATTTGAAATATTCCCAAATGAAATTCAAATCTTTTCCAAAACCCTTTTCATTTCAAAATGGAAGAAGTCATGTCATCTTCACTCTAGGGTTTGGTGTTGGAATGAACTTGAGTTCATGGGGATCCAAAAGGCAAAGGGAAAAGTTTGGGAAAGTCATTTCATTCCCTCTCATTCCACTTTCAAAAGTTTTCAATTTCCACTCAGTTTCACTCAATCAATCAAACCATCAATCGGACAACAAGCATAGTTATTTATCTAATATAACATTCCAAAATTTAGAATTTTGGGATGTTACAAACCTACCACACTTAAAATGAATCTCGTCCTCGAGATTCAAGAAACTAACAAGAAAAGGTTAGGGGTTGGGGGTCTTCTAGTAAATATTTTGGTCAAGGTCGGGGTGCTACCACACTTAAAAACAAGGTTACGGTTCCAATAAACTTAGATACTTCCTGCAGAGTGTTGACAATGTATCTCTCTTCACATATCTTACAATAGCTCCTTCATTAGCGCTCTTCTGTCAGAAGCATAGACTTTTCCTCAAAATCTTGGGTCGGTTTATCAAAGTTGAAGTTCGTCCGAGACTGGATCTGCTTAGCTGATAGGTCTGTGTCCCTTCTAGACAACTATCGAAACACTCATGGTGGTCTACCATTAATGGTTTCTCCTGCAGAAAACGGGTCTGGGTTGAACTTCACCGTATAACCTACGATTGTAGCGGTTGCTGTAAAGGGTTCCATCGTACTACCATTCTATGGTTTTATGGCTTATCGCGTCGACACTCTTCTAAGGTTTTCAAGGACTCTCTGATTTTCCATCAACATATGATAGTTCATGATAGAAGTCTCCGGTATGGGGGCCAATCCATCCCGTACTTGAATCATTACCACATATGTAAATAGTGAATCACGTATCCTAACACTTGGGCATACTCACAAGCATTGCAGAATTTCTCTTGTTCTCGAACTGGTTTCGAGTAAATCCATGGTTTCTGCAAGCCAAACAAAACATCTATCGTTACTTCACCACTCTCAGGTTTTTGCGTAACCTCCTATGAAACTTATCTTTGATTGGATCCTTGATTCTTCCAAATTTCTTCCTTCATCAAGGTTACATCTGTTCCTTTTCAAAATCCTGGGCCTGTGGGTTATGGCCCACTTCAACACTAGTGCAGCTTTAGCTCATCCTTGGAGTAACTCTCATGTTCCATATTACACCTCCTTTAAATACAGTAGTACTCTGTTTCTTCATACCACTCTTATCAAAAACAAAACTCCAACTTATTTTGTCCAGCTTCCTTCTATGGTTCGTCATGAATAACACATTTCTTTCTTCATTGATCCTGTGGCTTTATAGAGTACTATGACCAAAAGAAGTGCACAAGTTTATCCATAAAATCTCATTATTTTCATATCAATCTTTCATTACATCCTTAATCATTTTCGTAAATCCAAATTCCAAAAGGTACTTTGTTACAAATGCTGCCACCCACATGATTTGGTATGGTCAGGCATTACTTCCACTTTATTCATTTTTCCTCCTCGAGGATTCTTCAGTCCCACTGGAAGTGTGCGACATGAGCCTTGAAATCTTCAATCTTATGTTTCATCGTGGTGGCCTTGAGCTTCATCACCATCATCTTTGCACGCACTTCGCGTAGGTATTCCTGAGTATAACGGAGTCTTGCTTCAAGTATTTCTCCGATCTGGCGTATGGCTTCCATGGCTGCTTCACGAACAGCATCGAAGAAAGTTGCTTGTGGCACACGTGAAATGAAAAAGTACTGCCCCATCATCTTTGGGCAAACTCCTTTCAAATGGTGGAGGTGTACCTCCACATACCAAATTTCCACTCCCTTTTGCATGAAAGGGTAGCCTTTGTAGACTGCATCTCCTTCAAGGTACTGAAGAGCGTACGATACTTCATTCTTCCTTGAAACCAAATTGCTCCCGAAGTGATTCTCCATGTTCGAATCCATAGCTCGCCTCCGGTGAAGTCTTGATCGAGAGAATATCAGTCCAACTTCGTTCATCATCTATGGGGTCCAAAAGTTTTGGGATGAGATATGAGAGAGGTGGGGAGGGATACACACAATACAAGCGATAGTTTTTGAAGAAACAAGTTTTACTTTGTGGCTGTCGGAAAACATCAAACAAATGACAGCTCACAAATCGTCGCATCTAACGTAGGTGTATAACAGGGTTTGGTCTCTAAAGGTCAAATAATTCTTCAGAACTTCAAATTCTTCAAGTCTTGAGTCTTGAATTGTTGCAGCTGCAATTCTTCCAACGCATGGTGAAATCCTCTTTACTCCGAAATGGCCATCAGTTGTCCGATATCTTTAATTCTTGGAGCGACTTGATTGATCTTCCGTGTGGTCAAAAGGAAAGGTGTATATTCTAACTATTTGAGGTGAGAGTGTCTATTTGATAAAATCAGAAAAGATGAGGAGTAAGAGTCTTTTGAAAATAAAGTTTTGAGATATCCTGTCCAAGGGCTTTCCGATTTCTAGGGTCACGTTCTCAATCAACATGTGCTCGATACCATCTCTCAGAGCGACCCGACCTCGAACGGTCAAGCCTACGTGTTCTTGTGCCATCCTGGATCAGTATCTTTGGCACAAACAGTACATCAATGTATATATCAAAGTGCAATCACATGCATAAATAACGTAAAACTGATATATACCTCATAATACTCAGCGGAAACAATCAAAGGGTGTGGAGTCCCATCAACGCCATCGGCAGGTTGAGTGTAGACTGTAACCCTGTATCGTAACTCTTACTCGTCGAGGAAATATCTGCAACATGATACGTTGCAGCCGTGTAGGTCAGTACATTGAATGTACCGGCAAGATCACAATGTGAGAAGACAGATGATAAAACTATACTATATGCAATATGGCTTTATGGCTCTGTATCTGAGTTTTGTTTGCGTAAAAGCTGATTTTATTTTACCTACATCAAAGAATAGAATGAAGTCTGTACTAAGGAGTTTTCTATCATGACATGGTTCCGCCAACCGATGTCTCACAACCCAAAATCATCATAAGTTGCCCACAATTAAGTTATCAATCTGGTGTTGAGAGTTGTGAGATAGATCCAAGTCCAGATGCTCAAATTGTCCGTAACCGGGGACACGGCTAATCGATTAGGTTATAACCCTCTGCAGAGGTTTGTACACTTTACCCGCAAGATTCGATCCCTCTCTTTACGTTCTCGCACTTGAGTGTTTGAGAACAAGATGACGAAACATGGTCTTCCAAAGAGTTCCTCGACCATTGTCCGGTACTCATCCCATCCTACCGTAGTTCTATATCTGCTAGTACCGTCCCAGCGAGTCACTACTAAGGTCAACCAAGCGAGCCCATAATGACTTGCGGTTATGCGGGTAAGCTTCCGGGCATGAAGTATTCTTCCGTCTCTTTGAGTCTGGGTGAAGCTTTCGCAAGATGTCATGGCGCTTCTCCATGCATCCCGGCCAACCACTGGTTCCTCCAGGGTGCCCGTCAACCGTCCTTCACCCAGTAGTGTGTATTGAATTCTTGTCTCGAGTCTTGAAGTCTTGAGGTCTTGAAGATGCAGTCCTTGCAGATTCCATCATGGAGTTGTTGTCATTGACGTAGAGTCCTCCTTCTTCACACCACTCTTGAACACTCATACCAAACCCTGTCTACTATAGCGTAGCATTAAAATAATTAACGTCCCGGGCTTGGTAACAGGGTGATGGGTTCCTACCTCATGCATACTACTCAACTACAAGGATTCAATAACACTACTGAGGGGTGCTTGCAAAGATGCCACTAAATGCGATAAAAACATAGGTATGAAAGCATGGTCAAAGTGAACTTGCCTTGTTGACGATCTTCGAAAACTAGGGATTCGTAGTAGCAAGCTTCGCACTCCGGAAATTCTACCGAGGCAAACAATAACTATAATAAGCACATAGCATATGATCACATAACACAATAGCATACATAGTAACATAACACACCAAACAAACAAATCAAAACTCAAAGGAAAAACTCAAAGAAAAACCAACTCTAGTTTTCCTACTTCAAACAACAACTAGAAATAGTTTTATATAACAAAAATTTTCTTAACATAACCTAATCATGGTTTTATGTTAACTTAACAGAAAAGATTTTATTAAGCAACTAGGAGCAAAAAGAATTAATTTAAAATCTATTATGAAACTCCTATTAGGCCTAATCCAACTTCTATTAAGAAAAATAAAATAAAACTTTTATTTATTATAAATAAAAGTTCATCCTATAAAGTGACAGAAACTATCCTAGAATAATCAATCACATGTTAAAAATAAATTTATTTACTAATTAAAATAATAGGAAAACAGTAGCTAGTTAATTAATTAGGATTAACAAGATTCTGCTTAAAACTATTTTTTTATTAATCCTAAAATACCCAAATTAATTCCTATGGCTTGGCAATGTCAAAATAAAGTTAGGACAAAAAGAATCATATAAAAATAATTTTTCTAACTCAAGTTATAACAGATTTACTATTCTGACTAAAACTAAAAATAAAGCAATTTTAATTAATTTAAACATAGCTAATTATATATTATACAGAAACTATAGAAAATTTTCAAACCAACAAAAAAAAGAATCAACTAAAAATATTAAACAGAATAAAAGATATGAATTTTTCAAAACAGGAACTATTCTGTTAAAACAGAAAACGAATTTAAATAAAAAGGCCTAATGGGCCTAAACTACATAGCAGCGTAATATAAACTAAGCAGGCTAGGGTTAAGCAGGTCGGGCCGGCTAAAAAATAAAACCCTAACTTAAAAACTAACGGACTAAACCGGTCGAACAGGCGGTTTTTATTAAGCAACGTACCCCTTGAGGTCTAATCTACACCGTAGATTGGGGATCGACGGCGGGGAGGTCTCGGTGACTCACCGGCTCGGCAATGGCGGCGGCGGCGATGAGTGCGCCGGTGGCTCCGGTCGTCGGGGAGGGCGGCGGAGTGGCCGGGCGGGTGCGGACGAGCTCGGGGAGGCGTCTGGTGGAGTCGGGCGAGCTCGGGAGGGTGTAGGGCGACGGCGGCGACGAAAATGGCGGCGGCGGGAGGTTCGGGCTCCGGTGAGCTCGTGTGAGGAGAGGGGGTTCAGCGAGGCTAGGGGAATGGGGTGCGGGGCGGGGGCTGAAATAGGCGGGGGCCTCGGCGGAGGTAGGGAGGCGATCGGGGGGGGGGGGATCGGTATCCCGGATCTCGCGGGATCCGGCGATCGGCGTGCTTGGCCAAGACGTGGGCGGGTTGAAGGCAGAGGTGGTCCACTGTCGGTGAGAGAGAGAGGGGGTGGGCGGCGGGCGACCGATTCAAAGGGGTTGGTCTTGGGGAGGTGAGGCCCGGCTCGGCTCATTGAGGTGGCTTTCTTGGGCCGCTGGTGGGCAGTCTTGATGGGTCTTGTTGGCTGGGCCGAGGCAGTGGCGCTTTGAGAGGTTTCTTTTTTAATTTATTATTTTAATAAAAACAAAAACAGAGATAAAACAAAAACTATAAATATTTTATATAGGGTATATATATACCAAAATGATCAGGAAAGAAATTCCTACAACATGAACTATTTTTCAAGTTCAAATAAAATACACAAAAATTCAAATAAAACAAAGAGTGTTTCTGCCCTAATAAAATCCAATAAAATTATTTTTAAAAATATCAAAATGACTTCAAATTTATTTTCTCCTAATTTTTCATTGAAGGAATCATTTTACCCATATTTCCATTTATTTATTTTTAGGAGAAAAATAAATTTGAATAAAATCAAATAATTCCAAATTTGAAGGGAGTTTCAAAATACCTTCAAATGACTTTCAATTTGATTCTTTTTAACTTCCAACTCATATTTCATATAATTGAAGAAGTCATTTTATCTTCCCTCATGAATATCATTGAGTTGCATAAAGCTTTGAATTTGAAATATTCCCAAATGAAATTCAAATCTTTTCCAAAACCCTTTTCATTTCAAAATGGAAGAAGTCATGTCATCTTCACTCTAGGGTTTGGTGGTGGAATGAACTTGAGTTCATGGGGATCCAAAAGGCAAAGGAAAAGTTTGGGAAAGTCATTTCATTCCCTCTCATTCCACTTTCAAAAGTTTTCAATTTCCACTCAGTTTCACTCAATCAATCAAACCATCAATCAGACAACAAGCATAGTTATTTATCTAATATAACATTCCAAAATTTAGAATTTTGGGATGTTACACCCAACTCGCCGCCGCCGCCGCTACGGACCGCCCCGCGACCTTCTGCTGCCTCCGCTGGATGCGCAGGAGCATGAGCTTCCTCCTGGTACCCCCAGGGCACCCAGCCGCTGCCCCTAGCGCCACTCCGGTGAGCCACCGCCGCCACAGGTCGTCTCGTTGCTAACGGTAGGCATGACGGCGTGGCACCGTCATTAGCTCTAATGACGGGGCTAACCACCCTCCTCTGTCACTGACTACTGGGCCCCATGGCCTAATTAACCCTGCTTAAGCTCCTGATTAGACTAAACTAACCGCACGGGCCCCACAGGTCAGTTTGACCTGGCCACGTCACCTGTTGACCGGCCCCACACGTCAGTGCTGACTTGCTGACGTGGCTGTTGACCCGACCCCACCTGTCAGCGACACTAACCAGCCTGAGTCACTGACATGCAGGACCCACGCGTCAGGTTTGACCTGGACCGGGTCGGTTGACCTGCTGAGGTCAGCGTCACGCAATGCTGACGCAGTAAATCGTTTTCTGGATTTAAAATAATTCAGAAATTCCAGAAAATATTATAAACTTCTAAAAATCATAGCAATTCAACCGTAACTCCAAATGAAAAGTATTATATATGAAAAATGATCAGAAAAATCCAATCTATCCATCTGAAACATTTTCATGCATGTTAGAACAACTTTTGTTCACTATTTAGGTCAAATCAACTAAATACCATTTGAATAATCACATATGGAGTTTGAATTTGAATCTTGTATTCAAACCAACTTCATTTAATCTGTTGCTAGTTGCATTAGCTCAAACCACAACATATTGCCATGTCACATTCATGCATCATATTGTTGCATTGCATTGATTGTGTTCTTTCTTGTTTGACGGTGTTATCCCCTCACGGTGGACGACGTTAGGCGGCGTGTTCGATGACACCGATGAAGAACTATATTATCTTCAGAAGTGCCAGGCAAGCAAAACCCCCTTGTTCATTCCGATACAATCCCACTCTCTCGCTCCTGCTCTGTTTTACCGCATTAGGACAACAACGATTCATCTGTTATTTGCTGCGGTAGTTGAAACCCTTTATCCTCTGCATGACCTGTCATTGCCACAGTAAATAGATGAAACCCACTAGCATGAGTAGGAGTTGTTTGAGCCCTGATGTGCCTACTCATTCATGCTTGTTTGTCGTGCCTGCTATTGCTTAGAGATTTGTCAGGTCTGATTCATCGCGGATGAATCGGAGGTGTGTGTGACCATGTCCTACTGTTGAGAGCTAAGTGTGTGAACACGATTTGGTAAAGGTAGCGGTGAGAGGCCATGTAGGAGTACATGGTGGGTTGTCTCATTGAAACCGTCCTCAGGAACTGAGTTCTGTGTTTGTGATCCATGAACAGTTACTACCACACATTGGGTTCCGTTAACTCGGCCCCTCTCGGCTTATTAATCAACTTGATCTCTGTCCAGGAGTTGCAACTAGTTTCTGGTGTTTGTAGGTAGTGTTAGTAGTCTACCAAGTGGCACCCGGTACAGGTGGGCTTGGGACAGACTAGGCACCGTGGCACGGTGTACCAAGCGTAGATCCACCCATCGAGGTGGGCTTGGGAACCCTGCTCACATCGTTTGGGGCCGTGAGCGACACCCGGCGGATCTCCTTGCGGATGGAACCCGAATAGGCGATAAACACGGGCGAGAGACTTGTGTGGTTAGTCGGTCGTGGCCGACACCCTCGGTGGGCTTCCGCTTGAAGGTTGCCGAGTACATGTCGTGTAAACGGCGATAAGTGGTGAGCGTGTGTGAAGAAGTACACCCCTGCAGGGTTAATATGATCTATTCGAATAGCCGTGTCCGCGGTAAAGGACTCCTGGGTTGCCTATAACAGTTCATAGACAAGTGAAAGTGGATACTCTAAAATACGCAAGATAAGAATGAGTGCTATGGATGGCGTTCTCGTAGGGAGACGGGAGCGGATCCATAGTGTATTGATATGGTGAATATGTGGACTCGTGCGCGCCAGCTCAAAAAGAGTTACTTGCAGTCGTAGTTCAGGATAGCCACCGAGTAAACTCCACCACCCCTTTGTTGATACCGATGCATATGTAGCTAGTTCTGATGTAAGTCTTGCTGGGTACATTTGTACTCACATTTGCCTATTTTATGTTTTGCAGAGAGACTTCAGTCTCACTAGTAGTACCGCATGTACTTCGACGTTTAGCTTGATACCTCAGCTACGATCTTGTGCCCTCGGCAGGATCTGGTAGATAGTTAGGCTTCTCAGGCTTTTTCATTTGTAGATGTCTGTACTCAGACATGTTAAGCTTCCGCTTGTGCTTTGATTTGTATGCTCTGAATGTTGGGTCATGAGACCCATGTTTGTAATATCTCGCTCCTTGGAGCCTAATAAATAAATACTTGAGTCGTAGAGTTATGTTGTGATGCCATGTTGTATTTACACATATCGAGCATATTGTGTGTATGATTGAAATGCTTGCTATGTGTGGGATCCGACAATCTAGTTGTTTATCCTTGGTAGCCTCTCTTATGGGGAAATGTAGTCTTGTGCTTCCATGAGCCATAGTAGTCCGCTTCTGCCGGTTCACCGAGTCCTGCTAGCCCAAAGACTACCGCTTTCTGGAACACTTGACTGGCCGACATGTGTTTCACTTCGTTCCTGTGTCTGTCCCTTCGGGGAAATGTCACACGGTGACATCCGGAGTCCTGCATAGCCTTCTACAGCCCGGGTTCCCGGAGACCTGTTGGCCCAGTGCTACAGCCCGGATTCACACGCTGCTGACCGACATGCTCGAAGTTGATTCATGTATGCCTGTCCCCATGAGTTAGTGCCGCTTTGGGTTCACGAGTAGCCATGTCGGCCCGGGTTCTCTGTCATATGGATGCTAGCGACACTATCATATACGTGAGCCAAAAGGCGCAAACGGTCCCGGGCCATGGTAAGGCGAAACCCGTGGGAATACCGTGCGTGAGGCCGCAAAGTGATATGAGGTGTTACCAGCTAGATCGATGTGACTAAGAATCGGGGTCCTGACAGCTTTGGTATCAGAGCCTGACTGCCTGTAGGATTACCAAGCCAAACTGGTCGAAGTTGTGTCTCGAAATGCTTTAGTTATGTAAGGGAATTGATTGTGGAAGGGAACGTAAGGCTCTTTTTACTCCTTATACCTCATGGCCTTCTGATCTGAGTCATCCTCTTCTCTTCTACGGGGGTTAAGGAACTAGGCTTTCTCTTCTTTCTATCAGGATGACGTGTTACTAATCCTTAGTCTTATAGGATTGTTGGTTTCAAGCCCCAGTTCTGTTCCTACTACTTCCGTATGTTCATAGCTAGTCTCACAACCTTGATATTGTGATGTTGAGTGGTCATGCCACTATTTTGCAGGATGTCTCAAATCATTTTGAGCATTTACAGCCATTATGCTGTCCGAGTCATCCTAGGTTTCTAATTAGTCTGATGCATTTGCAAATCCCTTCTTCCCACCCCGTTGTTCCTTTGGGCCAGATTAAGCACACTAATCGGTGAGTTGAGGTACTCTGTTGCCTCGGCATATATGTTGGAGCTATTATTATGAACCTAGGTGTTTTAGGGAGTCACCTAGCAATCTAGCCATGTTTTGTGTTCCCCGTGTGATGATTCTGGCCATCATTATCGAAAGCATCCCGTGATGCCACTTAGTATGTAGATATTCTATTCCTGGGTTCTTGAACCCAAGATTCACCCTACTTACTTCCTGTTGATAGTAATTGCTAGCTCCCTTAGGTTATTAGTAACCTTTGCATTAGTCCTCGAGGTCCGTGGTATTTCTTTCTTCCAAATACCACGAACCGCTTATGGCAGAAGTTTGTTGGATCAAAAGATCACAACAAGAGTGCTCTCGATGAGTTCTCCATTTTATATCGTGACTCTGCCAGCTCAACCTTTCTGCATGGGTTATCTGGAAGAAATAAGTTGAACTCGTTCGACATGCTAGTCTATGCATCCACAACTTAGAAAATCATATGTTCTTTTGGGTTGTCCCTCTTTAGTTGTCTTCTGACCTTCATCTATCGATTGATAGTCGGGAGTAGTTGTGCATCTGTGTTATCGATGCCTATTATTCTTGTGGTCCGTCAAGACATTCTATCCGGAAGGACTAGGAAAAACAAACTCCAGAATCCCATCCATATCCAGGATTGGGTCAAAGCCGTTGTGTTCCGCAGATCAAAATGCTAATCTAGCTCTTGTTCTGCTCTACCTTGGAGTATTACCATCTTTAAATCAAGAATGTCTTGGGAATTGCACACCATCCTATGAACTCTTGACATAGTGATACTTCTCGCCATCATTATTCATTCCTCGGTTTCCGTGTTATTGTAACCGGAATGCCGACAAGTGTACTGTGATGAGCGAAATAAATACTTCGAGCAACTCATTGCTTGGTAGTAAATGGACAATATTCTCATTCTTAGCGTGTTGGTTATTAAATCATCATCCTAAGATTCATCGTGCTACCTAGTCCTTATTTCTGGTGCACTCTTCGATCAATGAGTTAGGATTGTGTCAAACCCTCGCTCTTTGATCGTATCGTCTTGCCCTGAAAGGCAAGATTGATCTCGAGCTTAATAACCTATCAGTGGTTCGTGATTTTCCGAATATCTTCTCGGAAGTGTTACCAGGTTGTCACCTGACCGCTATGTTGAGTTCGTGATCAAGTTGGTTTCTTGTAAACCACCCCCTTCTCCAAGGATCTGTGTTGGATACCCCTGAGCTAGTTGGTCAAGCTAAATAACAACTTGGAGAGTTGGAAGATAAAAGCTTACCTGACTTAGTTCATCTCCAAGGGATATCCTGGTGTGTGTGTGTTGAAGAAAGATGATATCTTCATTGATTGGTCCCTGTGATCAGTTGTTGGATCTATTGCCTTGTCAAAACTTTGACTTGAGTATGGGCTATCGTCAAGTCAAATCAGAACCAACGATGTTCGTAATGTTTTCTTACTCCTGGTTGATCCCTCGAGCATACACCATTACATCTTTGGTCTGACCAATGCTATCACCGTGTTCACGTGATGGTGGAAGTCCAGTGATATGGAAATTCCGATGAGTTACTGTTGAGCCCATCAGCAGCATTTTGTCTCCCCCATGATTCATGTTGAACATCAAGTTAGTGTTGGAAACTTTTGTAAGAAATGCCTTCATGTTCCATTCATGAAGCTTATGCTTGGATGGAAGAAGTGACTTCCTCGAATTCATGTGCATTTGGTGCAAGTTGCCGCCGTGAGTTCGAGAAAGGTTGTTTTTGCTTCCTCTGGAATCATCCCAAGTCAGTCATGCATGTGCGAAGTATTCTATGATCTGATAGACTGATCATCTTCATTCCATATGAATTTCCTAGCACGCCAAGCCACTGATTGAATTGTTCAAGATAAAGGAGTCTGTTCTAAAGTGTTAATCCTTTGAACTTCTGCGCGGAGACTTCGATATCATTAATGATGATTCCCAACCAGGACTCGATAGTGTTTTGTTGTAAGACTACCGCGTGGTCATGCTTGTCTTGGACAGCGTGTGCACAGGTTTGTAGCAGAACTAGCTCATCTTTTGGAGCTTGCTATCGCAGTTCATCTCCTGAGAGTCTCGCAACATTATCTCGTCGGTTTGTGTTGCAAACTTTATTTTCCAGACATGACGTCTGAAATATACTGTTACCAACCAGATCTGAATCTCAGGCAGATATGATGGTTGAAACATTCCCAACATCTACATTTTGTTCCCAGCTTGCACCGTCTTTGTGCCATTTCACTATGGGCTGCCTTCTTAGTAATTCTTGTTTAGGATCATCTTCAAAAGTGTTCCTACCATGGGTCCCATCCATTTCCGATGATAAGCAAAAATCATCCATTGCGTTGTCTTCAACAAGGTAGTCCACATCACCCATACTAGTCCAAGTATGCTACTCCTTCGAACTCCATCAAACGATCGTTCAGAAAATTGCCTCAGGTTGGTGAGAAGAGTTCCAATGATCTATATATCAAAAGTAATTCCTTTTTGCCACTTGAGGGAATAATTCTGCAAGTCACCTTCCCTAAGGTGCCATCTTGGAATCATGGCAATCATCTCCTTGCTACTTTGAAACCATGCACCATTTTATTTAAGCGTGGAATGGTTGCCTACCAATTTGAACCCTCGTCATCTGTTTCTTTTCCATCATTCCTAATGTGTGTTTTGTGTCTCAACTCAAGAGATGTTCTTACGTCTCACTCCATGAACTAATCTTGAGTTGCTCGATCTTCAAGAAGATCAAATCCTGTAGGGTTTCCCTCTCTTTACATTGTCGTGTCGAGTGAAGATCTCGAAGGCAAAGATGTCAAGACCAAGATGATGGAATGAATCAACATCTCCGAGAAGGGAAATTGGATCGAGAAGATTGTGATAGTTTTGTGCCCCTCTGTCTTCTTACCTCACGTCCTGAATCTCGGGACGAGATTCTTGTTTAGTGGGGGTGAGTTGTCACAACCCTAGAATTTGGTTACAAATAGTGGCATTGCATCCATGCATCATGTCTAAAGTTATGTGAATTTGAAATGGGGACTGATCAAACCCTAGCACCAGATCAAATCAAATAGGTTCCACATAAAATCATTTTCAATGAACCTGAAATGCCCTTCTAAAATGTTCATCATCTTTGCCTTGGTCTTAAACCTCTGACAAAAATGGTGCACAATTTTCTAGGTCATCCTAAGGTCACTGAATTAAATCATAAGTATTTGAATTTGGACATTTAAATTCTATAAAATATTTTAAATGTCCAAATACTCCTAAACTGAAATGTTCCATGTTGGATATATTCTATACAGTGGGCATGTGCAGTTTAGTGATTTTTGAAAGGATCTACGTATTTTTAGAAAAGCCCTAAAGATTACAGAATAATAGAAAACAGAAATTAAAATAGAGAAACCAGAGAGAGAGAGAACTTACACAGCTCACTGGCAGCCCAGCTGGCCCAGCATTGTAGATGAGGCCCAGCCCACCAGGGCGAAGCGGTCGTCTTCAACCTCTGCCAGTAGGCAGAGGCGTGTCGACGCCAGCGCGTCCGAGGCCTCCACCTCCTCCCTCCCAGCCTGCCTGGCTCCTCCTCGATGCACCAGGCGACGCCACGCAGCCCCTGGCCCCCTCTCACTCTCTCCCGTGCCTCTCCCCTCCTCTGGTTTCTCCCCCTCTCGCGCTTGGCGCAACCAGCATCGCTTCGCCATCATCACCGCAGCCAGTGCCTTCCCCTCGACCTCCCGACGTGTTCAGGAGCTCCTCCTTGACCACCTCCCCCTCCTCGCTGAGCAACGCACCGCGGGAGCCCCTGGAATGCCGCCATCGCCATCGTCTTCAACCTCCAGCACCTGAGATCGCCGGCAACGCCACGTCACCGTCCGGCCTCCCTCGAGCTCGCAGATGCCTCCAAACGACGCGGGGTGAGCCCCTCTTCGTTTCGCCCCTATCCCCGTCGCCCCGCACGTTCTCTAGCGCTAACGCCGCCGTGCCCGAAGCTCGTCGCCGCTGGCCTCGATGCCGTCGTGGCCACAGCCGCCGCCGCTTGCGTCCAAGCACTGGAACGTGCTCAGGACCTCCCAAGAAACCCAACGCCACCACCCAAGCCTTCCTCCGTGCACCCTAGCCTCGTCCCGCTCGAGCCCGAGCTCCGGCCGCCGCCCAACTCGCCGCCGCCGCCGCTACGGACCGCCCCGCGACCTTCTGCAGCCTCCGCTGGATGCGCGGGAGCATGAGCTTTCTCCTGGTACCCCCAGCGCACCCAGCCGCTGCCCCTACCGCCACTCCGGCGAGCCACCGCCGCCCTGGGTCATCGCCATCGTCTAACCGCCGGCGCAGCCGACGTGGCACCGTCATTAGTTCTAATGACGGGTCTAACCACCCTCCTCTGTCACTGACTACTAGGCCCCATGGCCTAATTAACCCTGCTTAAGCTCCTGATTAGACTAAACTAACATACGTGCCCCACAGTCGGTTTGACGAGCCACGTCACTGTTGACCGGCCCCCACGTCGGTCTTGACTTGTCGACGTGGTGTTGACCCGACCCACATCGCCGATACTAACCAGCCTGAGTCACTGACATGCAGGACCCACGCGTCAGGTTTGACCTGGACCGGGTCGTTTGACCTGCTGAAGTCAGCGTCATGCAATGCTGACGCAGTAAATGGTTTTCTGGATTTCAAAATAATTCAGAAATTCCAGAAAATAGTATAAACTTCTAAAAATCATAGCAATTCAACCGTAACTCCAAATGAAAAGTATTATATATGAAAATGATCAGAAAAATCCAATCTATCCATCTGTAACGTTTTCATGCACGTTAGAACAACTTCTGTTCACTGTTTAGGTCAAATCAACTAAATGGCATTTGAATAATCAAAATGGAGTTTGAATTTGAGTCTTGTATTCAAACCAACTTCATTTAATCTGTTGCTAGATGCATTATCTCAAACCACAGCATATAGCCATGTCACATTCATGCACAATATTGTTGCATTGCATTGATTGTGTTCTTTGTTGTTTGCCGGTGTTATCCCCTCCCGGTAGACGACGTTCCGACGACGTGTTCGATGACACCGATGAAGAACTATATTATCTTCAGAAGTGACAGGCAAGCAAAACCCCCTTGTTCATTCCGATACAATCCCACTCTCTCGCTCATGCTCTCTTTTACTGCATTAGGACAACAACGATTCATCTGTTATTTGCTATGGTAGTTGAACCCCTTTATCCTCTGCATGGCCTGTCATTGCCACAGTAAATAGATGAAACCCACTAGCATGAGTAGGAGTTGTTTGAGCCCTGATGTGCCTACTCATTCATGCTTGTTTGTCGTGCCTGCTATTGCTTAGAGTTGTGTCAGGTCTGATTCATCGGGGATGAATCAGAGGTGTGTGAACATGTCCTACTGTTGAGAGCTAAGTGTGTGAACAATATTTGGTAAAGGTAGCGGTGAGAGGCCATGTAGGAGTACATGGTGGGTTGTCTCATTGAAACCGTCCTCAGGAACTGAGTTATGTGTTTGTGATCTATGAACAGTTACTACCACACATTGGGTTCCGGTAACTCGGCCCCTCTCGGCTTATTAATCAACTTGACCTCTGTCCAGGAGTTGCAACTAGTTTCTGGTGTTTGTAGGTAGTGTTAGTAGTCTACCAAGTGGCACCCGGTACAGGTGGGTTTGGGACAGACTAGCCACCGTGGCATGGTGTACCAAGCGTAGATCCACCCGTCGAGGTGGGCTTGGGAACCCTGCTCACATCGTTTGGGGCCGTGAGCGACACCCCGGCCGGATCTCCTTGCGTATGGAACCCGAATAGGCGATAAACCTGGACGAGAGACTTGTGTGGTTAGTCAGGTCGTGGTCGACACCCTCGGTGGGCTTCCGCTTGAAGGTTGCCGAGTACATGTCGTGTAAACGGCGATAAGTGGTGAGAGCGTGTGTGAAGAATTACACCCCTGCAGGGTTAATATGATCTATTCGAATAGCCTTGTCCGCGGTAAAGGACTTCTGGGTTGCCTATAACAGTTCATAGACAAG
The DNA here is from genome assembly GCA_021605145.1 of Aegilops bicornis. Classification (NCBI taxonomy): domain Eukaryota; kingdom Viridiplantae; phylum Streptophyta; class Magnoliopsida; order Poales; family Poaceae; genus Aegilops; species Aegilops bicornis. The sequence continues at coordinate 28,048,004 of CM038669.1, read as the reverse complement.
TGAAAGTGGATACTCTAAAATACGCAAGATAAGCCTGAGTGCTATGGATGACGTTCTCGTAGGGAGACGGGAGCGGATCCATAGTGGTGTATTGATATGGTGAATATGTGGACTCGTGTGCGCCACCTCAAAAAGAGTTACTTGCAGTCGTAGTTCAGGATAGCCACCGAGTCAAAGCTGGCTTGCTGCATTTAAACTCCACCACCCCTTTGTTGATACCGATGCATATGTAGCTAGTTCTGATGTAAGTCTTGCTGGGTACATTTGTACTCACGTTTGCCTATTTTATGTTTTGCAGAGAGACTTCAGTCTCGCTAGTAGTACCGCATGGACTTCGACGTTTAGCTTGTTACCTCAGCTACGATCTTGTGCCCTCGGCAGGATCTGGTAGATAGTCAGGCTTCTCAGCCTTTTTCATTTGTAGATGTCTGTACTCAGACATGTTAAGATTCCGCTTGTTCTTTCATTTGTATGCTCTGAATGTTGGGTCATGAGACCCATGTTTGTAGTATCTCGCTCCTCAGAGCCTAATGAATAAATACTTGAGTCGTAGAGTTATGTTGTGATGCCATGTTGTATTTACACATATCGAGCATATTGTGTGTATGATTGAAATGCTTGCTATGTGTGGGATCCGACAATCTAGTTGTTTATCCTTCGTAGCCTCTCTTATGAGGAAATGTAGTCTTGTGCTTCCATGAGCCATAGTAGTCCGCTACAACCCGGTTCACCAGAGTCCTGCTAGCCCAGCACTACTGCTCCGGAACACTTGACTGGCCGGCATGTGTTTCACTTCTCGCTGTTCTGTCCTTCGGGAAATGTCACGCGGTGACATCCGAGTCCTGCCTAAGCCTGCTATAGCCGGGTTCCCAGTCCTGTTAGCCCAGTGCTACAGCCCGGATTCACACGCTGCTGACCGACATGCTCGAAGTTAATTCATGTATGCCTGTCCCCATGGGTTAGTGCCGCTTTGGGTTCACGACTAGCCATGTCAGCCCGGGTTCTCTGTCATATGGATGCTAGCGACACTATCATATACGTGAGCCAAAAGGCGCAAACGATCCCGGGCCATGGTAAGGCGACACCCGTGGGAATACCGTGCGTGAGGCCGCAAAGTGATATGAGGTGTTACCGGCTAGATCGATGTGACTTAGAATCGGGGTCCAGACAAGTATATATGATCTCTGTTCGTCTTTTACACCCACACAACCCTCTTATCTTTGTAGCTAGCGCTAACTTTCTCTTGTGCATGCACAGTCCCGCATCCCTCTCACCCTCCCTCAGCATTCTCTAGCTCCATCGTGCAAATTCGTCGTTTCACTTTAGGTCATTCACCCACGGTGTGTGTAGGCCCCCCAGCTCCTTCTTTACGACACATATCGATCGATATGCCTCTCTAGCCAGGTGTGCCTAGCACAAACACAAGCTTCTCCTCTTCTCTTGTCACCGTACATGCCTCACTCCCACCACTCGTTTCATCGTTCTTGTACTCGCACACTCCTCCCCGCTCGATATAGTATGCCTCTCGTACCACCTCCTACATGCGTCCCTCTATCTCTATCCTTCTCCTCGTGCCTCGTTTGCTTCTAACACACACATGCATGTATACCGATCGATCTCCCAACATATACCTGGATCGAGTTTAACTACCCCCCCATCGTTCGACGTACCTCACAAGTTATGTCTCTCCTTTCTCTAACAAAGGGCGATTGATCTTCCTATGTAGTTATGTCTGCTTACCACAGCCACATCGTCCCCCCTCATCATTCGTGCATGCCTCCTGACCCGTTTCTCACATGCACGTGCACAGACAACAAGCAGCCCTCTCCTCTCTTATTGATATTGTGGGCGTGCCCTCCGTTTGTCTAGCAAGCCTATCCCACCATTTGTTAGAAGCAACTCCAATACCACCCCCTCCAACACTCGAGCTCTGTCTCTCTCCCAACCTTATTCCTCTCCTGCACATATGCATGGATGCCGATCGATCTCCCTTAATACATGAGGCATATCGATCTCCTTAATACATGAGGTAGGCCTCTCTCCTCCTCCACACATATACCAGCCATTGTACCTCTATAGTTAATTTGGCCTCCCTCTTCCCCCACCACACACCGATAGTCGAGCGCTGCAGTAGGTATCCATGCCCGGAGACAAACTGCACATGTCCCTCTCACGCTCCAAAGAGGGCCAGCCACTCTATATCTTTGGCGTGGGCACACACAAATTCGATGGCACTCTTTATCGATCATACACACACACACACACACACACATCATCCCTCTTTTGATTCTATGGACACCTCAAGCCGGTGATACCTCCACTCTCTTCTCGTGGATCGCCCCTCTATATATATGTTATATCCAGGACCCTATTTCACACACATTGCATATGTTACATTTTTGATTGAACCCCCCAAAAAAAACTCTCAAGAACCCACACACTATATCTCTCTAGGTTTGTATCTCTCTCACACAACCCCACGTAGGTGGTGTATGTATACAAGAAGAGAATAGGTGCACCGTGCACGTACTCACGCTTCGTGCCTAGCCACACCCGCGTGGGTACATGGTGGAGCTCATTTCTTTACGAAATGGCAGCCCACGTGCTAATTTGAACGCCTGTAGCGGTTGTTTACCTAGGGAGGTCGTGTACCACGCCTGCACGAAACAAAGTTCGACTTGACACGTTGCCACGTTATTTTTAAATAAAGTTATAGCGCTCAATGGCACGTACACAGGATATAAAACAATTTTTATGGAGAAAAAGGTAGTCCGCTCACTATATACAATGGAGCCTTGCCTGCCTGGTTTGTCGCTCTTCAGAGTATCTCACACAAGGCTGCGGTGGCCTCTCTCTCTCTCTCTCTCTCTCACCGTTGGTCACTGATCCAGCCGCATCCCGTCCACCGGGGGAAAGGGAGTGCGGTGGCCTCTCTCTCTCTCACCATTGGTCACTGATCCGGCCGCATCCCGTCCGTCGGGGGAAAGGGAGGAAGTGCATCGTTTCTCCGTTCGACAGCGCCGAGGCAGCACGTCCCGATCTGCGGTACACGCCGTTCTCTCTGACCAAGCTCCGGCGCAGCAGGGCCTACGCCACCTGCTCGCAGATTCCGCCACTACTAGAAAAAGGCCTACTAATGGCGCACCGGTTTTGCCTACTAATGGCGCACTACAGGTGCGCCATTAGTAAAAAATACTAGTGGCGTGGTACTAATGGCGCACCGGTAGTGCGCCATTAGTATCTGGTATACTAATGGCGCACCGCTGGTGCGCCATTAGAATAGCTCACGGTGCGCCATTAGTATCTGTATACTAATGGCGCACCACATAGAAGTGCGCCATTAGTAACAATATTTTTTCAGAATTTTTTTTTAAAAAAATCAATTTTTTTCAAATTTTTTTTTTCAAATTTTTTTCGTTTTTTTCTTAATCTCAGTTCACTATGGCTTAATCTCGGGTCAATATGCTTACTTCACAGGCACTTGTTGATATATCTAGCATATCAATCCTATTATACCTTGTAGATGTCTAGGACTTTGTTCATGCTCATGACTATGATGAAATTTTGAAAAATATTTCAAACTTCCCGGTCATATTACGTATCATCAGTTTTTGAAAAAAAATTCAAAAAAAAAAATTCAAGACCAACTTTTTTTCTGTTACTAGTGGCGCACCACATCCACGGTGCGCCACTAGTAAGTTTGAAATTTTTTGAATTTTTTTGCCTCTAGATCTTGAAAGCCCCGTAACTTTTTTTCTGTTAGGTTTTTGGGGATTTTGAAAATGTTTAACTGGGTTCCCCAGTTAAATTTGGATGTAACTTTTCGAGTAGATGATTTTTCATATAAAAAACTTTTTCATCCGAGTTCGTATGCAAAAGTTATGCCCTTTTACAAATTTCGGAGAGATTTTGCAAATAAAGTCGAAATTCATATTTGTAAATTTTCCCAACAACTAGACCACTTATCACATGGGAAACTTATTTTCTTTTATTTTTTTGACATTTCCATCATTTTCTTTTATTTTTTTTAAACTGAAAAGGCGATCCACGAGGGGGGGTGCATTCGGTGTTGGGGCAAGTTAGTAATGGCGCACCGTGGGGTGGTGCGCCATTACTAGTTAAAACTAGTAATGGCGCACCGAGACATGGTGCGCCATTAGTAACAATTTTTTTTTATTTTTTTACTTTTTTTTTCAAAACTACTAATGGCGCACGGCGGATGTGGTGCGCCATTACTATGTCAACTACTAATGGCGCCTGACGGACATGGTGCGCCATTAGTAACAATTTTTATGTTTTTTAAAACTACTAATGGCGCACCACACCAGGTGCGCCATTAGTAATATATTACTAATGGCGCACCGAGGCATGGTGCGCCATTAGAATATAGTAATGGCGCACCACATGACAGGTGCGCCATTAGTGGCCATTCCATCTATAGCCCTTTTTGTAGTAGTGCGCCCGCCGCCGCTCACCTAGTTACATCCCAACGACCTCCAGGTATCCCCTCCGGCCTTGCTCCACTGCCCGTCTTCCCACGTCGCTGCATGTGGATCTTCCATAGTTCTTTGCCCAAAACGTAGCTCGTCCAGCGTACTTTCCATATTGCATTCTCGTCCTCACACCGTTTTAGACAAACACAACCGTGTTGTTATCTTCCCTTAGGGCAAGGAAGATGCTTCTTTTTTGTCGTCGCATGTGTCATCAACTATTATTGACCAGTAATTGTTTCCTTTCTACCTCTTTTTTGCAAACAGGGCTATCCATTTCACCTCGTTGCTATTGCGACCTTTTGGTGAACTGCACAAATCACTTTTTTCTTAAGAGTGTTTTGTGCAGTTGTACTAAAATGTCACATGGGCAACGTCTCTACATTCGGTCTTGTTGCACAAAGGGAGATTGGTTTTCCTCTATCCTCCTCATCCAACTCCGAGCCTAATCTTCTCCAACTAGTTAGTCTTAAGAGAGACTGCAAAGGTGACCGACTTCTATTTATGTGTTTATTGTTTCATTAGCAGTCCTCTATTATCGTAATCACACTTAGTATCTTTGGAACAGGGACGCTCAGCTCTATTTTAGTGGAACTGCACAAAATGATCGGAATGTTGCATGCTCCAGACAGCTACTTTTTTCCCAACATGCCTTGTTGATTTAGACAGAGCTGGGGGGACGTTGCTGCCAATGAAAGCATGGATCAATTTTAATTTAACACCTTCTCACAACTCTGTCTTCAGTTGTGATGTAATTATTAGCTTTGGTCTGCTAATAATTGACATGCATTAGCAAGGAAGTTAGTTTTTTATTGTTTCCAAAAGAGCATCGATGGCAAGACACGCGAAACAGAAGCTGAAAGCTCACACCATTGTACAATTTCATGTCTTGCTGGAAAATTATTTGTATAGTACGTCAATTATGTAAACAAATGATGGAAGCTTGATAGCATTGCCAGAAGCCTCTTCATCATCCGGGTCCATGTGACATGCAAAAAATTATACTCCTTCGTTCCTAAATATTTATCTTTTTACAAATTTCAAACGGGCATATTTTAGAGTGTAGATTCACTCATTTTGCCTCGTATGTGTACTCCCTCCGTTCCTAAATATTCTATTCGTCTTTCTAGAGATTTCAACAAGTGACTACATACGGAGCAAAATGAGAGAATCTACACTCTAAAATATGTATATACATCCGTATGTGTCAGTCCATTTGAAATCTCTAAAAAGACAAATATTTGAGTAGTCACTCATTGAAATCTCTAGAAAGACAAATATACTCCAGAGTATATTTAAGAACCGAGGGGGTAGTGCACAACCGCATGGGAGACTCAGCCCGTTTGTTGCGCCACATTAATAGTGAGTAATGAGCAGTCAAATCGTAAGCCCCACCTTTCCCACTGTAAGTTGCTCTGAAGAAGCAACCATCAATACGCTCTTCTTTGCATCCGCTCATACTCCATCCGTCACTGTTTATACAGCGCGCTTCAGAAAAAAGAAACAAGATCTATGGGACCAAGACGGCTAGCGATCGGCCTGAAAAATAGCATTGGTAGTTATAGCACGACGTTTATTACTAGAGGGAATAATTCGTACACACATGCATGTAGTGCTTCCACCCCGGGTACACACATGCATGCACTTACTCCACTCCGTAGTACTGTAGTACAGAGTACATGGAGAGAAAATTGTGGACTTGATTGCGGTTACCACGCCCTAATTAATTGAGCATTAAACCAAATGCGTCTAAAGTCTCTCTGGTGGTGGAAATGCATTGAGAGAAATGCATCATAATGAAGCGCCACCAGAACGGTGACGGAGGGAGGAGTAGTATGAAGGTGCAAAACCAAATACGCGTATGGTGAGTCGGTCAAAGCACCTCCTCTTGGCATATCACTGACATGTGGGACAGGAGTGTGAGCAAACCGATCTCAATTGACGGCAAAGAGCCAACCCGTCGTTCCTTGAGAGAGACGAGGAGCGAGAACACATAGACGGGTTCGCATGGAGGCCAAGATATATTCGATCATGGTTGGTTGATCGATATCATTCATTACATGTTTGGCTGCCATTTTCTGCCCTTCTCCGGAATAAATGTGAACTTTATCAGAGATAAAAAAATAAGAGTACAGACGCTCCACCATGCGGTTCTAGTAGTAGTACTACTCGTACTACTGCGCTTGGCTCTTCGCCTCTTCGTGAAGTCGAACAATGATGGTACTCCGCATATTGGGTACTATAGTGTATGCCTCTGACAATCTGACACCGAATGGACTGATGCATGTCCACCGAGGGTAGGTTGCATTAGTCAAAAGCCGTAAGCGAGCTTCACCTTGTCCTGCAAGCTTCTCCTCGTTATGCGAGTTGACGGGACACACCAAAAAGTAGTGCTAGTCCATACTCCCTCCTTTTTGGTTAATATGGCTTAATATTTTTTGCGGGTAAATGAGAGAGCTTTATTCATATATAAGCATTCTTAGGACGATCAGCCAAGCCACTGGTCACTAGGAAGCGAGGTACCCCGCAAAAAAAGAAGTAGGAAGCGAGGTGTTTCATCAAGCCAGATCTCGGCCACATTCAAAGTGCAGCAAGCACGGTTCGCACGAAGATGTGCCGCAAGGTTTGCTGACCTATTTACATGCTGAATAACTAAAAAAGAGGAAATATTACCGAGCGCTACTATTTGTAACAGGATATGAGCCAGAATTAAGCGAGAATTGTGGCGAGTGTTCCATGCAATCAACTTCCATTATCACATGCGAGAACCCTTGAAGAGAACCAAATGTGTTGAAGATTGCTTTATCACATTTTAAAATTATAATAAGAGTGCAGACGCTCCTCAATCAACTTCCTAGTACTTACGTACCTTTATAGACTATATTAGTACTACTAGTACTAGTAAACTTTGCGCTTGGCTGTTCGCATATTCGGGAAGTCGAACAATAGTAGCACTAGTAGGATAGTGTATGCTTCTGGCAATCTGACACCGAATTAACTGTTGCACATCCACCGCCTGAGTGAAGGAGAGATTGCATTAGTCAAAAGTTTCTCCTTGTCCTGCGAGCCACCGCGCGCAAGTAATGCTAGTCCATACTGCCTCCTCTCTGGTTAATATGGATTAATTTCAAACGAGATAAATACACCGTCTGTCACTGTATATTTGTAAAAATACGGTCAATGGACTTCATAATACGCTCATTGCACTCAATATATATATTTTCCGGTGTTTATACGGTCACTAGCTCACCACGGTGAGTATGTGTGTGCATGCACGTGTAGGTTGAGCACTTAGCGTGACCGTGTGTGTTCCGTCGTGTGCTCGGACATGCATGCATTAGAGGCGTCGCGGCGTTTTTGCGTCCATGTGTGCGTGTGACTGTTGCATACACGTAGGGGAATGCGTGTAGGGGCCACTAAGGAGCAGTCAAATCACACACGATAAGTTAGTCGGAAGAAGCAACCATCATTTCACGCTTGAATGACACGTCGCATAATATAAAATGGTTGATATGGAGAAAAAGAAAACCACTATATATACACTAGCAGGAGCCTAAGCTACAAGCCTGCTTGCTAAGGTTGCTCTCTTCACAAGCATAGAGCAGCGGGCCTGATCCCGCGGTGGCGAAGGAACAATGTTCTGCGTGAAGCAGCAGTCGACATCGGCGAGGAGAAAACCCACGGTCGGTGCGTCCCAATCGGGGTCACCAGCGGTATGGGCGATGCAGCGTCCCAACCGCCTTCTAGCTACAACCCAACGTCCCGGGTAGTCCATCTTCCTTTTGGAGCCGGCTTGCTCCCGCTGCCGTAGCTCCATCTCCATGTCGATCTTTCTCTACTTCTAGCGGCTTCTACTTGTGATGAGTTTATGTCTCATGAACTAGTGCCAGTACTATTATTCTAATCACACTTCTTCAATATCTTTGCCATCAGGGATGCTCAGGTCGATTTTAGTGGAACTGCACAAAAGCATCGTATGATCCGAGGGTGCCAGCCGTCTTTCCTTCGGCAAGTTCCACCTGGGTAGGGAATTAAATCATGTTTAGGGTTTAGGGTTTAAGTCGTAGTGACCCCATCAGTAGTTTTTCTTTCGTACACGCTCTCACAACTTTTTTCTTTAGTTGTGAAGTAAATATTGGCTATGATCTGTGAATCATTGAGATGCCTCAGCATGCGTGTTAGTTTTCATTTGTATTTGATGGAATGTTGTAAGGGGCAACCTTGGAATAGGAATGAAAATGGAGTGGAAAGTTTCCGTTTTCAGAGAAAAATGGAAAGCGGAGAGAAACTCAACGTTTAAATCACGTGCATCGTGTTCGTGTCTCACCCTCCTCCACGGCTCGACCCCACGGTCGCTCGGCATGCCACTCACCGCAAACCGAGTATATGATAACTTTCCCGCCTGCTTGTCGATGGATCGTGCCATGGAGTACTACTAGCACTACTGGAATAGATTGACGAGTTGGGGGAGGACAGCTATCTGTAGCACGGACTCCCAAGAACTTTTTACATGCATGTTCTAGCCGGCTATTGCGACCTTTGAGCAGCGGAGCAGCCGCGTGCACCAGCGGCGCGGGCGACGCTCTCTCGGCCGGCGCGCCGCTTCAATGTCGATGCCAGTGAGAGGTCGCGTCCGCTCTGCCGGGCATGAATGCGGCACTGACCGTTTCGGGCGGGAAGCACGCGTGGGTGATGAAGAGGGTTCGGGTTGGTCAGGACCGGCCGTGGCAGCGGTCCGAACATGCGCAAACAAGAGATGATGTACGTTAATATTGCTGCTTATATAATTAACAATGTAAATAATGTGCCAGTTGGACAAATATGATTGGAGATGGAGATGGAAATGGAAGTTTACGTAAACACGGATATGCATGTCTATGTCTATGTGTGTGTGCGCGACGACTCTCGCAACCTGGATGTGGGGGCGTGTTTTTGATCGAGTTTTCTTTCTTAGTACGTTAGAAAATCAGTTTGTCTAATTCACATCTAGATGTTATTTAAGGATATCACATCTAAGCTCCCACAAGTATATAATGTAGCAACAAGAAACAAAAAAAACTAGGACAAAAAAATAGACCACAAATAGAGTGGACATCAACTTAGATGTGACATATACAGACCCTTAAAAAATTGTCCGCCAGTTTTCGTTTCTTTTTTCCGGGAATGCGCGTATTCTATTTAAAACCACCGCTATGGAGAGATTTTTTTACTCCATTATAGCCTCTTGTTTGATAGAGTTTCTCGCATCTCGCTCTCTCGCCCTCTCCATATCAAAACAAGATGACAGTGTCCACTCTATCTCTCTCCTCACCGGTGGTCACAGGTCCGACCGAATGCCCGAATCCCGTCCGCTGCGGGAGGTGAGGAGGTGCAGCGTTGACGTTGTCGCCGTCGGCGACGGAGGGAGCCGATCTTGCACCGTCCTCTCGGAGCCGGCGCTGGCGCGGACGAAGATCCTCCGCGCCCTTGTTCGCTGCCGTCGTGTGGGCAGATCCCGCCCGCCCACCTAAACGACATCTCGCCCACCTGAGGTATAACTTCTTGTACTGGTCCAGCTCCCCAGGTCACTGCGTGCGGGTTTTCTTCTATGCGACTACTCCCCAGCTCCCCATGCATAGTAGCTAGGGTTCGTCGGCTGGTCCAACATCACCTACTAGTACTATTATAGAGGAAATGCCACTCGAAAAGTTGTCCTGATTTATGCCTCGGTGGAGGTATACATGTTTTTTCGACAAAAAGTGCATGGTGGTTGTGCGGTCATTGTCCATATGGTGGTAGTACTATCACTGGTTAAATGAAGAAGTGCTTTTTTTCTCGGGTATCCTGGTTTAGTTCCCATCAAGATATAATTATGATGCTTCTGTTTGTTGGTGTACTTTTCATTAACCCTTTTTTATATTTTTGGAAACAGCGATGCGTGTCTCCATACCCGGGCATGTCTTCCTCAATTTTAGTGGAACTGCACAAAATTGGATGGCCATTGTTGTTCCGCCTCACTGTCCTCTAGCACGTGATTCTTCCTTCCTCGAGCTTGATTACTGAGAAGAAACAGACCACAGTGAGGATTTGTCGAACTTCATAGGTGCCTCACCCAAACTTGATGCCAAATGGATGATGCATCACCACGATGACCTATCGATGCTCATGGTTGCGCCTCGTGGTTGCGTCGGCTGGTGAAGCTGATCGATTTTCAATGAAAAACAAGTTGTCTTCCATCAGTGCTCTTTGCTTGTTACACACAAAGATGATATCCTTCGTCAGTTTACCTTGGTTGCGTTGGAGACGCAGTCATCTTTCACGTTGGTGCAATTTTATCACATAATTGGCTATGAACCAAATGTTTCCTCGAAGAAGGATCGACGTTGGTACTAAGAGCATAAGTTTTTTATTGATTTCTAAGCCTTTTCACAACTTTGTCTCCAGCTCCCCTGTAATTTTATTTGTCCAGCTATTAACTTTGATTTAAAAAATGGTGTGGATAGCCGTCCATTTTTATTTACTCTGCATATTAGATTTGACTGAAGTCAAACTTTATAATAGTCTCAAACCTTTTCGATAATTGAAATTAAAATTCTTTATTTGTACACACTCTCACACGTTTCCGATAATTTGACGCATTTGTGGTTGTTCACTTAAGGGAGGGAGTGTACCACACGTGAAGGACAGGAAGTGCGACCAGGACGCGTGGGCGTGGATCATTAGTTCATCGAAAGCAGTACTAGTTTTCTTCACTGTACATTAGATAAAGAGTTTTGTTTCGTACTTACACAATTTAAAACGATTGTTATGGAGAGAATAAGAAAACCACTCCACTAGTATATATTGCTCGTATACACGAGAGTACTATATGGACGCGGCTTGACTTAGTGCACCTACCTTTGGGTTTATGACAGGTGGGCCAAAAATGTGGCTGGCTCACCTGTCATATAGCCAAAAGCAGGTGCAGTGAAGGCACCGGAGCTCAGCACGTACTACAGTAGTATATATATAAGCAGGAGCCTCAGTGCTTGTTCGCTAGGGTTTGCACTCTCCACACGCTCGCCGCACTACATATATGTTACACGCTGGAGGCTCAGCGTTCATTTCCTAGGGTTTGCTATATTCACAATCTCTCACCCTCTCTTCACCAGATCTAAACAAGACTACATTGGCCTCTTGTCTCTCTCTCCCCCCTCACAGCTGGTGAAGGAGGCGTCTGTATCCCGTCGCACCGGGAAGGGGAGGAGGTGCAGCGTTCACTCTATCGCCTTCGGCGAGGGAGGCAATCCACTGCCGGCTGCGCTGTTCTCTTTCACCCAACGCCTGTGCGGGAGGGCCACCGACCCCTTCTTCCTCGCTGCCATACGTAGTGTGGGCAGATCCGCCTCCCGCCGCACGCCTTGCCACATCCCGACGACCCTAAGGTATAAGTTTCTTTGAATTGTTGCTCTAGCTGCATGTGGATCTTTTTCGATCTGTAGTCGAATCTAGGTCTTGGTTCAAAGAGGAAAGAAGGGTGTGGTGGGCTGGAGCAAGAATCTTGGACGTGGTTCAATGAGGAAAGGAGGGGCGGAAAGTAGTATAGGCGGCTATCCAGCCGCTTTGTAGGTCGAAAAGGGAAAAAGGGGTAACCCGGTACACACATAGAACCAATCTCTTTGTTGAAAAGGAAAGAAAGCTGGGGGTCGGGTAGTTTGTGCAGGACTAGATTTGCTGCCCTCACTTAGGAAAAAGGTTCAAAGAGAACAAATATGGGACCAACGCATATATGCTACTTGGCTACATACTCTGCATCACCCATTTATACGTGTGGACGCACATGGTGCTGGCATGTCCCATACAACTATTTTGCTGTTGTTAATCTAAGAATGCCGCCGGAAAATTGAAGCAATGCCACTGTTAAAAGTAAATTACATTTTTAACGAATGTTGTTTCAAGAGAATGTCTCTCTTAATATGAATCAATGCAACCGTTTTAGAAATGCTACTATCCTACTTTGATTTCCATCCAAGATAAGTTAGATGCTTCTTTCTGTCACCGTTTGTTTCATCCTCCTTTATCGGCAAGTAATTGTTTCCTTTTTGCCTCTGTTAAAACAGGGGTATCGATTCAACTTGTTGCTATTGCGACATTTTGCTTCGCTACTCGAAACACTTATGTTTTAAGAGTGATATTAGCAGTTCAACTTGAATGTCGCACGGTGACTTTGCTTAATTTTGTGGAACTGCACAAAAGGAGATCGAGATTTGTTTCCACTCTTCGTGTCAAGTTGTTTCAAATCTTGGTCTCATCCACATGATGTGCAGTGTGCTTTGAGATGTTGTGCTACTTGTTTTGATACTGTTTTAAATAAATGTTGAATTGAAGCTATTGTATTGCCGTCTTTTCCCATTAAGTAGTGAACAAAAATGGGACCAACCCAGACATGATGCTTGTTGCTTTGTTACAACAAATTCAGCATCACCCCCTTTATAAGCCAGTAATTGATGCCACTCAGAATTAACTACTGAATCTTATTTCAAAACTGCAACACTTGTTAGGGATTGGCGGGATTACCATTTTTGTGGCCGCGTGTTTCATCCTCCTTTATTAGCCAGTAATTGATTCCTTTTTTGCCTCTGTTTAAATAGGGATATCTATTCAACTTGTTGCTATTGCTACGTTTTTCTTCGCTACGCGAAACACTTTGCTTGATTTTAGTGCAACTGCACAAAACGAGATTCGATTTCCTATTCGTGTTGGCAGATTCATATTTTATCCTAGTCTTCTCATGAAAGGTCGATCTGAGGCCTTCATCCACATGATTGTGTAGTGTGCTTTGAGATGTTGTGCTACTTGTATTGGCACTGTTTTAAATAAATGTTGAATTGAAGCTATTGTATTGCTGACTTTTCCCATAAGTAGTGAACAAAAATGGGACCAACCCAGACATGATGCTTCTTTCTTTGTTACAAAAAACTCTGCATCACCCTTTATTAGTAGATGGAAGCACATACTGTTGTTTGCCCACTCTCCCCTGGAGCTGTTTATGCTTTTCGTTAATCTAATGCCGCTGGTAAAATTAAGCAATGCCACTCTCAGAATTAATTAACTACTGAATCTTAGTTCAAAACTGCAACACTTGTTAGGAATGGTACTATCCTGCTTTGTAGTTCTTTCTACATGTTTAACCAAGGTATTGTTAAGATAATGTCTCTGTTAAAATGAATCAGTCGCATTGTTTTAGGAATGATACTTTTCTGCTTTTCCGCTCTTTATACATGTTGAAACAAGGCATTGTTAAGATAATGTCTCAGTTAATATTAATGAATCACACTGATTGAGAATTGCTACTCTCCCACTTTGTTTCCCATTAAGATAAGGTAGAATAGTAGATATTTTTCTTCTGGGAGTATAAGTCATCAACCGTTATTTCTCAGTAATTGTTTCCCTTATACCTTTTGTTGCTTACAGGGATATCACAATTAAAGCTCGGTTTTATTCCGACTTCGATTTTAGTTCAACTGCACAAAAGGAGCCAATGTGTCCAAGGAAAACTGCTGCATTACTGATCCAGTTGATCGTTCCACTTTGCAAAAGAAGCAGTCATTGTTTGTGGTACATTACAGAAGGAATGACCGAGAAGCTTTACAGAGTATTAGGCCTTCCACTATGTAGGCCAAAAGAGGTGCCAATTTCACCTTTTCTTAGTTCGGCACCGAATCCCTCCATTGCTACAGCCGGTGCCATAAGTATTAGACACCAATGACATGACTAGGTAGTCTGCAGAGACCATTGGCAATTTAACAACACGTGGAGTGCCCTGGGCAAAAAGTGCCCAAAACAAGGCGACATGACTCCACGATCATAGGCATTACATATTTTGAATGGGAAAATCTTATCAAAGTTTAATCATTGATGTTAGCAAGAAGCGACAGGACTCCACGATCATAGGCATTACATATTTTGAATGGGAAAAGCTTGTCAAAGTTTAATCATTGATGTTAGCAAGAAGACGTTAGTTTAATATATTGGAATTGGAAAACCTTGTCAAAATTTGCTCATTGATGATAGCCAGAAGACATGCATTTGATATTTTTGAGTGGGGCGCCCTTCTTTGTGAGAAGCGTCGAGTGTTTTTTTCCTATTCATGTGTTCAGTTTAGAAGTAAACAGTTACTCTGCTGAGATATTCCTGTGTTAAGAGTTTGTTCTGAATATTGTCTATGTAATGCCAGGCCTTGTGTTTGATTGCAAAGTTGAGCTTGAAATGTTGTGGCATGCGGCATCACAAGCTGTTCACGGTGCCTCCTGAGAATAATGCTTCGTATTGTTTTGCATGTCGATCTAATGCCAGTGATTTGCTTGTTAAGAAGATCATCCTCTTCTGTTGTTCCCGTGCGTAAGAAGTTCATCGTCTGATGCTTCAGAGCCTGTTTGGTTCCAATAAGTCACATGACTTATAAGTCAGGTGACTTAAAACCAGTGACTTATAAGTCACACCTGTTTGGTTGTCACCTGACTTATAAGTCACCTGACACACCTTCCCACACCAACAACATCATGCAGGTGGTGGGACCCACGCAAAAGGGGATGACTTATAAGTTTTAAGTTGGGGTGGAGCAACTTATGACTTATAAGTTGAGGTGACTTATAAGTCGGGTCTGCATTTGGCAAAATAAGTCACTTTTTCACTTTTCGACTTATAAGTTGGTGACTTATTTGGAACCAAACAGTCCCTCATTCATAGCCTATACGACATGTCAGGTAGGTTAGACGTGAAACCATATGATCTTCCGACCAACTCATGATATTAGGCCGTGATTGGATCATCGTTTTCCAACCAAAACCGCTGGTAAAACTGACGCTTGTAAATTAAAGCATATGGTCTCGGGCGAAGGCGCTTGGTTGGTCGATTTCAACTAGTAAAATATCAAAAGTACTTCACACGCGATAAAAACGATGAGCGACACTCGGACGATTGCTAATCCAGCCGTTAGCCGTTGTTTCAGCCTTGCCCATGGATGGCATGATACACACGTCATGCATGTATCGTCTGGTAATGTCGTCCATATAGCAGTGCTCGTAAAATATACACTGCTCTACCAAATTACACGCGTAACCCGACGGTTTTACTTACAGACCTCGGGCCTTCCGATGACGAGTAAATTACACTTGTATGTTAATACAGGTTTGAAATAAACCAGAGCTCCCAAGCGCGGCCTTACCGTTTCATGCCGTCTCAGTTTCTCGAAGGTGCTCATAGGTGTCCGATGATCCTGGCTTCTTGAATAAGCAGCAGGCGCTGTATCAGACCTACATAGGGCCCGTGAGGCCCTCTCCGTTGTCCTTCGAGTTGTTGCGCTCGCCGTGGCGCCGAGCATTGTAAACATGGTCAACGAACATGAGGATTCAGGAGATGACTTTATTTTGACTGGATGACACTAGGGACCCACTAGGGCCATAGCTGCGTCTTGCAAGTGCCTCCTTATTATGTACAACTATATTTTTTTGATTTCTCCTGGTTTCTTGACATCACGGTCCCACACCATTGTCAACCTATGTAGTCAATATAAATGAGAGAATTGCACAAGGTGCGGCCGACAGCTGGGACCAAGCAGCTCGAGCAGTATTTGTGTTTTTGAGGCGTGAGCACTGCAGAGTTTTTCTTGGCGATGATTTCGTTGTTGTTCAGAGGAGAGCAGGGTATTAACTGGGCGGGCTGTGGCCCGTCTAGCCCAGGCCAGATATCCATCCCAGATACTACTTTTTTCAAGATGAAAATGGCTAGCCCAGCTATGCGTCTTTTTGAGGAATACCCAGGCAAGGTCAACTTGTTATTCTCCGCCCCGCTGGGCTGCAAATCTTTCCTAGGAGGGATGCATTAGGCTTAACAGGAAAATGGGATTTTTAAAAATAATAAATGGGATGTAATTATAAAAACTGGGCAATAACTATAAAAAAATGCACCAAACACGAAATTAGTTTATAAAATATTATTTATGGATTTTGAAAATCTTAAATTTTCATTGTTGCGCGCGCAATGTTTCGTTGGATTTTTACGTAATACAAATTTATATTTAATCTGACTAGAAATTTCGGGATAAAAATATTTCGAATCCCATCAAAATGTGGGAAATTTTATTGAATCCAGTCTTCAACGGTTGGTTGAAATTATTAATCATTGTCCTAGCTAGAAAATGGCATGTACTTTTAACAAACTGTAAATGGGCTGTTGTAAATTCCATTAGAATTCAAAAATGGGTTGTACATTCTTACAAAACGCAAATGGGCTATAAGTTCTCTGCCACACACTTGTGGGCCTACTAAGTGACGCGTCCCCTAAAAAAAATAAGTTGACGCATATGCAAGGCTTTGTCAACTTATTATAGTGAACACACGGTTCTAGCAGCAGTGGCTGTTGGATGTCTATCCAAAGGATGTCGTGCTTCTTCTTCAATCTCGGATATTCTTAGCTTCGGCCGCCCAAAAAATGATTCCTCCCCCCGACATCTGGGGCGCCCCGTTTCGGAGGCTGACCTGTGGGCCTACTAAGTTGGAGCGTACCAAGGGCTTTGTCAACTTAGTCAATATAAACGATTCTAGCTTCAGTGACCGTACGATGTCCATCCAACGGCCATAGTGCTTCTTCAACCTCTGGTCTTCTTGCTCCAGCCGCCCAAAGCAGCGCCGATCGTGCGCCTGCTCCTGCCTCTCGTGGCCGGTTGTGCTGCCGCGGAGGCCTCACCGGCCCCATACTACTCCCACCGCTGGCCAGGCCATCCCTCCACTCACCCACACCCCCTGTTATTCTGCAGCGACGGCAGCCTCACATCGCAGCCGAACCAGTGAACCCTCGTACTCATCTCCGTGCAGGCTTCCACTGCTGCGTCTTCCCCGGCTCTGCGTCATCCCCCTCCTAGGCGTCGTTGTCGTCCAGCGCCCTGGTGCTCTCGGCGCGGCATGGTCAACGTGGTCAACGACCGACTTCCATCGAAAAAGTACTGTGCGTGGAGAGGCTGACAGCTGGGTCCACGGTGGCCGCAAGGAAGTGCCTCCTTATTACGCGCAAAATAATTATTCCTCCACCTGACAGCAGGGACCCATCGAACGGGCCACCTTATTTCGCGAAAAAAATGTTTTCCCCCTGACTGCTGGGACCCACCGGACGGGCCACCGTATTTTGCAAAAAAAATGTTCCTCCCGCTGTCAGCTCGGAACCACCGGAAGTGCCTCTTTATTACGCACAAAAAAATGAATACTCCCCCTGCTAGCTGGGACTCACCTTGGTGGGGAGCTGACTTGTGGACCTACTAAGTTGAAGGGGACGGAGGGCTTTGTCAACTTAGTCAATATGAACGATTCTAGTTCCAGTGACCGTAAGATGTCCATCCAACGGCCGTAGTGCTTCTTCAACATCTGGTCTTCTTGCTCCAACCGCCCAAAGCAGCGCCGGTCGTGTCGCCTCCTCCTGCCTCCTGTGGCCGGCTGTGCTGCTGTGGAGGCCTCACCGCCCCCTACTATTCCCACCTTAGGCCAGGCCTTGCGGCAACGGCAGCCTCACACCGCAGCCGAACGAGTGAATACTGATACTCCTCTCCGCATGGGCATCCACTGCCGCTTCTTCACCGGCTCCGCGTCGTCCTCTTCCTAGGCCTCGCCGTCGTCCACCGCCCTGGTGCTCTCGGCGCGACGTGGTCAACATGGTCAACAAACGACTTCCGTCGGACGTGGACTATACATCGAGATTCTGACAGCTGGGTCCACGGCCGCAGCAAGGAAGTGCCTCCTTATTACGCGGAAAATAATGATTCCTCCACCTGACAGCAGGGACCCACCGGATGGGCCACCGTATTTCGCGAAAAAAACGTTTCCCCCCTGACTGCTGGGACCCACCAGCTACATCTTCGCACGCAAGGAAGTGCGTCCTGGCAAAAAAAACAAAACGATTCGCCCCCCTGACTGCTGGGACCCACCAGCTACATTTTCGCACGCAAGGAAGTTCTTGACAGTTGGGACCCACCTGGTCGAAGCGTACGTAGCGTTGTCATTCTGGTCGCGAATGTGTACGTACATACTGGTCGATGTAGAGGCGCGCATGTGTCGTATTAGAGGCGCGCACGTAGCATGTACACGTATGTACATCGGCGAGGGTGCAAGAAAGAAAATACGGCCACGTACGTACATACGGGCAGGGTCTCGAACGCCTACTCACGTATACGTACATGGCTGGGTCGGAACGGATAAACAGCGTCGCCGTCGTGTTCATGGGGAGCCAACCGGCTGGGTCGGAACGGAATGCGTGGTCGTGTTCATCGCCGGGAGGCTTGGGCCGGAACAGGCGATGGAAGCGAGGCTGGCGTACCGCTGGCGGAGGAAGCGGACCTCCTACGTTCGAACAGGGTCCTATTGATCGGGAGGTGTGGCGTGCCGCCAAAAGCAGAGAAACAGACCTCCCTACGGTCGAAGCAGAGTCCTGTTGATCGGGAGGGTGTGGCGTGCATAAAGCGGACAAAAGCGGATTTGTGTTGGGCGCTACGGTCGAAACAGGGTCCTGTTGATCGGGAGGGTGTGGCGTGTCGCCAAAGCGGACAAAAGCGGACCTCCCTACGGTCAAACGGGATCCTTTTTGATCGGGAGGGTGTGGCGTGCCGCAAAAGCGGATGAAACGGACTTGTGTTGAGCGCTACGGTCGAAACGGGGTCCTGTTCATCGGGAGGGGTGTGGCGTACCGCAAAACGGGACTCCACGGGATACTGTTCATCTCCACCGTCGA
This sequence comes from Aegilops bicornis, assembly GCA_021605145.1. Classification (NCBI taxonomy): domain Eukaryota; kingdom Viridiplantae; phylum Streptophyta; class Magnoliopsida; order Poales; family Poaceae; genus Aegilops; species Aegilops bicornis. The sequence continues at coordinate 28,028,781 of CM038669.1, read as the reverse complement.
CCTCCTCCAGCCTCCACGGGCTACCGTCGACCTCCTCCAGCCTCCACGGGCTCCTGTTCATCCAGCCTCCACCGCGTGCTACTCCACCGGCTACTGTTCAACCACCCCTCCACGGGCACCCCTCCACCGTCTACTGTTCATCTAGCCCTCCACACCACGGGGTCCTGTTCAACCACCCTGATAACCCAGAAGTATAGGGGATCGCAACAGCTTTCGAGGGTAGAGTATTCAACCCAAATTTATTGATTCGACACAAGGGGAGCCAAAGAATATTCTTGAATATTAGCAGTTGAGTTGTCAATTCAACCACACCTGGATAACTTAGTATCTGCAACAAAGTGTTTAGTAGCAAAAGTGGTATGATAATAAAGGTAACGATAGCAAAAGTAAAGATAAATGTTTTTGGGTTTTTGTAGTAGTTGTAACAGTAGCAATGGAAAAGTAAATAAGCGAGAACCAGTATATGGAAAACTCGTAGGCACCGGATCAGTGATGGATAATTATGCTGGATGCGGTTCCTCATGCAATAGTTATAACATAGGGGTGGTATAGAACTAGCTCCAATTCATCAATGTAATGTAGGCATGTATTCCGTAAATAGTCACTAGTAGAAAAAGGGGCTATCGTTGAGGCCTGTTTTACCCATTAGTCCCGGTTCAATCCAGAACCGGGACTAATCTGGCATTTATCCGGTTCGTGAGCCCGAGGGCGGCCGGGCCACGTGGGCCATTGGTCCCGGTTCGTCCGGACCTTTTGGTCCCGGTTGGTGGGAATGACTGGGACCAATGGTCCTGGCTCCTGGCCCACCACTATTGGTCCCGGTTGGTGGCATGAACGGGACCAAAACTTCCCTTTAGTCCGGCTCATGCCACCAACCGGGGCTAATGGTGCTGCCTATATATAGCCCCTCGCGCAAGAGCAGAGCACCTTTGCTCTGTTTTTTCTGGCCGAGGGGGAGGGGGCTTGGTGGTGCTCTAGCTCACCTCCTATGCACACAAGGTGTTCGATGGAATGCCCGAGCCACACTACTTAAGCTTTCTCCTCTCCAAGCTCGACCTCTAACCTCCATTTTCCTCAATATTTGTCTAGGTTTAGCGGTCCGTCACGCCCGTCCCGTCTTCACCGCCGTCGATCACCCGCGGCGATCTCATCGCAAGCACCACCGTGGTGAGCCTCTTGTTCTTATCGTCTTTCTGAAAGGAAAAATGTTCTTACTTGTATTATTTTCTTACTTTTATTATTGCATCTTAGATAGTGCGATGGTTTTGGTATCCGCCCGTCGGCCCTAAATCTGTCTATGATTCGGATGTGGTATATATTATCTTTTCATAACTATTGGTTCATTTATTGTTTATGAAAATTAAGCCGACCAACGTGACATAGATTTTATTTATCTAGGAGGTTGTTGAACCGAAATTCCAACCGACCCTATTGTCGAGAGGTTAAATTTAGTTGAAGAAGAAAACAATTTCTTGAAGGAAAAAATAAAAAACTTGAGGAGGAGAAGATGATATTGGAGTTGCATGTTGCGGATGTAAATCGATGATCACAAGATCAAGATGGATGCAATGCGCTTGAAGATGAGAAAGATTAGAAAATATGCCATTCATACCGAGGCTTGGTATCATTATGCCATTGGATCAGTTGTTACCTTGGTTGCGATTATGATCGTATTTGTTTTCACATTGAAATGTTTTACATAGTTTCAATGTATGGTTTAATTAATTTAGATGCTCTGCAGAGCTTTATGTTGTTAGATGAGAACTATGTATGTACTTTGGTTTTTATGTGATGATGAACTTCTATTAATTTGGTCATTTAATTATCTATTCATGATGTTACGTAATGATTTTTGACACACTTAAGTATATATAATGCACGCAGATGAACCGACAATGGATGTCTGTGGCAGACACACCTCCGAGTACATTAAGGCGTGCATGCTTTTCTCGAAGTGGCTGAGGCAAACAAGCAGAATGGTTTTATGTGTTGTCCATCCCCTATATGTGGGAATCTGAAGTCTTACTCGACCGGAAAATCCTTCACACCCACACCTTTACAAGGGTTTCATGCCACACTATAATGTTTGGACGAGGCACGGAGAAATAGGGGTTATGATGGAAGATGGCGAGGAAGAAGAGTACGATGACAACTATGTGCCCCCTGAATACGGTGATGCTCTTGAACATCAAGTTGCACCAGACGATGTACGTGCACGATGGTGCTGCAAGCGAAGCTGCTGAAGATCAAGATGAACCAGACGATGTGCCCCATGATGATGACCTCCGCCGGGTCATTGTCGATGCAAGGACACAATGCGAAAGTCAAAAGGAGAAGCTGAAGTTCGATCGCATGTTAGAGGATCACAAAAAAGGGTTGTACCCCAATTGCAAAGATGGCAACACAAAGCTCGGTACCGTACTGGAATTGCTGCGGTGGAAGGCAGAGAATGTTGTGCCTGATAAAGGATTTGAGAAGCTACTGAAAATAATGAAGAAGAAGCTTCCAAAGGATAACGAATTGCCGACAGTACATACGCAGCAAAGAAGGTCTTATGCCCTCTAGGATTGGAGGTGGAGAAGATACACGCATGCCCTAATGACTGCATCCTCTACTGCGGTGCATACAAGGATCTGAACGCATGCCCGGTATGCGGTGCATTGCAGTATAAGATCAGACGAGATGACCCTGGTGATGTTGACGGCGAGCCTCCCAGGAAGAGGGTTCCTGCGAAGGTGATGTGGTATGCTCCTATAATACCACGGTTGAAAGCGTCTGTTGAAGCGGAGAGCATGCCAAGTTGATGCGATGGCATAGTGAGGACCGTAAGAAAGGCGGGAAGTTGAGAGCACCCGGACGGGTCGCAGTGGAGAAAAATCGAGAGAAAGTACTGGGATGTGTTTGCAAAGGACCCAAGGAACGTATGGTTTGCTTTAAGCGCGGATGGCATTAATCCTTTCAGGGAGCAGAGCAGCAATCACAACACCTGGCCCGTGACTCTATGTATGTATAACCTTCCTCCTTGGATGTGCATGAAGCGGAAGTTCATTATGATGCCCGTTCTCAACCAACTCCCTAAGCAACCCGCAACGACATTGATGTGTACCTAAGGCCATTAGTTGAGGAACTTTTACAGCTGTGGAATGGAAGCGGTGTATGCGTGCGTGGGATGAGCACAAAAGGAGGAATTTGACCTGAAGGCGTTGCTGTTCGTGACAATCAACGATTGGCCCACTCTCGATAACCTTTCAGGACAGACAAACAAGGGATACCACGCATGCACGCACTGTTTACTTGACACCGACAGTATATACCTGCGAAGCTGCAGGAAGAATGTGTACCTGGGCCATCGTCGATTTCTTCCGACCAACCATCAATGTCGAAAGAAAGGCAAGCATTTCAAAGGCGAGGCAGATCACCGGAAGAAGCCCGCCATGCGTACCGGTGATCACGTACTTGCTATGGTCAATGATTTACACGTAATCTTTGGAAAGGGTCCCAGCGGACTACCTGTTCGAATGACGCTGAGAATCACGCACCCATGTGGAAGAAGAAATCTATATTTTGGGACCTACCCTCGGAAAGACCTAGAGGTCCGCTCTTCGATCGACGTGATGCACGTGACGAAGAACCTTTGCGTGAACCTGCTAGGCTTCTTGGGCGTGTATGGGAAGACAAAAGATACACACGAGGCACGAGAGGACCTGCAACGCTTGCACGAAAAGAGGGCATGCCTCCGAAGCGGTATGAAGGTCCTGCCAGCTACGCTCTTACGAAAGAAGAGAAAGAAATATTCTTTCAATGCCTGCTCAAGATGAAGGTCCCGGTAGCTTCGTCGAATATAAAGGGAATAATAAATATGTCAGAGAAAAAGTTCCAGAACCTAAAGTCTCATGACTGCCACGTGATTATGACGCAACTGCTTCCGGTTGCATTGAGAGGGCTTCTACCGAAAAGCGTCCGATTAGCCATTGTGAAGCTATGTGCATTCCTCAATGCAATATCTCGAAGGTGATCGATCCAGAAATCGTAGCAACGCTTAAGGAGTGATGTGGCGCAATGTCTTGTCGGTTTCGAGTTGGTGTTCCCACCATCCTTCTTCAATATCATGACGCACTTGCGTCCTAGTTCATCTAGTCGGCGAGATTGTCATTACGGGGCCCGTATTTCTACACAATATGTACCCCTTTGAGAGGTTCATGGAGTCCTAAAGAAATATGTTAAATAACCGTGCTAGGCTAGAAGGAAGCATCTCCATGGGCCATCAAGCGAGAGGATGTCATCGGGTTTTGTGTTGACTTCATTCCTGGCCTTAATAAGACAGGTCTCCCTAAATCGCGGTATGAGGGGAGATCGACCGAAAAGGCACGCTTGGAAGAGACTCAATAATATGCAGGGACGGATATTCTTGGTCTCAAGCACACTACAGTTCTATAGAACTCTACCTTGGTGACCCCGTATGTCGATGAACACAAGAACGATCTGCGCTCCAAACACCCGGGCGGTCTGACGATCGGATTACATGTGAACACATCGGGACTTTCAGCAGTTGGTTGGAAACACGTCTCGGAGGTGACAGCACTGTTTGTGATGAGTTGTACTTGTTGTCCAGGGGACCATCTTCGACTGTAATGATTTGGAAAGGATACGAGATAAATGGGAATACATTTTACACGATTGACCAAGATGAAAAGAGCACCAACCAAAACAGCGGTGTCCGGTTTGATGCAGCAACCGACAAGCGAAATGACACATATTATGGTTACATAGTAGACATATGGGAACTTGACTACGGAGTAGATTTTAAGGTCCCTTTGTTTAAGTGCAAGTGGGTCAATCTGGGGGAGGCGAGTGCAGGTAGACCCACAATGCGGAATGACAACAGTGGATCTGAAAAATCTTGGGTACACCGACGAACCGTTCGTCCTAGCCAATGATGTGGCACAGGTTATCTATGTGAAGGACATGTCTACCAGACCGAGGAAAAGAAAAGATAAGGAAGCGAATACATCATACAATGAGCCAAAGCGCCACATAGTTCTTTTCAGGAAAAAGGGACATCACAGGAGTGGAGGGCAAGACAGACATGTCTCAAGAGTATGAAAAGTTTCATGAAATTCCCCCTTCAAAGTCAAGGCTGACCCAAGCATCCTGATAAATGATGAAGATTATCCATGGTTACGGTAGCAATAAGCAAGCGACACAAGCGAAGAAAAAGTGAAGACTTTCTCCCGCAACTATTATGATGATACCATGCCAACTTTGTAACACACGAGTATGATACCATTGTCCGCTTTTGTTCATGAACATACTATGCCAACTTTGAGAACCTCGCCAACCAAGAAGGCGCTCACACCGGTTTATAAGCCCGTCCCTCTACGCCTTGTTCAGCTCACAAACTTGTGATTCACACAAATTTCAAAGAATTCAAATTTTATAAAACTAATGGCACAAACAGAAAGTTTATAATTGTTCTAAAACAAATGGCACTAACAGAAAGTTTATAATTTTGCTGACCTAAAAGCAAAAAGAATTAAAAATAAAGCAAAAACCAAAAGAAAATAAATAATGCAGGAAACAAAACAAAAAACTTGAAAAAATAATAATAATAGCAACAATAAGCATTTTGTTGTAAGTAGAAACAAAATAAAATAAATAAAGCAACAAAGAAAACAAAAAAGTGTTTTTGAATTTTAAAACTAATGGCACAAGCAGAAAGTTTATATTTTTCTAAAACTAAAAGCACTAACAGAAAGTTCATAATTTTGCTGACCTAAAAGCAAAAAGAATTAAAAAATAAAGCAAAAACCAAAAGAAAATAAATAATGCAGAAAACAAAACAAAAACTTGAAAAAATAAAAATAGCAACAATAAGTATTTTGTTGTAAGTAGAAACAAAATAAAATAAATAAAGCAACAAAGAAAACAAAAAAAGTGTTTCAAATTTTAAAACTAATGGCACTAATAGAAAGTTTATATTTTTTCTAAAACTAAAAGCAAAATGAAATGAAATATAAAGCAAAAAAACTACCACCTACTAGGCCCCCACGGCCTGAATACGACTAGAAACTCTACATGGGCCAGGATTCAGGCCCGCAGAGGCCCAATAGGCCTGAGCAGTAGCATGATTAGGCCCAGCCTGCATTTGAGAGGAGCTCGAAAGGGGCACACCAGCGCTTATAAACCAGTGCCGGGCGCCCTTCAACTAGCGAGGTGGGACTAAACATTTGGCGCGGGCAGCACAGGCCTTTGGTCCCGGTTGGTGGCACCAACCGAGACTAAAAGTGGGTTTAGTCGGTTCGTGGCACGACCGGGACTAATGCCCCCTTTAGTCGGTTGGTGCCACCAACCGAGACAAACACGCCGCTTCCCGCCCTTTGGGCTGCTGAAATTTGGCCTTTGGTCCCGGTTGGTGGCACCAACCGGGACTAAAGTGGGGCATTAGTCCCGGGTCGTGCCACGAACCGGGACCAATGCTCTTTCTATATAAGCAAGACTTGTGAAATTTTCACATCTCCCTCGCCTCCTAGCCGGTTGCCCCGCCGCCGGGCTGCCCAAATCGCGCGCTCCTCGTCGCTGCCGCGCCGGCCGCCATCCCGTCTCCCGTGCCCCGCGCCCGAGCCCACGCCGCCGCCGCCCGTTCCCTGCCCGTCCCGAGCACGCAGCTGCGCCCTCGCCCCCACGCCCGGCCGCCGCCCGTACCCTGCCCGTCCACGAAACACGCCGCGGCCGCGCCCTACGCCCCACGCCGCCGCCGCCCGTACCCCTGCCCGTCCACGAACACGCACGCGCCTGCCTTCGCCCCCGCCGCCGCCCCATGCCCTAGCCCAGCCCGCCCCCACCTCGTCGTGCCGCCGGCGCCCGCCCCCTTGCCGCCCCTGCCTCGGCAGCGCCCCTCCTCCCCGTTCGGTCCGGCTCCGCGACCCCTTTCCTCCCTGTCCCCTCGTCCTCTTCATAAAAAAAATTCATATAATTTTTTAGGCAGATATATGTTCATGTATATATGTTCATTATATGAACATAATATGAATGATGTATGCATGCTTTTTATATGTTCATTATATATGTTCATTATATGGATGGATGGATGGATGGATAATTTTAGGCAGATTTTTAGATTTTTAGGCAGATTTTTAGAATTTTTTGTGTATGTATGTTATGTTTATATGTATGTATGTATGTTCATATGTATGTATGTTTATATGCAAAGCATATGCAAAGAAAATGTATGAATGGTCATATGCAAAGAAAAATGTATGTATGGTCATATGCAAAGAAAATGTATGTATGTATGTTCATATGAAAGAAAAATGTATGTATGTATGTTCATATGCATATGCAAAGAAAATGTATGTTCATATATATGATGATATGTTCATATAAAAGGAAAATAAGAAGAGGAAGAAAGGAGAAGAAGAGGAGAGGAAGAAGAGGAGAAATAAATAAGAAGAGGAAAAAGAAGAAAAGAAGAGGAAAAAGAAGAAAAAGAACAGGACAAGAAGAAAGGAATAGCAGAGCAGAAGAAAAAATAGAAAAATTCTATTTTTTCTTCTTCTCTTCTATTCCTTTCTTCTTCTCTTCTATTCCTTTCTTCTTCTCCTCTTCTCTTCTATTCCTTTCTTCTATTTTCTTCTTTTTTTTCTTCTTCTTCTTCCTTCTTCCTATAGTGTCAAAGTATTGAAGAAATCCATCGCTTCATCATTGGCGGAAGTAACCATGGCATGATGGTGCAGAAGTCCTCAAAGTTGTTACGGAATGGAGTCCCGGATAGGATAATTTGCCTTTTGCTGAACTTTGTACCAAAAGCGAATTATCCTATCTCGGGACTCCGTTCCAAAACAACTTTGGAGAGCTTCATACCATCATGCACCTGTTACTTTTGCCTAATGATGAAGACATGGTTTTGTTGAATCCTTTGACACTAGGCAACCTCCCGACCCTCGGCGATCTTGACCCCTTGACCCTCGACCGCTCGGCGATCCACGACCCTCTACCCTACTTGTGGGACATAGATGTACTGTTCAACGCCCGACCCCTCCCGATAGCTTCAACACGTGGGGGGGTCGATGTGCAACCCCTCCTAGCTTGAAGCGTTCTCGAGGCCACCCCTAACCCTTGAAGCGTTGTCGAGGCCACCCCAAACCCTAGAGAAGCAGCGTCGAGGCCACTAATATGATTCCTTATTGTGATTAGCTAGCTAGTTCTACGTTGGCACTAATATATCCATATCTGTCATGTTTGAATAATAATTGCCATGTTGTAAATATTTGTAGAAACTATGGACACCCCGAGACGAAGCACAAGAAGCGTTGTTGAGGGACATAATCGCACACGGAAGTGATGCCGTCTCCTCGATGATGTTTCTCAACGTCGATAACGATGGTCTGGAAGGAGAGGGTGAAGAAGCAGCTGGCTATGATTTACATGGCTCCGATGACCCAATGCCGGTGCAAGAAGTAGACCGTGAGGGCGGCTCGGTGATCACCAAACCGAGTCGGCCAGGTATATATATTAGTTAAGCTGTCGACTAGCTCTCGTCTTTGTTTTGGTATATATATATGTACACATATTAATTAACTCTCGTCTTTGTTCTTTTTCTAGCCCTCCGGATCGAGCACAACTTCGGTAAAGAGGCGAGGCCGAAGAAAAAAGTTGAGCTCGGATGAAAAGTTTGAGATCATACAAATCGCGTGACGGCCAACCGATTGAACCCTACCGGACAAAGAAGGCATTTGTTGCTCGGTGCGGGGGTTACGGTTAGGGACAAGATGCCGATCAGCATCCACCAATGGTATAAGCCTAAGAACGAAGACCACGAGGTGTCTTATGTCAATGATATGCAGAAAAATGATCTTTGGACCGAGCTGAAGTCAAATTTTACCCTACCGCCCAGAGGATGATCCGGAGAAGCCAGTAATAGAGCCATTAATCAAGTCTTTTTGCTCTTAAGAAGATGGCAGAACTATTCAGGAATTGGAAGAAAGACCTCAATACGTATGTCGAAAAAATGAGACACCAGAATTCACGGGCAAATATGAGAAGATCGAGATGGTGGCCGCATTTGTGGCCTACAAGACATCGGAAAAGAGTAAAAAAGATGTCAGCGACAAACAAGAGAAATTCTGCTAAGTAGTAGCTTCATCATCGCACTTGGTCAGGTGTCTACCTCATAGCCCTGCCTAAGTGGTCCAAGTCTGAGAATGATCTGCTTGATAAAGGGATCGAACCCGATACAATGAACTGGCGGAACCGTTGCGGACTTGGTTCTTGAGGGCGGCGGATCCTTGGACCCTATAACGGGAAGTGCATTTGGGACGGACGAACAATTGGACATACCAGTCAAGAGGCTTAAGCATTATATCGAAGCGGCGCAGCAAGGGAAGTTCGTTCGAGACAGGAGAAGGACGAGCTCACAATGGCCCTCGGGAATCCACAGGCACCCTGGATGGACACGAGGCACGCCAGCTCCCTTCGTGGAAGGCTGGATTTCGGACGCAGGGGTTACAAAACCCATGAGAGGAGGAAGAAACCGGAGCAGAGCCTAATGCAGGCGCTGCGAAAGCGTAATGGGGCTAGAGGAACGAGAAGAGGAACGAGAAGCAGCCGATCACAACAAGCGACCTGCGAAGCTTCCCCGAAGTTACCCGCCATCTCAGCAGAGAAGCAGCGTGGCTTCCATCGAGCTGCTTCAGCCAGAGCAGCATGCCTTGACGGCTCCTGCCAGCTATCCCGTGGATGCTATAACGGATGCTGAAAGTTGCCACCTTATGGCGCAATGGAGCAATTTCAAGGTCAAGGCGGCTGTTGGCTCTGTTTATCCCACTAAACCCGACTCAACTTTTCACTGCCGGCCGATTCCAAAAGGATATGCTAAGGTGATGGTCGATGAAATAACGAAGGGATTTGAGGAGCTCCGGCTTGACCACCCTACCGGTGAAGGGGAGTATCGGCTGGGTTCTGCTCTGAAGACTCCATGCCTATGGCGGAAGGATCTCATCAACCTTCCGAACTGGACGCCTCCGCCTCCTCCTCCTCCTCCCGTGAGTCGGGGCACTCCGCCTCCTCCACCGCCTCCTCCTCCTCCTCCCGTGAGTCAGGGCACTCCGCCTCCTCCACCGCCTCCTCTTCCGGCGAGTGACGATCAGGGCACTCGTCCGGCTCCTTCTCCGGCGTGGCGGCACTCCTTCTCCTTCTCCGCCTGCACCGGCGCGTCCGGCAGCCAGCCTCCTCCTTCTCCGCCTCGTCGGCAAAGGCGGAAGAGACCCGCCGCCCGCTCCGGCTGCTCCGTGGCGTCGTAGTCCTTCTCCTCCGCCTCGTAAGCAAGGAAAGAAGACATCCGCTCCGTCTGCTCTGCGGCGTCTAGCAATCTTGCCAAAGGCGGGAGGAGATCTGATTCGGTCCTTCTCTCGAAGACTCCGGAGAAGTTACCGTCTGACGAGAGGAAGCGAGGAGGAAAACGAAGATCGCGCAGACCGAAGTGTATGACTGGTTTCAAGGGTTGAAAGCAAAGAGACATCCACCTCCGGAGGAGAAGGTAGATCCGGTCAAAGCGAAGCGCACTCGCTGCCCTGACAAAACCACCCAAGTCTCCGCCGAAAGGAAACTATGAGCGCATTATTGGAAAGGCATTTGCCAAAGGCGGAGAGATCGGGAAATCTTGTCGGTGATCAAAGGATGAAAGAACGACGAGCTGGGAAACAAATTGCCCAGCTCGGCGAACAAGAGAAGGAATCGTGCCCCCGCTCAAAGGTGCCTGCTAGCGACATCATCGATCCGAGGATGGTGCCCGGTTATGGCAATCCTGAAGATTACTTGCCCGACGATGTACAATTTGATTTCTTGGAGGTGCAGATACAAAGATACGAGTACGGGAAGCCTCTCGTCAAAGATGAAAGCTCTCTAACAACGATGATGCGAAGATTGCATGATTGGTACATGAAAACCTGCAAAGAGTCGACGGGAGGAATACTTTGTATTTGAGAGTTAAAAGGAGCATGACCTCCTTGGAATTGAACTGGCCTATTCCATTTGAGGAGTTCTATCAGTTTTTCAATCAATTGGCCATCGATAAAGCAACGGTCACCTGCTACTGTCTGTAAGTAGTACTACTTCTGTCATTAAGTATCTCTATATAACTCAGCTCTTTCATTGCATGTATTTATAAATATCCTCACTATATTCTGCAGATTGAAGATCGCATGAAATGAAGAAAAAACAAGTGGGTGATATTGGGTTCATTAACACATATCTCATCGATGCAAATGAGGTTAAATATCGTGCCAAGGAAACCGAGGCCAACTTGCTACGATCGTTGGAAATAAATGAACACAAAAATACAATACTCTTTCCTTACAACTACACGTGAGTGTTACTGTCTTGTGGCATATTCGGTTTCCCTTATTTAGTCCAGGTTATAGAAATGTAATATTGATGAGTTATGCATGCGTGCGCAGGTTCCACTATATTCTCCTAGAGATTAAGCTTGAGCAGGGAGTAGTAACTGTCTTAGACTCGAGACTAAAAGATCCCAAGGAGTATGCGGAAATGACTGAAATGCTCGAGAAGTAAGTTAAATCGATCATTATCCACCATATCAGCAACTTTGTTCATTTCTGATATCAAGTAATTGTTTTCTTTGTATGGCAGGGCTTGGGGAAAATTCACCAAAAAGCTCGGGACTACCGAAGAAGCTGCAATTTAGACACCAAAGTAAGTACTATATAGTAGCATATTCCACGCATCTCCTAGTGATTCAAGCGCTAGTTTCATCAATACCATTTAGCATGTGCTTGCTATATATAATTATCAGTTTGATTGACCTCTGTTTCTTGTAAAGTGGTTGTGGCAGGAACAAGGGAATGATTTACGTGGATACTACGTTTGCGAGTCCATCCGCCACACGACCTGTGAGAGGGCTACTCCGACAAACAATTTGAAGTGCGTAAATAAAAATATTCACAATTTTATTTTATTACCATCATTTGTGTTGAGTTTCATTCATTCATATATATATATATATATATATATATATATATATATATATATATATATATATATATGTTTGTATTGACCCCTTTCTTAAAATTAGATGTTTCGGGCAGGATGAACTCCTAGCACCAGATCGCATGCGAGCAATTCAAGAGGAATTGGCGGCATTCTTTCTTGACTATGTGATCGCTGAAGGCAGGGAATACCATGTGGACCACGCGTCCGTATTTTAAAAGATAATTATTGTATATATGTAGCCGGTAGCGTCGGATAGATATACGAGAACTTGTTGTTCGACCAATCTCTCGGAGAAGGAGAGGTGGTCGATATCACTTCTCTCTGTATGCATATATATGTTCATGACGATCTTCTGTTTGTTTAATTACTAGCTAGCTAGCATGTCTAGTTAGTCCTCTCTATACGTATGTATAGTACGTAGCGTCGACCAAGCACGGACAAAAGAAAGGACACTTTTCTCTATTAATTAGCTAGCTATAGCACAATATATGAAACACCTAAATTAACCCCCAAAACCCCCAAACCCCCTCTTTTCAAAAAAACAAAAACCAGAGCCAACGAAATGCTGACGCGTGGATGCCTATTGGTCCCGGTTGGTGCCACCAACCGGGACCAAAGGCCCTCCTGCCTGGGCTCAGCGGACAGGCCACGTGGAGGCCCATCTGTCCCGGGTCTGGATAGAACCGGGACTAAAGGGTGAGGGTATTAGTACCGACCCTTTAGTCCCGGTTCACGAACCGGGACTAAAGGCCCTTATGAACCGGGACTATAGGCCCTTTTTCTACTAGTGAGTCATACGTGCTTATGGAAAAGAACTTGTATGACATCTTTTGTCCTACCCTCCCGTGGCAGCAGGGTCCTTACAGAAACTAAGGGATATTAAGGCCTCCTTTTAATAGAGAACCGGAACAAAGCATTAACACATAGTGAATACATGAACTCCTCAAACTACGGTCATCACCGAGAAGTATCCCGACTATTGTCACTTCGGGGTTGTCGGATCATAACACATAATAGGTGACTATAGACTTGCAAGATAGGATCAAGAACACACATATATTCATGGAAACATAATAGGTTCAGATCTGAAATCATGGCACTCGGGCCCTGGTTACAAGCATTAAGCATAGCAAAGTCATAGCAACATCAATCTCGAACATAGTGGATACTAGGGATCAAACCCTAACAAAACTAACTTGATTACATGGTGAATCTCATCCAACCCATCACCGTCCAACAAGCCTACGATGGAATTACTCACACACGGCGGTGAGCATCATGAAATTGGTGATGGAGGATGGTTGATGATGACGACGGCGACGAATCCCCCTCTCCGGAGCCCCGAACGGACTACAGATAAGCCCTCCCGAGAGAGATTAGGGCTTGGCGGCGGCTCCGTGTCGTGAAACACGATGAAAGTTTCTCTCTGATCTTTTTCTGCCCGAGACGGAATATATGGAGTTGGAGTTGAGGTCGGAGGAGGTCTAGGGGGCCCACGAGATAGGGGGCACGCCCTAGGGGGGCGCCCCCTGTCTCGTGGACAGGCCCTGGCCCACCTGATGTATTTCTTTCACCCAGTATTTTTTATAAATTCCAAAAAGTGCCTCCATTGATTTCCAGGTCATTCCGAGAACTTTTCTTTTCTACACATAAAACAACATCATGGTAGTTCTGCTGAAAACAGCGCCAGTCCGGGTTAGTTTCATTCAAATCATGTAAGTTAGAGTCCAAAACAAGGGCAAAAGTGTTTGGAAAAATAGATACATTGGATACGTATCAACTCCCCCAAGCTTAAACCTTTGCTTGTCCTCAAGCAATTCAGTTGATAAACTGAAAGTGAAAAAGAAAAACTTCTACAAACTCTGTTGCTCTTGTTGTTGTAAACATGAAAATCCAGCATTCAAGTTTCAGCAAATATTATGAACTAACCATACTCACAATAACACATAGGTCTCACAATTACTCATATCAATAACATAATCAGCTAGAGAGCCATAATAATAAAACTCGGATGACAACACTTTCTCAAAATAATCATAACATGATATAACAAAATGGTATCTCGCTAGCCCTTTACGAGACCATAAAACATAAATGCAGATCACCTTTAAAGATCAAGGACTGACTAAACATTGTAATTCATGGTAAAGAGATCCAGTCAAGTCATACCCAATATAAACCAATTAAAATGAATGCAAACGACAGTGTGCTCTCCAATGAGTGCTTTTTAATAAGAAGGGTGATGACTCAACATAAAAATAAATGGATAGGCCCTTCGTAGAGGGAAGCAGGGATTTGTAGAGGTGCCAGAGCTCGATTTTGAAATAGAGATAAATTATATTTTGAGCGGCATACTTTCACTGCCAACATAACAACTAAGAGATGGTTGTATCTTCCATACTACATGCATTATAGGCAGTTCCCAAACAGAATGGTAAAGGTTTATACTCCCCCTCCTCCACAAGCATCAATCCATGGCTTGCTTGAAACAACGAAGTGCCTCCAACATTCAACGGGTCCCAGAGGGAGTTTTGTTTAATTATTTTGATTTGCTTTGATCTTTTGGATCATGGGACTGGGCATCCAGTTCTGCCCTTTCTCGTGAATGAGGAGCGGAGTCCACTCCTCTTGAGAATAACCCACCTAGCATGGAAGATATAGGCAGCCCTAGTTGCACATGAGCTGCTCGAGCATACAAAACAAAATTTTTATTTGAAGGTTTGGAGTTTGGCACATACAAATTTACTTGGAACGGCAGGTAGATACCGCATATAGGAAGGTATAGTGGACTCATATGGAACAACTTTGGGGTTTAAGTAGTTTGGATGCACAAGCAGTATTCCGCTTAGTACAAGTGAGGGCTAGCAAAAGGCGGGAAGCGACCAAGCGAGAGAGCGACAACAGTCGTAAACATGCATTAAAATTAATTTACACCGAATATAAGCATGAGTAGGATATAATCCACCATGAACATAAATATCGTGAAGGCTATGTTGATTTGATTCAACTACATGCGTGAACATGTGCCAAGTCGAGTCACTCAATTCATTCAAAGGAGGATACCATCCTATCATACCACATCATAATCATCTAAATAGCATGTTGGCACGCAAGGTAAACCATTATAACTCATAGCTAATCAAGCATGGCACAAGCAACTATAATCTCTAAATGTCATTGCAAATATGTTTACTTCATAATAGCTGAATCAGGAACGATGAATCATCATATTTACAAAAACAAGAGAGGTCAAGTTCATACCAGCTTTTCTCATCCCAATAAATCCATAATATATCATCGTTATTGCCTTTCACTTGCACGACCGAACGATGTGAATAATAATAAGAGTCCACTTGCATTGGACTAAGCTGGAATCTGCAAGCATTCAACTCAAGAGATAAGACGAGTAATATGGGCTCTAAGTTAGGTAAACAATAATGCATATGAGAGCCACTAAGCATTTTCAGTTTAGTCTTATTGACCCCCAAAGAAAGGAAAAGAAATAAAAACTATTTACACGGGAAAGCTCCCAACAAGCAAAAGAAGAACGGGAAATGTTTTTGGGTTTTCTTTTTAATTATTACTACTACAGCAGGCAATAAACTACTACTAATTTTTTGTTTTTTC
Organism: Aegilops bicornis; assembly: GCA_021605145.1. NCBI lineage: Eukaryota > Viridiplantae > Streptophyta > Magnoliopsida > Poales > Poaceae > Aegilops > Aegilops bicornis. The sequence continues at coordinate 28,013,148 of CM038669.1, read as the reverse complement.
TAATGTTTATCAAACACACAAGAAGAAAGAAAATAAACTAGCATGGATATTACAGTGAAAGAGTATGAGCACCGACATCTAGCAATGAGTGTGTGAGAGCATAAATGTAATGTCGGTGAGAAATACGTACTCCCCCAAGCTTAGGCTTTTGGCCTAAGTTGGTCTATTGCCAGGGATAGAGAGCCATAATAATAAAACTCGGATGACAACACTTTCTCAAAATAATCATAACATGATATAACAAAATGGTATCTCGCTAGCCCTTTCTGAGACCGCAAAACATAAATGCAAAGCACCTTTAAAGATCAAGGACTGACTAAACATTGTAATTCATGGTAAAAGAGATCTAGTCAAGTCATACCCAATATAAACCAATAGTAATGAATGCAAATGACAGTGTGCTCTCCAGCGGGTGCCTTTTTAATAAGAGGGGATGATGACTCAACATAAAAGTAAATAGATAGGCCATTCGCAGATGGAAGCAGGGATTTGTAGAGGTGCGAGAGCTCGATTTTAAAATAGAGATTGAATAACATTTTGAGCAGTATACTTTCGCTGTCAACGTAACAACTATGAGATGGCTGTATCTTCCATACTATATGCATTATAGGCAGTTCCCAAACAGAATGGTAAAGGTCTATACTCCCCCTCCTCCACAAGCATCAATCCATGGCTTGCTCGAAACAACGAGTGCCTCCAACATTCAACGGGTCCTAGGGGGAGTTTTGGTTGCAATTATTTTGATTTAGTTTTGATCTTTTGGATCATGGGACTGGGCATCCTGGTTACCGGCCCTTTCTCGTGAATGAGGAGCGGAGTCCACTCCTCTTGAGAATAACCCACCTAGCATGGAAGATATAGGCAGCCCTAGTTGTACATGAGCTGCTCGAGCATACAAAACAGAATTTCATTTGAAGGTTTGGAGTTTGGCACATACAAATTTACTTGGAGCAGCAGGTAGATACCGCATATAGGAAGGTATAGTGGACTCATATGGAACAACTTTGGGGTTTAAGGAGTTTGGATGCACAAGCAGTATTCCCGCTTAGTACAAGTGAAGGCTAGCAAAAGACTGGAAGCGACCAATCGAGAGAGACAACAAAGTAAACATGCATTAAAATTAATTCACACCGAGTACAAGCATGAGTAGGATATAATCTACCATGAACATAAATATCATGAAGGCTATGTTGATTTGATTCAACTACATGTGTGAAAATGTGCCAAGTCTAGTCACTCAATTCATTCAAAGGAGCATACCATCTCATCATACCATATCATAATCATTCTAATAGCATGTTGGCACACAAGGTAAATCATTATAACTCATAGCTAATCAAGCATGGCACAAGTAACTATAATCTCTAAATGTCATCACAAATATGTTTACTTCATAATAGCTGACTCATAAATGATGAATTCATCATATTTACAAAAACAAAAGAGGTCGAGTTCATACCAGCTTTTCTCATCCCAATAAGTTCATCATATATCGTCATTATTGCCTTTCACTCGCACGACCAAACGATGTGTAATAATAATAAGAGTGTACGTGCATTGGACTAAGCTGGAATCTGCAAGCATTCAACTCAAGAGAGAAGACAGGTAATATGGGCTCTAAGTTAAATAAACATTCATGCATATAAGAGCCACTAAGCATTTTCAATATGGTCTTCTCTACCCCCAAAAGAAAGAAAAGAAAATAAAACTATTTACATGGGAAAGCTCCCAACAAGAAAGAAGAAGAACAAGAAATATTTTTGGATTTTCATTTTAATTTCTACTACAAGCATGGAAATTAAACTAACTAATTTTTTTTTGGTTTTTCTTAAGGTTTATCAAACACACAAGAAGAAAACTAGAAAGAAAAATTTAAACTAACATGGATAATACAATGAAAGAGTATGAGCACCGACGAGTAGTGTGTGAACATGAATGTAAAGTCGGTGAGAAATACGTACTCCCCCAAGCTTAGGCTTTTGGCCTAAGTTGGTCTAGTACCAAGGACACTTTGGCTGGTATCCATAAGTGAAGCTGGGGTTGTCTTGAGATGCGGAGGCGATCGCCTCTGGCTGGCAGCGTGTTGGCGAGCTGCCTCCATTCCTCTCTCATACTCAGTCGCTTCCTCCCTGGTGACAACGTATCTTCCTCTTGCCTGATAATCAAAAAGGTAGGGGGCAGGAAGAGTAACAGGGACGACGTTGCGTCTGTCATAGATTAGTCGATAATGGAGGAATTGTTCATTCCTCTCAAGAAAATGATGACTGAACATAGCTTATTTATCCAAATAAACAGGAGGTAAAATCATATCCCCCTCTCGTGGAGCTATATTAAGAAAGTTAGCTACACGGGTTGCATAAATTCCTCCAAATAAATCTCCCTTTCTACTATTAATTTGCAACCTACGTGCAACTATTGCCCCCAAGTTATAACCTTTATAACTGACACAACACTCTTGAGGACAGAAAGATCAGGAGCACACATGTGACATACTTCGTCCTTACCGTTAATGCATCTACCAATAAAGAGAGCAAACTAATGTATAGCAGGAAAATGAATGCTCCCTATGGTAGCTTGTGCTACATCCCTAGATTCTCCCACAGTAATACTAGCAAGAAAATCTCTAAATTCAGATTTGGGAGGATCATTAATATTACCCCACTGCGGGAGTTTGCAAGCAGTTGTGAAATCCTCTAAATCCATGGTATAAGATGTATCATAAATATCAAACATGACACTAGGAGAATTACGCGAGCAGTTGTATCTAAACCTCCACACAAAAGAATCAGTCAACTGATAGTACTGCGGACACTTATCTTGTAAGAAGTCCTCCAGCTCGGCATTACGCACATATGCGTCAAATTCCTCCTTGAAGCCTGCTTCGACCATAAAATCATCGGATGGCCACTCACAAGCCTGTACATTTGCGTCCCTCGGCAATTCAACATCTTGCTCACGTATAGCAATCCTTGGCCCTTTCTTTGCCGAGGAACCTCCTTGGTACATTCTTCTAAGCATGTTCCTTTTTCTGAAAATTTCCGAAATTTTAGTAACTTCAAAATAAAAGTGCATAAAACTAAACAAGATTGATAGCAACTACTCCTACAAGTGCCTAGAGCCTATATCATGCATTGGAATTGCTTGGGACCTCAAAAATTTAACATGCAAGCTCAAGAACATGGTCACCTATGCAGCAAAAATTTGCAATGAATAAAGCACTAGAACAAAAACTAATTGGACCAATGGAGGAGTCACATACCAAGCAACAATCTCCCAAAGCAGTTTTGTGAATGGAGCTTTGAGCAAGGAGATCGAAAATCGCAGCAAGAAGAGCTAGAACTCGTGCTTGAGTTGGATGGGGATTTTTTTGGGTAGAAGATGAAGTGTGTGGGTGCAGGAATAAGTGGAGGGGAGCCACCAGGGGCCCACGAGATAGGGGGCGCGCCCTACAGGCGCGCCTCCTCTCTCGTGGCACAGTGCTTGGCCCTCCTACCGTGTTTTCAGTGCCTAAAATCCTCAAATATTCCAGAAAAAATCATACTAGATTTGCAGGGCATTTGGAGCACTTTTATTTTTGGGCTATTTTTTAATGCACGGATAATTCAGAAAACAGACGGATAATACTATTTTTGCTTTATTTATTCTAAATAACAGAAAGTAAAAGGAGGGTACAGAAGGTTGTGCCTTCTAGTTTCATCCATCTCGTGATCATCAAAATGAATCCACTAACAAGGTTGATCAAGTCTTGTTAACAAACTCATTCCGAATAACACGGAACCGGAGAAATTTCGAATAACACTAAGTTACCTCAACGGGGATATGAAAATCCCCAACAATAAGAATATCATACTTTTTTCTTGACAGTAGGGAGAGGAAATTCAAAACCTCCAAAAATGATAATTGGAACTTTTCCAATTGAATTGATGCTATTAACTTGAGATTGTTTCCTCGGAAAGTGTACCGTATGCTCATTAACATTAACATGAAAAGTGACATTGCCTTTGTTGCAATCAATAATAGCCCCTGCGGTATTAAGAAAAGAACTACCAAGGATAACAGACATACTATCGTCCTCAGGAATATGAAAAATAACAAAGTCCGTTAAGATAGTGACATTTGCAACCACAACAGGCACATCCTCACAAATACCGATAGGTATAGCAGTTGATTTATCAGCCATTTGCAAAGATATTTCAGTAGGTGTCAACTTATTCAATTCAAGTCTACGATATAAAGAGAGAGGCATAACACTAACACCGGCTCCAAGATCACATAAAGCAGTTCTGACATAATTTCTTTTAATAGAGCATGGTATAGTTGGTACACCCGGATCTCCAAGTTTCTTTGGTATTCCACCCTAAAAAGTGTAATTAGCAAGCATAGTGGAAATTTCAGCTTCCGGTATCTTTATTTTATTTGTGATGATATCCTTCATATACTTAGCATAAGGATTTACTTTAAGCATATCAGTTAAGCGCATACGTAAGAAAATAGGTCTAATCATTTCAGCAAAGCGCTCAAAATCATCATCATCCTTTGACTTGGATGGTTTAGGAGGAAAGGGCATGGGTTTCTGAACCCATGGTTCTCTTTCTTTACCGTGCTTCCTAGAAACAAAATCTCTCTTATCATAACGATGATTCTTTGATTGTGGGTTATCAAGATCAACAGCAGGTTCAATCTCTATGATAACCCACAAGTATAGGGGATCGCAACAGTTTTTGAGGGTAGAGTATTCAACACAAATTTGTTGATTCGACACAAGGGGAGCCAAAGAATATTCTCAAGTATTAGCAGCTGAGTTGTCAATTCAACCACACATGGAAACTTAGTATCTGCAGCAAAGTGTTTAGTAGCAAAGTAATATGATAGTGGTGGTAACGGAAACAAAAGTAAAGACAGCAAAAGTAATGTTTTTGGTATTTTGTAGTGATTGTAACAATAGCAATGGAAAAGTAAATAAGCGAGAACCAGTATATGGAAAACTCGTAGGCACCGGATCAGTGCTGGATAATTATGCCGGATGCGGTTCGTCATGTAACAGTCATAACATAGGGTGACACAGAACTAGCTCCAGTTCATCAATATAATGTAGGCATGTATTCCATAAATAGTCATACGTGCTTATGAAAAAGAACTTGCATGACATCTTTTGTCCTACCCTCCCGTGGCAGCGGGGTCCTATTGGAAACTAAGGGATATTAAGGCCTCCTTTTAATAGAGAACCAGAACAAAGCATTAGCACATACTGAATACATGAACTCCTCAAACTATGGTCATCACCGGGAGTGGTCCTGATTATTGTCACTTGAGGTTGCGGATCATAACACATAGTAGGTGACTATAGACTTGCAAGATAGGATCAAGAACACACATATATTCATGAAAACATAATAGGTTCAGATCTGAAATCATGGCACTCGGGCCCTAGTGACAAGCATTAAGCATAGCAAAGTCATAGCAACATCAATCTCGGAACATAATGGATACTAGGGATCAAACCCTAACAAAACTAACTCGATTACATGATAAATCTCATCCAACCCATCACCGTCCAGCAAGCCTACGATGGAATTACTCACGACGGCGGTGAGCATCATGAAATGGTGATGGAGGATGGTTGATGATGACGACGGCAACGAATCCCCTCTCCGGAGCCCCGAGCGGACTCGAGATCAGCCCTCCCGAGAGAGATTAGGGCTTGGCGGCGGCTCCGTATCGTAAAACGCGATGAAACTTTCTCTCTGGTTTTTTTTCTCCCCGAAAGCCAATATATGGAGTTGGAGTTGGCGTCGGAGGGTCTCCAGGGGGCCCACGAGGTAGGGCGGTGCGCCCAGGGGGAGGGCGCGCCCCCCACCCTCGTGAGCAGGGTGTGGGCCCCCTGGTCTTCATCTTTGGCAAGGATTTTTTATTATTTATTCTAAGATATTCCATGGAGTTTCAGGTCATTCCGAGAACTTCTGTTTTCTGCACATAAAACAACACCATGGCAATTCTGCTGAAAACAGCGTCAGTCCGGAATCATACAAGTTAGATTCCAAAATAAGGGCAAAAGTGTTTGGAAAAGTAGATACGACAGAGACGTATCAACTCCCCCAAGCTTAAACCCTTGCTTGTCCTCAAGCAATTCAGTTGGCAAACTGAAAGAGAAAAAGAAAAACTTTTACAAACTCTGTTTGCTCTTGTTGTTGTAAACATGAAAAGCCAGCATTCAAGTTTCAGCAAATATTATGAACTAACCATAATCACAATAACACGTAGATCTCATAATTACTCGTATCAATAGCAAAATCAGCTAGCGAGCCATAATAATAAAACTCGGATGACAACACTTTCTCAAAATAATCATAACATGATATAACAAAATGGTATCTCGCTAGCCCTTTCTGAGACCGCAAAACATAAATGCAGATCACCTTTAAAGATCAAGGACTGACTAAACATTGTAATTCATGGTAAAAGAGATCCAGTCAAGTCATACCCAATATAAACCAATTAAAATGAATGCAAACGACAGTGTGCTCTCCAGCGAGTGCTTTTTAATAAGAAGGGTGATGACTCAACATAAAAATAAATGGATAGACCCTTCGCAGAGGGAAGCAGGGATTTGTAGAGGTGCCAGAGCTCGATTTTGAAATAGAGATAAATTATATTTTGAGCGGCATACTTTCACTGCCAACATAACAACTAAGAGATGGTTGTATCTTCCATACTACATGCATTATAGGCAGTTCCCAAACAGAATGGTAAAGGTTTATACTCCCCCTCCTCCACAAGCATCAATCCATGGCTTGCTTGAAACAACGAGTGCCTCCAACATTCAACGGGTCCCAGAGGGAGTTTTGTTTAATTATTTTGATTTGCTTTGATCTTTTTGGATCATGGGACTGGGCATCCCGGTTACCGGCCCTTTCTCGTGAATGAGGAGCGGAGTCCACTCCTCTTGAGAATAACCCACCTAGCATGGAAGATATAGGCAGCCCTAGTTGCACATGAGCTGCTCGAGCATACAAAACAAAATTTTTATTTGAAGGTTTGGAGTTTGGCACATACAAATTTACTTGGAACGGCAGGTAGATACCGCATATAGGAAGGTATAGTGGACTCATATGGAACAACTTTGGGGTTTAAGTAGTTTGGATGCACAAGCAGTATTCCCGCTTAGTACAAGTGAGGGCTAGCAAAAGACTGGGAAGCGACCAACTGAGAGAGCGACAACAGTCGTAAACATGCATTAAAATTAATTTACACCGAATATAAGCATGAGTAGGATATAATCCACCATGAACATAAATGTCGTGAAGGCTATGTTGATTTGATTCAACTACATGCGTGAACATGTGCCAAGTCGAGTCACTCAATTCATTCAAAGGAGGATACCATCCTATCATACCACATCATAATCATCTAAATAGCATGTTGGCACGCAAGGTAAACCATTATAACTCATAGATAATCAAGCATGGCACAAGCAACTATAATCTCTAAATGTCATTGCAAATATGTTTACTTCATAATAGCTGAATCAGGAACGATGAATCATCATATTTACAAAAACAAGAGAGGTCAAGTTCATACCAGCTTTTCTCATCCCAATAAATCCATAATATATCATCGTTATTGCCTTTCACTTGCACGACCGAACGATGTGAATAATAATAAGAGTCCACTTGCATTGGACTAAGCTGGAATCTGCAAGCATTCAACTCAAGAGAGAAGACGAGTAATATGGGCTCTAAGTTAGGTAAACAATAATGCATATGAGAGCCACTAAGCATTTTCAGTTTAGTCTTCTCGACCCCCAAAGAAAGGAAAAGAAATAAAAACTATTTACACGGGAAAGCTCCCAACAAGCAAAAGAAGAACGGGAAATGTTTTTGGGTTTTCTTTTTAATTATTACTACTACAGCAGGAAATAAACTACTACTAATTTTTTGTTTTTTCTAATGTTTATCAAACACACAAGAAGAAAGAAAATAAACTAGCATGGATATTACAGTGAAAGAGTATGAGCACCGACATCTAGCAATGAGTGTGTGAGAGCATAAATGTAATGTCGGTGAGAAATACGTACTCCCCCAAGCTTAGGCTTTTGGCCTAAGTTGGTCTATTGCCAGGGATAGCCTGGCTGATACCCGTAGGTGTAGCTGGGGTCGTACTGCAATGAAGAATAGTTGGGATCATAATGTGATGAAGAGGACTCTGACTGCCACTGACTGGCAACCGCCTTAGGATCCCAAGAATAAACAGACATTCGTGGAGGCTCATCTTATGGCTCCGCTTCCGGGGCTGGTGCAGGATTCCGATAGGCTTTAACAGCCGCCCACGGAACAATGTAAGGACCTGTAGACAAGTTAAACAAAGAGGGAGCAGGCAAAGTAATAGTCTCAGGGTGATGTTTATCAAAGTACAATTTATATTTGAGCTCCCCTTCGCGACTCTTAACAAGAAAATCATGCGCTAGCATACTCTTATAATCTAAATAAGCACGGGGCAGCGCTATTTCTTCTTTCTCCTCATGCCTAATAGGTATCTCAAAATATTCAGCTAGGCATGAAGCATAAATGCCTCCAAAGACGGGGCCCTTAGTACGGTTCAGACTTAACCGTCTAGCAACAATTCCACCCATACTAACAGAGTTATTGCGGTATAAACCATGGAACAAAATGATAATATCAGGAATGCTAAGGTTTCCACAGTTCCGCGACCAATCAAGCAACGACTAGCAAATAAGGCAAAGTAGCGTAAAACAGGAAAATGTATGCTAGTAATTCTTGCATCAGAAACCTTCCTGGTTTCTCCCACAGTGATAGTGTTAATAAAAGCTTCCACTTCATTACGGTGTGGTTCATCTAAGGTGCCCTCAAAAGGTATTTTGCAAACCTCGCAAAATTCAGCTAATGTCATCTCCTTAACAACATCATATAAATGGAACTCTACTGTTGGAGGTGATTTCTTAGGGAAAAAGTAGAAGTTCTGCACAAAAGTATTTGTGAGTAAGATATACTGATGACGTTGGTCGCGGAGGAAGTCGGTGAGGTCGGCGTTCTCAATCAATAGATAGAAATCCTCATAAATCCCGGCTCTCCTCAAGAAGTCATCGGAAGGCCATTCACGACCCGGACCTCCATGATGCGAGGCAAATTAAATTTGGGCTTCTGCTCTTCTTCCTTTTGTTTTTCCTTAGAGCTTCGGCTCGACGAGCCCCTCAACACTTTCTTCATTATTTCTGAAACAATCTGAAAATTATAGTAACTTCAAATAAAAGTGAACCAACTTCAATAAAACTGATAGCAACTACTCATAAAAATGCCTAGAGCATATATCAAGCATTAGAACTACTTGGAACCATATAAATTTGACATGCAAGCTCAAGAACATGGTCATCTATGCAGCACAAAATTTCAATGAATAAAGCACTAGAACAAAAACTAATTGGACCAATGGAGGAGTCACATAACAAGGAACAATCTCCCCAAGCAGTTTTGCGAGAGGTGCTTTGAGCAAGGAGATCGAAAATCACAGCAAAAGCGGCTTGAACACGAGCTTGAGTTGGTTTTTCGGGTTTGTGTGAGGCAGAGGAAGAAGATGGGTGCAGGGATAAGTGGAGGAGGGCCACCGTGGGCCCACGAGGCAGGGGGCGCGCCCAGGGGGGTAGGGCGCGCCCTCCACCCTCGTGGCAAGGTGGCAGCTCCCCCCGCGGTAATGTTTTCACTAAAAATCCTCAAATATTCCCGAAAAATCATATTAAATTGGCATGGCATTCTGAGGACTTTTATTTTCGGGATATTTTTATATTGCACGGATAAATCAGGAAACAGACAGAAAAATACTATTTACTTTAGTTTTACTAAATAACAGAGAATATAAAGAGGGTACAGAAGGTTGTGCTTCTAGTTTCATCCATCTCATGCTCATCAAAAAGAATCCACTAACAAGGTTGATCAAGTCTTGTTAACAAACTCATTCCGATAGTCATGGAACCGAAGAAATTTCGAATAACACTATGTTACCTCAACGGGGATATGAACATCCCCTATAATAAGTATATCCTATTTCTTCTTGACAGTAGGGAGAGGAAATTCAAAACCTCCAAATATAATCGATGGAATATTTCCAATAGAGTTGATACTATGAACTTGAGGTTGTTTCCTCGGAAAGTGTACCGTATGCTCATCACCATTAACATGTAAAGTGACATTGCCTTTGTTGCAATCAATAACAGCCCCTGCAGTATTAAGGAAAGGTCTTCCAAGAATAATAGACATACTATCATCCTCGGGAATATCAAGAATAACAAAGTCCGTTAAAATAATAACGTTTGCAACCACAACAGGCACATCCTCACAAATACCGGCAATTATAGCAGTTGATTTATCAGCCATTTGCAAAGATATTTCAGTAGGTGTCAACTTATTCAAATCAAGTCTACGATATAAAGAGAGAGGCATAACACTAACACCGGCTCCAAGATCACATAAAGCAGTTTTAACATAATTTCTCTTAATGGAGCATGGTATAGTAGGTACTCCTGGATCTCCAAGTTTCTTTGGTATTCCACCCTTAAAAGTATAATTAGCAAGCATGGTGGAAATTTCAGCTTCCAGTATCTTTCTTTTATTTGTAACAATATCCTTCATATATTTAGCATAAGGATTCATTTTGAGCGTATCAGTCAATCGCATACGCAAAAAGATAGGTCTAATCATTTCAGCAAAGCGCTCAAAATCCTCATCATCCTTTTTCTTGGATGATTTGGGAGGAAAGGCATGGGTTTCTGAACCCATGGTTCTCTTTCTCTACCATGTTTTCTAGCAACGAAGTTTCTTTTATCATAACGTTGATTCTTTGATTGTGGGTTATCAAGATGAACAGCAGGTTCAACTTCTACTTCATTATCATTACTAGGTTGAGCATCATCATGAACATCATCATTAACATTTTCACTAGGTTCATGTTCATTACCAGATTGTGTTTCAAAGATCGTAAATAGAGATATCATTTGGATTCTCGGGTGGTTCAGCAACAGGTTCACTAGAAATTTGCACAGTTCTATCATTTTTCTTTTTCTTCCTCTTAGAAGAACTAGATACATCAATATTATTTCTTTGAGAATCTTGCTCGATTCTCTTAGGGTGGCCTTCAGGATACAAAGGTTCCTGAGTCATTCTACCAGTTCTAGTAGCCACCCTAACAACATAATCATTTTTCTTACTATTCATTTCATCAAGCACTTCTTTCTGAGCTTTAAGTACTTGTTCTACTTGAGTGGTAACCATAGAAGCATGTTTGCTAACAAGTTTAAGTTCACCTCTAATATTAGCCATATAATCACCCAAGCATTTAATCATAAAGGTATTCTGTTTTAATTGTCTACCAAAATAAGCATTAAAATTTTCTTGTTTGACAATAAAATTATCAAACTCATCCAAGCATTGTCTAGCAGACTTATAGTGAGGAATATCACCTTCATCAAATCTATAGAGAGAATTTAACTTTACTACCTGTGTCGGGATATCGGGAGGTTCTTCAGTAAATAAGTAATTGAGATCATATACTTCTTCAACAGGCGGTAAATTAAGACCATGTATTTCTTCAATAGGAGGTAAATTCTTAACATCTTCAGCTTTAATACCTTTTTCTTTCATAGATTTCTTTGCTTCTTGCATATCTCCGAACTGAGAAATAGAACACCTCTCTTCTTGGAGTTGGTTTAGGAATAGGCTCGATGGTGGCTCGAGAGCTGGCTCGAGGTGCCCAATTATTTTCACTTGCCAACATATTATTCAATAGAATTTCAGTGTCATCCGTGTTCTTTCCCTGAAAAGAGAACCAGCACAACTATCCGGGTAATCTCTGGAAGCATCGGTTAGTCCATTATAAAAGATATCAAATATTTCAGGTTTCTTAAGAGGATGATCGTGCAAAGCATTAAGTAACTTGAGAAGCCTCCCCAAGCTTGTGGGAGACTCTCTTCTTCAATTTGCACAAAGTTGTATATTTCCCTCAAAGCGGCTTGTTTCTTATGAGCAGGGAAATATTTAGCGTAAAAGTAATAAATCATATCACAGGGGACTTTGCACACAACCAGGATCAAGAGAATTAAACCATATCTTAGCATCACCCTTTAATGAGAACGGAAATATTTTGAGTAAATAAAGGTAGTGCGATCTCTCATTATTAGTAAACAGGGCAGCTATATCATTTAACTTAGTAAGATGTGCCACAACAGTTTCAGATTCATAGCCATAAAAAGGATCAGATTCAACCAAAGTAATTATATCTGGATCAACAGAAAAATCATAATAATCCTGATCAGGAACACAGATAGGTGAAGTAGCAAAGGCAGGGTCGGGTTTCATCCTATCTCTAAAAGATTCTTTACTCCATTTAACTAGCAACCTCTTAACTTCAAGTCTATCCTGGCAAGCAAGAATAGCTGCAGAAGATTCCGCATCAAAAAGATAACCCTCAGGAATAGCAGGCATATTTTCATCATCACTAACATCATCGTATTCAGGTACAATAATTTCTCTTTCTCTAGACTTAGCAATTTTCTCATCAAGAAATTCACCAAGGGGCACAGTAGTATCAAGCATAGAAGTAGTTTCATCATAAGTATCATGGATAGCGTATGGCATCATCAATAACATGCGACATATCAGAATTCATAGCAGTAGTAGGTTTAGGTGTCGCAAACTTACTCACAACAGAAGGAGAATCTAGTGCAAGGCTAGATGGCAGTCCCTTACCTCCCCTCGTAGTTGAGGGCAAAATAGTAGTTCGATCGTTTTTCAAGTTCTTCATAGTGTCCAGCAGATATAAATCCCAAGTGACTCAAAGAATAGAGCTATGCTCCCAAGCGCCTTGAGAAAAAGGTCTTGATAACCCACAAGTATAGGGGATAGCAACAGTTTTCGAGGGTAGAGTATTCAACCCAAATTTGTTGATTCGACACAAGGGGAGCCAAAGAATATTCTCAAGTATTAGTAGCTGAGTTGTCAATTCAACCACACATGGATAACTTAGTATCTGCAACAAAGTGTTCAGTAGCAAAGTAATATGATAGTGGTTGTAACGGTAACAAAAGTAAAGACAACAAAAGTAATGTTTTCGGTATTTTGTAGTGATTGTAACAGTAGCAACGGAAAAGTAAATAAGCGAGAACCAGTATATGGAAAACTCGTAGGCACCGGATCAGTGATGGATAATTATGCCGGATGCGGTTCGTCATGTAACAGTCATAACATAGGGTGACACAGAACTAGCTCCAGTTCATCAATATAATGTAGGCATGTATTCCGTAAATAGTCATACGTGCTTATGAAAAAGAACTTGCATGACATCTTTTGTCCTACCCTCCCGTGGCAGCGGGGTCCTATTGGAAATTAAGGGATATTAAGGCCTCCTTTTAATAGAGAACCGGAACAAAGCATTAGCACATAGTGAATACTTGAACTCCTCAAACTATGGTCATCACCGGAGTGGTCCCGATTATTGTCACTTGGGGTTGCGGATCATAACACATAGTAGGTGACTATAGACTTGCAAGATAGGATCAAGAACACACATATATTCATGAAAACATAATAGGTTCAGATCTGAAATCATGGCACTCGGGCCCTAGTGACAAGCATTAAGCACAAAGAAAGTCATAGCAACATCAATCTCAGAACATAATGGATACTAGGGATCAAACCCTAACAAAACTAACTCGATTACATGATAAATCTCCTCCAACCCATCACCGTCCAGCAAGCCTACGATGGAATTACTCACGCACGGCGGTGAGCATCATGAAATTGGTGATGGAGGATGGTTGATGATGATGACGACAACGAATCCCCTCTCCGGAGCCCGAACGGACTCGAGATCAGCCCTCCCGAGAGAGATTAGGGCTTGGCGGCTCCGTGTCGTAAAACGCGATGAAACTTTCTCTCTGATTTTTTCTCCCGAAAGCCAATATATGGAGTTGGAGTTGGCGTCGGAGGGTCTCGAGGGGCCCACGAGGTAGGCGGGCGCACCCGGGGAGGCTCGCCCCACCCTCGTGAGCAGGGTGTGGGCCCTTGGTCTTCATCTTTGGCAAGGATTTTTATTATTTATTCTAAGATATTCCGTGGAGTTTCAGGTCATTCCGAGAACTTTTGTTTTCTGCACATAAAACAACACCATGGCAATTCTGCTGAAAACAGCGTCAGTCCGGGTTAGTTCCATTCAAATCATACAAGTTAGAGTCCAAAACAAAGGCAAAAGTGTTTGGAAAAGTATATACGACGGAGACGTATCACTCTACATCATTATTATTGCTAGGTTGAGCATCAACATGAACATTATCGCTAGGTTCATGTTCATCACCTAATTGTGTTTCAGCATCAGAGATAGAAATATTATTGGGATTCTCAGGTGTGTCTACGACGGGTTCACTAGGAGCATGCAAAGTTCTATCGTTTTTCTTCTTCTTCTTTTTAGAAGACTAGGTGCCTCTAAATTATTTCTTTGAGAATCTTGCTCGATTCTCTTAGGGTGGCCTTCAGGATACAAAGGTTCCTGAGTCATTCTACCAGTTCTAGTAGCCACTCTAACCACAAAGTCATTTTTTTTATTTAATTCATCAAGCAAATCATTTTGAGCTTTAAGTACTTGCTCAGCTTGAGTAGCAACCATAGAAGCATATTTGCTAACGCGGTGAAGTTCATCTTTAACTCTAGCCAGATTATCACCTGCGCGTCCTATTTCGAAAGCATTATTCTTTAACTCTCTACCAACATAAGCATTAAAACTTTCTTGTCTAGCCATAAAGTCATCAAATTCATCTAAGCATGGGCTATGAAATTTAGTAGAGGGTATTTCAACTTTATCATATCTATAAAGAGAATTTACCTTTACTACCTGTGTCGGGTTATCAAGACAATGTGGTTCTTCAGGCAGTAAATTAATACCATGTATTTATTCAATAGGTGGTAAATTCTTAACATCTTCAGCTTTAATACCTTTTTCTTTCATTGATTTCTTTGCCTCTTGCATATCTTCAGATCGAGAAATAAAACACCTCTCTTCGAAATGGGTTTAGGAATAGGCCCAGGAGTTGGCTCAATTGGTTCAGGAATTACTTCAGGAACTGGCTCAGGAAGAGTCCAATTATTTTCATTAGTCGACATATTATTCAATAGTATTTCAGCTTCGTCGACTGTTCTTTCCCTGAAAACACAACTAGCACAACTATCCAAGTGGTCCTTGGAAGCATCGGTTAGTCCATTATAAAAGATATCAAGTATTTCATTTTTCTTAAGAGGATGATCAGGCAAGGCATTAAGTAACCGGAGAAGCCTCCCCCAAGCTTGTGGGAGACTCTTCTTTGATTTGCACAAAATTATATATTTCCCGCAAGGCAGCTTGTTTCTTATGAGGAGGGAAATATTTAGCAGCGAAGTAATAAATCATATCCTGGGGACTACGCACACAACCAGGAGCAAGAGAATTATACCAAGTCTTAGCATCACCCTTTAATGAGAACGGAAATATCTTAAGGATATATAAATAGCGAGACTTCTCATCATGAGTAAATAGGGTGGCTATATCATTCAACTTGGTAAGATATGCCACAACAGTTTCAGATTCAAGGCCATAAAAAGGATCAGATTCAACTAAAGTAATAATATCAGGATCAACTGAGAATTCATAATCCTTATCAGTAACACAAATAGGTGAAGTAGAAAAAGCAGTATCGGGTTTCATTCTAGCATTAAACACTGCTGCTTCCATTTAGCTAATAATTTCTTAAGATCATTCCAATCATTGCAGGCAAGGATTTCCAGAGCAGCTTTTTCATGCATCACATAACCCTTAGGAACAACAGGTAAAACATAATCATTGGGGGAACCTTCATCATCACTATCATCATTAATAGGATCTTGATAATTTCATCCCCTCTAACTCTAGCAAGTTGTTCATCTAGAAATTCACCTAATGGCAAAAGTAGTATCACGCATGTAAGTAGTTTCATCATGCATAGCGTAAGTGGCATCATCGATAACATGCGACATATCAGAATTCATAGCAGTAGCAGGTTTAGGTGTCGCAAGCTTACTAATAACGGAAGGAGAATCTAGTGCAGAGCTAGATGGCAGTTCCTTACATCCCCTCGTAGTTAAGGGAAAAATCTTGGTCTTAGCGTCTCTCAAGTTCTTCATAGTGATCAACAGATATAAATCCCAAGTGACTCAGAGAATAGAGCTATGCTCCCCGGCAACGGGGCCAGAAATTAGTCTTGATAACCCACAAGTATAGGGGATCGCAACAGCTTTCAAGGGTAGAGTATTCAACCCAAATTTATTGATTCGACACAAGGGGAGCCAAAGAATATTCTTGAGTATTAGCAGTGGAGTTGTCAATTCAACCACACCTGGATAACTTAGTATCTGCAACAAAGTGTTCGGTAGCAAAAGTGGTATGATAATAAAGGTAACGGTAGCAAAAGTAAAGATAAATGTTTTTGGGTTTTTGTAGTAGTTGTAACAGTAGCAACGGAAAAGTAAATAAGCGAGAACCAGTATATGGAAAACTCGTAGGCACCGGATCAGTGATGGATAATTATGCCGGATGCAGTTCCTCATGCAATAGTTATAACATAGGGGTGGTATAGAACTAGCTCCAATTCATCAATGTAATGTAGGCATGTATTCCGTAAATAGTCATACGTGCTTATGGAAAAGAACTTGTATGACATCTTTTGTCCTAACCTCACGTGGCAGCGGGGTCCTTACTGTAAACTAAGGGATATTAAGGCCTCCTTTTAATAGAGAACCGGAACAAAGCATTAACACATAGTGAATACATGAACTCCTCAAACTACGGTCATCACCGAGAAGTATCCCGACTATTGTCACTTGAGGTTGTCGGATCATAACACATAATAGGTGACTATAGACTTGCAAGATAGGATCAAGAACACACATATATTCATGGAAACATAATAGGTTCAGATCTGAAATCATGGCACTCGGGCCCTGGTTACAAGCATTAAGCATAGCAAAGTCATAGCAACATCAATCTCAGAACATAGTGGATACTATGGATCAAACCCTAACAAAACTAACTTGATTACATGGTGAATCTCATCCAACCCATCACCGTCCAGCAAGCCTACGATGGAATTACTCACACACGGCGGTGAGCATCATGAAATTTGTGATGGAGGATGGTTGATGATGACGACGGCGACGAATCCCCCTCTCCGAAGCCCCGAACGGACTCCAGATCAGCCCTCCCGAGAGAGATTAGGGCTTGGCGGCAGCTCCGTGTTGTGGAACGCGATGAAACTTTCTCTCTGATTTTTTTCTCCCCGAGACGGAATATATGGAGTTGGAGTTGAGGTCGGAGGAGGTCCAGGGGCCACGAGATAGGGGGGCGCGCCCTAGGGGGGGCGCCCCCTGTCTCGTGGACAGGCCCGGCCCCCGATGTATTTCTTTCGCCCAGTATTTTTTATAAATTCCAAAAAGTGCCTCCGTTGATTTCCAGGTCATTTTGAGAACTTTTCTTTTCTACACATAAAACAACATCATGGTAGTTCTGCTGAAAACAACGCCAGCCCGGGTTAGTTTCATTCAAATCATGCAAGTTAGAGTCCAAAACAAGGGCAAAAGTGTTTGAAAAAGTAGATACGTTAGAGAGTATCACACCCCTCCACGGCCACCCCTCCACCATCTACTGTTCATCCAGCCCTCCACACCATGGGTTCCTATTCATCCAGAGGCAACGCGCCATAGCTCCTTTATTCATCCAACCCCCCATAGCGCTCACTTGTTCATCCAATCGATGGCTTCAGTTAGCAGCAGTAGCAAAGGAATCGCTCGATCGGCTTCAGTTAACAGCCATCGATCGATCGCTCGGGTTCAGTAACGCGTAGCCTCCAGTGCAACCGCTCGGGTTCAGTTAGAGCCCAACGCCTCGCTCGGGTTCGATTAGAAGCGAGCATACGCCTCGCCGCAGCGTCGTCTGACGAGAAAGCAGCGCATCGCTAGGCCCCCGACCTCCCACCATAACCGGAAACTCCTCGAAATTTTCTTCCCCCTCGCTTCTACCACGGTTTTTTCCGTCATGGATGGCCCAAAGAATGTCATGCAGCTGCGTCTCCGGCCCGCCCAGGACGAAAAGCCCATTTTCTGTCATGATTTTTTGTCATAGAAGTAGGAGACCACCACATCTATGATGTACCTGGTTTTGTCACAATTATCGTCATAGAAGTGTCATATGTATGACAGAAAAAAATTTGTTCGGCCCAAAATGTCACGGATGTGTCTTTTTTTTGTAGTGCAAGCTTACGGGACGAAACTCCGCCGCCACGAGGCGGAACCTTGGCGGAATCAATCTAGGGCTCTGGCGGAGCTGCTCTGCCGGGGACACTTCCCTCCGGGAGGGGGATATCATCACCAACGTCATCACCAACAATCCTCTCATCGAGAGGAGATCAATCTCCATCAACATCTTCACCAGCACCATCTCCTCTCAAAACCCTAGTTCATCTCTTGTATCCAATCTTGTATCAAAACTGCAAATTGGTACCTGTGGGTTGCTAGTAGTGTTGATTACTCCTTGTAGTTGATGCTAATTGGTTTACTTGGTGGAAGATCATATGTTCAGATCCTTTATGCATATTACTACTCATATGATTATGAACATGAATATGCTTTGTGAGTAGTTACGTTTGTTCCTGAGGACATGGGTGAAGTCTTGCTATTTGTAGTCATGTGAATTTGGTATTCGTTCGATATTTTGATGAGATGTATGTTGTCTTTCCTCTAGTGGTGTTATGTGAACGTCGACTACATGACACTTCACCATTATTTGGGCCTAGAGGAAGGCATAGGGAAGTAATAAGTAGATGATGGGTTGCTAGAGTGACAGAAGTTTAAACCCTAGTTTATGCGTTGCTTCGTTAGGGGCTGATATGGACCCATATGTTTAATGTTGTGGTTAGGTTTACCTTAATACTTCTTACTATAGTTGTGGATGCTTGCAATAGGGGTTAATCATAAGTGGGATGCTTGTCCATGTTAGGGAAGCACCCAAGTTCCGGTCCACCCACATATCAAATTATCAAAGTACCTAACGCGAATCTTATGAACGTGATGAAAACTAGCTTGACGATAATTCCCAATGTGTCCTCGGGAGCTCCTTCTTCATTATTAGAATTTGTCCAGGCTTATCCTTTGCTACATAAAGGATTGGGCCACCTTTCTGCACTTTATTTTCTTTATTTACTTTTTGCTCGTTACTATTTATCTTATCACAAAACTATCTATCACCTACTATGTCAGTGCTTGCAGATAAAACCTTCTTGAAAACCGCTTATCATTTCATACGCTCCTCGTTGGGTTCGACACTCTTACTTATCGTAAGTACTACGATAGATCCCCTATACTTATGGGTCATCTATACTCTTTTCTGGCGCCTTGGCCGGGGAGCGTAGCGCATTTGGTGAGGGGAACTTGGTAAGGAAACATTTATTTACTGTGCTGAAATTTTCATTACTTGTCACTATGGAAACTAATCCTTTGAGGGGCTTGTTTGGGGTATCTTCACCCCACCCGGAAGAGCAAAGAGATGCTCCTCAACCTACTGAACTTTATGAAAATATTCACTTTGAGATTCCTTCGGGTATGATAGAAAAACTGCTAGCTAATCCTTTTGCAGGAGACGAAACGTTGCATCTTGACTTACACCTTATCTTTGTGGATGAAGTTTGTGGATTATTTAAGCTTGCAGGTATTCCCGATGATGTTATAAAAAGGAAGGTCTTCCCTTTATCTTTGAAAGGAGATGCAATGACATGGTATAGGCTATGTGATGATACGAGATCTTGGAACTATAAGCGATTGAAGTTGGAATTTCACCAGAAGTTCTATCCTATGCATCTTGTTCATTGTGATCGTAATTACATATATAATTTCTGGCCTCGCGAAGGAGAAAGCATCGCTCAAGCTTGGGGGAGGCTTAAGTCAATATTGTATTCACTCCCCAACCATGAGCTCTCTCGGGAAATGATTATTCAGAATTTTTATGCTCGGCTTTCTCTTGATAATCGCAACTTGCTCGATACTTCCTGTGTTGGTTCTTATATGCTGAAGACTATTGATTTCAAATGGGACTTATTAGAAAGAATTAAACGCAACTCTGAAGATTGGGGTTCCGACGATGGTAAGGAACCAGGCATGACACCGAAGTTCGATTGTGTTAAATCTTTTATGGATACCGATGGTTTCCGTGGATTTAGCTCTAAGTATGGACTTGACTCTGAGATAGTAGCTACTTTTTGTGAAACTTTTGCTACTCACGTTGATCTCCCTAAAGAGAAGTGGTTTAAATATAATCCTCCTGTTGAAGTGAAAGTAGTTGCACCTATTAAAGTCGAAGAAAAGATTATTACCTATAGTGATCCTATTGTTCCTATTGCTTACGTTGAAAAACCTCCTTTTCATGTTAGGATAAAGGATCATGCTAAAGCTTCGACTGTTGTTCGTAAGAGTAATACTAGGACTTATACACCTCCTAAGCAAATTAATGTTGAACCTAGTATTGCTATGGTTAAAGATCTCTTGGATGAGGACTTAGATGGGCATGTTATTTCTTTCTTGGGTGAGACTGCTAATATTGCTAGACCTGATACTAAGACACATAGACCTGTTGTAGGCATGCCTGTTATTTCTGTTAAAATAGGAGATCATTGTTATCATGGCTTATGTGATATGGGTGCTAGGGCTAGTGCGATACCTTATGATCTATATAAAGAAATTATGCACGACATTGCACCCGCTGAATTAGAGGACATTGATGTTACTATTAAGCTTGCCAATAGGGATACCATTAAACCTATTGGGATTGTTAGAGATGTTGAAGTTTTGTGTGGCAAGGTTAAATACCCTGCTGACTTTCTTGTTCTTGGTTCCCCACAAGATGAATTTTGCCCCATTATTTTTGGTAGACCCTTCTTGAATACTGCTAGTGCTAAGATTAATTGTGAAAAGAATATTGTCACTGTTGGAATAGATGGTATGTCTCACGAGTTTAATTTTGCTAAGTTTAGTAGACAACCTCGTGAAAGGGAACCACCTAGTAAGGATGAAATTATTGGTCTTGCTTCCATTGTTGTTCCTCCAACTGATCCGTTACAACAATATTTGCTAGACCATGAAAACGATATGTTTATGAAGGAAAGGGAAGAAATAGATGAAGTGTTCCTTAAACAGGAACCTATGCTGAAACATAACCTTCCCGTTGAAATTCTTGGGGATCCCCTTCCACCCAAGGGTGATCCCGTGTTTGAACTCAAACCATTACCTGATAATCTTAAGTATGCTTATCTTGATGAAAAAGAAATATATCCTGTTATTATTAGTGCTAACCTTTCAGAGAAAAAAGAAGAAAGATTATTGAAAACTCTGAAGAAGCACCGAGCTGCTATTGGATATACTCTGGATGATCTTAAGGGCATTAGTCCCACATTATGTCAACACAAAATTTCCGTGGAGAAAGATGCCAAACCAGTTAGAGATCCTCAAAGACGATTAAATCCCAAAATGAAGGAAGTGGTAAGAAAGGAGATACTAAAGCTCCTTCAGCAGGTATTATTTATCCCGTTCTTTGATAGTGAATGGGTAAGCCACATCCATTGTGTCCCTAAAAGGGATGTATTACCGTTGTTCCTAATGATAAAGATGAATTGATCCGCAAAGAATTATTACAGGTTATAGGATGGTAATTGATTTTCATAAGTTAAATAAAGCTACTAAGAAAGATCATTACCCTTTACCTTTTATTGATCAAATGCTAGAAAGGCTATCCAAACACACACATTTTTGCTTTCTAGATGGTTATTCGCTTCTCTCAAATACATGTGTCGCAAAGGATCAATCTAAAACTACTTTTACTTGCCCTTTTGGTACTTTTGCTTATAGACGTATGCCTTTTGGTTTATGTAATGCACCTGCTACCTTTCAAAGATGCATGATGGCTATATTCTCTGATTTTTGTGAAAAGATTTGTGAGGTATTCATGGATGATTTCTCCGTCTATGGATCCTCTTTTGATGATTGTTTGAGCAACCTTAATCGAGTTTTGCAAAGATGCGAAGACACTAGTCTCTCCTGAATTGGGAAAAGTGTCACTTTATGGTTAATGAAGGCATTGTCTTGGGGCACAAGATCTCCGAGAGAGGTATTGAAGTTGATAAAGCCAAAGTTGACGCTATTGAAAAGATGCCATGTCCCAAGGACATAAAAGGTATAAGAAGTTTCCTTGGTCATGCTGGCTTTTATAGGAGGTTCATTAAGGACTTTTCTAAAATCTCCAGGCCTCTGACTAATTTATTGCAAAAAGATATTCCTTTTGTCTTTGATGATGATTGTTTGGAAGCATTTGAAACACTTAAGAAAGCTTTGATCATCGCACCTATTGTCCAGCCACCTGATTGGAATTTACCTTTTGAAATTATGTGCGATGCTAGTGATTATGTCAGTAGGTGCTGTTTTAGGGCAAAGAGTCGATAAGAAATTGAATGTTATCCAGTATGCTAGTAAGACTCTTGATACTGCCGGAGAAATTATGCTACTACTGAAAAAGAGTTCTTAGCGATTGTGTTTGCATGTGATAAGTTTAGACCTTATATTGTTGATTCCAAAGTTACTATTCACACCGATCATGCTGCTATTAAATATCTTATGGAAAAGAAAGATGCTAAGCCTAGACTCATTAGATGGGTTCTCTTGCTCCAAGAATTTGACTTGCATATTATTGATAGAAAGGAGCCGAGAACCCGCTGCGCATAACTTGTCTAGGTTAGAGAATGTTCTTGATGACCCACTGCCTATTAATGATAGCTTTCCTGATGAACAATTAGCGGTTGTCAATGCTTCTCGTACTGCTCCTTGGTATGCTGCTTATGCTAATTACATTGTTGCTAAATATATACCACCTAGTTTCACATACCAGCAAAAGAAAAAGTTCTTTTATTATTTAAGACATTACTTCTGGGATGATCCACACCTTTATAAAGAAGGAGTAGATGATATTATTAGACGTTGTGTGCCTGAGCATGAACAGGAACAAATCCTACGCAAGTGTCACTCTGAATCCTATGGAGGACACCACACTAGAGATAGAACTGCACACAAGGTACTACAGTCTGGTTTTTATTGGCCTACTCTTTTCAAAAATGCTTGTAAGTTTGTCTTATCTTGTGATGAATGTCAAAGAATAGGTAACATTAGTAGACGTCAAGAAATGCCTATGAATTATTCTCTTGTTATTGAACCGTTTGATGTTTGGGGCTTTGATTATATGGGACCTTTTCCTGCCTCCAATGGTTATACACATATTTTAGTTGCCGTTGATTACGTTACTAAGTGGGTAGAAGCTATTCCAACTAGTAGTGCTGATCATAACACTTCTATTAAAATGCTTAAAGAAGTTATTTTTCCGAGGGTTGGAGTCCCTAGATATCTTATGACTGATGGTGGTTCACATTTTATTCATGGTGCTTCTCGTAAGATGCTTGCTAAGTATGATGTCAATCATAGAATCGCATCTCCTTATCACCCGCAGTCTAGTGGTCAAGTAGAGTTGAGAAATAGAGAGTTCAAATTAATTTTGCAAAAGACTGTGAATAGATCTAGAAAGAATTGGTCCGAAAAACTTGATGATGCATTATGGGCCTATAGAACTGCATACAAAAATCCTATGGGTATGTCTCCATATAAGATGGTTTATGGAAAAGCATGTCATTTACCTCTTGAACTTGAACATAAAGCATATTGGGCTATTAAAGAGCTCAATTATGACTTCAAACTTGCCGGTGAGAAGAGGTTGTTTGATATTAGCTCACTTGATGAATGGAGAACCCAAGCATATGAGAATGCCAAGCTTTTCAAAGAAAAAGTCAAACGCTGGCATGATAAGAGGATACAAAAGCATGAGTTTAACATAGGAGATTATGTGTTGTTGTTCAACCCTCGTTTAAGATTTTTTGCAGGAAAACTTCTCTGAAAATGGGAAGGTCCCTACGTTATCGAGGAGGTCTATCATTCTGGTGCTATAAAAATCAACAACTTCGAAGGCACAAATCCGAGGGTGGTAAACGGTCAAAGAATTAAACATTATATTTCAGGTAATCCTGTCAATGTTGAAACTAATATTATTGAAACCATAACCCCTGAGGAATACATAAGAGACACTTTCTAGAACGCGTTAGGACTCGAAAAGGCATAGGTGCGTGGTACGGTAAGTAAACCGACTCCAAAACAACTCTAATGGCATTTTTATCAGTTTTGTATTATTAAAGAATTTTAGTAATAAAGAAGTAGTCCGAAAGATCACACGGCTCCCACGAGAGAGGAGGGCGCCCCCCCCTGTAGGGCGCGCCCCCCTGTCTCGTGGGCACCTCGTGTGCCTCCCGGACTCCGTTTTCTTGTATGTTACGTATTTTGGTCGGTAAAAATTTATTATATATACTCCCGAAGGTTTTGACCACCGTATCACACAAATATCCTCTGTTTTCGTTTCGAGCTGTTTCCGTTGCAGATTTAGAGCACCATGACTTCTCCCTCCTCCAACAACGAAGACAAGGATGCTTGGCTATTGAAGATCGAGTTGAAAAGAGAGGAACCAGAAGAGATCAACAAGGATGAAAGGATCAAGAAGGCCATGGAGGTTCAAGCTCCGGTGGTGAAAGAAGAAGACATCCCTCAACCTTTACCTAACCTTTTCACTCCAACAGAGATTGAAGCTTTCAAGATGATTGAGTTAGCCCTTGTCTGGAACAAGTATCTTACACAGGAGAATATTTTGTTGAAGGATCATATTGCTGGGCTCAAGGGCATTATCCGCAAGTTGGAGGAGCTATTACGCTCGATGTGCGATTATCCACCGTCATCATCACCACCTCCATCACCTCCGAAGAAATAATCACATGGGTATGGGCACTCCCCTTGGCAACTGCCAAGCTTGGGGGAGGTGCCCCGGTATCGTATCACCATCACACTCTTATCTTACCGCTTTATTTAGTTCGATCCTTTAGTAGTATCTTGATCTAGTAGATTGAAGTTTTGATATCAAGTAGTTTTGAGTTTTGCATTGTGATCTCTTTATGTAAGCGAGTCCGTGTGCTATCTATAATAAAGATTAGTGTTGAGTCAAGGGCTTTGCTATGTTGCTATGATCTTGTGAAAGTAGAAAGAACAAAAAGAGTTCATATTGATTTTATGGATAGTGCTAACTTCACACATAGAAAGTATGAGGCATAAAAATTGTTGAGAGTTGATGAACGTAGCCTTGGTCATCGTTGCAATTAATAGGAAGTGATAAGGAAAGAGGGGTTCACATATAAATATATTATTTTGGACATCTTTTATGATTGTGAAGCACTCATTAAGTATGACATGCTAAAAGAGTTGACGTTGGACAAGGAAGACACCGTAATGGTTTATGTTTTCTGACATCTCAGTTAAAGTATATCTTCATTGACCTTCCAAACATGTTGAGCTTGCCTTTCCCCCTCATGCTAGCCAAATTCCTTGCACCAAGTAGAGATACTACTTGTGCTTCCAAATATCCTTAAACCCGGTTTTGCCATGAGAGTCCACCATACCTACCTATGGATTGAGTAAGATCCTTCAAGTAAGTTGTCATCGGTGCAAGCAATAAAAATTGCTCTCTAAATATGTATGACTTATTAGTGCAGAGAAAATAAGCTTTGTACAAACTTGTTGTGGAAGTAATAAAAGCGACGGACTGCATAATAAAGGTCCACATACAAGGGGCCATATAAAGTGACGTTCTTTTGCACTAAGACTTTATGCATCAACCCTAAACGCGCATGACAACCTCTGCTTCCATCTGCGAAAGGCCTATCTTTTACTTTATGTTTTACTTTATGCTTGAATCAAGGTGATGCTCACCTTTCCCTTTTTAATTCTATCCTTTGGCAAGCTCCTCGTGTTTGAAAGATCATGATACATATATCCAATTGGATGTAAGTTGGCATATGCTATTATTGTTGACATCACCTAAAGGTGAATACGGTGGGAGGCAACAAAGTAAGCCCCTATCTTTCTCAGTGTCCGGCTGAAACTCTATAACCACAAGTATTGCGTGGGTGTTAACAATTATAGGAGACTACGAGATAGTTGAGTATGTGAGCTTGTTGAAAAGCTCTATTATTGACTCTTTATGATGTTACGATAAATTGCAATTGCTTCAATGACTGAGATTATAGTTTGTTAGTTCCCAATAAAGTTTTTGAACCATACTTGACATTGTGAATTGCTTATTACTTGAGCATAGGAAATCATATGACAAAATCCATATATGTTGATGTTATTAGAATGATCATGATGCCCTCATGTCCGTATTTTGTTTTTATCGACACCTCTATCTCTAAACATGTGGACATATTTTTCGATTTCGGCTTCCGCTTGAGGACAAGCGAGGTCTAAGCTTGGGGTAGTTGATACGTCCATTTTGCATCATGCTTTTATATCAATATTTATTGCATTATGGGCTGCTATTACACATTATATCTCAATACTTATGGCTATTCTCTCTTATTTTACAAGGTTTACCATGAAGAGGGGAATGCCTTGGCAATTGGAATTGGGCCGAAAAGGAGCAAACGTTGAAACCTATTCTGCACAACTCCAAAAGTCCTGAAACTCCACGAAACAACTTTTAGATTTATTAAGAATTTATGAGCGAAAGAAATAGGCCAGGAGCCCACACCTGTCCAGAGATGAGGGCGCCCCCTATAGGGCACGCCCCCTATCTCCTGGGCCACCGGCGTCCATCTTCTACTATATCATCACTTTTACCCTGGAAAAAATCATGGGCAAGCTTACGGGACGAAACTCCGCCGCCACGAGGCGGATCCTTGGCGGAATCAATCTAGGGCTCTGGCGGAGCTGTTTTGCCGGGGACACTTCCCTCCGGGAGGGGGAAATCATCACCAACGTCATCACCAATGATCCTCTCATCGAGAGGAGGTCAATCTCCATCATCATCTTCACCAGCACCATCTCCTCTCAAAACCCTAGTTCATCTCTTGTATCCAATCTTGTATCAAAACCGCAAATTGGTACCTGTGGGTTGCTAGTAGTGTTGATTACTCCTTGTAGTTGATGCTAATTGGTTTACTTGGTGGAAGATCATATGTTCAGATCCTTTATGCATATTATTACTCATCTGATTATGAACATGAATATGCTTTGTGAGCAGTTACGTTTGTTCCTGAGGACATGCATGGGTGAAGTCTTGCTATTAGTAGTCATGTGAATTTGGTATTCGTTCGATATTTTGATGAGATGTATGTTGTCTTTCCTCTAGTGGTGTTATGTGAACGTCGACTACATGACACTTCACCATTATTTGGGCCTAGAGGAAGGCATAGGGAAGTAATAAGTAGATGATGGGTTGCTAGAGTGACAGAAGCTTAAACCCTAGTTTATGTGTTGCTTCGTTAGGGGATGATATGGACCCATATGTTTAATGTTGTGGTTAGGTTTACCTTAATACTTCTTATTATAGTTGTGGATGCTTGCAATAGGGGTTAATCATAAGTGGGATGCTTGTCCATGTTAGGGCAGCACCCAAGTGCCGGTCCACCCACATATCAAATTATCAAAGTACCGAACGCGAATCTTATGAACGTGATGAAAACTAGCTTGACGATAATTCCCAATGTGTCCTCGGGAGCTCCTTCTTCATTATTAGTATTTGTCCAGGCTTATCCTTTGCTACATAAAGGATTGGGCCACCTTGCTGCACTTTATTTTCTTTATTTACTTTTTGCTCGTTACTATTTATCTTATCACAAAACTATCAATCACCTACTATTTCAGTGCTTGCAGAGAAAACCTTACTGAAAACCACTTATCATTTCCTTGTGCTCCTCGTTGGGTTCGACACTCTTACTTATCGAAAGGACTACGATAGATCCCCTATACTTGTGGGTCATCAAGGCGGCTCAGAGGGCACCCAAGGTGGGCGGCACCCACCTGGGCGCGCCTGGGCCTCCTGGCGAGCCCTGGTGGGTGCTACTCCCCTTGAGCAGCCTGATGTCTACTACACAACCTTCTCCTTGTAGACGTTGTTGGGCCTCCAAGTGTAGAGGTTTGTAGGACAGTAGATAATTTTCCTCAAGTGGATGACCTAAGGTTTATTGATACGTCTCCAACATATCTACTTTTCCAAACACTTTTGCCCTTGTTTTGGACTCTAACTTGCATGATTTGAATGAAACTAACCCGGACTGACGTTGTTTTCAGCAGAACTGCCATGATGTTGTTTTATGTGTAGAAAACAGAAGTTCTCGGAATGTCCTGAAAATCCACGGGGCACTTTTTGGAAAATATAAAAAATATTGTCGAAAGAATCAAGAGCAGGGGCCCACACCCTGTCCACGAGGGTGGGGGCGTGCCCTCCCCCCTGGGCGCGCCCCCTGTCTCGTGGGCCCCCTGTGGCTCCGCCGACCTCAACTCAAACTCCATATATTCCGTCTCGCGGAGAAAAAAATCAGAGAGAATTTTTCATCGCGTTTTACGATACGGAGCCTCCGCCAAGCCCTAATCTCTCTCGGGAGGGCTGATCTGGAGTCCGTTCGGGGCTCCGGAGAGGGGGATTCATCACCGTCGTCATCATCAACCATCCTCCATCACCAATTTCATGATGCTCACCGTCAGGCGTGAGTAATTCCATCGTAGGCTTGCTGGATGGTGATGGGTTGGATGAGATTTACCATGTAATCAAGTTAGTTTTGTTAGGGTTTGATCCCTAGTATCCACTATGTTCTGAGATTGATGTTGCTATGACTTTGCTATGCTTAATGCTTGTCACTAGGGCCCGAGTGCCATGATTTCAGATCTGAACCTATTATGTTTTCATGAATATATGTGTGTTCTTGATCCTATCTTGCAAGTCTATAGTCACCTATTATGTTTTATGATCCGACAACTCCGAAGTGACAATAATCGGGTTACTTCTCGGTGATGACCATAGTTTGAGGAGTTCATGTATTCACTATGTGCTAAGGCTTTGTTCCGGTTCTCTATTAAAAGGAGGCCTTAATATCCCTCAGTTTCCGATAGGACCCTGCTGCCACGGGAGGGTAGGACAAAAGATGTCATGCAAGTTCTTTTCCATAAGCATGTATGACTATATTCGGAATACATGCCTACATTACATTGATGAACTGGAGCTAGTTCTGTGTCACCCTATGTTATAGCTATTACATGAGGAATCGCATCTGACATTATTATCCATCACTGATCCATTGCATACGAACTTTTCACATATTGTTCTTCGCTTATTTACTTTTCCGTTGCTACTGTTACAATCACTACAAAACCCAAAAACATTACTTTTGCTACCGTTACCTTTATTATCATACCACTTTGCTACTAAATACTTTGCTGCAGATACTAAGTTATCCAGGTGTGGTTGAATTGATAACTCAACTGCTAATACTCAAGAATATTCTTTGGCTCCCCTTGTGTCGAATCAATAAATTTGGGTTGAATACTTTACCCTCGAAGCTGTTGCGATCCCCTACACTTGTGGGTTATCATTTATCAATCCGTGGGAGGCGTAGGATGAAGATGGTCTCTCTCAAGCAACCCTGCAACCAAATAACAAAGAGTCTCTTGTGTCCCCAACACACCCAATACAATGGTAAATTGTATAGGTGCACTAGTTTGGCGAAGAGATGGTGATACAAGTGCAATATGGATGGTAGATATAGGTTTTTGTAATCTGAAAATATAAAAACAGCAAGGTAACTAATGATAAAAGTGAGCACAAATGGTATTGCAATGCTTCGAAATAAGGCCTAGGGTTCATACTTTCACTAGTGCAAGTTCTCTCAACAATAATAACATAATTGGATCATATAACTATCTCTCAACGTGCAACAAGGAGTCACTCCAAAGTCACTAATAGCGGAGAACAAACGAAGAGATTATTGTAGGGTACAAAACCATCTCAAAGTTATTCTTTCCGATCAATCCATTGGGCTATTCCTATAAGTGTCACAAACAGCCCTAGAGTTTGTAGTAAAATAACACCTTAAGACACACATCAACCAAAACCCTAATGTCACCTATATACTCCAATGTCACCTCAAGTATCCGTGGGTATGATTATACGATATGCATCACACAATCTCAGATTCATCTATTCAAACCAACACAAAGAACTTCAAAGAGTGCCCCAAAGTTTCTACCGGAGAGTCAAGACGAAACGTGTGCCAACCCCTATGCATAAGTTCACATGGTCACCGAACCCCATAAGTTGATCACCAAAACATACATCAAGTGGATCAATAGAATATCCCATTGTCACCACGGGTATCCCACGCAAGACATACATCAAGTGTTCTCAAATCCTTAAAGACTCAATCCGATAAGATAACTTCAAAGGGAAAACTCAATCCATTACAAGAGGTAGATGAGGAGAAACATCATAAGATCCAACTATAATAGCAAAGCTCGCGGTCCATCAAGATCGTGCCAAATCAAGAACACGAGAGAGAGAGAGAGAGAGAGAGAGAGAGAGAGAGAGAGAGAGAGAGAGAGAGAGAGATCAAACACATAGCTACTAGGGCAACGGTGCAGCTCGTGGACACCACTTACTTCCATAGCGCGTGCGAGGCGTGGAAGAAGTTCAACTTCCATGAGATATGCACCTTCCATGTAGCCTGCATCCACGTCCTGCAGGACAAGATTGAAAGGCTCAATGCCGTGCTCGACGAGTGGAGGCAGTTCAAGGCGCAGCAGCTGCTGCTCGGCGCCAACAACACCGCGCTCACCTGCTGATCAAACTTTCTCGCTGCCTGTTTGGCTTGCTTCCTATTTTTTCTGGATAAGATTGACCTGTGCAATTGTTGGGTTCTCCCTTGTCTACCTAGACTAGTTGAATGCACCTGCATTGCCATGGAACAATAAATTGGGGGTCTAACCGCAATTTAACAAGCACCGACTTCTTCCTGTATCTCCTCCACTGACAATCCTTTATCCGTGTCTTCTTTTCCGTCCTTATCCCTGCATGCAGGAGTTCTCTAGAGCCGCACCCAACGACAAATGGCGTCAGTGAGAGAGGGGGGAGGCGCCGGAGGTCACACAGGAGCTGTAGGCGAGCTGCGACAAGCAGGAGGCCTTGATGCTGCGACAAGCACAGGGCACGCAGGCGCCTTTATTGCGTTTGGCGCCGTGCCCATTCTCGCTGCGGCGAGCTCTAGCGTCGGCGAGCGCCAGGGTGCAGTTAAGGGGGCTCAAAGGAAGATGGTGGCACGTTTTGGCATGGTTTTGCAGCGAGGGCGGCGAGCACACGCGAAACAGAGGCGTTGGCGCAACACAGAGCATATCGGATGCATGCCAGCCACCTTGGAAGAACGTGGTCACCGCGTGAACTATGGCATCAGGTTGAGCTAAGCCCAAACAACATGTCTGGCAGCTAGTCCTTAGTGGTTTTAGTTGTTTTGCATGTTTGGTTGGATCACAGGTGCACTATGGGAGTGGCTATCTTCCTGGCAAGTTTTTGGACAGAAACTTATGAGCTTAACTGAGAAAAATCTAGTGGGAGTTAAGGGCTGTGCTTTGGGGTTTAGTGATCTCTTAGGAAGGTCATCAAGATCAGAAAAGATCAGCCCCAAAAGATCAAGCAAAAATATACTTGCTGTCAAAGTGATCATTCTGTCCAGAACAGAAATGATTTTCTGTAGCAAAAATATTACAAAAGGTTATGCAATATTTTTCCTTGGGAAGGTGCCCTATGGTTCAAAGAATATTTGTGAATTTATTCAGGATTTTTGGAGCAAGAAAACTAGGGGTTGCTTTGGAGTATTCTTCTCTGAAGTGATTTTCAGGGAGGAAAATGAATATTTTTCTTTTATGAAAAATATACATTGGGCTTTTGTTGGAGTTTTTCAGAGAAGAAAAGGCGAGTTAGAGGTGGATGGGTCACTTGGGTGAAAATAAAGGGTAGGCCCAAGTGTTCAAGTCCATTTGAATTGATTCGAAACTCCCAATCCAAAGCAAAGGCAACTGAAAGTCCGGAAAAAAGAGAGAATGCAAAAACCAGGTTGTAACACACTGTTAGCCACTGCACGGTCTAACCGACATCTAACATTGCCTTTGGGGTCTTGCTTATTGCACCAAGTGAATTTTGGACCTGAGTAACCCAAATCAGAAAGCCCACAATCCATCAAACAATCCCGGAAAGCAGCCATCTGCGAGTCCAGCCGGTCCCTAGGACCATAGTGTTCATCCTCAATCAGTACTTAGTTAAGTCACCACAACAAATCCAAGGACCTGTCCAGGAAGGTTGCATGCGTCGAAGGAGCTCCCAAAAGTGAACTATGTCCTCTCTCCTTGGTTCCCCATAGACAAAAGAAGCCCACCAAGGCAGACCCTCATCCACCGGACCTTGACATCAATACACCGCTTGTTGGCAGCCCTAACCGTCACTGCCACCGTATATGACT
The DNA here is from genome assembly GCA_021605145.1 of Aegilops bicornis. Classification (NCBI taxonomy): domain Eukaryota; kingdom Viridiplantae; phylum Streptophyta; class Magnoliopsida; order Poales; family Poaceae; genus Aegilops; species Aegilops bicornis. The sequence continues at coordinate 27,980,627 of CM038669.1, read as the reverse complement.
AGAAGAGAGCGAGGCCACCACTGAGCCCCTCGCCGCTGACAGCAAAATAGCCAGAATAACCCAAAGACCACATGAAATTCTTAACTCTCGAATCCCTCATCTTTGTCTCTGAAAGAAAGAGGAGGGAGGGTCGGTAGAGCTTCACAAACCAGCGAAGCTCGCCAACTGTCGAGTCCGACCCTAGGCCTCGACAGTTCCAGCAGATGACACTCATTGCGTCTGGCAGGGCTGCCTTGCAGCCGCCGCCGGATCCGCCGATCGAGGGTCTGATGTACGATGTTTCTTGTTGCACTCTGTATCAGTGACCTGCTCCACACCAGAAGCAGTAGGCAGAGGATCCGAAGTCAAGACCAGGGCTAGAGCGTTAGCATCAGCCAGTTCCTGATCATGGGCCGAGACCGTTGGGAGTGACTTGGCCGATTTCCTCTTCTGCCCATATGTGCCATTGTTTTCCTGACCACCGGAGAAAAGCTCCTTGCTCGTGGCACTCGACCTTCCCCTCCCTCGCCCACGGGCGGAGGGTGCACAACCGCGTCCCCGACCAGCCCGTTTGAGAGGAGAGGAGACCTCGCTGTCCGCTGCATTAGAAGCCCTAGGCACACCCGCAGTAGGACGACCAGATGAGGCCGGCCGGGAGCCGCCCGTCTTGTCATCCGTCCCAGGCTCCCATCAGTGGAAGAGGCAGTAGATGATTTTGAACCACCAGACTTTTTGTGACCCTCATCTGAACGCAGAGCTTCTTCACCACATACGGTAAATCTCCATTCGCATCCCTCATGCCGGGGTTAGGGAACAAGACCGAAGAGTGGCCGAGGATCCCACACGAAAAGCAGTGAAAAGGCAGCCTCTCATACATCACGGAATAGGTGTCCGTGGATTGAAGCCTGACCAAGTCATCACACATAGCGGACCAGTGGCTCCTGGACGGCGATCTCAACCCTGACCCGCATGTATCCACCCCAACAGCGACCGTCTGCATCGGCATCCACCGTAACAATATCACCGATGGGTTTGGCAAATTCCATACCAAGCTTAGCTTTCATCAACCTTGGCGGCAGGTTCATAATACGGACCCATATGGCCAATCGATCAAATTTGACTTGAAGAGGTTGGATGTTCAGACCAAAGACTTTGAGCAGAACAGCATGCTTGCCCACCATCCAAGGCGAGCCATCGATCACCCTCGTTACATTCGCACAGGTACCAAATTCAGCGACAAAGACGTTGTCACCAGAAGGGTGGAGCAACAAGCCCCTGGGATTGCCCCAAGCCAGCCTCATAGCCGAGGAAATCGACTGGGTATGGAGGGTGTTGGGGGAGAGCACTTTCCCCACCAGGGCACAATCCGGGGCAACCAGACCGGCCTCATCCTCGTCATCCAACACCACAGGACGCACATCAACTGCCGTTAGCCGAAGCCTCTCCATCAACTCCTCCACACAATCTTCCAAGCGATCTGCGGAGGAAGAAACACCCGCCGAAAGGGATGGGTCAGAAACCGCCATCGCCCCCTCGACGTCCGGGAGCGCCCGGGCCGGGAGGCCATCGCCACCGGCCGGCGCAGGCTGCTTGCCCCCAAGGGCACCAAAACCTCCCGCTTCACTAGTCCCTGCCATGAGGCGCCGACAGAACCCTAGTCCAGCCCCTGCCAAGGGTGGGTAGCGATACAGAGAAAGCCCCGTAATCACCCCGAACAAGGAACCCGCAAGCACCTTGGATTGCCAGAGAGGCAGCCGAAATTGGGAGAAAAAAGGATGAATCCATGATCCAATCAAGGATCTAGAAGTCGCTCGGACCCTAGGAACCGCTCGTCGCCCTCGCGTCACGGGAGCCCAGGAGAGAGAACATCGTAACTATTCGTCGATCGATTTTCTTTTGTGTTTTCTACCACCTCTTTCATAAGAGGATTACGTTTCCGTTGATATTCAATTACCGGTTCCGCAGAAGCGCAAACCACTGTTAAAAATCCTCACCACCACCAGTAGCCGACTTCCGGCCTTGGTTTTGGAAGAACATGGCTAGGGTGTCGGGAGGCAAGAAATTCTGTCACCAATATGCTCTAAGAGGATGGTTTTCCCCAAATTTTATTACACAGTATATTTCCATGGTTTGAAAAAAATGATGTTTTTTAAGTCAGTACCTTACCCTAGTGTAACACGACACTTATTTTGAATTGGACGTACATTCTTGGTCTAAAAAAATATACTCTTACCAATTACGTACTCCCTCCGTAAACTAATATAAGAGCGTTTAGATTACTATTTTAATAATCTAAATGCTCTTATATTAGTTTACAGAGGGAGTACTATTCAGTATGTGATAATATATGAACATAATTTAATTCCCCTAGAAAAAGAACATAATTTGATTTTACCTGTAAAGAAAGAAAATAACTAAATGTGCAACAGTAACCGCAAGATGATCACGACCTACTCACGGTAAAAAAATGCTACTGTACCCAATGGATAAATGAAGGTTGTCTCCCACTTCACACCACACCAAGGCCATGCCTCGCCTCTCCTCCACCACGACCACGCCCATGTCGCCTCTCCGCCTCCGCCTCCGCCTCCGCGCCCGCCACTCCGCCTCAACCTCCCATTCCTCACGCAGCTGGGAGCCCCACGCCGCCTTCGCCGCCGCCGCGGAGCGTGCGCGCTCTGGCAACCTCAGCCCGGAGGACGCACACGACCTGTTCGACGAATTGCTCAGGCAGGGCAATCCTGTCCAGGAGCGCCCCTTGAACAAACTTCTCTCCGCCCTCGCCCGTGCTCCGGCGTCCGCGGCCTGCAGAAACGGCCCTGCACTCGCGGTCAACCTCTTCAGCCGCATATCCCAAGGCGCCCGCCTACGGGTGGCGCAGCCAACAGCCTGCACCTACGGCGTCCTCATGGACTGCTGCTGCCGCGCACACCGCCTGGATCTGACGCTGGCCTTCTTTGGCCGTCTCCTCAGGACGGGCCTGGAGGCAGACCAAGTCATCTTCAGCACCCTCCTCAAGGGACTCTGCCACGCAAAGCGCACAGATGAGGCTCTCAACGTGCTGCTTCACAGGATGCCTGAGCTGGGCTGCACCCCCAATGTGGTGGCGTATAACACCGTCATCCATTGCTTCTTTAGGGAAGGCCAAGTAGGCAAGGCGTGCAATCTATTCCATGAAATGAGGCAGCAGGGCGTTACACCTGATGTTGTGACATATAACTCGGTTATTGATGCGTTGTGCAAGGCCAAAGCAATGGACAAGGCAGAGTATTTCCTTGGTCAGATGGTTGATGATGGTGTCGTACCTGATAATGTGACATATAATAGCCTCATCCATGGATATTCCTCTTCAGGCCACTGGAAGGAGGCTGTTAGGGTATTCAAAGAGATGACAAGTCGGAGGGTTACACCAGATGTGCATACTTAGAACATGTTTATGACCTTCCTTTGCAACCATGGAAGAAGCAAAGAAGCTGCAGGAATTTTTGATTCCATGGCTATGAAGGGCCTGAAACCTGACAACGTTTCATATGCTATTCTCCTTCATGGGTATGCCACCGAAGGATGCCTAGTTGACATGATCAATCTCTTCAATTCAATGGCAACAGACTGTATTCTACCTAACTGTCGTATCTTCAACATACTGATTAATGCATATGCTAAATCCGGAAAGCTTGATAAGGCTATGCTTATCTTCAATGAAATGCAGAAACAAGGAGTGAGTCCAAATGCAGTCACATATTCAACCGTAATAGATGCATTTTGCAAAAAGGGTAGCTTGGACATTGCTATGGACAAATTTAACCAGATGGTTGATATGGGAGTACGACCGAATGCAATTGTTTATCATTCCCTAATCCAGGGTTTTTGTACACATGGGGATTTAGTGAAAGCAAAGGAATTGGTTGCTGAAATGAGGAACAAAGCTATGCGTCCTCCTGATATTAAGTTCTTCCATTCAATAATGCAGAACCTATGCACGGAAGGAAGGGTAATAGAAGCACGGGATATCCTCGACTTGATAGTGCGCATTGGTATGAGGCCTGATGTTCCCATCTTTAATTTACTGATCGGTGGATACTGCCTAGTCCGCAAGATGGCAGATGCATCAAAAATATTTGATGATATGGTGTCATATGGTTTAGAACCTTCAAATATTACGTATGGTATACTTATTAATGGCTATTGCAAAAATAGAAGGATTGATGAGGGGCTGATTCTGTTAAAAGAAATGTTGTGCAAGGGACTTAAACCTACAACTTTTAACTATAACGTCATACTGGATGGACTATTTCTGGCTGGACGAACTGTTGCTGCGAAGGAGAAGTTTGATGAGATGGTTGAATCTGGAGTAAGTGTGTGCATTGATACATACTCTATAGTTCTTGGTGGACTTTGCAGAAATAATTGCTTTAGTGAAGTAATCATGCTGTTCCAGAAATTAAGCGCAATGAACATGAAATTCAATATTAGAATTGCCAATATCATGATTGATGCCTTCTACAAGGTTCGGCGAAACCATGAAGCTAAGGATTTGTTTGCCGCAATAAAATCCAATGGCTTGGTAGCTAATGTTGTTACCTACAGCATAATGATGACAAATCTTATAAAAGAAGGTTCAGTGGAAGAAGCTGACACTCTCTTTTTATCAATGGAGAAGAGCGGGTGTACTGCCAACTCTTGTATGTTAAATCATATTATCAGAAGGTTACTGGAAAGAGGAGAGATAGTCAAGGCTGGAAATTATATGTCGAAAGTTGATGCAAAGAGCTACTCACTGGAAGCTAAAACTGTTTTGCTGCTGATCTCTCTCTTTTCAGGGAAAGGGAAATATAGAGAACACATAAAATTGCTCCCTATGAAGTATCAGTTTCTCGAAGAAGCAGCCACAGTTGAATAGTTTGATACATGATATCTGAACTTAACTCCTACTCCCTCCGTCCGGAAATACTTGTCATCAAAATGGATAAAAGAGGATGTATCTAGATGTATTTTAGTTCTAGATACATCTCCTTTTATTCATTTTGATGACAAGTATTTTCGGACGGAGGGAGTAGAAGTTAAACTTGGATTGTTGCTTGCGATGGGTCCTTATGCTTGTACAACAAATGCATTTTCTGTTGGGAAATAGAAAGCCAGTCCTAAATTCTGTCACTTTTTGTTAAGTTCGTGATGCGCTGAAAACTTGCAATAACAACAATGGCAGTAGAAAACATAAAACGATTAATTATCTCTGTGTTTTTTTGGTATCGTATGTTCAGGAAAGGTAGACCAAGTAGTCTAACTAAACTGATTGGATTGTTAAAAGATAATGGCTTCGGATGAGGATTAAAAAAGGTATAGACAGGTTGGCGTGCTTCTTAAAAAGATAGAGATATGTCGGCGCATATGATAGTGAAAATCTTTTGTTGGATTGGCTACCAAGGACTATAGAGCTCTGGGCATCCATGTTATGCTGATAACAGGATATGAGAAAGGAACCTCTCAGGCAATATGCCATGAGATTGGTGCATTTTCACCTGATGATGATGTTAGCATAATGTGCATTACAGGGAACAAGTTTGTGGCACTTGCGGACAAGAAGGCACTGGTATGAAGGAACGGTGGCCTTCTGTTCTCTATGTCAGAGCCTAGGCCCAAGGAAGAGATTGGGAGACCGCTGAAAGAAGATGGTGAAGTTGTTGCTATGACTGGAGATGGTGTAAATGTTGTCCCTGCTCAAAAATTTGCTGACATTGGTATAGCAATATGTATTACCGGCACTGAGATATTTCTTACTCACACCATCTCAGACTTTTTTCAAAACCATTTCTTCCAATTTGTTTTGAATCAGGGGAAGTGCCCCATTTTCTATTATGTCAAATGGAAAAATTCCCATGGTACTCTACTCAGTAAGCCGCTTGTTCCTGAAAGAGATTACAACACATGTGTTTAGCAGGACTGCAGGAGTCGCGAAACTCAATTTGGGTGATCACAGAGAGTAGACATGCGGTTGCAGAACTAACAGGAAACCATGAATCATCAGATATAACAGTGTCTAAAAACCAAATTTCATGCTCCAGAGCAGAGAAATGAATACTTGAGTAGCTACCCTCCAAAAGGTAACATGTTGAATCAACAATCACCTTGCACTTAGTGGCTTCAAATACTTGTGCTTTGAAATTAATTCTATCTTTGGTTTCTCAGATGAAAAACTATTGATTTCTGAATTGTTTCGTTATTTATCTTTTAGCCTTTCTACTTCACAAACCTGTAAAAGAAATCTTGACCTTGTATGTTACTGCTTTTGAGCTAGCCTAATCCTACAGTTAAGTAAAACATCATTTATTTTGTTGACTAGAGCATGAATTTAGAGATTTGAGAGTGATATTTGGAAAACTATTTTTTTCGGTTAGTTATTGTGAGCAGTATCTGAAATTTCCTATATTTTTATTTCTCATGCTTATCACAATCTCAGTATTATAGTTTCTGCAGTTAGTGAAGGAAGATCTATTTCTAGTAACATGAAAGCTTCCATAAGGCTTGTGTTCCACTTCTCACTTGCTGTTTTGAGGCTGCTTGCATACATTCTAGTCGTTTCTTTGCCACTTGCTAAGCATAATTGCATCTGGATAATACTTTTTCTATATTCTGAGTGTCTTTGCTTCACTGCTTCAGATATATGATATCGTCAAATATTGGTAATTTTTTGGGCACTTGGAGATGCCGGACTTCATCATTGTCAAGGCTTCTATCTGAAAATTGGACTACTGCGTCCAGGAGGATCCTATGGGCACTGACTGTGCTCTTGAGATCTAGAATGCTGGCAACGGCATGGTTGGCCGCAGAGGAGCTCTACCTGATGAAATGCAGAGAGCAAGACTATGTCCAATTCAGAGATGTTGTGCATCAAATTGATTTTAAATGAATATGCGTGCTCAGGTCGAAGGTGAAGCTGGGATGGCACTATGTTTTGTCATGAAAAGGTGTTAAGGCTGAAAAGGTGAATCCATTGACTATGTTTCATCGTGCTCTGAAGGTCATAAGGATTTTGTCCAAGGTTGCTGCCTATAGGAAAAATCAGGTAATCATGCTTGATCCGTTCAACCAATTGAGCAGCGATAGCAATCTGGCCCTCAAATCTTTACCGTGTTCTTTTCCTCTATTCCTCGTAGACAGAATGTAAAGGTCCTGTGCTTCCTTTGAGCCTGATGTAATTCTGTATGCATGTATCATACCATTTTTTTAGGGAGTTAAGCTTGAAATATCTCACTCAAAAAATTTATACTGCCGAAAGCTGGGAAATTTGGTCTTGTTGCTTAAACATCTTTCTGTACTGTGGTTACTTTGCATTTGCAGGGTCGTATCTTACTACTGTCTGTCAGAACGGCTTACATTTCTGTGCTTATTTAGATTTACTACTCTGACTTGGAAGCTGCAATTACAGGTACATCATCCTCTCTAAGATCCAGGATCACACGGGTACGGCTCATGCTGCCACGTTGCAACAAGGCGGCTAGGAGACGCTTGGTCGCACAGCAAATGAGCTCTACTCGGTTGACTATGCAGCACGATTTGGCAGTACCATGCGTGACGCTATGTATCATCAGTATCTGTCACAAGCGGGAAGTCGCAAAGGGAATGCTGAACAGTAATCAGCTTGCGAAATGCATCATTGTTGGAGCTGAAAAGGTGGATCCATCGACCTTCTGAGGGTTATTAACATGTTAATGATGGACTAGACACTAGATCCATAAGACCATAAAGCTTCCTTTGAGTTGCACACATGTGTTGGGTACTCAATTTACTCTCTGCAGTAGTTTGACCCTATGAGCATTCTGCTAGCGCTTGTCTGGTTTCCTTCGTTATATATAGATGCATGCATCCCTGTTATCCCTCGAGGTCATGTATTTGGTTGGGTAGTCTGTATTCAATCTCTATGCCGCAACTGGTGTCTGTTTAGATAAATGACTGTTCTATCCCAGATTTGTGTCATGGTAAATCAAGCGACATGTCGATCCTATGATTGTTCCTGTGTGTGATTAGTTTTTTCTGTTGTTGTTGAGAGCATAGTCAGTCAGTGTGTTCTTGCCCGGAGTTAAAACTGTGCAATTTTCTCATAATTCTTTTTCTACTAGTATAAGTTATGGTTGCCGAGTTGGAAGCAGCACTGCAGCAAGTTATTTTAGTGATTTTGTCTCCATTTGCTTTCTAACACGTAATTTTTTCAGATCCGTTGGAAGCTGCATTGTGGGGGAAGTGACGGTGATGACTGTTGAAGCTAACATGCCAGGTTCTGCTCATGGTACCCGGTATGATGAAACGACACTCCTCTCCATCGAGTCGTTTTACCTTACTCGCCTCTTCTGAAGAAAGTTTGACTGCAGATTCTTGCGATGGGATGAACCCACCAACCACCATACACTCACCAAGGACGAGCAGATGGCCTGTGTCAAGGTTGAGGAGTTTAATTAGCATTTCCAATGAAGTTAGTTTTCTTTTGGCTGGACGAACAAAGGAGTATCAATCAAACCCATTATGCATCGCGTAAGGAGTGATCGATGGCGTTGTCCACGTCGGCACAGGTACGACAAAAGAAAACTTGAGCTAGCGATCGGGTTGGGCAGGAGTGCCTCATTGTGTGTTCTCCTGGAGGATTTGCCTTCCTCACGAAGGAAAACCTCACCTCTTCCCTTCCCTCACCGCAGCCACTACCTCCTCTTCTCCGCCGCCTCCCCGCCCCGCCTCTCCCCTCCCCTCATCTCTGTGCCATGGTGAAGCAACGCGGTGACTCTCCCCGAGCAGCATGCTCTCTGACTGGCTCGGGCCCGATGCCTCCGCTCGCTGCTGCGCCTACAAATATGAGCTTACGCGCAGTGACAGTGGTAGGAAGGTGCGGCGCTGCTCGTTCCCACGGCCACGACGGCAAGAGCTAGAAGGCGGGCGGCGCCGCGAGCTCTCGTCCTGAGGATGCCGCAGGAGGACGAGCACAACCCAGACGACGTGTCGACGTCCATGCAGTCGTCGGCGCCTACTCCGCCGCGGGAGGCCCCAGCACATGATCGTGCTACCCCCACCCGACGATGTCGTCTGCGTCGATCTGAAGCCCGCACAGGATGGGAACAAGGTGGGGATGGAGATGTGGGTCATTTTCTTTGGATCTCATGCTGAAGATTTTGAAGGCTTTCTGTCAGCGTCGAGGATGTCCAGTGCAGAGAAGGATTTTTTTTTCCCAGGTGAGATCACGATATCATGCACCCTCTTTCCTATTTATTGCTCAGATCAGCACAATGCTTTAGTCCTTTGGTTATTGTTGTTGACCTGATGATAATACGCCATGCCTTGTTATTTGCCTCTTGTGTATTCTGACAGGAGAAAAGAGCTCATGGGACTTTCAAGATATAGAGAAATCAAATGTAGGTAACTATCGATCTATTTAGTGCATGATGTTATCTGAAAATTGTATCTTTATCACAGCCAATATCTGACTCTCTGTGCTTCTATTTGTACTCAGCATATCAAAAATAGTACGTAACTATTATCCGAGTGATGCTAACAGTTTGGGTCCGGTGCTGAACTCCTGCAGCTATAGCTCAGATATCCAATCTGTTTGCTTCATTTCACTCGACCTCTTGCCATGTTTGCAAGATTTTGTGGGAGTATTTTGTTTTGCTGGTGCACTCAATATGTTTGTTCGAACGCCTGTGTACAAAGTATTTGGTAGTATGAAGAAGTTAGCACTCTCATATTTTCATATCCATTTTCCAGACGTGCAAAACTCCAGCCTATGCACTCTGACTCCATTTATTTGCACATTACAGATTGCTCAAAAGAAGCGGAGACAATACACTGATATACTCAATTCTACTTGCATTGTCACATGTACTCCCTCCGTTCGGAATTACTTGTCTAAGAAATGAATGTTTCTAGATGTATTTTAGTTGTAGGTACATCCATTTTTGTGACAAGTAATTTCGAACGGAGGGAGTAGCTTTAAAGGATCCTGACACGGAATATTTATTAGTTATCTGTAGCAAGCAATGGTAATTTCAGTTCAGTCTACCTGGACGCTTTTGGGTTCATGTTGTCAAGTTGATTGCTCCTGATCAACTTCTGAATGCTATTTGTCATCCTTATGTGAAAACAGTAAAACTGATGCTGATCAAGAAAGTTTTTCTCATATTGATGATGTGGAGGTACCTTTATCCATCCATCTTTGAACTTGTTTGAGTTCTCATGGCAATTGGTGGCAAGGTATAGTGTTGTATATTAACACATATGTTATGACTGATGGATTTATTTATTCCTTTGTCAGGCTCATTTTACTACCTCTTCCGCAATGGCTCTGATAGGCCGATTTCCGCAGCGCCGCGACATAGTACAGAGGTTGTGCATCCAGTATCCCCTCGTTTTTCATGCTTAAATTAAATTGTATAAATGCTTAGGGGAGGACATTTATTCACCATGCCTTATCATTTATGGACATTTTGCTGTTGGGATCTTGATCTTAAAGGCCTGTATAATCATTAAATAATTCCTTTGCACCATGACGTGGATCTTAGTGGATTTCTAACGTCCTAGTTTTACCCTTCACTTGATATCCACGTGACTGTAGGTTTGTTGAACACTAGATGGGAATGTATTTGACAGGAGAAGTCCTTAATGCTACCGTGTTTTGGGTCCATCATCCAGCACTCCGCTTGCATGAGCTGGACGTTTTTTTGGCCCGGTCTCAGATGCACTAGAGACAGGGAACTTGGACCGTGCCCACGTACACCCCAAGTTCCTGGAGCCAGTGAAACCTTCCACAAGTGGGCGTTTGGAGGTTCGGCGCTGTTGCCCATCCATTCTCTGATTTGGTTTGGTGTGTTGGAGATGGAATTGTTTGACAGTCTTCAGTTTGTCAGAACAAAGGGTACCAGGTAACTAGAAGATGCATTAGCAAACTCTCTGATCTGGATCCTGAGACTAGATAAACTATGGAGAAGATGATGATAAGCTTTGTTCACAACCTTGTTGTTGGACTACATGTCTTACAATTTCTTCAGCCCTTAAATGATAGCTAGCTGACTTTTTTTTCCTCTTGTTGTAGCTTGACCAGCGTCAGAAGTAGATGGGTCTGCAAACAAGTGATGAAATGCAAAAGTAAGACATGCTCGAGAAATTCATGTCTCGGGTAAGTGGCAACATGCTCATCGTCCTACTTTGTATGCATTGGCTGACTTCCCAACCTGGTGTATGTGACCGAGCTTTTCATTGCAACACCCAGAAATGGTGCCTTAGCTTTAACTGTCAAGCTAAATCTATGTATTTGTCCCTTCAGATATATGGCACACATTTTATTTCAAAAGAAGAATTGATTGATTGAGGAGCTGCAAACTATCTCAGTTTGTATATGATTTTAGCGTCAAAAATAATTTAGCCACATTTAGGCTTTTTGCATAAGTGATCCCTGTCATGATAATGAATTTGCATAAGAATGCATATTTTCTGTGGAAAATTCTATTGGATGGGTAAATATCTTGGAAGATTTTCGTAAGATTCAGGAGCCCAAGAGCACCGTACTGTTTTCTCAAATTTGGAAATGAAGTATGCTGTGGGGAGTGGATGTACTATAAACTGATCTAAAATAAAGAAAAAGCAACCTTTGGGTGACAATGAGATTCATGATGGAGACACCATGCAGATTGTCTTTTCTTTCCATTTGTTTGTTACTCTTGTCATCTAATGTAGAAAAATAGATTATACGCTTTTGTCCTGTATTACGTGGAAGGTCGAGATAAGCACACCTACATAAATGTTTGTTCGTTATGTCAATTAATGTATGGATGCCTACTGACCCTAAATATATTTGGTTAAAATGTTTCCCTATGAAGTTTCTATACTATATAAGAAAGTTGGTCTAAAATATTTGAGGACATATACAGGTTACTCATATAGTTGCATAGCTTATTCAGTTACATTAGTCAGAACAAGTACCTGTATCTATCTTATTTTCCAGGTTACTCGTATTGCATGTAGATTGATTTCGTGCTTGCTCGTAGTCTAGATTTTATTTCATGTGTATGTATTCTTTTTTTAACAAGCAATATTCTGGACACAATATATCCATCTAGGTCTTATATTTAAGTTATGAGCAATTGTCTGATTATATTGTTCTTTTTTCACCCTCTGATTATATTTTCTTTTCACCCTTCATGCGTAGATTTTACTTAATTTGTCAGGACCAGTGTTGTCCTGAAATTCATTCTGAGTTTTTTCATCTTGTTAGGTAATCATGCTGATTGCCTGAGATGTTGAAGTGTCATGCCTTTGTGTGCTATGTTGTCGTGGTAATAAACTGCACACCTCCAAGATTTATCTATTATCTAATTTTCTCCCGTCAGAAAACAACAGAATCTTGCATTTCTTGAAGCTCTAAACAAATGCAGCCAGAGCTTCCATCATTTTCCTGTGTAGATCAAATGTGTTTGCTCAAGCTGTAGACTCTTAAGTACCACAGAAGAAAAATACTAATAACTTGATAAGTTAGCTCTACTTGCTATGCATGCCTTGTAACCATCAAGTTATGGTTAGTCTTGTGGTGAGTGCAGCCTGTTGTACACTTGGCTCAAGAGTTTTCAGTCAGAAATTTGTAAACACAATCCTTCAATCAATACATTGTTAGGCCTCTTTCATTGTAGTTACTCATCATGACATGATATTGTCTTCTGCCATGCTCTCACTCCTTTTCTCTCTTCCTTACAGTACTTTCATGTGCAGTACACATGACAACTTGAAGAAATACATCCACCAAGATGATGATACCCTCCCAGTTGGAGACTGAACCAAGGGTTGTGATAGTGGCTTCATGCTTTGAACCGACAAGAGGGTCAGCATCATGATGAACTGGTCATGGTTTAGCAACCACACAAACATCCAGGAAGGTGTCATATGTGCCTTCCACTTCAAGCGCAAGGCAAGGTGCCACCTCTCTCACTGTGCATTGTCTCTAGACGCACCACCGTCAACTACAGCTATCGCCTATACATATGATCCATAAATCGACTCTGCGTCTCTTTTGGAGGTCGGCCGTCTTTTGGAGGATGTTAGACTTTGATTTCAAACGATTGTCGTGCTCTGTGATCATTCCTCCACCTTCTAAGGCTGTCACCTCTCCGATAACATACACCTATTAGTGAATACTATGTTTCTGCAGTTCTATTTCGTGTATTATATCTTTTTGAAGGTGGTACTCATTTGCACTGCATACACACATAGACAAATGCAGCAACAAGATTAGTGCGCATAGTGACGCAAAGGAGGCCCGCCCGGGGCGTGCCCCAGCCACTAGTGATGTGTTATTTATGCATGCTTTTGGCTAGAAACATGTGAACAATATATGGTCTGTTAACCTTATGCTGTCAGGCAGTATGTACTATATGGTACTGCTTTTATCTACCTACAGCGTTTTATTTTCTTTCGAACTGCACTGATGAAAAACACTGGATCATAGTAGTACTACAGATGCTTAGGCTGCTCTCGCGATGGAAGGGATGATGATTGTTGCAGCTAACATCCACATGTGAATGGACTCTGAGAGGTACGCTGCTCTGACCAACATCTATATCGGCCCTTCTTTCTATCAACTAGTGATGACAAATCAGTATCATTCGATTCTCATAAATTATACTCCTTCCATATGGTATATATTCGATATTGTACATGTCCATATATATATATTCATGTAAACTTGATCAAAGTTTACAAAGTTAAGAGTTTGAAAAATATCTCATATGCACTATAATATGGAAAGGAGAGAGAAATAACTACATGATTAAGGATCTCACAGAGACTTCAAGAAAACAACAATTATACAAAGAGGTATTCAACGTGCTGTCGGGCCTGGATCGATGGCCACCGTTGGTATCCTCAGCTCCGTCTCGAATGCAGTGTTACTGCTCACGTCGGTGGACTGCGCACTACCGTAAGCATTGTGATTATCGTCGCCGCTGCTTCCACCGGTATGGAAGCTAGGAGCGCGGCCCTCCTCGAGCTCCACACACTCCTGTAGCTGCGTCACCACGTCAGCCATGGTGGGCCGCTGTGCCGACCCTTGTGCGGTGCATTTGAGTGCAATCTCCGCCACCTTCCACACGCCGTTGATATCATAACCACCCTGCATTCGCGCGTCCACCACGCCCTCCATGTTGCCGCGTGCCAGCCGCTGCCTTGCCCATTGGACGATGCTTGTGGGCTCTGGGTCCGAAAGAATGGCTGGTTTCCCGGTGACCAGCTCCAGCAGCACCACTCCAAAGCTGTACACATCGCTCTTGGTCGTTGGCTGCATCATGGCCTGGTACTCCGGATCAACATACCCAGGGGTAAAAGCGAGCGTGTTCGTGAAAAGATGGGTGTTGTTGTGGTAGTCAAAGGCTTTCGTCAAGCCAAAATCGGCGATCTTGGCCTCTAGCCTGGCATTCAGCAGAATGTTGGTGGCCTTGACATCCCTGTGGATGAGAGGCGGGTTGCAACCCGTATGCAGATACTCCAACCCTACACATACATTGCAGATTGAAGTGCGTTTTTTAGTCTCTGCCTCCACGGTAAACATCCTCCATTGCGTTCACTTGCTACAAATACAATAACAGCGTGTTTGTCCGAATTAATAGAAACTACCTCAGGTGAACCACTAGGGCGACTTGCGCATTCACTATATGAGTTGAAAGCCAAATCCTTTTTGTTAGCCGTAGTTGGCATCCATACCTGCAATGTGCTCTCGCAGGGTCCCTTGTGCCATGTACTCATACACAAGTGCCATATACTCCCCATCCTTGCAGTAACCAATCATCAAGACAAGATTCTTGTGATGAATCCGGGTCAAAATCTGAGCCTGCAAAACACAAGCACATAAAATTTCACATCGAAGTCACGCATTTCTGCCAAGGGTTGAAGGCACAGGCTGTTAAAGGATTTGGTCCACCGCACCTCTGGGAGGAACTCCTTGACACCTTGATTGGAGGAGTGAGACCGCAACTTCACCGCCACTTGAGTACCATCCTCCAGGAAGCCATCATAGACATAGCCGAACCCTCCCTGGCCAAGCACCCGATCAAAGCCAATGGTTATCCTCTCGAGTTCCTCGTACGTGAACCGGCGATTCTCAACTAGTTGCAGAGAATCATCATCGCCGCCATAGCTCGTCGACATCGCCTCTTCATTTTGTGGCTTTACTGTTGTCCTGTTTTTCATTGATCCTTCATGTATACACAAGAAATTGATGAATTAATAGACCAAATATTGGCATTGTTGTGTGCTAGCTCGATCATGCCGAAAAGGCCTCACTCTAACCTTGCTGCTGGTTTCGTCGTCTTAGAAAGAACAAGACTAGTAGGGACACTGATACTATCACCACGATGACAAGTATAGGGACGGCAACATAGATGGCCAGTTTGCTCTTCGTTTTAGCAGCAAGCTGACATGAATTGCCGTCGGTGCAAAGATTTGGATTGTTGCCATGTCTAATAAATCGAGGACCAAGTTAATTAATGAAGTCCCCGCCAAAAAAAAATTAACGAAGAAGCTTAGTGGAATTTATCAAGTATGTATATGCTATGAACACCTTAGATCCAGGGAGCCATCTTGAATTCTTTTGAGAAGTCCAGGGGGAATTGAACCATTGGGTTGGTTGCCAGACAAATCTCTAGAGGAAAAAAATTTAGACACACTATATATGTACATAATAACTCGAAGCAATTCTGTCAAAGTTTGACAAGACTTTTCTATATGTTGGTTGTTGGTGTGCGTTAGGCAGAAACGTCTTGCCTCGACCTGAGGCGACGTGCTACGTGTTTATAGGCAGGAGCGCACCTCCCTGAAGCGCATACATCGTTGAGATATTACAGGAGGTTTACATCTTGCAGAAGAAGAGATAGAATTAGTTACAGGAGATAGGAAGAGAACTTAAACTGATAATCTATCCTATATCCTGAGCCTTGGACACCAAGTCTCTAACCCATGCGTGACATGTACGTGACACAATATGTTGTGTTTGACACCCTTCCTTAATCACAACTTCATTAAGTTGAGATTATGTTTGAAGTCTTCAAAATTTCTGATGGGTAGAGCCTTGGTGAATCCATCTGCAACCTGATCCTTAGAATGCACAAAACGAATATCAAGCTGTTTTTGAGCCACTCGCTCTCTGACAAAATGAAAGTCAATTTCAATGTGTTTCATCCTGGCATGAAAAACAGGATTAGCAGACAAATAAGTTGCACCCAAATTGTCACACCATAAGCATGGAGCTTGTTTGCTTTTTACACCAAGCTCCCTTAGGAGAGACTGCATCCATATGATTTCAGCTGTAGCATTTGCTAATGCCTTGTATTCTGCTTCAGTACTGGACCTGGAAACAGTGGCCTGTTTCCTTGCACACCATGAAATCAAGTTAGGACCAAAGAACACTGCAAATCCCCCAGTAGAACGTCTGTCATCCAAACAGCCTGCCCAGTCAGAGTCTGAGAAAGCACTAAGCAATGTGGATGATGACTTGCTGAAGTTAAGACCAACATTAAGAGTGTTCTTGACATATCTAACTATTCGCTTAGCAGCAGTCAGGTGAATAGTAGTGGTTGCATGAAGGAATTGACAGACTTTGTTAACAGCAAATGATATATCAGGTCTTGTAAGAGTAAGATATTGAAGTACACCTACAAGACTTCTGTATTTAGTGCTGTCTTCCTGGCTCAAGGCTTGTCCTTCTGTGGGAGATAATTTTTCTGAACTGGACAATGGAGTAGGTGAAGGTTTACAGCCTTGCAAACCAGCCTTTCTTACCAGATCAGTTGCATATTTTTCTTGAGACAAGTGAAGTCCACCATTATGTTTCTTCACTTCTATCCCTAGGAAATAGTGCAGATCTCCAAGATCCTTAAGAGCAAACTCTGCACTGAGGTCCTTCAACAATCCTGTTATGGCTTCATCAGATGAGCTTGTAACAATGATATCATCAACATAGATGAGAACAAAGATATGAGTATTGCACTTGTTATAAATAAACAGTGAGGTGTCAGACTTAGATGGAACAAAGCCAAGAGTTTGCATCTTTTGACTGAGACGTGAATACCACGCCCTCGGAGCCTGCTTTAACCCATATAAAGCTTTGTCAAGTCTACACACATGCAGCGGTGCACTTTTGCTTTCAAACCCAGGAGGTTGTTTCATGTACACTTCCTCTTCCAGAACACCATGAAGAAACGCGTTCTGTACGTCTAGCTGTCTGAGACTCCAGCCCCTGGACACAGCAATGGACAAAACAAGACGAATGTTTGCAGCTTTTACCACTGGACTAAATGTGTCCTCATAATCAATACCATACCGTTGCTTGAAGCCTTTTGCCACAAGTCTTGCCTTGTAACGATCAATGGTGCCATCAGATTTTCTCTTGATCCGAAACACCCATTTGCAATCAATGAGATTTTTACCTTGCTGTGGAGGGACCAAGTGCCATGTTTTGTTTCTTTTCAGTGCCATGTATTCTTCATTCATAGCCTTCTTCCAGTTTTCATCAGCTAGGGCTTCATCAAGTGTGTAAGGTTCACCTGGTTCACCTGTAGAACACACCATGCCATATTTTGTAATGTGCTTATAATTGATTGGTTGAATTATTCCATGTTGTAGCCGTGTACGTCTCGGTGGTGGTGTAGCCTGTACTGGTGGCGCAGAAGATCCCGTGCAGCCTGTAGGAGCGGCACGAACTGATCCCGAGGCGGATCTGGGCGAAGCAGCAGCAGGTTCAGCGGCAGATTCCGCCGGTGGATCTTCTGTGACAGTAGGCGACGGTGTGCAACGGCGCGGCTCCGCAGAAGATCCCAGCGGACCGGACTCATCATTGCGCCGTGATGAGGGGCCAGCGTCCGCTGCGCCAGAGGCGGGTCCCGCGCCGGTCGGCCGACGCAGATCGCGCCGTTTGTAGCAAACGGGCTGGACCGGGAACCTGGCCCCCGAAGGACCAATAGGAGGCGGACAGGCGGCAGACGCGGGCTCGCTGGCCGTGGCACGGGTGGTGTCGCCGTTCCCACGCGCAGTCGGCGCGGGCCCACGCTCGGTTGTTTGGCGCTGACGGCGCGGATTCCCGAGGAGATCCTGCCCCCCTGCTAGCAGCGCCGGATCCCGAGGTTGATCCGCTGGGCAGGTCTGCCGCTGTCACGGGAGGTGATCCCGAGGCTGATTTGCTCCCTGGTTCGGGGCACATGAAATATGGCCCTTGTACATCATTTTCTTCATCATTTTCTGATCCGTTTTCTCCTACAACATCACACAACTTGTGCACAGTGGTTTGAGGGTTAGTCAACATATGATCATCATGGTTTCGTTCCCCTTCATCGAGGCTAGTAAGAGAGGATGGTAGAAGGAGGATTTCTTTACGAAGCAAAGCACCGGCGTTGGGGTGTAGATCAGCGAATGGAAACTTGTTCTCATCGAACACAACATCGCGAGAAATGTAGACACGACCTGTAGAAACATCTAGGCATTTAACCCCCTTGTGTTGTGCATTATACCCAAGGAAAACACACTGTTTAGATCGGAACATGAGTTTGCGAGAGTTGTAGGGACGGAGATTGGGCCAGCATGCACACCCAAAGACACGTAGAGATGTGTAGTTGGGTTTGCATTGAAGAAGCCGTTCTGTGGGAGTTTCATTGTTTATGACACGGCTTGGGAGCATATTGATGATATGAACGGCAATGAGAAACGCTTCATCCCAAAATTTTAGAGGCATGGAAGCACCTGCTAGGAGTGCAAGGCCAACTTCAACTATATGCCTGTGCTTACGTTCGGCAGAGCCGTTTTGCTGGTGAGCATGAGGGCATGACACATGGTGTGAAATGCCAAGTGTTTGGAAAAAGGAATTTAATTTCTCGTATTCCCCTCCCCAGTCAGATTGAACATCAATGATCTTGCTATCAAACTTACGCTCAACAAGTGCTTGGAAATTTTTGAACACTTGAAAAACTTCGGATCTTTTCTTGAGAAGATAGATCCAGGAGAATTTGCTGTAGTCATCAATAAAACTGACATAGTATGTGCGTCTACCAACAGAACTAGGAGCAGGGCCCCAAACATCAGAAAAAATTAATTGCAATGGTTGAGTAGAGACACTTGTAGAAATAGGATATGGTAATTGATGACTTTTTGCTCTTTGGCAAGAATCACATATAGTTTCAATATTGCGCTCACCAACAAACGGGAGCTTATTTTTCCTAAGCAAACGTTCAACAAGAGGAAAAGAAGCATGGCCTAAACGATCGTGCCAACATGTTAACGAGAGTTTAACAACACCGTAGGCTTGTTTATTGAATCTCATAAGCTCCGGAATCAACGGGTAAAGCCCTCGAATGCATCTACCTCGATAGAGTACCTTCTTCGTGGCCTGATCCTTTATCAAAAATAAAAAAGGATGGAATTCAATAAAGACATTATTTTCAATGGTAATGCGATGAACGGATAGGAGATTTTTGTTGGCACTAGGAACATGCAAGATTTTCCGAAGATGAATTTTACGAGAAGGGGTACGTATAACCGAGTGACCAATGTGACGTATGCTCATACCTGCACCACTGGCGGTGTGAATCTGGTCCTTCCCATGATACTTCTCACGGAGGGTCACCTTCTCTAGCTCACCCGTGAGGTGATTGGTCGCGCCACTGTCAAGGTACCAGTTGGTGTCGACGCCATAGGATCGTTCAGCGGCAGCGGCAACCTTGTCATCATCTTCAGAGGAGGCATCGTCTTCATCGAAACGATACTAGCGGTCTTTCGCGGTGTGGCCTGGCTTACCGAAGATTTGGCAGCGAACGGCATCAGGACGTGAACGACCCGAGCCGCCGCGGCGACCCCTGTTGTTGGTGGAGATGGGGCGACCGCCGCGGGAGCCGCCGTTGTTGGTGTTGCCGCTGCTGTTCTTGCCCTTGGCGTGAGGAGGACCGCGGTGACGTGAGGAGTAGCCACCACGCCCGCGAGTCACTGCGTTTGCCGACGACTTGAAGCCGCCGCCAACGATGTGGTACTGGGCGACGCGCTGGTCGAAGTTGCTCAACATGGAGTAGAGCTCATCGAGGGACACCGGCGTGACGCGAGCATCCAGGGCCGAGACGAGTGGCTGGTAGTCCATGTCCAGCCCGTGAAGAAGATATGAGATCAGCTCATCGTCCTGGATGGGCTTGCCGGCGGCGGCGAGCTCATCAGCAAGGCCACGCATGGCGGCGAAGTAGGCGGCCACCGATTGGTTCCCTTTCTGCGCATTGATCAAGGCAGTACGGATGTTGTTGACGCGGCTCAAGGACTGCGACGAGAACATACCTGCGAGCGCTGTCCACAGAGCATGCGCGGTGGTGACCGCGGTGACCGCGACGAGCACCTCTTTTGTGAGGTTGTTGAGCAGGTAGCCCAGAACCTGCTGGTCCTCACCCAGATGGGATGGAGAGGGTTGAGCTCGGTCGACTCCTTCCCCTCCTTGTCCTTGGTGACGAGAAGGCGGGGCGGCTCCGTCAGGGTGCCGTCGACGTAGCCATAGAGGCCGGCTCCCCTCAACTGCGGCGAGATTTGGGTACGCCACAGGACGTAGTTCGTCCGGGAGAGCTTCTCCGTGACCTGACCGCTTAGGTTGGATTGGGTGGCACTGGAGGAAGACATGGCTGGCACTAGAGGAGATCAAGAGCTAGGGTTTTGGAAGAGGAGGCTCTGATTACCATGTGCGTTAGGCAGAAACGTCTTGCCTCGACCTGAGGCGACGTGCTACGTGTTTATAGGCAGGGGCGCACCTCCCTGAAGCGCATACATCGTTGAGATATTACAGGAGGTTTACATCTTGCAGAAGAAGAGATAGAATTAGTTACAGGAGATAGGAAGAGAACTTAAACTGATAATCTATCCTATATCCTGAGCCTTGGACACCAAGTCTCTAACCCATGCGTGACATGTACGTGACACAATATGTTGTGTTTGACAGTTGGAACTATTAATCTTGTTAATTATTGGATATGTGTCAACATGGAGGGCGTGTGTGCTAATTAGCTAGGGCTAATTGTTGCCCAACTTACATGACTGTCAATGATGATAACTGTGAAAGGGCATCTGGAATTGAACCTGTCAAGTTATTGTTTGACAAATCCCTGCAAGATGTGGAAACAATATATTTAGTTTATTGAAGCTTGGGTTGCTGAGAAGTACAGACAGGGATTAGGCCAAATAAATCCAGAACTCTGACGTACAAGTATTGGAGAGCCTTTAGATGCGCGAAAGATGATGATATATCACTCTTTAGACCACTGGAGGACAGGTTTCTACAAAAAGCACATAATAAAAGGATCAGCTTCATTTTCCATAGCTGTATATATACAGAAGGTAATTTTTTGATCTACTCTGACAACACTCATGTTTGCCCAATTTTTTTCAAAATAGATAACTTTGTTGTTGGTCTCAGGTAAAGTGTTATGACCTTAATCATCCCATCACAAAATAATCAAAAAAACCATACTGTTTTTTTTTCAATTGAAAGCTTCAAAATCAGAAGTAGAATAAAAGATAGAAAATTCAAGAGTGAACTTTACATGACATGTGTGTATGTGTGGAAAACTTACAAAAGATGTGAGCATTGATGACAAAATTATATAAAAATTAAAAAAAATTACAAAAACATAAATATTATGAAGAACAAGCTAATTACAGGAAACCCAAAAATACTTTAAAAACAATGATAAAAAATACAAAAGTGTATGTTTATAATTTATTTCTGACTTCTCTTGAATTCCTCAAACTGGGGAATACTGATCTTGATTTTCCCCTTTCTCATGTAAAACATTACATGATTTCCAATATTTGAATATATATATATGAATTACTTACATGCTTGTGATCCTTGGAGGGTTGGCAGCGGCATAGCTGCAGTTCAACCCATCCCAGGCCATAGTCCTGGGAAAGCATGGGTCACCCATCCAGTTCTTTCGTACCCCGTACTTGGCCTTAATCACCATGGCGGCAGATGCTGAGCTCATGCATCCATGCATTCATTCATATCAGAGTCCTAGTAGTAGTTGCACATAGTGGATTGATGGATAGATCATAGATCAGATGAATTACCGTCCTGGGAGTCGGTGCCAAGGTTGGTGGTGGGTATGACATAGTACACCTCGACGGCGTTCAGAATGGGCGGCAGCGTCGAGTTTGCGGTGGCGTTGATGGAGAAATTGTAGCCGCTATGCCGGCTGGGCTTGGTATCATAAATCGCATTGCTGATGAGGTGCTCCGGCGTGAAGCCCGTCGGGTACGCGAGCTCATCATTCAGGTTGATGTAGAACTGGCGCAGCTCGCCGTTGCTGGCGTTGAGGAGCTGCAGCTCAGCGAAGTGCAGGATGGCAACGTACCCCGGCCGGGACGGGTCGTCGTCTCGGGGCTCCGCGTCTAGGGACTCCCAGCCGAACCAGATGTTCTCGGAGGCGTTCCGCGTCACAATCGCCGTCTGCATCACCTTCCATGGCACCTCGAAGAGGTCGTCGCCAATGCCGTACACTCTCTCGGTCGTCGAGATCTCTGCCCAAATCGTGGCGTCGAACCACGGGTACCGCAGCCGGTCGTGTGGATCATCGGGGTACCTTATGGTGCCCGTTTTGTTTACCGGGGCGGCGTTCAACCTGGCCAGCATGACCAGCCCCTGCTCGGCCGTCGCCTGTGGGTAGAACGTCCTCTTCAGGGGCCTCAGGTCCAGACTGGAGATGAAGGGCGTCCCGCTGCCGGTATTCACCAGGCACACCTGCAGCAGGTCGTTTGGCACGATGATGATGGCCTCCACCGTCGCCGTGTTGCCCTGGTCCGCCCCCCACGTCGACATGTTCACCGTCTTCCAGAAGTTGACGCCGATGTGGAGGTCGAATGACGCGGGCGGCCTGTTGAGGCCGTCGTAGTTTCCATAGAGGAAGCTGGCGCGGATCAGGTACTTGAGGCCGGACACCAGGGACCGGAGCGTGTAGCAGTTGCGCATGCCATCAGGGAAGCTCCGTAGGTTGTGGCCGCGCCTGGAGAACCCGAGGTACTCGGCTGAGATGTTGTAGTTCATGCCAGCGTCGGTGAAGCCGGCGTCCGAGACGTATGCCAGCGTCGTCGTGTCGTCCACGTAGCTTGCCTCCTCTGCTAGCCCGCAGTCTATGCTGATGAAACCTGCCCGCCGCGCACATATTTATGTGCTAGCTGAGAGCCTGAGACCGAGAGAAAGAGATAGAGAGAGAGATACGATGTAAGATACCTCTGCTGTCAGGCTGGGCGAGAGATTGGAGTACGCCGGCGGCAAGGAAGAGAAGCAGCAGCCACCGTCGGGGTGCCATTGTTCTCCGTGTGCTGATTGCTTCACGTGCATACAAAGTTACAAACAGCTAATGGCGCAACATCATCATCCTAAATTCATGATATACGTGCCCTAACATTAATATATAAATGTCAATTTGACTCTACGAGCCAGTTACATCCAATGATCACATCATCAAATTGACATTAATGTTTATCCAAGTCATCACACACCTAATATACAACTTGCTTGGTGACATACTTCCAACGTAAGACTTACGAAATTTTACACAGTTGCCAATTGTCAAACAACCCATAATTTTGTAGAAGTTAGGGAGAGATTAACGTGGCACTATTTCGTACGGTAAATATCATATAAAAAACCAACATAAGATGTACATTAATTGTTATGGTGTATCCTGACACAAATTTACACACATGAGTTAAAGTATTTTGAAAGAGAATTATCGTTAAAGGTACGTTTGAAAACTGAATTTGGCTCTCTTGTCCGCACCAATATTTTAACCAAATATGATGATATGATGCATGGCTTATGAAATAAAATAACATGGGAGAAGAGTGGTACAAAAATGTGTACCTTCTACTGGAAAGTCTTCCTGTTTTATGTTTTAACCAGTCAACATACCCTAACGATTGTCCACAAAGATAAACAATACCAACTTGTTCATGTTGCTAACAAGATAATGCGGGGAAGGTCACATGTACTGTCTAGATTAGCTGCTTGTTTGTCTCTTGCCGTGTTTGATAAGCTGGCTTATTAATTACTTGAGGCCGGTCATTGTAGCTTGCAATTCAACACGCATTATACTTGTAAATCAGTAACTAATTGACAGTTAATATAAATTAGCAGCTAGATATGTGGCATCATCTGTGTCTTGTTACGTAATATAAGCTTATCCTGTGTCTTGTTACGTAATATAAGCTTATCTCTACATGATTTACATATATGTCGACAAGTTGTTACAAAGAAAATTATATGCCGACAACAAATGGTTTGTAGATGTTCGTGGTGCGTTAGGCATGTGATAACTGTTTTTGACTCTTTTGGACTCCAATTGGCAAAATGAAGTGAAGAATGGTTAAGACTTCGATTTGTCACAAGCAAAGGAACCGGTAATAACTAGGATTGCCATCTCTTGCAGGGACGTTAAAATCGACTTCAAGAGGACCAAGTACTGGTCAAATGCGATTCTCAAAAAAAAAAAGAGTACTGGTCACATGCGCCGTTTTAATGCTAAATATGATGATATGATGTATGGCATATGACAGAAAATGACATGGGAGAAGAGTGGTACAAAAATGTGTACCTTCTACTAGAAAGTCTTCCTGTTTTAACCAGTCAAGGTACCCTAACCATTGTCCATAAAGTTAAACAATTCCAACTTGTTCATGTTGCCAAGAAAATAATGCGGGGGAAGATCACATCTACTATCTAGCTTAGCTGCTTGTTGTTTGTCTCTTGCCGTGTTTGGTAAGCTAGCTTATTACTTGAGGCCGGTCATTGTAGCTTGCAATTCAACACGCATTATACTTGTAAATCAGTAACTAATTGACAGTTGATATTAATTACTTTCTCCGTCTCATAATATAAGAGCGTTTTTTGACACTACACTAGTGTCAGAAAACGCCTTACATTATAGGACGGAGGGAGTAGCAGAGCCAGATAGAACGGTATGATCCATGTGACTTCACGGAACATGAACTTATCCATATATACATGATTTACATATATGTCGACAAGTTGTTCAAAAAAATTATATATGTCGACAGCAAATGGTAGTGATGGTCATGGTGCGTTTGGCGTGGGATAACTGTCCTTGACTTCTTTGCACTACAATTGGCAAAATTAAGTGAAGAGTGGTTAAGACTTGGATTTATCTCGAGCAAAGGAACCAGTAATAATTAGGATTGCCATCTTTTGCAGGGAAATTAAGATCGACTTCACGAGGACCAAGTACTGGTCGTCAACTGCACTTTTATGCTCACTAGTTAGGAATCGTGTGTTGCCATGGAAAAATAAATATTTATTTAGAGATTTTGTTGGGCTGATCACCGCATGTGTGCACGCCTGAGATGAAGGGGGGGAAGGTGATGTTTAACACCTGTGACGGTTTGATAGTAAAGATTATTGCTTGTCCTGCAGTCCTACTCGCTCATAGTAAAGATTACTCGCTCATAGATGTGCGTCACAATGAAACAATAGACGTTTTTATTTGGCATTATGATCAGGTCTTCTTTCTAGCAACCAGATCAAGAAACATCATGGCCCCTCCAATGGCCCATGTACATTGTGTGCTGAACAAGAGGATGCCTCGCATATCTTCTTCGAGTGCACTCTGCACGTTTCATGTGGGGATCCCTTCATCTTGGTGTTATGCAACGCGCTCGTAGGTTCGTCTATTCCTGTTTCGCTGTGCTGGCACGTTAGGAACAAACTTACTATCAAATGACTTACCGTGTTCTGTAATCGCTAGTGATATTCTATGGGCCTGCGTCAGTCACTGGAAGTGTTTGGTGGCCGTGTGGGGCTTTATTTCTAATGCCTAGCAGGCGCCTTCTGTCTAAAGTAAAACAAAGACGGTGGTACACTCATTCATCCGTCGTGTGAAAGTAGAAATATGGAACGAAGGGTGCTCCCTTGGGAAACAATGCACTACCCATGAGAAAGATCGATAAAGGAAAACAATGCAATATTCCTAGACAAGGTGACAGTATATGATCTCACCGAGACGAGATCAACCATGCAAGACACGGTTGGTTGGTTACGTCAGGTTAAGACTTAGAGGTGTACGCACAGATAATTAAGAGCAACTTGTCTCAGTTGCTTGTAAGATAATGCATGTCAGTCGGCATCCTCGGTGTTTTCTGTTCTTTTCTTTTCCGGTGTACTGAGAGTAAAAAGAGAGTGGATAATTGTCGGGAGTTCCTGTTCCGCGCATAGCTCGATAGAAGCAAACGCGCAGCTCGCACATATTGGACCGGCCCAATTAGTGACCAGGCTTATTTTTTATAGGGGAACCAGGCTTATTTTCTGCACTAATTTTACCCTATAAAGCTTCGTTATACATGCATGCATGCCTGTGGTCATGTATTTGGTTGGGTAGTCCGTACCCGATCTCTATGCCACAACTGGTGTCTGTTAAGATGAATGACTCGGTTCTATCCCAGACTTGTGTCATGGTAAATCAAGCGACATGTCGATCCCATGTTTCTTCCTGTGTCTGATTAGTTTTTCTGTTGTTGTTTTTGAGAGCAATAGTCGGACAGTATGTTCTTGCCGGGAGTTAAATCTGTGCGATTTTCTCAGTTCTTTTTCTACTAGTATAAGTTATGATTGCTGAGTTGGAGGCAGCATCACAGCAAGTTATTTCAGTGATTTTGTCTGCTTCATTTGCTTTCTAACACACAATTTTTTTTCAGATCCATTGGAGGCTGCGTCGCGGGAAAAGTGACGGTGATGACTATTGAAGCTAACATGCCAGGTTCTGCACATGGTACTCGGTATGATGGAACTACACTCCGCTCCATCGAGTTGTACATGTCCATATATTCCTGTAAACTTAGCAAAGTTTACAAAGTTAAGAATTTGAAAAATATCTCATATCCACTATAATTTGGCAAGGAGAGAATAAATAACAACATGATTGAGAATCTCACAGAGACTTAAAGAAAACAACAATTATACAAAGAGGTATTCAACGTGCTGTCGGGCCTGGATCGGTGGCCAATGTTGGTATCCTCAGCTCCGTTTCAAGTGCAGTGTTACTGCTCACGTTGGTGGACTGCGCACTAGCGTAACAATTGTAATTCTCGTCGCCGCTGCTGCCACCGGTGTGGAAGCTAGGAGCGGCCCTCCTCGAGCTCCACACACTCATGTAGCCGCGCCACCACGTTGGCCATGGTGGGCCGCTGTGCTGGCCCCTGTGCGGTGCATTTGAGTGCAAATCTCGGCCACCTTCCACACGCCGTTGATATCATAACCACCCTGCATTCGCGCGTCCACCACGCCCTCCATGTTGCCGCGCGCCAACCGCTGCCTTGCCCATTGGACGATGCTTATGGGCTCTGGGTCCGAAAGAATGGCTGGTTTCCCGGTGACCAGCTCCAGAAGCACCACTCCAAAGCTGTACACGTCGCTCTTGGTCGTTGGCTGCATCGTGCTCCCGGTGATCAACGTACCCAGGAGTAAAAGCGAGCGTGTTCGTGAAAAGATTGGTGTTGTTGTGATAGTCAAAGGCTTTCGTCAAGCCAAAATCGGCGATCTTGGCCTCTAGCCTGGCATTCAGCAGAATGTTGGTGGCCTTGACATCCCTGTGGATGAGAGGCGGGTTGCAACCCGTATGCATGCAGATACTCCAACCCTACACATGGCAAGAACATCAAATGCACGCCCAATAGCAATAATTTGCCTCTGGTGAATACAAAATTAGGCCATAACTATTGAAGAGCAGCAATAAGCTGCTCTGGATTTGAGCGTGCACCTTGTGCAGATTCAAGTGCGTTTTTGAGTCTCTGCTTCCATGGTAAACATCCTCCATTGCGTCCACTTGCTACAAATACAATAACAGCGCATTTGTCCGAATTAATAGAAAGTACCTCAGGTGAACCACTAGGGCGACTTGCGCATTCACTACATGAGTTGAAAGCCAAATCCTTTTTGTTAGCCGTAGTTAGTATTCATACCTGCAATGTGCTCTCGCAGGGTCCCTTGTGCCATGTACTCGTACACAAATGCCATATACTCCCGATCCTTGCAGTAACCAATCATCGATACAAGATTCTTGTGATGTATCTGGGTTAAAATTTGGGCCTGCACAAGCACATCAAAATTTCTCATCAAAATCACGCATTTCTGCCAAGAGTTGACGGCACATGCTGTTAAAGGATCTGGTCCATCGCACCTCTGCGAGGAACTCCTTTACGCCTCACTACTAGAAAAACCACTACTAATGGCGCACCTAATTTGGCTATTAATGGCGCATCTGTGGTGCGCCATTAATAGCACGCCATTAGTAATTTTTACTAATGGCGCATCAGGTGGTGCGCCATTAGTATCTGGTATACTAATGGCGCACCACCTGGTGCGCCATTAGTAGATGCGAGGGTGCGGCATTAGTATGCCTACCAGGGGGCATGTATAACCAGGTGCTTTGGCATACTAATGGCGCACCACCTGGATGCGCCATTAGTAACCGCGGCATACTAATGGCGCACTACCCAGTGATGCGCCATTAGTAACCATGGCATACTAATGGCGCACTGACAAGTGATGCGCCATTAGTATGCTTTGTCATACTAATGGCGCACTGTCATGTGATGCGCCATTAGTATGAATATTAGGGTTTTTTATTTTTTATTTTCTGTTTTTTGCACAGGTTACAAAATGTATAATTTGACAAAATATAGACAGCACATATCAACAATAGATTCATCAGATACAATAGAAGATTAGTCTTTGAATACAATTCATCATATTAGTCTCCGAATACAATTCATCATATTAGTCTCCGAATTGAAAAGACCGAACAAAGATAGAACATTATATTACAAGTCTCGAGACCGCGAGTAGCGAGTTTGTCTTCACATTACAAGTCGATATCGATCATCTAAACTACCATCACATAGAAGAGAGCTGCGGTCATCACGATGAGCATCATCACGATGAAACTCGTCTTCATCTGGTTCCTCCAACGCTCCCTCCCCTCTCCGCTAGATAGCGGGCGTATCTAGATTCGGCCTCGGCCCTAGTGGTGTACCCTTTGTAACTGTTACCGCTGAATCGGTGAACCTGTCTCCGACACTCCTCCCGATCATCGTAGACTCCGGGAACCTTACCCTTGTACACGACATACGTCGGCATCGCTATGCACTAGCCAAACGAAACATTAGTACCAATTCACAGACAATACATAAGCAATATATAAGTATGCAACAGAACGATCGGAAGAGAAAAGCAAGACATTAATAGCATCGATTACATCTAAGTTGAACGACTCTAAAACCAAAGAGACATACTACAAGTTCATTAAAGTTTAATTACAACATGAGCCAATCGATGTTTCAGAACTAGACAACTCGACTCAAGGGACGGAGGCGTGGATGAAGCCGCCGTCTATCGTGGGAGTCATGAAAGAACGGGCGTTGTCATCCTGCATTTGTAGCATTGTGTCGATGTCACCGTTGGACGGTTGATTTCTGAGGTAGAACTGCCCCGAGCTCTGAAGGACATCTTGATGGATGATTTCCATAAACTCCATTTGGATGCGAAAGAATTCTTGTCGGAGGTCCGCGTCTGGATTGCCGACACGCTCGCGGCCCAATCTTGGAGTTTACTCGGTAGCGAAGTTGATGATGGTCCCGTCGATCGCCCGCATGTGATGGATGGCGTAGTAGGCACCCTTCGACCGCCAGCGGCTGCTTGACGCAGCGTAGCGTCGTATTGTGGGAGAACACGTGCTTGCCGTACTTACGAATAGGCCTGGTGAAGGTGCCTCCAGATTTGGCGTAGCCGGGTAGAACATCATCAAGAACCTTCTTGACATGTGTGTAGTCTACGTTCGACTGACGGTCCGGGTCGAAATTCGTGGCCTTGGAATATTTGGTGCTTAGGAGGATGAGCGTGCAACGTGTGTCACTGCAGAAAACACGGAATGTTAAAAGAAAAAGCGATCGAAATGTAAGAATTCATATGTTACGGGCGGTTGAGGGAGGACTTACTCGGGAAAGTAAGGCACGAGGAAGTTATCCTTATCTTGGTTTGCCGAATGACGCCTTCGAGGTAAGAACTTCGCGACTTGCGGTCCCAGCGCTGCCCAAGAACTTGGCACGCATGTAGAAGGGGTCGACTATCGCGATGTCCGGGTCTTGTCGAGAATGATCCGCATCTCCATACTCAGCGAAAATAGCCGAACAAAGGTGTAGTGCAGCGGATGAAGGTTCAACATAGCGTGGATGTCATCAAGACGCAGGACGATCGTACGCCCGATGGAGTTATCCACAAATCCCTTGCCCTCTGGCACCTTGGCCGCGAAAACCGGGTATGCCACATCCTTCTCCCTGAGACGCAGCTTCTCCAAAGAAAGAACACTGTCATGCAGACTCCGCATAGCACCGGTTGCAGCATTGAGCATATTTGTCGGTAGCATCGCCCTACCCGCCACATGCACCCTCCTCGAGATATCCTGCGGTGAAGGTGGCCCGTCCCGAGCACGGATCGTACTCGGTGCCGGCTGGCTCGCACCCTTCTTAGTCTTTCTTTTGCGTGCCTTCTTCTTCTCCTGTAATGGGACCGAGTTTTGCTCACAGACCGCCTTCTTGAGTGTGTTGGGGCTGATAATATTTCGCACCTCGCCTATCTGAGGCTCGGTGAAGTCGGCAGCTGGAGGCGTCTCCTAAGAGCTGAACGCCAGACGGCGCCTGTTGCAACTTGGCTTCTCCAGCGATGCGAGCTAGATCGCACACGTCTTTTGTTGGGTTTGGTTCTTGAGAAGGAGGCCCCATGAAGTCGCCATCGTACCCATGCTCGGCAAAGTACTGATCGACGTTGCCAAATGTATCATAGTCGTCGTCGTCGTCGTTCTGATCCTGTGCCATATGCATGTTTGGATCCAGTGGCATAGGGATGTCCGGCACCGTTACGGCGGTCTTGCCATGGGGCCGACTTGGCGCCGGCACGACTGGCGGTGTTGTCTTTGGGGTGGTGTCCCCCGCCCCCAAACGAATCTGGCTCTTCGGCCAAAGCAGGGGCCAGCTCAGGCAGGCGCTGAGGGTCATCACGTCATCATCGTCGGCCCCGACGGGTCGATTCGGAGGTAACAAGTCGTCGCAGCCTGGCAGCACCCGAACCAGTTGAACCCTAAACAAGTTGGGTGGCATCTGGGTACCGTGGAACAAGGGTTGCCCGGTTGAACGATTTTGCCCTTGGCGACATCGACCAACTCGTTGTTCACGTAGTGGAGGAGAGTGCACGGAACATCGGCGGCGCCCTGCGAAAACATGTAGGGCGTCAGGGATGCCCAGTCAATGGCAAGGAGATGAAGTCCTCGGCCGAGAGAGGCTTAATTAGTTACCGTGATGATGGCGTCGAGCTCGGCTAATGTAGAGCACCGCCAACGGCGGGCGTGCAGTTGACGGAGGGGCCGCTTGCTGCAGAGGTGCCTGCCGGTGAAGCAACTACATCATACATTAGCAGCAGTTCATAGCAAAACTAGATGAATGTTTGGCCTCTTGATAAAAAACCATACATCAGCAGCATCACATACATCATACAGGATACAGCAGCAATTGATCAGCAGCATGTTGATGACTTCTAATTTAACAAAGTATCCTATTATTTTACCCTAATGAGACTAACCAACTGTTGAGGAGTTTGGCATATCTTCATTTTGCACCACAAATATATTTGAAAAAAAACTTTTACACGTGTGAAAATCTTCTCTACAAATATGAGAAAATAGATATAACTTGGGTCGCCATGTATCTCTGCCATTGATCATCAAAACTAAATCAATATAAGAAAATATGGTGAAAACTAAATCAGACAAGATATTTGAAAACATTGCATTGTTTCAAGATGAACAAAAAGAGTCAATGCAGTGTTTAGTATTAGCAATGACTAAGCCAACATTTTCCCCAAACAAATGTATGGTAAGTTGTCAAGATTCCTCCACATCACATTGTGTCCATTTGATGTTCCAATATTGTTAGAATGCACGCGTTTCTGTACTGGTGTAGTCAAATATACTCTTTTTTACCGCAGTTTAATCATTGAACAGCAGAGGGGTAGTGCAGTATTAGATGATATACCTGTAATCGATGACCTTCCCCTCGCGCTGACCTTTCGAATTTAACCTGTTACGCAGGTCCAAGTGATTTCTTGGTTTCTCCTGCATTAAGAGAAATTCAGGACAGTGGACAATCAATGAATGGCCCTGGTTACAAGAAACTGGAAGAAACACATAACCATCAAATAATACTAGCAGAAATCAAGCACCTAAACAATGGCAACTGAAAGACAGGATTTTTTACTCACACTTGATATTCCAATCTCTAGCTCAGCCTGCAAAAACAAGATCGAACGACACATCAGATCTTCTGCTACTGCAATGTGCCTCTGAAACACAGACCGCTGAATCTACTACGTCTGCACTAAATCCATGTGATGTAGAGGAATGCTGACAACTTACCATACATTTGTTTGGGGGAAAATGTTGGCTTAGTCATTGCTAATACTAAACACTGCATTGACAAGATACTAAACACTGCATTTGAAAATATGGTTCATGTAAGTCTGAATCTAGTCAGAACTACCCCTCTGCAAGCTTCAGCATAGTCTCCAAGGTTTATCTCAGTTCTCATATCACAAGTGTGACAAAAAGTGGATACAAATTGCACAACAATCGCAAAATAAAATTCAGCTACAATCCCCACATCTGAAACACTTCTTGCTCTTACCACAGAACTCAGTGAACTTCGATGCTATCTTCCTCCTAGCAATGAAACTGGTAGTAAGGGCACCAGCATATCTCCCGGGCTTTGAAAATGGGCTTAGATTAAGTGGGGAAAAAAGAGAGCATAATCTATGCATCATTTATACCAGTCAATTCGATCACTGACACATGGGACACATCTGACCATCTAGGACAGTAATAACTCCATAAACTTACTAATCAACCATAAGTCTGTCTACAAACTAACCAACCAAAAATTTCACGAATCAACAAGAACGTCTTGCCAGGCCTGTGACAGGCCACACGATTTAACTCAAAAGAGCAGCCTACACTTTGGAACAATAGGATTTATTTATTGAAAGGAAATCACCTTGGAGGCAAAGAATGGCAGCTCTGTTACGGTTGATTGGACAAAAGAGCACTCTACAATGTCAGGAACACCGTTGAGCCCCTTCAAGCATGCATCTCCAAAAACTGCACCAGCATATCTGGAAAAACAAAAGATAAAATACTTATCAGCCAAAACCAAATAATGCAAAAGAGTCCAGTCTAAAACCACTTGATATCTTCTCTGTTTTTCTAAATAGCTGGCAGTCTGTATGGTTTTTGCTTTCAATTTTAGTGAGTTGGTTTCATCAATGAAATCAAGATTCAACTTCATTTCATCAAAAAAGAAAAGAAAATATTCCTGAAAGCATGCTGACACAATAAAGTTATGCACACTTCTGTTGCTCTGAACTTAAATTGATGCCATCATTGCTTAAGACCATGATCTTTTGGTACCATTTTTGGGAACACAGGCATGGATAATATCCTTCAACTAGGTTGGTAGTATGGACATTCTGTCTAAAACTGACTTTTGGAGATCATGCTTGCTTTATCAGTCACATTTTCGCACAAGACTAGACTTAAGATGTTGTAGTAACTAGGAATACTAATTCTTATCCGATGAAAAACCCCTTCTGTTCTGTCCAATATAAGAAAAAAGGAAGCTTCTGCTCTGTTAACAAGAAAATGAGAGGAGGGGGACGGGAGGAGGGGGAGGAGGAGGGGAGCTCACGGGGTGGTGGTGCTCGGCCAGTGGTCGGGCGGGTCGAGGTGGGGCAGCGCGTCGGGCGGGTCGAGGTGGGGCAGCGGCGTGGGCGGGTCGAGGCGCGCTGGGCGGGCGGGCAGCGCCGAGGCGGAGTCGGGCGGCGCTGGGCGGCGGGTCGCGCCGAGGCGGCGCTGGGCGGCGGGGTCAGGCCGAGGCGGCGCTGGGCGGCGGGTCGGCCGAGGCGGCGCTGGGCGGCGTCGAGGTGGCGGGACGGTGGCGTCGAGGGAGGCGGGCGAGGGAGAGGGAAGGCGAGGAGGGCGAGGGAGGGAGAGGGCGAGGCGAGGGCGAGGGTCAGGCAGCGGCGGCGGCGGCGTGGATCGAGAGGAGAGGGAACCGCGAGGGGAGAGGGAAGGGGATCGGGCGAAGGGGAGAGGGCAGGGGATCGGCACAATACTAATGGCGCACCTCACCGTGGTGCGCCATTAGCATGTCCACTAATGGCGCACCTCACCGTGGTGCGCCATTAGTATTTTTTATTTCAACTCGAGCCGAAAGGTTATGTAGTACCGTAACCTATCCATGTCAAGCCCACTCTACTAGCTCGATTGGTCACCGCCAGTTCTCACACCAGAGGTCCTGGGTTCGACTCCTGGCTCCACAAATTTTTTAGCATTTAAAAAGCTGTTTGATACTTATTTATGTTTAAATATGTTCAAACTTGTTTAAATAATAACCGTACTATTTTTTATAAGACAGTAGCATTTAAAAGCTGTTTCATACTTATTTTTTATTAGACGGCAGTGCTGGGTGCGGGGTCGGCGACGGCGGTTGAGTAGGGGAATCGAGGGTGCGGGGGTTTCGGCGGCCGGTGGACTGGGGGTGCTCGGCGAGGGGACGGATCTGGCGAGGTGGGATAGCGATCGAGATGGAGGGGGGTCGAGGTGGGCTCCACAAATTTTTTAGCATTTAAAAAGCTGTTTGATACTTATTTGTGTTTAAATATGTTCAAACTTGTTTAAATAATAACAGTAATATTTTTTATAAGACAGTAGCATTTAAAAGCTGTTTGATACTTATTTTTTTTATAAGACGGTCTTGGGTGCGGGGTCGGCGACGGCGGTTGAGTAGGGAATCGAGGGTGCGGGGGTCGGCGGTGGCAGTGGACTGGGGGTGCTCGGCGAGGGACCGGATCTGGCGAGGTGGGATAGCGATCGAGATGGAGGGATCAAGATCGAGTGTCCATGAAATTTAAAAATATTCATGATAGTTCAAAAAGTACCCATGAAATACAATCGAGAAATGAAGGCTACGATTTAAATACAATCGATCTTAGCAAGCTATCTGTTCACAATCTTCTTGCCCTTCTTTTTCGCAAATGGAGTTCTTCAGTGGAACGGACGTCCTTTAGGTAGGGTGGTCCTGCTTCTTCTTGTGGTGTATGCTGCTACTTCATCATCGTCGTCATGTTCGATCCTCGGTCGCCGTGCTTGTCGAAGTCTTGCTCATTGGCTACTCCATCCATTCCGATGATCTTCCTTTTGCCTCTCCTCACGACAACACGACTGGGCTTTGGCGGGTCGGTAATGAAGAAGCATTGGTCCACTTGGAAAGCCAGTACCCATGGCTCATTTTTCGCGGTGAGTTTTGCGCCATGATCTTGGATTTGGCTTCGGGTATAACCATGGTGGTGAAATACCGGTCTTCTTTTATGACGTTCTTGGCCCATCGACACGGAACATCGGGACCTTCTCTCCAGCGTAGCTCAGCTCCCAGATCTCCTCGATCCTTCCGTAGTATCTGTCCTTGTCGTTACGGTGTAGGATTCCATCGTTACCCGGAGTTCTGATAACCATCGCTCTTCATGTCCTTGGCCTCGGTGTAGAATGTGTAGTCGTTGATATCGTGACGCCTCATAGGTCATCAGGTTGTGCTCGGCGCCTGTGACAAAGGCGAATATGAGTTGTTCTTCCGCGGAAGAATCCTCATGTAAAGGGTACGACGAAGCTTCTGCTTGAACCAACGCGTGAAACATGAGTTGTGCTCTTTGAGTGTATCTCCGTCCGTCCTCTGTTGGCCTCGGTCATTGTACGTCTTTTTAATAAAGGTTTTGTGCTCTACCACCCAAGGATCGACCACGTCTATGTGTTGTAGAGCGACTAGGTTTGCTCTTTCAAAGTCGGCGAGTCGACCCTCGAAGTCGACATGCATTTCGCGGCGACCCTCACGGTGACCCCATCCAGCGAGCCTGCCGAGGTGCCTGTTAACGGGCAGACCAACGGGGTTCTCGATGCCTAGATAATTCGTGCAGTAGGAGATGCACTCTTGATCGAAAGCCCCTGGCTATGCTTCCTTCGGGCGTGACATGTTGCGAACGTATCCTTTGATGACACCATTCATCCTTTCGAGCGGCATCATCTTTGTGCAGGAGCGTCGGCCCGAGTTGGATGATATCCTCCACTATATGGACCAGCAGATGCACCATAACATCAAGAATGCGGGCGGAAGTACATCCCAAGCTCGCATAGTATCACCATGATCTCTTCCTGTAGCCTTCTAAGTTGCCTCACGCCAATCGACTTCCGAGAGATGACGTCGAAAAAGTTGCATAGGCCAAATAGCGTTTCACGGACGTGCGCATCCATGATCCCACGGATTGCAACTGGAAGTATCTGCATCATCAGCACGTGACAGTCGTGAGACTTCATCCCGCTGAACTTCTGCTTCATTTGGGTCTAGGTATCTGCTTATCTTCCCAGCGTAATCGTAAGGAAGTTTTACTCCTAGGAGGCAGGTGAAAAACTGCTCGATCTCCTCGACTTAGAGTGAAGCACGCGGAGGGTAGTCATTTCCGGTCTTCTTGGCCTTTTTGCCTTTGCGACGACTTTCTGTGTCCTGCTTCGCCTCATCATCATCATCATCATCATCATCATCATCATATATAGCGTGAAGCTCCTGCCTGATGCCCATTGATTTCAAGTCTGCCCTTGCTTTCGGCCCATCTTTGGTCCTCTACGGCATGTTGAGCAGGGTACCAAGCAGACTCTCGCACGTTCTTCGTGATATGCATGACATCAAGGCTGTGAGGCACACGGTGGATCTTCCAAGACGGCAAGTCCCGTAAAACAGACCTCGTTTTCCATACCTTCAGCAGCTCTGGCGCCTTCGCTTCTTTCCGGCTCTGGCGCCTTTTGCTTCTTTCCGGCGGTGGGCAGTCTATCCAATTTTTCAACAGCTTGTCTATTTCCTCGCCGCTCCTCGTACAGGCGTTTCGGGATTCGGTTTC
The DNA here is from genome assembly GCA_021605145.1 of Aegilops bicornis. Classification (NCBI taxonomy): domain Eukaryota; kingdom Viridiplantae; phylum Streptophyta; class Magnoliopsida; order Poales; family Poaceae; genus Aegilops; species Aegilops bicornis. Next base: position 27,943,564 of record CM038669.1, on the reverse strand, counting down.
ACCATCGAACAGATCCTTGCGTTTCCTCCACGGGTCATCGTCGCGAAGCCACCTTCGATGTCCCATGAACACGGTTTTCGAAGACCCGGGATCTCTATCTAGCTGGCGATACGTTGTGTCATCCATGCACCTTACGCATCCAGAAAATCCATGGACTACCTGCCCCGCGAGATATCCGTAACCGAGATAGTCGTGCACCATCGTGAGCAGTGCGGCTCTCATAGGGAAATATTCTTTCTCTCGCGTCCACGCGTATTGGCTGGCGTTTTCCACAACGTGTCAAGCTCCTCCTTCAGCAGCCCCGAATACAGATTGATGTCGTTCCACTGGTTGTTTCGGCCCTTCAATTAGCATACTCATGTGAATGTACTTCCTCTTCATGCACAACCAGGGGGAAGGTTGTACATCCACACAAACACAGGCCAGGTGCTATGTGTGCTTCTCTGGCTGCCAAACGGATTGACTCCATCGGTGCTCGCGCCCAGCACGATGTTCCTTGGATCGTTCCCTCTTCGAAGTTCAACGCTTGCCACTGGCTCGCATCCTTAGGGTGACTCAGCATCTTGTCTTTTTTATCTATCTCCGGATCATTTGCGTCATCTTCCCGCTTCTTCTCCTCCCTATCCGCGTGCCAACGCAGGAGCTTTGCTACCTTAGGGTCCGCGAAATAGCGCTGCAGAAGAGGAGTGATCGGAAAGTACCACACCACTTTTCGAGGAGCTTTCTTCCTCTTCTTGTATCGAGTGACGCCGCACACCGGACATATGGTAGACTCCGCGTGCTCGTCCCGATAAATGATGCAATTGTTCATGCACACATGGTATTTCACGTTCGGTAAATCGAGAGGACACACGATTTTCTTCGCCTCATCCAAACTGGTCGGGCACTTTTCCCCTTGGGAAGACGTTACGGCGAGAATGACATGTTCTCGTCGAAGCATCGTCGGTCATTTTGTGTTTTACCTTCATCTCCGAGCCATGAGCGTTACTTTCAGGCGGGTATCCTCGGGCCTGCATCCTTCATACAATGGAGTAACCGCGTCTAACTCAAGTTGATCCATCTTGGCTTTCTCGGGCGGCAGCTCTTGCGTTATCTGTCTGCTTGAGAAGCAGCTCTTGAATATGAGGGTCCTGCACCCAGCCCATCGATGGTCCAGCGTCGTCTGCGCTCCGCCGCATCATCATCTTCATGATCATGCCCGTCGCCTGCTCCGGCATCTTCCTCATCATCATGTCCTGCATCTTCTACATGATGACTGTGTACAGCATCACAGTCGTGATCATCTCCTGGGTTCTTCGTCTTCTCGCCCGCCCGAGCCGCGGTGGTTGTCTTGCTGCCCTTCCTCATTTCTTGCCCGGCCCGCATGGACGACTTCGTAGTCATCTTCATCACCTTGCCACCGATAGCCATCCATGAAACCACGCAATAGCAGGTGGTCCCGCACCTGCCCGGAATCCGGGTCCGCAATAAGGCTCTTCAGCTTGCATCTTCGACACGGACATCTTATCTCTGTCTCGTTCTTTTGAAGCATCTCGGCCTTCGCGGACCTCAAAAACCTATTCACGATGCCTTCGGTCATCGTGCGGACCATGGTCGCCTGCGGGGTAGAGCAAAACGATATTTTAGAACCAAAAAAAATTTGGCATGACTTTCCCTAAAAATAGGACCAAAAAGAATGCTTAATGCCAAAATTCTCACTTGAAACGGAAATGAATCAACATTCCGCAAAATATTGGCAACTATCGCATTTCAAATACCGTACACCTCCAAACACAAACACATATGCAACACCACAAACATATGCAACACCAGAACATACATAGATCTAGCTAGGCCGTAAAAAAGTGCATGTGCACATTGTTGTAGGGAGAACAACCTAAATATAGCTTCCCCCTTACTTACCTATTAAAACAAGGTAATTTAACCACTTAATTTGAATGAATCTATGGTGGAAATGAGGTGAAAAGAGGAGGCACCGAGACAAGGAGGAGGTGGAGAGAATGAAGTGGGGAGAAAGTGAGTGTGTGGGTAGGAGAGGCTGCCCCAAATATCTTGTTGCTGCCCACTTACTAATGGCGCACCTCTTGCATGGTGCGTCATTAGTAGTTACAACTACTAATGGCGCACCTAAGCAGGATGCGCCATTAGTATGTTTGGATAGGCGCACTAGTTCAAAAAAAAGAATTTCTATACTAATGGCGCACCCACAGCCTGGTGCGCCATTAGTAGTTACAACTACTAATGGCGCACTTGGGCAGGATGCGCCATTAGTAAGTTTGGATAAGCGCACTAGTTCAAAAAAATTCTATACTAATGGCGCACCAACTGCCTGGTGCGCCATTAGTAGTTACAACTACTAATGGCGCACTCTGGCAGGATGCGCCATTAGTATGTTTGGATAGGCGCACTAGTTCAAAAAAAAATTCTATACTAATGGTGCACCCACAGCCTGGTGCGCCATTAGTAGTTACAACTACTAATGGCGCACTTGGGCAGGATGCGTCATTAGTATGTTTGGACAGGCGCGCTAGTTAAAAAAAAATTGATACTAATGGCGCACCCTTTACCTGATGCGCCATTAGTAGTTTAAACTCTAATGGCGCATCAGATTGTGGTGCGCCATTAGTATATACTAATGGCGCACCAGCTTTCTGGTGCGCCATTAGTGTCAATCCCATCTATAGCCCTTTTTCTGGTAGTGCCTTGATTGGAGGAATGAGACCGCAATTTCACCGCCACTTGAGTACCATCTTCCAGGAAGCCATTATAGACACGGCCGAACCCTCCTTCGCCAAGCACCCGGTCAAAGCCATTGGTTATCCTCTCGAGTTCCTTTTACGTGAACCGGCGATTCTCAACTAGTCGCAGAGAATCATCATCGCCGCCATAGCTCATCGACATCGCCTCTTCATTTTGTGGCTTTACCGCTGTCCTGTTTTTCATTGATCCTTCATGTATACACATGAAATTGATGAATTAATAGACCAAATATTGGCATTGTTGTGTGCTAGCTCGATCATGCCGAAAAGGCCTCACTCTAACCTTGCTGCTGGTTTCGCCGTCTTAGGAAGAACAAGACTAGTAGGGACACTGATACTATCAGTACGATGACAAGTATAGGGACGGAAACATAGATGGCCATTTTGCTCTTCCTTTTAGCAGCAAGCTGACATGAATTGCGGTCGGTGCAAAGATTTGGATTGTTGCCATGTCTAATAATTCAAGGACCAAGTTAATTAATGAAGTCCCCGCCAAAAAAATTTAACGAAGAAGCTTAGTGGAATTTATGAAGTATGTATATACTATGAACACCTTAGAACCAGGAAGCCATCTTGAATTCTTTTGAGAAGTCCAGAGGGAATTGAACCATTGAGTTGGTTGCCAGACAAATCTCTAGAGGAAAACAAATTAGACACACTATATACGTACATAATAACTCGAAGCAATTCGGTCAAAGTTTGACAAGACTTTTCTATATGTTGCTTGTTGGAACTATTAATCTTGTTAATTATTGCATATGTGTCATATATTGTGTCTGAGTGTGTAAATAAGCATGGTTGCTACTTTATTTCAAAAAAAGCATGGTTGCTAATTAGTTAGGGCTAATTGTTGCCCAACTTACATGACTGTCAATGATGGTAACTGTGAAAGGGCATCTGGAATTGAACCTGTCAAGTTATTGTTTGACAAATCCCTGCAAGATAAGGAAACAATATATTTAAATTCTTGAAGCTTGTGTTGCTGAGAAGTACAGACGAGATTAGGCCAAATAAATCCAGAACTCGAATCGTACAAGTATTGGAGAGCCTTTAGATGCGCGAAAGATGATGATATGTCACTATTTAGACCACTGGAGGACATGTTTCTACAAAAAGCACATACATAAAAGGATCAGCTTCATTTTCCATGGTTGTATACATAAGGTAATTTTTTGATCTCTCTGACCACTCTCATCTTTGACCCTATTTTTTTCAATTGGTCTCAGGATCTCAGCTAAAATGTTATAACATTAAACATCCCATCACAAAATAATGAGAAAAGTAGAGGGAAACATATTTCAATTGAAAGCTTCAAATGTGAATACAATATATACAATTCAAGGGTGAACATAAAAAAATGTATATGTTGAAAACTTACTAAAAAAGTGAGAATTGATGAATTAAAATTATATAAATATGAAATAAAATTACAAAAAATATACATATTATGAAGAACAGGACAATGATAGGAAACCCATGAATACTTTTAAAAACTTCATAGAACTCACAAAAGGTGTATTATTTGTCTATAATTTATTTCTGACTTCTCTTGAATTCCCCAATCTATGAAATGCCATCTTGATTACCCCTTTTCTCATTTGTAACATTACATGATTTCCAATATTTGAAAATATATACAAATAACTTACATGCTTGTGATCCTTGGAGGATTGGCAGCGGCATAGCTGCAGGTCAACCCATCCCATGCCATAATCTTGGGAAAGCATGGGTCACCCATCCAGTTCTTCCGCACCCCGTACTTAGCCTTGATCGCCATAACGGCGGATGCTACACGCATACTTGCAGTAGTTGATCACATCGCACCAACCATTTCAGTAGCACAAGGTAGATAGATAGATAGATATACATACATACATAGATGTCAAGATGTGCTTAATTAGATGTCAATATGTGCTTAATTAAATTGATTACCATCCTGGGATTCTATTCCAACGTTGGTGGTTGCGATGACGGAGAACAACTCGTAGGCGTTGATGATGGGCGGCAGCGTGGAATTGGCTGTGGCCTTGATGGTGACAATGTAGCTGCTGTCTCGCGGGTTGGTGAATTTGTTGTAGACATAGGCTTTGCGGAGAAAGCCTAGCGGCGTGTAGCCCGGGACCCAGCTTTCGTCGTGGTTGACACTGATGTTGAACTGGCGCAAGGCATCCCCGCCGAGGAGCTCCAGTTCGACGAAGTTCAAGACGGCGAGGTACCCCGGCCCCGGCGACGCATTGTTGAGCTCGGGCGCCACCTCCCAGCCAAACTTGATGCTACCGGAGGTGTTCAGCAGCTTGATCACCGTCTGCAGCACCACCATGGGCGCCTCGAACTCGTCGCCATTGACATCGTCCACCCTCTCGGTCGTCGTCATCTCTGCCCACATCATGGCGTCGGACCTAGGGTACCATAGCCTGTCGTATGGATCATCGGGGAACCTGATGATAGTTCCGTTTATCGCGGCGAAGTTTCGCCTGCGCAGCAGGAACAACCTCACCTCCGCCGTTACCTGTGGGTAGAGCGACATCTTCAGCGGCCTCAGCTCCAGCCCAGAGATGAAGGGCGTCCCGCCGCCGGTGTTCACCAGGCACACCTGCACCAAGTCGCGTGGAACGACTATGATCGCCTCCACCGTCGCCGTGTTGTCCTGGTCCAACCCCCACCACGACATGTTCACCGCCATCCAGAAGTTGACGCCGATGTAGAGGTCGAACGTCGCTGGTCGCTTGTTAAGGCCGTCGTAGTTGCCATAGAGAAACGTGGCGCGGAAGAGGTACTTGAGGCCCGACACCAGGGATCCTAAAGTGTAGCAGTTGCAAACGCCATCGGGGAAACTACGCAGGCTGCGGACGTTCCTGGAGCGCTACGGCCGGTAGTTCTCAGCCGAGATGTTGTAAGGCGTGCCGCTGTTGGTGAAGCCAGCGTCTGAGACGTACACCAACTTTGTCTCGTCGTCGACGTAGCTCTCCTCTCCCTGTAGCCCACAGTCTATGTTGATGAAACCTGCACAATGAATATGCAATGTAAATGAGGCAGCATGATTAAGAGAGAGAAGCCAATAACAGAAGAGAGAGATACCCCTGCTGTCAAGCTGTGCGCGACCATGGAGTTCGTTGCCGGCGAGGCAGAGAATCAGTAGCCACCACCGTGGCGCCATTGTTCTACTGGCGCATTGATTGCGCATGCAAACTGCTAACAGAGAAGCGTGATGGTAATATATAGAACATCGCTAAGGAAACTACAAGCCTACTAAGCAAAAATGCTACACCTACAAAATGTGTTTACGTTCTGTACGGAAACTTCCTTTCTAACTAATCCAGTCAAACACCCCCCCCCCCCCCCCCCCCGTGGGCTCGCGTCCCACTTATCACCAGTTAAAACGGGCTGGTTGTGTGCACCTTCGGGTAGGGACACTATTCATGGCTTTAGCTCTTATTATCTAAGATCATGTGATTGTAAACGCAACACAATAACACCCCCTCCGGCTTCTTCTCCCCTGCACATCTTTGCCCACTTCTTTGCAGTCCTCCCACCATTCTCTTCTCCATTGGCTCCTCCCATCCCCTTTGTTCCCCTAGAACCGCAACATCTCCTATTCTGGTGTTTCTTCACTGTGACCTCCAATGCCGCTGGTGCAAATGAGCACATAGTTACCCGTGTGATGTTCATGAGCCCCTAAAGATGATGGCGGCAACTCTCGTTGAGGATAGCCACCCCTATTTCCATTGCCCCCACCCAATGTAGTTGGCGCTACTCCTACTGACAACACAATCAGAATCGTTGAGGATGAGGTTTGGTGGGCGTATGCGGCGGGGAGGGTGGAGTTCCGGCCGAGGTTGGCGAGGGTGGCGAGCGCGGCGTTCCTCCCGTCTGCAATGCAACACAATCGGAATGGAAATTTGGATGAATCCCTGACCTGACCAGATCTGACATGACCTGACCTGATCTGATCTGGATCGTATGGAATGGTGGTTGATTCGATCCGATTGGATTGGATTCGATCTGGGAGTGACAGACTGACCTGCGAGGACGGAGGAGGCCCGTGGGACGGCGGCGGGGGAGGAGGCGAGGAATGTTGGCGCCGCCTCCTTGCAGCGCCGCTTCTTCTCTACCTTGCAACTCTCTCAGCTCAAGGATTCTCTCAAGAAAACATGCATGTGCTAGAGGTAGAAGAAGAGGACGCAGGAAATTTTGTGGCACCGCACAACTTGTGCCTTTTTCGTTTCTCTTACTCTCTTAACAATGGACATGATTACACGGGATTAAGTAGCCGGACTAACCCAGCCCCAACGCACCCACTAACCACTACCTTGCATGCACTCCACATAATTCTGCATGCAACACACACGGCCATGCCACTAACGGCTTGACCCACTAATCACTCCAGCATACACGCGTACAGGCTTGAGTCACCTCCAAGTTTGCAACAGACATGAGCTTACCCACGACACACTTGACGCACGCCACAACTGATTGCGTCCGCTTCTTGCTCCACCGTTGATCTGCCGCCGGACTTCGACGTTGTGACTCTACGGAGCTGTACCCATTTTGCTAACCAACACATCAATTCAGCAGACTATCTACTCATCACTAGCTTGTACACACACGTCATCTCATCTCTACGTGAGTGTATGGCCGCAGCCTAATGGTTGAGCATGTCTACGTGCAGGACACTAAGTAAATATAATGAAAAACCAAAAACAACACAGTTAACTCTAACAATCACCTCCTTAACCTTGTTGTCACTTATTCCTCTCTTGAAGCCCATGATCGTCGATGTGGTCGGTGTAATACGTAGAAGGCCGCCAATGCCATCTTGTCACGCCGATTGCCGCCGTCACCATTGGTTCTGATAGGAGGCGCACCTCCTACGCCTTCACCACGAGTGCGCCACCATGGCACCCTCGATGCCGCATGTTTGCCACCGGTGCCGCAACTCGCCGATGACCCACCTCCATGTTCGTTGCCGGTGCCGCAACTTGCCGGTGACTTTCCTCCATGTTTGTCACCGGTGACACAACTCTCCGGTGACTCGCCTCCATGTTGTCGACGATGACACACCTTGTCAACAACTCGGACATGGAACTCGCCAGGCAATGGCCTCCGCTCCATGGCCATCACCTCCTTGCCGCCGGTGCCGCAACTTATCGGGCAGCATACCTATCTCCATCACTCGTCATGAAGCTCGACGATGATGAAGACACGCACCCACCGCTAGCAACATCGCGCCGCCAACGGCGTCCACCTTGCGCCGCTGACGTCCCCTTCACATGGAGTCCGCCGCGCCGCCACCATCACCTCGGATCAACAAGGCTCTGATGCCAATTGTTGGCGCCGCCTCCTTGCAGCGCCGCTTCTTCTCTACCTTGCAACTCTCTCAGCTCAAGGATTCTCTCAAGAAAACATGCATGTGCTAGAGGTAGAAGAAGAGCACACAGGGAGTTCTGCGGCACCGCACACACTTGTGCCTTTTCCCTGTTTCTTCTCTTACTCTCTTAACAATGGACATGATTAAACCGGATTAAGTAGCCGGACTAACCCAGCCCCAACGCACCCACTAACCACTACCTTGCATGCACTCCACATAATTCTGCATGCAACACACACGGTCATGCCACTAACGGCTTGACCCACTAATCACTCCAGCACACACGCGTACAGGCTTGAGTCACCTCTAAGTTTGCAACAGACATGAGCTTACCCACGACACACTTGACGCACGCCACAACTGATTGCGTCCGCTTCTTGCTCCACCATTGATCTGCCGCCGGACTTCGACGTTGTGACTCTACGGAGCTGTACCCATTTTGCTAACCAACACATCAATTCAGCAGACTATCTACTCATCACTAGCTTGTACACACACGTCATCTCATCTCTACGTGAGTGTATGGCCGCAGCCTAATGGTTGAGCATGTCTACGTGCAGGACACTAAGTAAATATAATGAAAAACCAAAAACAACACAGTTAACTCTAACAAGGAAGGACCTGGCGGCCTTGCAGGCGGACTGGAAGAGCTTGGATGAGGAGCTCATCGTGGCTGCGGCGGCGGCGGCCTTCCTTTCTTGCTTGTGTTGTTGTGTGGGAGGGGAGAGGAGAGGGAGACAGATGGGTGGTTATGTAGTAGGAGTACTCCTACTAGAGTGGGTTGGAAGAGTATGTGGCAACCGATCAAGGAAGGAATTGGCTTCGCCCCAACCCTCCGTCCTCTTTTGGTTGGCTTTGCTTTGCTTCAGATCAAATCTGAATCTGATGCCCTCCCCTGAAGTGAGCGGTGCACATAAATAGGACTGTCTTGTTATTCTTAGTTAGTTACCCTTTTTGCCCCTCCCTTCAGTTCATCTGCATTTCTCCATGGGCGTGTTTGGTTGCCTAGAGTGAAACTTGCCCGCATTTCAGCCACATCTCACCAGAGGCAAAAACATGCAACAAACCAACGTATGCATGCATGTTGTTTGGTTGACTGCATTGCATCAGTGCCCACTTTAGGGCAATGTTGTTTGGTTGCATGTGTTTGTGCTTAAGGGGTGAGAAGATGCAAACCATTCAATACATAATTATCTCCTAATACATAAAAGTTAATTAGGTCTGGTTCCATCTAATGACCGCGGAAGAATAACGTTAATGTTTATCCATGTTGTCACACCTATTACACAACTTGCATTGTGACATATGTCCAACGTAAGGCTTACAGAATTTTACACATTCGCCACTAGTCAACTCCATTCTTTTTAAAGCCATGGACACTATACTATTTGGTATTGTAAATATTCTATAAGTGAAGGAATCCCCATTATATAAAAGTCAGGAAAACGTATAGATTGTTGCAATATTGTCTGATGCTAATTTACTCACATTCACCGGAAATTTCGACAGCATAACGCGTTGTCGGGAAGAATCTACCTCGCCGTGAACATCCAACAACGTCCACTGCCTATCGTGCGTTTCAGGCCCATTGCCCATGCCCTGTCTACCATGGGCCAGCAACTTAACTTGTTTCTCCCGAGAGAGAGAGAGACGATTCACACAAGAACGACGACGGCAAAGCAAATGAACGCAAATACCAGAATGCAAGTAATACAAAGAATGCACCTTCATCATCACACCGGCCTGTCCTCCACCCACTCCAAGAACCTGCTCTCTACCATCTGATTGCATCCTTCAAAGCCTTCTGCCCGTCACCTAGGCTAGGCGGAGCCAACACCAGCTCCTCGTCACGAGCGTCTTGCCACCATAAGGATCAAACAAGCAGCAATTGTTTTAATACACCGATTGAGACTACAATATATAGTAGCAAATTCTCTCAATAGAGTTAGCGAAATAAAGATGCAAAATGTAACTTCAGTTCACATGCATGCATGTAGGATAAATACATGACAAACTATAAGATGCAGCACTCCTACGTGCACGGTTCCAGATTAATGCAGCACACCACCTACATGCTACCGAGTCATCTTCTACGTTTCTTTCTGCTCAATAGAGCCACACATGTATTCCACGTCTCCAAGCAAGGCCTATATATGTACGTAATGGTGCAGAAACTTTGATGGCATTAATATCTTTGTTTATCATGGCAATTTCTAGATGAAAAATGAAGAAGAAAACATTAATTAACAGGCTTTTTCTCCCTACGTAAAACATTAACATGCTTGTGTTAAAAGGAAACTGATAGCAGTGAAGCTAATCATGCCACACGGACTGGCAAACATATAGTATGCCTGCTTAATTCAACACGGCCGCATTCAATAAATGCCCAGAAAGCTTTAAAACTCAAGCGATTTGTTTTTTCAAAACTATACTTGGCTTTCACCTTCGTTTACTGTTACATATAGAATTCTGGTGCCATGCATATTTTCCACAAAATACATGAACTATAAATGAAACACATCAGAACTATGTTATGGAAAACATATGACAAAGTGGACGATTTGGGTTTGCACCTGCCTCCAGCAAATACTTAACACATCCAGTCAAGATGTCGTAAAACAAACACATAATCAATCCTCCTGGACATCAACGTTTATTGATTTTGTTGGAGTGTCGATCATTTAGAGTTTCAGAGTTAAGTAACTCTTGAATACTAACTAATTATTAGGTGCGTGAAGAGAAGCTACTCCCGTTCCATTGTAGTACTGCTAGCATATCATTACCATAGCATACAACACTTGTATGAATCGTACTAGTACCAACTAATTAACTTTGACATGTCATTAGAGAGCTAGGTTATGTGGTCAATCAGAAATGCATGCTCCTAGCAGCCTGTAGGTGGCTTGCTAACTATATAGGATTTGACAGATACATGCTCAGATAAGGTACTTTTCACACTGTTCTGACTTCAAATTCAAGAGATGCAAAAATGATAAAGCATGTTTACACATGAAAGGAAGGAAGGAAAGAAGGAATTATAGACCGGATGTCAATGCATCTATAGTTTTTGCACTAAACTTTGATTGAACCAACTCACGTGATGGTGCACGCTCTCTTGTTCGACGACTTCCTGCCCGCGCCTCTGTGTCCATGTCAATACGTGGTTGCATCACTGCATCACCAACAGGTCAAAAAGAAAAAGGTATCAATCTGAATGGCACCATGCCAAGATTTCAATAAAGAAGGTTAGATCGATGAGAAAAGGCATGCTCTTACAGAAGTTCTAGGTGGGGGCAGCCTGGGTGCTCTTACATAATAAGAGAGGACGGATGAGTTCTAGGCGGCCGCGGCCAATCAGACTTGCTGCGCTACTTGTGTAGAAGACGAGGTGAGTTGTTGGATGCAATGGAAAGGAACATCATGGAGGAACGGGGGGAGCTATTTGTAGAGGGAGGGGCATGGGCATCATCGAGTGGGCGGCAGACGCGGGGAAGCCTTGGATGGGAGAGGGATCCGCGTGAGTCTCCGTGGATGGATGAGATGGAGGCAGACCAAGCAGGATGGAAACGAGAGGGACATGGATCGATGCCATAAATGAATGCCCGAGGAAGAGGCCGAAGTAGTGGCCGAGGAAGTAGTCCACCAAATCATAGTAACCAGACAATAAAGTTGATGATCCTTTGAAGAGACCTACACATAAAGCACAAACTGAATTAGCTATAAAATCCACAAATATACATACATCACTGTCAAGCTAAAACAAAGACTCTGCTTCTTGACCCTCCTGACTCATATATCTGACAATGCAAAAATAGATGACCAAGCATGACCATGCTTTGACTTTCTATTCTACGAATGCTACTACCTCATGAAACGAAACCGAGATGACCATAAGGTGGAAGGTAAACTATAAAAGAAAGATTGAAACTGAAACCCTGCAGGTGTGCAGTATTCTTCACATAACTAAACTGGCAGCTTGAATACTAGCACTGGAAACTAATGACTAGCTAGAGATTTCTCTCGTTCGCAGCACACCAATCAAACAACTTAATTAAAATTACACAGGACTGCTTGTTACAGCAAGATAGAACATTATTTTGACATCTTCAGATATTTGCAAGAATAGACATTATTTGGCACAATTAATCAACTTGCTAAACAAACATAACTGGTGCATCTTCAAGTAGCAACTTAACAACATGTTCTGCGAGAAACACATCCATCCATGCATATAGACTATCTCATTGGCTCGATGGCCAACACCACAACCGGCAACAGTTTGATGGCAGGACAATCTCAAGGTACACGGAGACATGGAGGAGACCATAGACTCACCAGAACAAATGAAGAGGTTGTGGTAGTGGCCAACGAGGTGGTGGTACTCCAAGGAAAGCATGGCAAAGGGCATGCTTGTAATGTTTACATTACTATGGATATCCCATTGTGCTCAAATTCACCGAGAAGGACAAAAGCAACAAAAATTCTTGGGTGCAAAAGCGATGCCCTCTATTTAACTAGGGAGTGGCCTACAATTAAGAGGAGCAACTCATCAACTTCAAATTAACACAGAAACTCATTGCTGGAAGACACTCGTCACAAAAAACATGAGTCTACAATCACATGACCAACCATGACTCAATGGCCATCAGACAAAGGGGCCATACGCTGGTATACAACACACGCATACAAATAAACAGAGGTGCTACCTGGAGACTGATGAAGTTAACATAGTCTGGACCTCCCGTGTGCAACCTGCAAGTGAGTTTAGAGAAACTTCTTACAGATGACAAACAAACAAAAGCCAAACCTCCAAATAACGCAACCTAATTACTAAGTTGCAATTTTTTATGGGTGACAAACAACCAGAAGGGAAGATCGAATTGAAGGATGCAGTACTATTTGGGCAGAACATGGTAAAGCTAGAAAAGATTCTATAATACTAATTGCATAGGATGTGAGCACTTCACAAGCTTTTGTATAGAGAGAAAATGTTACTTAATGTGAAACAGTGGGACACACGCAAAACTTTATGTTGTTGATGTCTCGAAAAAGTGGGGCTTGCACGTAAGGTAATGCAAGCATGGATATTCATATCAAGTATTTCCTGAACAGAAATAAAGCATATAGCTTGTCCCGGTCCAGCAACAAGAAATGGATGGATTTGTGTGGCAACAACCAACAGGTTGATCGACCCTACTAGCGACAGCATGTTTTGAGATAAGCATTTGTTTGGTATAGATTAATGTCTGGATCTAAATGCCTTTAGTGGAAAGAGTTTGGATTATAGTCTGAATACAAAATATGCACTCAACTAAAAGATTGCTACAGAAATTGTTCTCTACTAGAATAGTAGGCGGATGCTTAATATAAATGAATGTAAATGAAGAGATTATGCTTAATGCATATGAATGTAAATGAAGAGATGCTGGTTAATATATAAACCCTTCATTCCCCCCAATACTTGTTTTTCCCTAATTTAATAAATTTATTCTTAGCCAGGGTTGGTAAAGACAGAAGACAAAACAATGGTGTTCATCTCCAGCCTCACAAGCTAAAGATATCAAACGGTGGATACAAATAGTAGGGAAGAATTCATAGCACATTGATTTAAAACACACTTGGTCTGATGTTTTCTTCACATACTAGCAATGGACAAAACTAAAGTACTCTCAAGCAATAGAGGAATGATTGAGTCCATGTTTTATTATTATAACCTAATCCCGCGAAAAGCATTTTTCCTCGGGAAGGAAAAGATTGCAAGCACACAACATGGAGGGAGGAGGGTGAGTGAGATGGAAGGGCACTTACGGTTGTTGCCTTTTGTAATTGAAGTAGGCCTCACGCCCACAGACTCGCTGGTGATGTCAGGCACCTTCTCCCCTGCGCAAACCACAAGGTCTCTTGTGCTCCTGCATGAGAAAACCACATCAAGGAAGACCGAATTGAAGTATGGAGGATGCAATACAATTCAGGTAGAACATGACAAAGCCATAAAAGATTCTGCAATACTAATTGCAGAGGATGTGAGCTCTTCACAAGCTTTAATATTCAAAGAAAATGTTGCTTAATGCGAAACAGTGGGACATAGACAGCTTTATATCGTTGATGTCACGCAAAAGATGTGTCTGATGGTAAGATAATGCAAGGGATCTTCATATAAAGTATTTGATGAACACAAATAAAGCAAAGCCTATCCTTGACCAACGAAAAGGCATGGATGGATTTGGGTGGCAAAATACAACAGGTTTATCGACCCTGCTAGCGACAGCATGTAGGCACTTGGAAAGCATGTTTGAGATAAACAGTTGCGTTGTTTGGCACACATTAATGTATGAATAAAAAAATCCCTTAGAGAATAGAGTTCTAGATTTATCCTGAGAACAAAATATGCACTCAACTGAAAGAATGTTACACAAACATTTTTCTCTATTTGAACTTGTAGGTGGATGTGATAAAGTGTTGGAGATCGTTGCAGAAAATAAAAAATTTCTACGCATCACCAAGATCAATCTATGGAGCAACTAAGAGAGAGGAGTGCATCTTCATACCCTTGAAGACCGCGAGATGGAAGCGTTACAAGAACGCGGATGAGGGAGTCATACTCGAAGCGACTCAGATCGCGGTGGATTCCGATCTTAGCGCCGAACAACGGCACCTCCGCGTTCAACACACGTGCAGCCCGGTGACGTCTCCCGTGCCTTGATCCAGCAAGGAGGAGGGAGAGGTTGAGGAAGAGGGCTCCAACAGCAGCACGACGACGTGGTGGTGATGGAGTGGCAGTACTCCGGCAGGGCTTCGCCAAGCTCTTACGGAGGAGGAGAGGTGTTGGGGAGGGGAGGGGCTGCACCTTGGATGTGTTGCTGCAGCCCTCCCCTCGCCCCTCTATTTATAGGAGGAGGGGCAAGGGGTCCAGCCCCCTCTAGATGAGATCTAGAGGGGGGCGGTGGCCAAGGGGAGGGGCTTGCCCCCTAAGCAAGGGGGCGCCCCCTTTAGGGTTTCCCCCCCCCCCCCCAACCCTAGGCGCATGGGCCCAAGGGGGGGATGCGCCCAGCCCTCCAAGGGCTGGTTCCCTTCCCACTACGGCCCATGAGGCCCTCTGAGAGAGGTGGCCCCTCCTGGTGTCCCCCGGAACCCCTCCGGTGGCCCCGGTACAATACCGGTATGCCCCCGAACTTTTCCGATGACCGTATGACAACTTCCCATATATAAATCTTCACCTCCAGACCATTCCGGAACTCCTCCTGACGTCCGTAATCTCATCCGGGACTCCGAACAACATTTGGTAGTCACATACAAGTCTTCCAAATAACCCTAGCGTCATCGAACCTTAAGTGTGTAGACCCTACGGGTTCGGGAATCACGTAGACATGACCGAGACAGCTCTCCGGCCAATAACCAACAGCGGGATCTGGATACCCATGTTGGCTCCCACATGTTCCACGATGATCTCATCGGATGAACCACGATGTCGAGGATTCAAGGAATCCCGTATGCAATTCCCTTTGTCAAACGGTACGTTACTTGCCCAAGATTCGGTCGTCGGTATCCCAATACCTCGTTTAATCTCGCTACCGGCAAGTCACTTTACTCGTTACATAATGCATGATCCCGTGACTAACCACTTAGTCACATTGAGCTCATTATGATGATGCATTACCGAGAGATACCTCTCCGTCATACGGAGTGACAAATTCCAGTATCGATTCATGCCAACCCAACAGACACTTTCGGAGATACCTGTAGTGCACCTTTATAGTCACCCAGTTACGTTGTGACGTTTGGTACACCCAAAATACTCCTATGGTATCCAGGAGTTACACAATCACAAGGTCTAAGGAACTGATACTTGACATTAGAAAAGCTTTAGCAAACGAACTACACGATCTTGTGTTGTGCTTAGGATTGGGTCTTGTCCATCACATCATTCTCCTAATGATGTGATCTCGTTATCAATGACATCCAATGTCCATAGTCAGGAAACCATGACCATCTGTTGATCAACGAGCTAGTAAACTAGAGGCTCACTAGGGACATGTTGTGGTCTGTGTATTCACACATGTATCATGGTTTCCGATTAATACAATTATGGCATGAATAATAGACAATTATCATGAACAAGGAAATACAAAAATAATCATTTTATTATTGCCTCTAGGGCATATTTCCAACAGTCTCCCACTGGCACTAGAGTCAATAATCTAGTTACATTGTGATGAGTCGAACACCCATAGAGTTCTGGTGTTGATCATGTTTTGCTCGCGGAAGAGGTTTAGTCAATGGATCTGCGACATTCAGATCCGTATGCACTTTGCAAATATCTATGTCTCCATCTTGAACATTTTCACGAATGGAGTTGAAGCGACGCTTGATGTGCCTGGTCTTCTTGTGAAACCTGGGCTCCTTGGCAAGGGCAATAGCTCCAGTGTTGTCACAGAAGAGAGTGATCGGCCCCGACGCATTGGGAATAACTCCTAGGTCGGTGATAAACTCCTTCATCCAGATTGCTTCATGCGCTGCCTCCGAGGCTGCCATGTACTCCGCTTCACATGTAGATTCCGCCACGACGCTTTGCTTGCTTCTGCACCAGCTTACTACCCCACCATTCAAAATATACACGTATCCGGTTTGTGACTTGGATTCATCCAGATCTGTGTCGAAGCTAGCATCGACGTAACCCTTTACGACGAGCTCTTCGTCACCTACATAAACGAGAAACATATCCTTAGTCCTTTTCAGGTACTTCAGGATATTCTTGACCGATGTCTAGTGTTCCATGCCGGGATTACTTTGGTATCTTGCTACCAAACTTACAACAATGTTTACATCAGGTCTAGTACACAGCATGGCATACATAATAGACCCTATGGCCGATGCATAGGGGCTGACACTCATCTTTTCTTTATCTTCTGCCATGGTCGGGGATTGAGCCGAGCTCAATTTCACACCTTGCAACACAGGCAAGAACCCCTTCTTGGACTGATCCATATTGAACTTCTTCAATAACTTGTCAAGGTATGTGCTTTGTGAAAGACCTATGAGGTGTCTCGATCTATCTCTATGGATCTTGATGCCTAATATATAAGCAATTTCTCCAAGGTCCTTCATTGAAAAACACTTATTCAAGTAGGCATTTATGTTGTCCAAGAGTTCTATATCATTTCCCATCAAAAGTATGTCATCCACATATAATATGAGAAATGCTACAGAGCTCCCACTCACTTTCTTGTAAATGTAGGCTTCTCCATAAGTCTGCATAAACCCAAACGCTTTGATCATCTCATCAAAGAGAATGTTCCAACTCCGAGATGCTTGCACCAGCCCATAGATGGATCGTTGGAGCTTGCATACCTTGTTAGCATTCTTAGGATCGACAAAACCTTCCGGCTGCATCATATACAATTCTTCCTTAAGATAGCCGTTAATGAATGCCGTTTTGACGTCCATTTGCCATATCTCATAATCATAGTATGCGGCAATTGCTAACATGATTCGGACGGACTTCAGCTTCGCTACGGGAGAAAGTCTCATCGTAGTCAACCCCTTGAACTTGTCGATAACCCTTAGCGACAAGTCGAGCTTTATAGATGGTAACATTACCATCCGCGTCCGTCTACTTCTTAAAGATCCATTTGTTTTCTATCGCTCGCCGATCATCGGGCAAGTCTGTCAAAGTCCATACTTTGTTTTCATACATGGATCCTATCTCGGATTGCATGGCTACAAGCCATTTGTTGGAATCTGGGCCCGGCGTCGCTTCTTAATAGTTCGAAGGTTCACCGTTGTCTAACAACATGATTTCCAGGACAGGGTTGCCATACCATTCTGGTGTGGAATGTGTCCTTGTGGACCTACGAAGTTCAGTAGTAACTTGTTCCGAAGTACCTTGATCATCATCATTAACTTCCTCTCTAGCCGGTGCAGGCACCACAGGAACATCTTCCTGAGCTGCGCTACTTACCGGTTCAAGAGGTAGTACTTCATCAAGTTCCACTTTCCTCCCACTTACTTCTTTCGAGAGAAACTCTTTCTCCAGAAAGACCAGTTCTTGGCAACGAAAATTTTGCCCTCGGATCTGAGGTAGAAGGTATACCCAATGGTTTCCTTCGGGTAACCTATGAAGACACATTTTTCCAACTTGGATTTGAGCTTTTCAGGTTGAAGTTTCTTGACATAAGCATCGCATCCCCAAACTTTTAGAAATGACAGCTTAGGTTTCTTTCCAAACCATAATTCATACGGTGTCGTCTCAACGGATTTAGACGGTGCCCTATTTAAAGTGAATGTAGCTGTCTCTAAAGCGTATCCCCAAAATGATAGCGGTAAATCGGTAAGAGACATCATAGACCGCACCATATCCAATAGAGTGCGATTATGACGTTCGGACACACCGTTTCGCTGAGGAGTTCCAGGTGGCGTGAGTTGTGAAACAATTCCACATTTCCTTAAGTGTGTACCAAACTCGTGACTTAAATATTCTCCCCCATGATCTGATCGTAAGAACTTTATTTTTCTGTCACGTTGATTCTCTACCTCATTCTGAAATTCCTTGAACTTTTCAAAGGTCTCAGACTTGTGTTTCATCAAGTAGACATACCCATATCTACTTAAGTCATCAGTGAGGGTGAGAACATAACGATAGCCACCGCGAGCCACAACGCTCATTGGACCGCACACATCAGTATGTATAATTTCCAATAAGTTGGTTGCTCGCTCCATTGTTCCGGAGAACGGAGTCTTGGTCATTTTGCCCATGAGGCATGGTTCGCACGTTTCAAATGATTCGAAATCAAGAGACTCCAAAAGTCTATCTGCATGGAGCTTCTTCATGCGTTTGACACCAATGTGACCAAGGCAGCAGTGCCACAAATATGTGGGACTATCATTATCAATCTTACATCTTTTGGTATTCACACTATGAATATGTGTAACATCACGTTCGAGATTCATTAAGAATAAACCATTGACCAGCGGGGCATGACCATAAGACATATCTCTCATATAAATACGACAACCATTATTCTCGGATTTAAATGAGTAGCCATCTCATATTAAACGAGATCCAGATACAATGTTCATGCTCAAAGCTAGCACTAAATAACAATTATAGAGGATTAAAACTAATCTCGTAGGTAAATGTAGAGGTAGCGTGCCGTCGGCGATCACATCGACCTTGGAACCATTCCCGACGCGCATCGTCACCTCGTCCTTCGCAAGTCTCCGCTTATTCCGCAGCTCCTGTTTTGTGTTACAAATATGAGCAACCGCACCGGTATCAAATACCCAGGAGCTACTACGAGTACTGGTAAGGTACACATCAATAACATGTATATCACATATACCTTTGGTGTTGCCGGCCTTCTTATCCGCTAAATACTTGGGGCAGTTCTGCTTCCAGTGACCGTTCCCCTTGCAATAAAAGCACTCAGTCTCAGGTTTGGGTCCGTGCTTTGGCTTCTTCCTGGCAACTGGCTTACCGGGCGCGGCAACTCCCTTGCCGTCCTTCTTTAAGTTCTTCTTACCTTTGCCTTTCTTGAAACTAGTGGTTTTATTGACCATCAACACTTGATGTTCCTTTTTGATTTCTACCTCTGCTGATTTTAGCATTGAAAATACCTTAAGAATAGTTTTCACCATCCCCTGCATATTGTAGTTCATCACAAAGCTCTTGTAGCTAGGTGGGAGCGACTGAAGGATTCTGTCAATGACCGCCTCATCCGGGAGGTTAATGTCCAGTTGGGACAAGCGGTTGTGCAACCCAGACATTTTGAGTATGTGTCACGACGTAACTATTTTCCTCCATCTTACAACTGTAGAACTTGTCGGAGACTTCATATCTCTCGACCCGGGCATTAGCTTGGAAAACCATTTTCAGCTCTTGGAACATCTCATATGCTCCGTGCTGCTCAAAACGCTTTTGGAGCCCCTGTTATAAGCTGTAAAGCATGCCACACTGAACGAGGGAGTAATCATCAACACGCACTGCCAAGCGTTCATAACGTCTTGGTTCGCTGGGACGGGTGCTTCACCTAGCGGTGCTTCTAGGACATATGCTTTCTTGGCAGCTATGAGGATGATCCTCAGGTTCCGGACCCAGTCCGTATAGTTGCTACCATCGTCTTTCAGCTTGGTTTTCTCTAGGAATGCGTTGAAGTTGAGGTTGACATGAGCGTGGGCCATTTGATCTACAAGAAATTTTGCAAAAGTTTTAGACTAAGTTCATGATAATTAAGTTCATCTAATCAAATTATTTAATGAACTCCCACTCAGATAGACATCCCTCTAGTCATCTAAGTGATACATGATCCGAGTCAACTAGGCCGTGTCCGATCATCACGTGAGACGGACTAGTCATCATCGGTGAACATCTTCATGTTGATCGTATCTTCTATACGACTCATGTTCGACCTTTCGGTCTCTTGTGTTCCGAGGCCATGTCTGTACAAGCTAGGCTCGTCAAGTCAACCTAAGTGTTTTGCATGTGTAAATCTGGCTTACACCCGTTGTATGTGAACGTTAGAATCTATCACACCCGATCATCACATGGTGCTTCGAAACAACGAACTTTCGCAACGGCGCACAGTTAGGGAAACACTTTCTTGAAATTATTATGAGGGATCATCTTATTTACTACCGTCGTTCTAACCAAATAAGATGCAAAAACATGATAAACATCACATGCAATCAAATAGTGACATGATATGGCCAATATCATTTTTCTCCTTTGATCTCCATCTTCGGGGCGCCATGATCATCATCGTCACCGGCATGACACCATGATCTCCATCATCGTGTCTCCATGAAGTTGTCTCACCAACTATTACTTCTACTACTATGGCTAATGGTTTAGCAAAGAAGTAAAGTAATTACATGGCGTTGTTCAGTGACACGCAGGTCATACAACAAATAAAAACAACTCCTATGGTTCCTGCCGGTTGTCATACTCATCGACATGCAAGTCGTGATTCCTATTACAAGAATATGATCAATCTCATACATCACATATATTTCATTCATCACATCCTTTTTGGCCATATCACATCACAAGGCATATGCTGCAAAAACAAGTTAGACGTCCTCTAATTGTTGTTGCATGTTTTTACGTGGCTGCTATAGGGTTCTAGAAAGAACGTTTCTTACGTACGCCAAAACCACAATGTGATATGCCAATTTCTATTTACCCTTCATAAGGACCCTTTTCATCGAATCCGATCCGACTAAGGTGGGAGAGACAGACACCCGCTAGCCACCTTATGCAACTAGTGCATGTCAGTCGGTGGAACCTGTCTCACGTAAGTGTACGTGTAAGGTCGTTCCGGGCCGCTTCATCCCACGATACCGCCGAAACAAGATAAGACTATTAGTGGCAAGTAAATTGACAAAATCTACGCCCACAACAAAATTGTGTTCTACTCGTGCATAGAAACTACGCATAGACCTAGCTTTGATACCACTGTTGGAGATCATTGCAGAAAATAAAAATTTTCTACGCATCACCAAGATCAATCTATGGAGCAACTAGCAAGAAGAGAGAGAGGAGTGCATCTTCATACCCTTGAAGACCGCGAGACGGAAGCGTTACAAGAACGCGGATGAGGGAGTCGTACTCGAAGCGATTCAGATCGCGGTGGATTCCGATCTTAGCGTCGAACAACGGCACCTCCGCGTTCAACACACGTGCAACCCGGTGACGTCTCCCGCGCCTTGATCCAGCAAGGAGGAGGGAGAGGTTGACGAAGAGGGCTCCAACAGCAGCACGACGGCGTGGTGGTGATGGAGTGGCAGTACTCCGGCAGGGCTTCGCCAAGCTCTTACGGAGGAGGAGAGGTGTTGGGGAGGGGAGGGGCTGCGCCTTGGATGTGTTGTTGCAGCTCTTCCCTCGCCCCTCTATTTATAGGAGAAGGGGGAAGGGGGCCGTCTGTCATGGTTCTAAGTCTGACAGTAATGTAGGGGGGGTACTAAGAGAGAGGCAAGATCCTAGCTATGGAGTAGTTGTACACACAAGTGTTTTACGAGTTCAGGCCCTTCTCGGAGGAAGTAACAGCCCTACGTCTCGGAGCCCGGAGGCGGTCGACTGGATTATGTGCGTTAGAGTTACAGGGGTGTGAACCCTTCTGCCAGTGGAGGGGGGTGGCTTATATAGTGGATGCCAAGACCCCAGCCAGCCCACGTAGCGGAGGCTTTAAAGTACATTGAGGTCAGGCGTTACAAGTAACGCCTTACATAAAGTGTCATTATGACCATAGAGACTACTTAATTACAGACCGTTTTGGATACAAAATAGATCTTGAACTCCCACTGGTCGAGTGTCTTCATGGTCGAGTGTCTTCAAGTTTGTCGAGTGTCTTCCGGTCTGTCGAGTGGAGTTCTTCCTGGTCGACTGAAAGACGGCTTCTTATAAAGATGTCCTCGGGGAGGGTACCTTGGACAGGTCCATGACCCTACCCCAGGTACATGACTTCATCATTAGCCCCCGAATGGATCGAGGTTTGAGTGAGGAAAGAGTTGATAATCTTTTAGGCCTGCTTTCCGGTGTCGCAAACGTGTCTTACTCTAGATCAGCGACTTTCAAGTGAGGGCGTCAACTTTTTTTTCAGTCGCCTTGATCCATTCTTTATATCTGTCGAGTGATCTTTATGAACTTGGAGATTTCCGAGCGACGGATCGCAGGAAATCTTCCGTCTAACAAGTTGCCTAGCAGTTAGCGGATTTAGTGGGATTTGAATTTCGGGAAGCGCGCGAAGCGGAGAAGTCCGCGGTACTCGGACGAGACAGGGCTGAGACGCCTCGATTCTCGCGCCGCCTTTTTCGCCACGTATCGCTCGCGCAACTATTTCGGGATTTGACAGGATTGCCTGGGCCTACCAGTCAGCCACTCGGAAGCAACTCTATATATGGAACCGGGCGGAGGTTTTTGAATAGTGCTCCCTCATTTTCCTCTCCCTCGCCTCAAGATTCATCCGCTGCGCTCGCCAACTGCTCAACACCGCTGCTCCGTTCCAGCCTCATCGGCGACAATGGTGAAGGAGAAGACGGCGGCTTTGGAGAGGGCGAAGAAGGCGACAACGCAAGCGAAGGGGAGAGGGACCAGCCGAGGCGGATCCTCGTCGCGGTCCCGCCTGCCGCAGGTTTGGATCCAAGGGGATTGGATCCGCTCGACCATCACCCAGAAGGACCTCGACCACCTGGCCAACGAAGGCCTGATCACGCACGGGGCGGCGAGGATTCCGGGGACGGAGTGGCAGCCGCAACCGCAAGAGGGTGAGTGTGTCCTCTTGGCGACTCATATAGATCATGGGTTCTCTCTGCCGCCGTATCTCTTCTTTCGAGGGTTTTTGAATTTCTTTGGAGCTCAGCTCCACCACTTCACACCCAATTCCATCGCCTATCTCGCCGCTTTCGTATCTTTGTGCGAAAACTTCTTAGGCTGTCGGCCACACTGGGGTCTCTTCAAACACATATTCACTTGTCGCTCTTAGACAGTGAAAAAGGCTAACCCCAATGACGAGAGAACTCAGGCGATCCAAATGTGTGGGGGTTTGGGGGTCCAGATGAGAAGTAAGAGTGCCTTTCCAGCTATGACCCTTCCTGAGTCAGTTAGAGGGTGGCAGTCGACCTGGTTCTATTTCCAGGACCAGCCGACGCCGGGGCAGTCGACTGGACTCCCTCCCTTCTCCATGAGTCGAGTGAACAAGCCATCCTCTCTGAAAGTAGTTCCGGAGGAGAAGGCTCAGGTGAAAATGTTGATGGAGCGTGTAGTCCAGCTCATTCGAGACGGTGTGACTGGCATGGATGTTCTGGAGGTTTTCCTTCGTCGGCGGATCCAACCACTCCAATACCGGGGCCATCCGATGTGGTTGTACTCTGGTACTGAAGACACCACTCGGGTCCACCCAGAGGAGGTCGACGACGCCACACTGGAGAGGTGGATGACTGCCATCACAGGGAACAAGGGCAACCCTCGTGGGGCCAGGACGATCCCGCCACTCAGCCAGTCTTATGAAGTAGACAAGGTATGACTATTTATTTCCGACTATAATCATGTTTCATCCACCCTGTTTTTGCTGTAGATCAGTCGATTGACTTCGTCTCCTTTTCTATCTTTCAGGCTACAACAGAGTTGTATTCGATGCCCAACGGGGCGCAGACGCAGACCGAAGAGGAGGAAGGAAGTGGAGGTGAAAGTCAGGAGGAGTGGCAATCTGACGGTGATGAGGGTGAAGAAGATGCAGGCTCCGATGAGGAGGAGGAGGAGGAAGAGGAGGAGGAAGTTGCACCTCCTCGTTCAGAAAGAAGGTCCAAGCTCGCACACGATCCCGCGGTCGAGCGCGGCAAGGGGGTTGTGCCTACCGGGCAGTCGACGAAACGTCCTCGGACGACTTCTCCAGCGCCGACCGAGAAGGCATCAAAGCAACCCCGTGCGGCACCGTCAAGACCGGCGAAGGCCCTACCGAAGATGAGGATGGAGATCCCGACTGTTTCTGCGTAATTGCATAACTCATGCTTTTTCTTTTATCATGGGTATGTTTTTGGTCGACTCAATTGCTGACCGACTGATTTCTGAAATTGCAGAGCTGCTACTTCCGAGACTTCAGCCAGGCACGAGGATCAAGACATGGAGGACGCTGCTACTTCACATCCTGGTATGATCTGTGCAGCTTCATTTTTGGTCGATTGGATTTTGATTTTTGACTTTGAGCTTCTTCTGCAGCTCCGCCTAGTGTCGTCATCAATCTTCCTGACGATGACGATGAAGTGCCGCTGAGGTCAAGGAGGAGCAAGAAGTCGACTGCTGGCAAGGCTGCTCAGGTTGTCTCAGCACCTGAACCGTTGGTTCTGGAGGGGAGCAACGTTGCTCGGGCTACTGTGTCCTTTGCGGACCCATTGATGACTGTCCGTCCTCCGTCGTCGAGTGCTGATCCACCTTCTCTCTTCTCCACATACCACGTCCCTGAGGACCAAGCAAGTGCTGCTAAGGAAGTCATACGCCAAGCAGGGATCATGATGGAGCAGGTGAAGGCGATCCGAACCGCCAGCCAAGCAGCTTATGACGCGAATTCAGCTCTTCAGAGCAATGTCCAGGTTAGTTGAACACCGATTGAAAATTTTACTATTTGTTATGCACCCAGTGGGTGTTGTCACTTGGAATGTCAGGACTAGTGGGGGCACGCTGAGTGCACCCACTGGGTGTAGTCCCCGAGGCTTCGGTGGACTGCTGGCAGTCGACCGTAGTCTTTATGAGTTGAAAATTTTCACTTTTCCTTGTCTCACTCAATCTGGTCGAGTGGAATCGTAGAACCAGTGGGGGCACGCTGAGTGCACCCACTGGGTGTAGTCCCTGAGACCATGGTCGACTGCTGGCAGCCGGCTATGGTCTGAAGAATTCTTCGTTTTTTTGTCTAACTGTTGATAGTTAGCTGCTTTCGGTCGACCGATCGATTCGAGCCAGAAAAAACCAGTGGGGGCACGCTGAGTGCACCCACTGGGTGTAGTCCCCGAGACTACAGTTGAATGTTTTGATTCGACTGTAGTCTTAGAAATGCTACGATTTTTCCCTTAGCCACTCGGAAGTGACCTATCCTTGACGTCTGCCGATTGATTTTTCGCAGAAATCTTGTGACCTTGTTTCTCGTTATACTGAGTTGGAGAGCAAGCATGTCCAGCTTGAGCTTGATCTGAAGCTTGTCCAGGAGAACTTCATGAAGTCGAAGGAAGAGGCAAAAGGTATGCTTGGTGAGGATCTTGACGACTGTCTTTATTTTTGTCTGTTCCCGAGTCTGACCTTATTGTCCTTTTTGCAGAAAAACTGAAGGACGCCCTGAAGAAGAAGGACCTTGACCTTGCCGAGGCGCAGAAAACGACTTCGGACAAAACGACGCTTGCAGAGGAGAAGCTGGCTTCGGTCAGCAAGCTCGAAGAGGAGAATGCCACTCTGAAAGCTGCTCTTGATGCGGCCAACCAGGAGGTCACTCAACAGAAGCGTGAGAAGATAGCCCTGAGCGACAAAGCTGGCGAACTGGCGGGGAAGAAGAATGACTTGGAGGTTTATCTGGGAGGACTCGCCAAGAAGTTATTCCTCATGCTCGAAGGTAACCCCTTATATCCGACCGGTAATTTCTGGCTTGCTGTAGGAATATTAGTTTACCCTTGAATCGTGTCCACAGAATTCTGCCAAAACTTTGAAGAGGAGACTAGTCGAGTGGAAACTGGCTTGGATCCTATCAACTCTTCAGTGAAAGATGAAACCGCTATGAACGTGCTCCGCCTCGAGTCTCGCGTTGCTGTAGTGGTGGACTACCTTGCAAGGCTGAAGGCTGCCACGTCGCGCATCGACACATCACTCTGGCCAGAAGAAACACTTCAGAACGACCTAGAGTCTCTGATGGCTCGACTGAACGAAGTTCCGAGTCGAGTGCAAGAATGGAAGAAGTCTTCTGCCAGGTGCGGTGCCGATGTTGCATTGTCCTTAGTCCGCGTCCACTTCAAGGAAGCAAAAGAAGACAAGCTGGCGTATCTCAAGGCGGCAAATACTAGGAAGCATGACTTCCGTTCTTTCATGGAGACTTTTATCGCAGCTGCCACTCGGATCGCAGACGGAATCGACCTGGACGAGTTTGTTGCGCCTTCCAGCCCTCCGCAGGAGGGGTAAAAAACTTCTGAGCTTGATATCTTAAATTTGCCTCGGAATGCCGAGTGGTCTTGTAACCGATAAACTTTAACAGGCTTAGAGCCTGAGCACTTCCGGATCTTGTTAGGACGTTATCGGAACTGGGTTTTACCGTTGAATACGTCTGCATGTCTTTCACTCGGCATATATTTTAGAACTGGTGATGTACTCTTGCAGGTTGGAGTTCAAGTTGCAGTCGACCTGCATCTTGTATTTGTGGAGAAGTTCAGGATGAGAAGGTATCAGTAGACCTGCGCTTCTGCAGCTAAATTCCCGAGAGGGAGGTCTGCTCTCCGCTCGGTAGGATTTTTAAATACTTAGGCGAGCACTGGGCTGCAGCTAAGCCCCAAAGAGTGGGAGGTCTGCTCTCCACTCGGTAGGATTTTATATACTTAGCCGAGCACTGGGCTGCAGCTAAGCCCCCGAGTGGAAGGTCTGCTCTCCACTCGGTAGGATTTTAAATACTGAGGCGAGCACTGGGCTGCAGCTAAGCCCCCGAGTGGGAGGTCTGCTCTCCACTCGGTAGGATTTTATATACTTAATTAGGCGAGCACTGGGCTGTAGCTAAGCCCCCGAGTGAGAGGTCTGCTCTCCACTCGGTAGGATTTTAAATACTTAGGCGAGCACTGGGCTGCAGCTAAGCCCCCGAGTGGGAGGTCTGCTCTCCACTCGGTAGGATTTTAAATACTTAGGTGAGCACTGGGCTGTAGCTAAGCCCCCGAGTGGAAGGCTGGCTTACCACTCGGTAGGATTTTCAAGAACTTAGGCGAGAAACGGATTCGCAGCTAAGCCTCCAAGTGGAAGGCTGGCTTACCACTCGGTAGGATTTTTAAGAACTTAGGCGAGCACTGGGCTGCAGCTAAGCCTCCGAGTGGAAGGCTGGCTTACCACTCGGTAGGATTTTTAAGAACTTAGGCGAAACGGATTCGCAGCTAAGCCTCCGAGTGGAAGGCTGACTTACCACTCGGTAGGATTTTTACAAACTTAGGCGAAACGGATTCGCAGCTAAGCCTCCGAGTGGAAAGCTGACTTACCACTCGGTAGGATTTTTACAAACTTAGGCGAAACGGATTCACAGCTAAGCCACCCGCTAGGGGATTGCTTTATGCGGACAAAAGTAACAACAATCACTGGGAAAATTATAACACTCTTGCTTTTGATAAATAAATTACAGAAGTACTTTTATTACAACCTATCCGAGTGGATATCTAAGTATAAAATGGGCGGAGCAGATCCGTGTTCCAGGCTCGTGGCTCGTTGATCTGGCGATCGACGTTGTAAAGGCGGTATGCTCCGTTGTGGAGAACTTTGGTAACGATGAAGGGGCCTTCCCAAGTAGGGTCGAGTTTGTGCGGCTTCTGTTGGTCGACTCGGAGGACCAAGTCTCCTTCTTGGAAGGCTCGGCTCTTCACATTTCTGGCGTAAAATCGACGCAAGTCTTGCTGATAGATGGTCGATCGGATCATGGCCATCTCTCTCTCCTCTTCTAAGAGGTCGACTGCATCCTGCCGGGCTAATTCTGCTTCGTCTTCAGAGTAGAGCTCGACTCGCGGCGCGTTGTGAAGCAGGTCACTCGGCAGAACCGCTTCAGCTCCGTAGACCAGAAAGAACGGAGTCCTCCCAGTCGACCGATTTGGAGTTGTCCTCAATCCCCAAAGGACCTATGGAAGTTCGTCGACCCACGCGCCTGCTGCGTGCTTGAGGTCGCGCATCAACCGAGGTTTCAGTCCTTTGAGAATCAGGTCGTTTGCTCTTTCTGCTTGCCCATTCGACTGAGGGTGGGCGACTGAAGCGTAGTCGACTTGTGTGCCTTGGGAAGCGCAGAAAGCTTTGAATTGATCTGAGTCGAAGTTTGATCCATTATCAGTGATGATGCTATGCGGAACTCCATATCTGAATATTAATTCTCGGATGAAGGTGATGGCAGTGCCTGCATCAAGATTTTTAATGGGTTTGGCCTCGATCCATTTGGTGAACATGTCGGCTGCCACCAGTACTTGAGTGAAGCCGCTCCTGCCAGTCTCAGCGGACCAACCATATCTAAACCCCAAACAGCGAAAGGCGAGACGATCGGGATGGTCCTCAGGGCTGAGGAGGGTTTGTGTGACATGTTGGAGTAGAACTGACAGCCTTCACACTTGTCGACTATTTCTTTTGCCATTTCGTTTGCTTTGGGCCAGTAAAAACCCGCTCGGTATGCTTTGGCCATGATGGTCCGAGAGGACGCATGATGGCCACAGGTCCCCGAGTGGATGCCGTTGAGAATCATTCGACCTTCTTCCGGTGTTATGCATTTCTGGTGACTCGATCGCACTTTCTCTGTCTGACTGCCCCCTCATGACAAGAAGGCTTTGGATCGGCGGACGATCTCCCGAGCCTCTTCTTCATTCTCTGGGAGCTCTTTCCTCAGAATATAGGCGATATAGGGCACTGTCCAGTCGGGAGTGATGACCAGAACCTCCATGATTAAGTCGACCACAGCTGGAACATCGACTTCAGTCGGATCTGTGGCACTTTTTGGCTGCCGGGGCTTCCTCCGTGAAAGGATCTTCTTGAACTGATGGCGTGTGAACATGCTCCAAAAACACATCACTCGGGATGGCTTCTCTTTTGGAACCTATCTTCGCCAAGTCATCCGCCGCTTGATTTTTCAGTCGGGAAACGTGATGGAGCTCTAACCCTTCAAATTTCTTCTCCAGTTTTCTGACTGCATTGCAGTAACTAGTCATAGCTGGGATTCTGACATCCCACTCCTTCATCACTTGATTAACCACTAAATCCGAGTCACCGTAGACCATGAGGCGATGGACGCCGAGTGAAATGGCCATACGCAACCCATACAAGAGCGCTTCATATTCTGCCTCATTGTTGGAGGAGTCAAAGTGAATCTGGAGTACATATCTGAGCTTATCTCCTTGGGAGGACACCAGCACTACCCCGGCACCGGAACCATTCAGCATTTTAGAACCATCAAAGAACATAGTCCAGTGCTCCGAGTGAACTTGGGTAGGTAACTGTTGTTCGGTCCACTCGGCGAGGAAATCTGCTATTGCTTGGGACTTGATAGCTTTCTTTGCCTCAAATCTGATATCCAGGGGAAGGAGTTCAATCGCCCATTTTGCCACTCGACCAGTTGCATCTCTGTTGTGCAGAATCTCTGATAAGGGGGCGTCGCTAACGACTGTGATGGTGTGGTCAGAGAAGTAGTGAGCAACTTTCTTTGTGGTCATATAAATCACATATACAAGCTTATGATAATGAGGGTATCTTTGCTTTGATGGGGTTAAGACTTCAGAAATGTAGTACACTGGGCGCTGAACTTTGAAGGCTTTCCCTTCTTCTTCCCGCTCGACCGTAAGTACAGTACTGACAACTTGTCCTGTGGCTGCAATGTAAAGCAGCAAAGGCTCTTTGCTGATCGGGCAGCAAGTACCGGCTGGGTGGAAAGCAGGGTTTTTAACTCTGCAAATGCTGCATCAGCTTCAGGAGTCCACTCGAACTTGTCTGACTTCTTCATCAGTCTGTAAAGAGGCAATGCCTTCTCACCGAGACGAGAGATGAATCGACTTAATGCGGCCAAGCAACCAGTAAGCTTCTGAACATCGTGCACATGCACAGGTCGTTTCATTCGGAGTATAGTGCCCACTTTCTCTGGGTTCGCATCGATTCCTCGTTCGGAAACGAGAAAACCGAGTAACTTTCCACCAGGAACTCCGAACGTGCACTTGGATGGGTTAAGCTTGATATCATACCTCCTGAGGTTGGCAAACGTTTCAGCGAGGTCAGTCAGCAGGTCGGAACCTTTCCGCGACTTGACCACAATGTCATCCATGTATGCTTCCACATTCCGACTGATCTGAGTGAGCAAACACTTCTGAATCATCCTCATGAACGTGGCTCCGGCATTCTTGAGGCCGAATGGCATGGTGACATAACAGAAGCACCCGAATGGGGTGATGAAAGCTGTTTTAACATCAGCACCAGACGGATCTGATGGTACTCGGAATAAGCGTCTAGGAAAGACAATCGCTCACATCCCGCAGTCGAGTCGACTATTTGGTCGATGCAGGGAAGAGGAAAATGATCTTTCGGGCAGGCCCGATTGATATGTTTAAAGTCAATGCACATGCGAAGTGACTTGTCCTTCTTGGGGACCATGACAACATTGGCGAGCCACTCGGAGTGGTAGATCTCTCGGATAAACTCTGCTGCTAGGAGCCGAGCCACCTCTTCGCCAATGGCCTTCCTTTTCTGGACGGCGGACCGTCGCAGATGCTCCTTCACAGGTTTTGCCTTTGAATCGACTCGCAGACGATGCTCAGCCAGTCCCCTGGGTACACCCGGCATGTCAGAAGGTTTCCATGCAAAGATGTCCCAGTTCTCACGGAGGAACTGGATGAGCCCTTCTTCCTATTTAGGGTCGAGTGTTGTGGAGATATGAGTCGGAGGAGCGTTGGGGTCGGTAGGGTGGATATGAACTGGTTTGGTCTCACCGGACGACTGGAATGCTGATTCCGTGGCGGGCTTCTTTGCTCGCAACAAATCACTCGGGTCTGCATTCCTCTGGTGTTCCTGCCACTCTTCTGCCACCATCTGAGCATTGGCGATTTTTGAGCCTTTCTGAAAGCACTCTTCCGCCTTCTTGCGATTACCGGTGACAGTGATCACGCCTTTAGGGTCGGGCATCTTCAATTTGAGATACACGTAACATGGTCGAGCCATGAAACGTGCATAAGCAGGCCTGCCCAAGATAGCATGGTAGGCACTCTGGAAATCTACAACCTCAAATGTCAGCTTCTCTTTGCGGAAGTTCTTGGAATCGCCAAAAACCACACCAAGAGCGATCTGGCCGAGTGAAGCGGCTTTCTTGCCAGGAATAACTCCATAGATACTCATATTACTCGTGCTGAGTCTGGACATCGGAATGCCCATCCCCTCCAGTGTCTCTGCGTACAGTATGTTCAGACTACTACCGCCATCCATCAGTACTTTGGTCAGTCGAGTACCTTCGACGACCGGGTCGACCACCAGAGCTTGCCTCCCAGGGGTGGCTATGTGCGTCGGGTGATCTGACTGGTCGAATGTAATGGCGGTTTGAGACCACTTCAGATAATTGGGAGTCGCTGGAGCAGCCATATTCACCTCTCGGTTTATCACTTTCAGTCGGTTTTTGCTCTCAACATCAGCAAAAATCATCAGGGTGGAATTGACTTGCGGATACTCTTCGTCACTGTCCTCTTTGCCCTCAACCTTGTCCGACTCATTTTCTTTGTCCTTGGATTGCTTTCCTTGGAACTGTTGTATCAGGAGTCGACACTGTCGAGTGGTATGCTTCGGGTAAATGAAATTACCCTCTTTGTCCTTCTTGGTGTGGATGTGGCATGGTAAATCCAGCACATCATTTCCTTCTTTATCTTTTACTTTCTTGGGGTTCCAAGGTCCTTTGTGCTTCCCTTTGAACTTGCCTTGGTTCAGGGCCAAAGCTTCTCCAGGAGCGGCTGGCTCGGCCTTCCGCTTTTGCTTCCGACTGGAATTTCCGCCTCCGGTATCCTGGGCGACTGACTTGTGCTTGCCGCTCCGGAGCCGATCCTCTTCCTCACCATTGGCGTATTTGGTGGCTATTTCCATCATTCGACTCAGAGACATGTCTCCGGTTCGACCGAATTTCAGGCTTAGCTCTCTGTATTTTACGCCTTCTTTGAAGGCGCAGACTGCCTGGTGATCAGATACATTCTCAACTGTGTGATGCAGCGTGATCCATCTCTGGATGTAATCTCTCAATGTTTCATTTGACTTCTGCACACAAGATTGCAGCTCTGTCAGCCCTGCTGGCCGCTTGCACGTTCCTTCGAACGTTCTGACAAACACTCGGGAAAGGTCTTCCCACGTGTAAATGCTGCTAGGCGTCAACTGATTAAGCCATACTCTGGCTGACCCTTCCAACATAAGAGGCAGATGCTTCATGGCCACCTCGTCGTTTCCGTCGCCGATCTGAACAGCCACTCGGTAGTCCTCAAGCCAAGTATCAGGCTTGGACTCACCGTTGAACTTGCTGACTCCAGCCGCCAACCTGAAGTTGGGAGGAATCACTGCGGCTCAGATGGCTCTGCTGAAACATTCTGGTCCGGAATCATGCACTCGACTGCTGGTGGGTACATCTCTGTCGTTGCCCTCTCTGTGAGCTCTATTCCGATCGACCAGACCTTGAACGATGATGGATCTCGCATCAAAGCCTGGTTCTCTGGGGTCGACCGGAACCCTTCGCCCGCCACTATGCTGGCGTCTATCATCCTGCTGTCGAGGCACATAAGATCCTCCCCTCGGAGGAGGAGTGGGCACTCGACGTCGATCATTGCGATCGAATCGGTGATCATACTGCTCATAATTCCTGTTTGGGTCATGCCGGTCACCACGCCCTTCGCGCCTCGGGGGCGATCTGGGGCTGTGAGCTGACTGGACCGTATTCGCTGCCACGGATCTGCTGTGAATCCTGTTCCGCGACTGCAATACGGCTGAATTCTGATCTCCTGCTGCCCGGAGCAAATCTCTGATCTGCATCAAACCTCTGCGAGCCTCTGACTGGGAAGGCTGAATCGACTCTGCTATACGGGTTGCAGCAGCCAAATTCTGAATCGGAGTTCGATATACCTGAGTTGGGGGTTTAAAGAGTTGGCGTCGACTGGAGTCCGGAATCCGTTGCCGCGCGCGCTCGTCGAGTGCTCGCTGAAGGTTCTCCAGTCGAGTGCGCTCAGCCAGGTTGGCTAAGCGCGCGTCCTCTAAGGCGCGAGCCTCAGGGGTTTCTCCAACGATCGGAGTGTGAAGCGCATCCATGTTCCAGCGGCGAAGCTCTTCCCTCTGCTGCGAATTGAGGGGCTCGGGACGGTACTCCTCATGGTCTTGCGACGGATCGCCTCCGCCGTCGCCTCCCTCGGCGCCAGGAAAGCCGGGGGGAACGTGCGGTCCATTGACCATCAGGACCTCCGCCGCGGGATCACTGTTGTCGCACTCGGATGCGGTCTCTGCGGAGCCAGTCGAACAGGCCGTAGAGAGATTCGTCGGGCTCGATTGCCGCGACTTGGGGGGTGGTCGACTGGCGAGCCACCGCGTGCCTCACCCACCGCTGAAGCCTCGACCGACCGGAGCGCTTACGCCGGCGGGAAGCTGGGAGGAAGGATGACACAAAGACCGGCCGATATTGAGTCGACGGTTGCCGCAGAAGGACGCCGCGGACGCATGCACGGAAATGCGTAGCTCCGCGGACGGGAAGCGCCTCCACGTCGAGCGGAGCCTCCTGCAGCCAGGCAGAGTCGTCGGCGACGAACGTGAGCGCGCCGAGACGGATCTCGCGGCCCTCAACCAAAACTCCACCTGAAAACATGATGATTGGAATCGGAAAGATTGCAACTTCTCCAATAAGTCGCTAAGACACCTGCCCCACGGTGGGCGCCAACTGTCGTGGTTCTAAGTCTGACAGTAATGTAGGGGGGTACTAAGAGAGAGGCAAGATCCTAGCTATGGAGTAGTTGTACACACAAGTGTTTTACGAGTTCAGGCCCTTCTCGGAGGAAGTAACAGCCCTACGTCTCGGAGCCCGGAGGCGGTCGACTGGATTATGTGTGTTAGAGTTACAGGGGTGCGAACCCTTCTGCCAGTGGAGGGGGGTGGCTTATATAGTGCATGCCAAGACCCAGCCAGCCCACGTACCGGAGGCTTTAAAGTACATTGAGGTTAGGCGTTACAGGTAACGCCTTACATAAAGTGTCATTATGACCATAAAGACTACTTAATTATAGACCGTTTGGATACAGAATAGATCTTGAACTCCTACTGGTCGAGTGAGTCTTCATGGTCGAGTGTCTTCAAGTTTGTCGAGTGTCTTCCGGTCTGTCGAGTGGAGTTCTTCCTGGTCGACTGAAAGACGGCTTCTTATAAAGATGTCCTCGGGGAGGGTACCTTGGACAGGTCCATGACCCTACCCCAGGTACATGACTTCATCACTGTCCCCCTCTAGATGAGATCTAGGGGGGGCGGCGGCCAAGGGGAGGGGGCTTGCCTCCCAAGCAAGGGGGCGCCCCCTTTAGGGTTTCCCACCCAACCCTAGGCGCATGGGCCCAAGGGGGGGATGTGCCCAGCCCTCCAAGGGCTGGTTCCCTTCCCACTACGACCCATGAGGCCCTCCGAGAGAGGTGGCCCCTCCAGGTGGACCCCCGGAACCCCTCCGGTGGCCCCGGTACAATACCGGTATGCCCCCGAACTTTTCCGGTGACCGTATGACAACTTCCCATATATAAATCTTCACCTCCGGACCATTTCAGAACTCCTCGTGACGTCCGGGATCTCATCCGGGACTCCGAACAACATTCGGTAATCACATACAAGTCTTCCAAATAACCCTAGCATCATCGAATCTTAAGTGTGTAGACCCTACGGGTTCGGGAATCACGTAGACATGACCGAGACTGCTCTTCGGCCAATAACCAACAGCAGGATCTGGATACCCATGTTGGCTCCCACATGTTCCATGATGATCTCATCAGATGAACCACGATGTCGAGGATTCAAGTAATCCCGTATCACTACTGGAAACAAGGAATTTGCCATCAGCCAGCTCTTTGCCATCTGCCAGCTGATGGCAAAGAACGTCTTTGCCATCTGCTTATAAAAAACAGATGGCAAAGAACTGACAGACGGCAAAGAACATGGTTGCCGTCAGCCAATTCTTTGCCATCTGCTAGTGGATGGCAAATAATCTTTGCCATCTGCCAGCAGATGGCAAAGAGGTTGGCAAATCCTGTGGCCGTCAAGAGTGTAACGGCATACCAGCCCCACCTCTTTGCCATCTGCCAGCAGACGGCAAAGATTCTTTGCCATCTGCTGGCAGATGGCAAAGAGATGGGACTATCTCCCTCCTTGCTAAAAAAAGCAAAGAGTGAAAAATTAAAGAAAAGAAAACCCCTAGCCTCCCTAAAAAAAACCCCAGCCACCCCGAATAGTCTCAGCCCACTCCCGTGCGTGCTGGATAGGGTTCCCCGCCACCCTCACCGGTCGCCGCCGCCGTCGGTTTCCCCTACATGGCCGGAGGATAGGCCATCCCGCCGGTCCATTCCCGCCCCACCGCGATGGAGGAGACCGACCAGTTGCGCCTCCCCGCCGGTCGCCGCCCGCCACCCCAAGCTATGGTGAGCCCCTGCGCCACCGCCCTCTCTCCTCTCCTCCCCTACTCCCTCACCCATATCTCTCCCCTGCAGACGCACCCCGCCGCCAGGAGGTCAGGAGGCCGCCATGGAGGCCCGTCCCGAGCTCGCCTCGCTGCTCCTCCGGTTACCCTCGTTGCGCCTGGATCCGGGCGGATCCGACGATTCCCCGACGCGCAGGCGGGCTGGCACGCGGCGCTAGGCGAAGAAGCCCTCCCATGGCGGATGAATCGACTGTAGTGTGCAGCAGATCGGACAGCTGTAGTCGTCCATGAGGCTGCTGGCGGATGCTGTGTGGAGGAAGGACGACAAGGCTGGTGGTGCAGTAGTTCACCTCCTCTACGCCCTTTGAATCTGCAACCCGTTATTCCTAGCAGGCATGTAAGCACATACCTGAAAATTCCTGATCTAATCTCCCGCTACCTGAATTCATAACAAAATCCCAATAAATAGGCTTGATTGATAACATTTGGCAAAGAAAAATTCGTTTTTGTGCATGCCCATCTATAAGCAACATTATAAGGGCTGAAAGGAACTGATGAAAGCCAGGTAGGTTGTCCGCATCACCTCGAGGAGCACCATGAAGTCACTACAGTAGGACTGTAGGACTATTTTGGATACAACAGTACTAACGGTAAGTAAAACATGGTTCAATTAGTTGCAGTTCACGTTAATTATTATACAAGGCTCAAATTTATAGGTTTTTTTCTATGTCAGTCAATGTTAGGTGATGGATTTAGTTGATGTTTCCTATGTACATGATTTTGAAGTTGCAGTATAATCTAAGTACGTGCCAAGTCTTTAGTTATCCTGCATTGTATGTATTCTTATTCTGCCTTCCTGTATTAGCCAAAGGCATGGCTTTGAAATTTTTTTCCTATACATTTCACATTGACAGAACCATGCCTAAAGGCCTAATCTCATCATGCGAAGATACTTTGAATGGAATAACAGTTTGCAAATTGTATGTTAGTGAAAATCTTCCAGAGATAATTTTTTTTCGAAAGGTTTGGGTACTTAACATTTCCTTTGATTCCCCACTTAGTACTCTGATTGCTCGTGAAGGCAAGGTCCCCAGAACATAATGCAGTTTGCAAATCCCGTCTCTCCTTTTACAGGCTTTTCTGATTGTTCTTTTGTTCGTGAAGGCAAGGTCTTGCGTGAAGGTCATCCTCCTACATCGCTGTGTTAGGCACTCTGATTGCTCGTGTTGATCGGAGTTAGAAAAGAGGAACCCAGATTTTTGTCCGTGAACTGTAAGCAGCAACAAGATCTTGCAATTTCTAATTTTCTTTTCTAGCCATCTACGTGATTCAGGTGCCTGGTTCTGTGCCCTCCTTTGCATTTTTTTAGTTCAATTAGCAGCGTTCTTAGTTTCTTCTATCATATGTTTGTGTGCTAATTCCATGCCTTGCTCCAGTAACTAACAAGACTGCTCTTAATTTACCAAGATGTCATCTAGAATGTATCCATCTGCTAATGACTTGATGGAGTCATAGAAATGAGCTATTGACACTTTTTTAGAACAGATGCAACTGCTTGTAATTCTGAATAATTAGCTTTAGTTACTGTTAAAAACAACCTGTGAAAAATTTCTTGACTGGCCCTGCTCACGAGAGCCGAAATCCCTGGGCCCCCGAAATTTCTTGACTGGCCCTGCTCACGAGAGCCGAAATCCCTGGAGGCTGGAGTGGTATATGATCTCATGCGATAGTGGGTTGAAAGTGAGCTAGACGCTCGTGCCGCCGGTTTCGAACGCGTGCTTCCGATCGGCTCCTTGTGTCCTCCAGTGGCTTCCATTGAGGTAGGCTTTGTGGAGGCATGTGTATGGGTTGTAGTCTGTAGAGTTAGTCGTGCGTCGGTGCTCACCAGGTTCATCCTGTGGCATTTCTTGGAGCAGATGCGGTCGAGATGTATGCTGGGAGCATGCTAATGGGGGCACCTAAAGTGTTCGACGGAATGGCTATCATATTGGTGCTTTACCATCTCACCTCACCACCACGTGAGCAAAAGCACCTACCAGAGCATCGGGGTTGATTTGTCTGGTTTTAGAAAGTAGAGGGGATTAAGATCCCGGTTTTAGAGGTCAGGGCCTCAGGGGGCTATGTGGCCAAAATGTAATACTTATGGGGTCATATACACTTTTTTTCTTAAATCTAATAGGTTTCTTCCTCAGTGATATCCCAAATTATCCCACCAAGAAAGATGGTCGCGTCGTCCTGGCCTGCGCTTCCGGCCACCCGGCGGGATGTCCAGGCTGTCGTTGCCAAGGACGTGGAGCTGCACTGGCCTCTATTGGCGCACCGTGCCCAATGTCAGTGCTGCCAATATTGCTTATTTGATCAACTTCGGGTCTGCAATAGTTTAATCAACTCTTTTTAGAGATATAGACTAATCAATACAGTAGCTTAATAACTTGTAATCACTAGGGCCAATTAGCTGATGGGAGACAGGGAGAACGAAGGTTGACGAGGCTTAGGCAGTCTGCTGACAGGAAATGCAATAGTGATTTCGCAAGAGAAATGGAGGTGATGGCTAGGCTCTGGCACGACAATGTTGTCCGCCTCCTTGCTTACTTCAGTGAATGCGATGAGCGGATATTCATCTATAGCTATATGTCAAACAACAACATGGATCTCTGCTTATACTTCTATGTTTTTTCTTGCCTATGCTCAGAATTTGGATCACAATAGTAAATAGATCATTAGGTTCTCTTCTATAATTGTTGGTTGTTGTTGTTCTGTGCTCCAACACATACGAGAAGCTCATTGTTGCACGGAGATAAGTTTCATGCACATAATTAAAGTTCCGAATAACCGAAGTACAAATCTGTAAATACCTTTAGAGAAAGCTTGTATGCTTGACATGCTTGACCATGTAAAAGCTCATGCATGAGTAATTATATCGTCAGGTTATTATTTTTATCTGCAAGGTGAGCTTCAAAATTCTGTAAACTAGCATTTCCAATAGTTCAGAGCTGCCACTTTACTTTCAGTATTTAGGTGGATGATCTTTGTTTAAATTCCTAATACAAGTAATGCACTCCGGCAAGTTCTATTTATTTGTGTCCTTGCTGCCAATAGATGTAATTTTATCGCGAGCCCCCAAGTACAGCAGCACTATTGTCGTTCATTATTGTTGGCTTATGCCCTAGAGAGAAAATAATTAGCATTTACCTCTGTGTACCGGACTGTAGTTGTACCATATGCCTATTGTATCATTTTCATCCTTGATAGATGCAGCGAGTAAATTGTCACTGAAAAATGTTGTGGTTGCAGCGTTTGTTTTGTTAATTCTGCATTCCTTCCTTTATGAGAAAAGTGTTACTTCTGCGTTAGTTATATGTTATGTTTCTCTATGTCGAATTCTTGTATTGACTTCAGATTGTGCATATGTGGAGAAGCATGTCTGCTCCCAGTGGAGAGGACTTTCAGAAAGACAACTTAGATACTTGCTTTAGCATTCACGTTTACTATTTTTGTAAAAATATTCTTACGTGTGTTTGAATTGTTTTTAGTAGCTGTCTTTATTACTCTCTCTGATTGAAAAAAAAATCAGAGGCTGCCTACAGCAAGTTCGTTTGTCATCAGCGCCTTTCTTTGCTTGGTAGCTCCACATCCAATCTTTCAAGCTACATCCATATGTAAGAAAGTTACAATTAATCCAGTACTAATAGTTTTGTACTTACGTATATGCGCACTCACCCCTTCTATATACATATGATTCAGGAGCATCTTTTACTAGCATTTTGTTTCATTGCCCCATACAAAATGTATGCAAGTGATGTCTATTGTTTTTTTCCTTTGTCTAAATATACTACAGACAAAGATGTTCTGCGATTTCATGGCTTTTAAAGTTTTAATATGATTGTTGTTGCTAACGGCCATGTCGCAAACGTCGGCCGGTGCACACCATGGTGCGTGCTGTTCTGCGATTTCTGAGGTACTCTCTCTCTCTCTCTCTCTCTCTCTCTCTCTCTCTCTCTCTCTCTCTCTCTCTCTCTCTCTCTCTCTCTCTCTCAAAATGGTAAAAAAACTCATACTAAACGGGAGGGTCTACAATTTTACTACCTGACATGAGTTACCACTGTATTTTCCTTCTTCTAATTACAACATGTAAAAATGTGTGTTAAGAGTTCAATCATATACAAAGATGCCTATATGTTGTTTTTGGTTTTACCTCCATAAAACTAAAATGGTTCTCTCCTAACAGAGACGCAGTGGATATGTGCTTCTCAATCAAGGAGCTTTTGTCAAACCGGGTATGCAACCATGCACGTTGTAGTTCATACTATATGGAATTTACTTTCAGTAGGAATGTGCGTATGTTGCTCCGGTGATAGTAAGCATTTGCATTGTTTCAATACATATCACAAGTCCTATTTTATAGATATAAGTTGCATCATAATAATCTTCACATTTTAGTTGCATCATAATAATCTTCTTCTTCTAGTCTTCTTCTTCTAACTTTCTTCTTTCCCATTTTGTAGATTTTCTTCAGATCACGGAAGCTTGGGTTGATGGAGTGCTTGTCTTTAGTTTTTGTTTTGACTTTGTGAAACTTGCTACCTATGATGAAACTATGTAATATTGATGAAACTATGTATATGTATGGATGAAATTTGCTACTATTGGTAACATGTGTTGGATATGTGTTCGATATATATGTGTTCATGACTATTGGTAATATGTATTGAATATGCTACATTGGTCACATAAATATACTTGTGTTTGATTTTCTGTGAAAATGAATTGATATAAGAAAAAACAAAATTAAATGGGGCAATATAGGCACTTTGCCATCAGCTGGCAGATGGCAAAGAGGCCACGTGTCATCTACATGTAAAATTTGGGCTGGCCTATTTGGGCCCTTTGCCATCTGCCAGCAAATGGCAAAGCTCTTTGCCATCTGCTTTGCCATCTGCTGGCAGACGGCAAAGCATGCAGCCTTTGCCATCTGCTGGCAGACGGCAAAGAGCATGAAGCCTTTGCCATCTGTTGGCAGACGGCAAAGTATGTCGTTAGCCTTCTAATGGGGCTAACCCCGTTAAGAGGCTTTGCCATCAGCCAGCAGACGGCAAAGAAGCGTTTGCCGGCAGGGTTTCAGACAAACTGTTTGCCATCTGCTGGCAGATGGCAAAGCCTTTGCCATCCGCCGACCATGCCTTTGCCATCTGCCATGGCAGATGGCAAAGTGCCAGATTCCAGTAGTGTATGCAATTCCCTTTGTCAAACGGTATGTTACTTGCCCGAGATGTATCCCAATACCTCGTTTAATC
The DNA here is from genome assembly GCA_021605145.1 of Aegilops bicornis. Taxonomy (NCBI): domain Eukaryota; kingdom Viridiplantae; phylum Streptophyta; class Magnoliopsida; order Poales; family Poaceae; genus Aegilops; species Aegilops bicornis. The sequence continues at coordinate 27,902,301 of CM038669.1, read as the reverse complement.
TCGTTACCGGCAAGTCACTTTACTCGTTACATAATGCATGATCCTGTGACTAACCACTTAGTCACATTGAGATCATTATGATGATGCATTACCGAGTGGGCCCAGAGATACCTCTCCGTCATACGGAGTGACAAATTCTAGTCTCGATTCGTGCCAACCCAACAGACACTTTCGGAGATACCTGTAGTGCACCTTTATAGTCACCCAGTTACGTTGTGACGTTTGGTACATCCAAAACACTCCTACGGTATCCGGGAGTTACACAATCTCATGGTCTAAGGAACTAATACTTGACATTAGAAAAGCTTTAGCAAACGAACTACACGATCTTGTGATGTGCTTAGGCCAATGTCCATAGTCAGGAAACCATGACCATCTATTGATCAACGAGCTAGTCAAATAGAGGCTCACTAGGGACATGTTATGGTCTGTGTATTCACACATGTATCATGGTTTCCTGTTAATACAATTATAGCATGAATAATAGACAATTATAGCATGAATAATAGACAATTATCATGAACAAGGAAATACAATAATAATCATTTTATTATTGCCTCTAGGGCATATTTCCAACATAAAGATCACAAGCTCATCATTGATAATGTACCATGATGTACTTCTCACCATATGACCACTAGCACAATCCCAAGTCCACCACTAGTACACACCAGTTTCTTTTCATTGTGGAAAGGTTACACCTTTCGCAACATCAAGAAGACATACATTACCTTCCAAGAGAGCATCACACACTTGCTCCTCAAAGACACCCAATGCACCCAGCAACATGCCAATGTCGTGGCATCTTGGGCACGCCAAGAGGACAGACCTCCCTCGCCGCCACTGCAGCCACCCTGAGTTGTTCAAGTAGAGTTGAATCAGAAATTAGTAAGATTGGTGCAAATACTTGATATAATTATTGGATGATAAGAACAATCAAGAACATGACACAATATGGACAAGGGCGCAAATTCTATGAGCTTGACAACTAGAATTGTGTAATGCTAGTACTACCTATGTACCTTAATTTAAGACGTTTTTGCAGTTCAACTTAAATTAAGATACAGAGGTAGTATATGATAATGCCAGCATGGAAACCATCAGATTGTCAACAGGTAAACAAATTTCTGACAACATACATGACAGTGAAGTTTCCATGAACTATCTCACATAAACGTATTTGGAAATTACTGCCGTAATCCTATCTGTACCATGCATCTGGCTTCCATTCCTAGAGTAAAATGGTGGTCACTTGCTACAAATAAACCCAGTATTTGTTCTAGGCGGGATAATCAATAACTGAATAACTCAAGCATTGGAAGCAAAAGAAGATTATTCTGTTGCAAATAGTCAATACAGTGGGGTGAGTAATTTTGATTTTGCATTCTCTCTCTACATTTTATTCGGTTGCAAAAAGGTAAATCCAACAACAATTTTTGATAACTTTCTACTTCAACTAAACTAATTTATCAACTCAGTTAGAAGACAAGACTAAATCAACTAGACATACTCAGGCCATGAGTGAGATTCGTTCCAAATCTTAACTCAGACCATTAGTGAGATTTGCTGGGCAATCTTTTATAAGACAAAATGCATCTATCCAAGTATAGCCCAATCTCCCAAGCAAGCCAATAAATGGTGTATGGTTACTATTGGCTATAAATCAAACATACCCTAATCACCATCCTAAAAGTAGTCAAGATTTAAGCTCTGACTTTTTTCTCGAACTCACGACCAGAACTATCTCTGTCTCGCAACATAGGAATGATGATGAATCCATGTTTAACTGCACCCTCATCTCCTGAAATGCATTTTTCATCTCAGATAAGATAAGATTGAAAACACACACCATGGAGGGAGGAGGGAAAATGAGATGGAAGGGCACTCACCGTTGGGTGACTTCTGCGGTTGAAGTAGGCCTCACGCCGACGGACTCACAGGTGATTTTGGGCGCCTTCTCCCCCAAGGAAACCACATGGTCTCATGTGCACCTGCATGACGAAATCACATCAGGGAAGATCGAATCGAACCAAGTAGGATGCAGTACTATTCGAGCAGAACATTACAAAGCTAGAAAAGATTTTTGCGCTACTAATTGCAGACAATGCGAGTGCTTCATAAGATTTTATATACAAAGAGAATGCTGCTTAATTTGAAACAGTCTAAAAGAGGTGCTTGCAGTTAAGGTAATGCAAGCAGGGATCTTCATATCAAGTATATCTGATGAACACAAATGAAGCAAAGCATGACCCAGTCCAGAGACAAGACTGCCAACAGGTTAATCGACCCTGCTAGCGACAACATGTAGGCACTAACAAAGCATGTTATGCCATAAGCAGCTTCCTGGTACATATTGGTGTCTAAATACAAATGCCCTTAGAGAAGAGGGTCCTAATTTTATTATGAGAACAAAATATGCACTCGACTGAAAGAATGTTACACAATTTCTTCTCTACTAGAAGAGTTGGTGGATATGGCAATGATCACAAGCTCATCGCTGATGATGCACCATGTACTCCTGCAGATATGATCACTAGCACATTCAATCCCGAGGTCCCCCACAAGTACACACTAGTTCCATTTCATTTCTAACATTAGGAACAAAGCCTTACTTTCCAAGAGAGCATCGTGAACTTGCTTCTCAGAGACGCGCAGGTGCACCCAACACCATCCTGTGATATGTCACGGCGCCTCAGCACACCGAGCGGACACACCTCCGTCGCCGCCGTTGATATCAGGTAGAGCTAGATCATCGCATCCTTCATGCTATATACATAATGGCAGGCCGTATTCTCAGAATCAAATCCAGTTGCCACGAGGTAGGACAGAGAAGCAAGCATAGACTTCTAATAAGCTAAAGTATAACTGATGTTGATAACTTAATCTCTTCCAACAATGACCACGTACACTTGAAAACACAGTGAGTTAGAGATGATGTTTAATCTATATGAATGTAAATGAATAGATGGTCTTTACTTTATAAGTATCTCCATTCCACCAAAATTTGTTTCCTTCCAACCTAATAAAGTTTTCTTTTTTAGCAAGGGTTGGTAAAAACAGAAGACAAATAACTTCACTTTGTGCACAGAACTCTCAAATTAGGGAAACAAATAATTTGAGTGGAATGGACCAGTCCAACGTGAGCACCTTGCATCTGTAAGCAAGAATAATGATGTTGCAAACTCTTTTACAGAGCCACCCTCCCATAAACCAAGTAAAACCTCCCTACTACTAGAAGAGATGCCATTCAATTTCTAGTTATAGGTTATGGACAGAACTGTGTTGACCTACTGACCCAGCCACAAAAGTGGTCGATCAGTTGCCACCCAACTTTTATTTCAGTTTGTGAACAAACTTAGTGAAGCAAATAGTTCGCATGGATCACGGCCTAACCCGCCCTGCTTGCACCTTTAAATTTCATTCTCTCTATTAAAGATTGATTAAATCTGCTCCAAGCGAGCCTGCACTGGAGACATTCCAGGGCAAGAGGAAACCAATGGTAGAGTCCATTAATCTATGGAGGTGGTGCGGCGACGTTGGTTAGCAGGCTCGATTGTTCATTACCGCCACCACGAATCTTACAATTAAAACTCCATGGAGTTTATCATACTTTCAGAGTTTAAATTGCTTGAACATAGGCCCTCTAAGAGAAAAAATATATAGCAAAATATATTTACTCTTGGAGTAAACTTAGCAAAGAGAGCATGCAAAAACTCATCAAGCAAGAAATACCCAATAAAATAGCATGCAGACATCGAGTGCTTGCACTATCAGAGATAAAATCACTGGACCAATGATGAGAAAGCCCTCAAAATAACCAAACCTATTCTTTATGTTTCCATCAATGGATCAAATTTTTCTAAAATTATAACCAAACCTATTCATAACTTGAAATAAATTCTAAACTCAAGTCACTTGAAAGAAATTATTATCTCAAATCTCAAACTATAAGCTATACCCGTTTCTGGAAATTGATTAGTGATACAAGGAAACAAAAACTCTCGGATCCTAAAGAAAATATAACCATAAGATTTGGATGCCATGCCACTTAGTTTTCAATCATAAATGATTGATACTTGTCCATATTACATAGGAGATGAATATAAGACTTAAAGAGCCAACATTCAACAACCAAATCTGAAAACTCCATTTGTTTCACAATGTATGTGATTAAATTGGATCCGAGGTTTTGAGCTTTTGTTTCTATTATGCTTTTACCTCAAGTAGAGATGGCAATCTTAATATGAAATAAATAGACCAAAAGACCGACTTAATGCATCACATGAACTTTCCCGAGAAACAACTAAACGATTACATATAGGGAATAAGTCAGTGCATGGAAAATTTTGATGCTAAGCTTCATACGGCCATGCCACAGCTAAGGTGTATCATTTCTCAAAAATATTTATTTGCTACCTTTTTCACCTAACTATGGCCAATGTCTTCATATACAGGAGGCCAACTGGCGCTATATTAGGAAAAAATGATATAAGAGAACGACATTCCTAGCTGGGAAGAGAGGTGTGTATTCAGTGCACACGGCCTGCCTATATCTGAATTCCGGCATATGTGCACTAATACTCAGATTATCCTAGCTCAAATAAAAGTAGTATGAATAATTCAAACCGAAGTATGGCTTTATCTCCATACTTTGAAGGGCAGAAATACCATAACTTGATATATGAGAATTTACCATATGGCCGGGATGTTAGAATTAAACACGGCAACTTGTGTCCGTGTCCGCTCCAGTGTATGTATACAAGTAAGAGTCCGTGTAGGTTTCTACCTGATCACCGAATAGGACTAGACTAGTTGTAGCTAGTATATATAGTCATGTATCCCTGGCTTGTAACAACTGTGATTTGTGAAAGTAATACAGATCAAACAGGAGCGATACGCTCCTGCGGCAATACCCAGCTTCGCGTGTGTGTGTTTTGCTTCCGGCCGGCTGGCCGTTGTATGCGCCTGGAGTACTAGCTGATCTATGTATTGATCAGGGTAGCTGAGGTTGACTAGCTACACTAATACGTGGGTGTTGCTGGCTTTGTATTACGGTGTGTCTCGACGTAAAGCACTTCGTCGAGTTCGTCAATGTTGGTTCGCTTCGTCGTCGGTCGTTACCGTCGCCGGAAAGTACTCGGTGTCGGGTCTGGGCCAACAATTGGTATCTAGAGCAAGGTTGATCTTCTAGTAACGGGAGATCATGTCGGACGACGAGAAGACCAAGCAGCTGGCGGAGTATTCGGGTGCGGCTAAAGTAATTGCTGCTCCGGTGAGATCGGAGTATCCACGATTCGACCGTGGAAACTTCGTGGTGTGGGCGACCATGATGGAGTGGGCGCTCGAGGCCAATGAGCTCTGGGAAGCCGTCGACCCCGGCGGTGACGAGTACCTGAAGGGTGGTGCCTTGTATCGGAAGGATCGCCAGGCTATCACGGCCATCTGCTCGGTGATGCCGGTGGACGTGCAGCAGCATCTAATCTCGAAGACATCAGCGAAGGAGGCGTGGGACACGCCAAGACATTGCATCTAGGGCACTTTCGCGCAGCGCGAGGCGAACTTGCAAACTTTGCTGAAGAGTTACGAGAATCTGAGGATGGGAGAAGACGAGACGGTGGACGCCTTCGCATGGCGAGGGTTGCTTCCATGGTGAACGGATTCGCGGTCTCGGAGAGAAGTTAGAGGACATCTCCGTGGTCCGGCGTTTCCTACGTGCCGCTCCACCGCTACATGCCGATTGTGTCAGCGATCGAGCAGTGTGTTGATCTCAAGACTCTCACTTTGGATGATCTGGTTGGTCGCTTCAAGGCCCATGACGAGCGGATGAAGCTGAGTTACGGTGATGCAAAAGAGGATGAGTACCGATGCTAACGCTGCGCTCAGTGGCTGGCATTGGTTTCAAGGAGAACAATTTCGACAAAGGCGTCCGTAGCGGCGGAAAGTACCGTCCAAGAAAGGACACCGACGAACAGTCGGAGAAGCCAAAGAAGAAAAAGTTCGACAAGAGGAAGATCCGTTGTCACAACTGTAATCTGCTCGGACACTTCAAGTCGGAGTGTAAGAATCCCCCGAAGGAGAAAGCGCTCATGGCACAGCTAGGAGATGAAGATGACATGATGTTGATGTGTGAACTCGTGGACGAGGAGGATCCAGTTCTTCAAGTGTCGGCTAAAGAAATTGTCGCGCTCCGTGAAGAAAAAGTTTGCTCTCAAGATCGTGGTTCGGAAACTCGTGTCAATGCTACAGACGCGGGGGGTGATTCCGAAAGTTATGTCGATGTTACAGGCATAAGTGCTAACTTCGCTGGAGCGGACGCAGCGATCGCCGCATGTGCTTGGCCGTGGAGAAGCAGCCTTGTTACAGACCCGAGGGGTATTTCCGAAACTCGTGTCAAAGCTACGCATACGTATGGTAGTCCTATTGATGCTGATGCAAAAGTAGAAACAGGCGCCGCAGCTAGCAGTGGCAACCGTGGCCCTGTGCTACATTTGGGTGGCCCAAAGCAGCAGCTCAAGAGATTGGCCAGAAGGCTGAAGAACAGCAGCTGCTGCCCAGTTCAGGAGGGAGCTGCTGGTGGCCTGCGTGGAGGAGCCTTAAGTGGTGGAACGGATGGATTTGGCTCATCAAGAGAAGTTCCACTAGGCTGCAGCTCGGGTGTGAAGACTGTTGAGCGTGGCCCACAGGGAGAAGGAGGCTCAAGCGCAGGCGTGTCTGAAGGCCGTGGAGGTGACGGGCTTGGCTCATTGGTTAGTGCCGCAACCTGTCCAGCAACAGTCTCAGCAAGCCACGAGGCCCACCAAAGGCCATGCATGCATGCCCACGTTCTATGTATGAGCATGCATCAGGATCTCCATTGTCTACATGCTTGTACGCAGGAAAGGATGCCATGTTGACACCTGCATCGCTCCGATAGTACAGGAAGAAAAGATACCGTCACCTACACCCGTAATGCTACAACCGGTGTTACACCCATATCTGGAGAAAACTCTTCGGACGCTTGACCCGGTAAAGAAGAAAAGGAGGGCAACGGTGTCTAGCATGCGTCGGGGAACCGGCGGATTTCGAGGACGCGAATACGAAGTGGTGTTGGCGTCGCGCTATGAAAGAGGAGTTGAGGTCGATCCACGACAATAATGCATGGGTGCTTGTGGATCTTCCCAACAACGAAAAAGTCATGGATCTCAAGTGGGAATTTATGATCAAGAAAGATGCCGAAGGGTCCGTGAAGCACAATGCAAGGCTAGTGGCCAAAGAGTACGTGCAAGAGGATGGTGTGGACTTTGAAGAAGTGTCCGTTCCCGTTGAAAGGATGAAATCGGTGAGACTACTCATCGCTCTCATGGTTCAGGAATCATGGAAGATACATCACTTGGATGTAAAACCCGCGTTTTTGAATGGCGAGTTAGAAGGAGATGTGTATGTGAATCAGTCACCGGGATTCATCAAAGAGGGAGAGGAACACAAGGTACTGAAGCTACACAAAGTCTTGTCCGGGCTACGGCAAGGCTCTCGGGCATGGATCATCAAACTTGATCAGACGATGATTTTTCTTGGATTTGAGAAAGCCCCACTAGAGCATGCAATGTACAAGAGAGGTGAAGGAAGAGATCGTCTACTAGTTGGCATCTACGCCGATTTAACTATTGATTATCGGAGCAGATGAAGAGGTGATTGCAAAGTTCAAGCTACAGATGAAGGAGCTTTTCAAGATGGATGATCTAGGCCTTTTGAGTTGCAACCTCGGGACAGAGGTACATCAAAAGCTGGAGGGGATCACACTATGCCAGGAGGCATATGCAAGGAAGGTACTTGAAAGCCGTGGCATGAAAGATTGCAATCACGTTGTCGCTTCAATGGAACCTCGTCTTGAGCTAAGCAAGAAGGAGATGGTGAAACTACTCGGCTATAGTGGTAGTGACAAGGAAAGGATTGTTGACGACCGTAAGTGTACCTCGGCGTGGCATATTTTCTTAGAAGAAGCATAGTAAGCTGGCTATCACGAAAGTATAAAGTGGTGACATCGACTTCAAGTGAAGCAGAGTATCAAGGTGTGTGGCTAGGGAGGCTACACGGTGATCTCATGGATCGAGATCCGGAACCAGTGATGCTCAACGTTGACAGTGAGTCTACGCCTTTTCTACGTGAGGATCCAGTGCAGCATGATAGGAGCATGCACATTGATACGGTGTATCACTATACAAAGGACTGCGTGGAAGAAGGTAAGATGGAGGTCAACTATATTCGCACCGATGATCAGCTAGCGGACATCCTGACCAAGGCTTTGGATCGGGAGAAGTTCTTGAAGATACAAAGAAGAATCGGCGTCGGAGCTGTAACGTAGTAACGATGTCGTGTTTAGGGGGGTGATTGTTAGAATTAAACACGGCAACTTGTGTCCGTGTCCGCTCCAGTGTATGTATACAAGTAAGAGTCCGTGTAGGTTTCTACCTGATCACCGAATAGGACTAGACTAGTTGTAGCTAGTATATATAGTCCTGTATCCCTGGCTTGTAACAACTGTGATTTGTGAAAGTAATACAGATCAAACAGGAGCGATACGCTCCTGCGGCAATACCCAGCTTCGCGTGCGTGTGTTTTGCTTCCGGCCGGCTGGCCGTTGTATGCGCGCGTGGAGTACTAGCTGATCTATGTATTGATCAGGGTAGCTGAGGTTGACTAGCTACACTAATACGTGGGTGTTGCTGGCTTTGTATTACGGTGTGTCTCGACGTAAAGCACTTCGTCGAAGTTCGCCAGTGTTGGTTAACTTCGTAAATGCGTTAAGTAAATCGGTCGTTACCGTCGCCGGAAAGTACTCGGTGTCGGGTCTGGGCCAACACGGGACACATACTCAATCATGCATAATATCTCTTAGCCAAAAAGGAACAAATCTGCATGTGGTAATTAACCAATCCGTTCACTCCAACCTCACTATTTCTAGAATAACAATTGTATGAACATCACCCCTCCTCCTAGGTGGGAAGAGAGGATTCAGTTATCACCTTGCTGGAGACAATGTGCACCATAGATGGACGACCACCAGAAGGTTGCTTGGCGATCAACAGATGTACACCATAACTGGAGTAGATAGATCAGAACCCTACAGGATCGATTGTGTAGAAATTAGTGAAGGGAAACAGGCAGTACAAGGGGGATGTGCTCAGAACCCTACAACATCGATTGGTGCTTACCTAGGCTGCAGTGGAATGCGCAGGGAAAGCCGAACTGGCGATACACTGCGTCTAGCATTTGGAGTCGCCTGCGCCACGGCAACTGAAAAGTACAGCTAGGCTGAAAGAAAAAAATAGAGGGGTGATGCAAATAACTTGCTGATTTCCAGTCAGAGCACTACTCATTGATAATGCACCATCTACTTCTCCTGATATGATCACTAGCACATTCAATCCCAAGGTCCCCCACAAGTACACACTAGTTCCATTTCACTAGTGAAAGATTACACCCTTGGCAACATGAGACTTACCTTCCAAGAAAACACCACGAACTTGGTCCTCAGAGACGCCGAGTGCACCCAACACCAACCCAATGTTATGGCACATCAGCACGCCGAGCAGACACAACTCACTCACCATTGCTGCCGCCGCTGACAAGTTGTTCAAGTAGAGTTGGATCATCACATCCTTCATGCTACATAAATCAAATCCAGTTGCCACCAGGTAGAACAGAGAAGCAAGCAGAGACTTCCAATAAGCTAAAGCATAACTAACTTTGATCACTTAATCTCTTCATTCAAATCCAATTGCCACCAGGTAGAGAACAAAGAAGAGAAGAAGGGGAACTCACCGCTATGGTAGTTGTAGCCAAGGCCGAAGCACACAGTCGCCGCCGGACATCAAGGGAAGGCCACCAGTCACGCCTGAAACCCGTAGCCATGCGGCCGCGTCATGGTCCGAGAAGAACCACACCACACAGAGGCTCCTCTCCCGGTTTGCAACTGTGGAGAAGGAGCAGACCTCAAGCACCCGTCAAGACCCTGCATTTGATTTTCAGCACATGTCATCAGCCCGACAAACCACTGTAGTAAATAGAAAGAAACATCATGAGTAGTCAGTCGAAGAGGATGATAAAGCATGCAGAGCCTACATGAGGTAACAGATAAATATACAAGACAACCAAAACACCCACGTTTTAATTTCAATGGTGTAAAGCTAAGCCTAAATCATAAAAAAAAACACAGAGCCTTGGAAATCAGAGGGTGCACTTCTCACATAAAAATGTTGTTCACAAAATTACATCTCATAACTCTGACGTAACCAATGTTAGTGCATCCTACTTAATATCAGCATGCTTTGCTCGTATTACTCTAAAGAGGTTCTTGGTTGCAAAGCCAGTGCATTTCAAAAGTAAGAAGCTAGACAAGCAAAAGAGCCCATTTCGCTTTGTATCATGCTAACTATGTCTGCCACACTTCACCCAAGCTCACACCCTACCCAGGAATTCAGATAGGGCCGTACACCGCATTCAAATTTTGAATTTTGAGTCACAGATGAGACATGTAAGGTGCAAACCTTTACCAGCCAATTGAATCGTTAGCTCTGGCATACATGAATCTGAATTTCCAAAAGCTCCCTTGTTCACAGCACTTTAGTCGCCAACTACCAAACATAAGGCGAAATGTTCAAAAAGTATTTTCAGCATGAACACATATTCCTATCTTTCTGACTTGTCTAGAAATCATTGGAAAACGAATGAATGAATGAAATAAAAAAATACCATCGTGTAACATATTACAATTCGACAGTGTGATCAATAGCTTGAATGTGCATACACCACCAAGCCATACAAAAATGAATCACTAACAACTAGTAGAAAGGTAAAATTTGATTGTCCCCCCTTCAAACTCGAGTGCAAGTGGTGAAATGACCCCCGATTGCGCATCACCAAGATAACAACAGAAGAGTTTGAAATGGATGGGGGGCCGGGATTTCGGGAGATACCGGCCCTACCGGAGGCTGCCTTCTGCTTGGTGGTCAAGCAGGCAAAACAGGAGGTTGGTCAACCTTCTGTTTCAAATGCATGCATAGGACTAGTGGATTTCCAGTTAGATCAGTAATCGCATCCCTACTTCAACACTAGAATGCAGAACTGCAGAATTGCAGGTTCGATGATTCAAACTTGAGTGCGAGCCGTGAATCAATTTTTTTTTTTGCGACTAGCCCTATTGGCCCACCTCTAAAAGAGTCTCTTCAAGCATGGTCATCTCACCTCTAAACAAGTTGAAACACTCTTAACAGAACCACCATACAAAAAATAAAACAACATAGCCTCTCTAGCAGTATCATAAAAACCGAGTTTCAGGACTATTGAGATGGGATGTACTACTGCTAAGATCAACCACTAATTTTGATACAACTATAAAGAGTGACCAAGCCTGAATCTGATAGTATGCAGGACCATCACTAACTTTCAAAAAGCATGTTGTGGCATGAAGGCCATCACCAAGAGCACATGGAAGAGAAGAAGAACTCAGCTATGTTAGTTGTAGCCAAGGCCGAAGCACACCGGCGCCGCCGCACAGCAAGGGAACACGACCAATCAAGCTGGGAACGCGTAGCCGCGGCCGTGTCATGGCCCGAGATGAACCACACCACACAAAGGCTCCTTTTCCTACGCGCGACTATGGAGAAAAGCAGACCTTGAGCACCCTTCCAGCCCCTGCATTTGATTTTCAACACACGTCATCAGCCTGACAAACCACCGTAGTAAGTAGAAAGAAACATCATGAGTAGTAAGTCAAACTGCACAACAGAGAGGATGATGATGGTGTGCAGAGCCTACAGGAGGTAGCTGAGATAAATAGACAGGCAACTAGAGCACCCATGTTTGAATTTCATAAGCCTTCCTGATTCATCAATCTACCAAAAAAACAAGAAATATACAACCTCAGAATTGGCAACAAAAAGGTTCAACATTTCTTCAGTGAAATGAATGCAACCTCATGATTTAGCAGGAAAGGAAAGGAAATATATACATCACAGCGATTCTCCTCTCAGTACACGTATCAATCAAAATTTTCTTTTTATACATGCCTACAACAGCAAACATACTTCCAGTCTTGCCAAACAAGTGAAAACAGAATTGAGGCGGTGACATCTTCAGAATTTTTACAAATGAGATGGAGGTACTATTGCTAAGATCAACCACTATTTTGATACGACAACTATAAAGAGTGACCAAGCCTGAATCTGAAAGTATGCAGGACCATCGTTATCTTTATGAAAGCATGCCATGGCACGAAAGCCAGCGCCCAGAGCAGAGGGAAAGGAAGAAGACAAAAGGGGAACTCACCTATGTTAGTTGTAGCCAAGGCCAAAGCACACCAGCGCCGCTGCACAGCGAGGGAAGACCACCAGGTCAAACCGAGAATGCGTAGCCGCACAGCCGCGTCATGGCCCGAGAAGAACCACACCACATGGTGGCTCCTCTCACAGCGCGCTGCGACTGGCGAAGAAGAAGACCTCGAGCACCCTTCAAGTCACTGCATTTGATTTTCAACACATGTCATCAGGCCAAGAAACCAATGTAGTAAATAGAAAGAAACATCATGAGTAGTCATTCAAACTGCATAACAGAGTTGATGATGGTGCCTACAGAAGGAAACTGACATGAATAGACATACAACTAGAACACCCACCTCTTAATCATCAGCCCGCCTGATTCATCAATCAACTACCAAACAAACATCTTCAATATACAGCCTCAGAATTTGCAGCAAAAGATTCAATATTTCTTCAAGGAAATGAATGCAACCTCAGAATTTAGCTCCTCTCAGTACAAGTATCAATCAAAACTTTGTTTTGATACATGCCTGGAGATCAATGCTATGCCTCAGTCCAAACTAGCTAGCCTCATACAGGAAGGAAGGAGCTCAGGTGGGGAAGCAGAGATACCATCCAAACACACCAAGGCAAAATAATTACACAAGAAGCTCACTGGAGTCGTGGTGGATGAAACCAACCGGACTGGCTAGAGCGAAGGAGAGGGGCGATAGATTGGGAGAAGGAAGTCACAACCGAGATGAATCAACCATCAGTATTCGGTAGGGGTGGACATTCGACGCCAAGGTCGTCGGACATGATGATGTCTGCCTGGTCAGATAGGGGTCGTCCATGGAGTCAGGCACTTGCTAATCCAAATCAAAAAACAAAATCAGAGCATAAAAACTAGTATAATGGCTAACACTCTTTTCGCTTGCTCAGTTTTAAGGCTATATTTAGTACAACATTACAGAATCATCACTTTATGACACAACAATAAGATCTTACTGTAATTGGTAATTAATACCCTAACCAATCAGACTCCAACACACAACACAGTCACTACAAATGGGCTCTGGTACAACAGAGAATAAGAAGTACGCTAATCTGATTCATCACTCCTAATCTGGATGTAACAGTAAATATGAATCATCTTTTCTATGACACAACAGTAAGAATCATCACTTTTATGATTGATTATTTCCGATTGTATTGCATAGTGGGTGGGTGTCATTTGTGGGCCTGGCCATCGTAATACCAAGTTGAAATAAATGGCAGAGCAGCAGGTCAAGCATAATTAACAAATTTCTGTTGGGAACATAAATTTCTAGGAAGAACCTCAATTATCAAGAGTCACACTGAAAGAATTGTGGCAAATCACAAACAAGTTGAGCAACCATCTGTCAGGACTGCTACGAAGAAGATGCAGTCTATACTGAAGATCCAGCATACTTGAGATGCTATTTTTCTAAAACTGCTGGGATCTCACGTGGCAATATTGTTCCATCCAAGCTAAGGAATTCTTATGTAAAACAACAAAAAGGAAAACTAAAAGGTGATGAAAAGGGCAGGGAGCAATGACCTTGTGCGATGCGTCATCGTGGTCGGGCTGGACGGCATCAAGCTGAGGTGTATGTCGTGGTCCTCGTCCATGGAGGACGCCCGGTCCTTCGAATCGAACAGCCACAATCAATCCATCACAACGAAAGACCGGATTGATTCCGTGAATCGAATCAATTCCCTGGAACTGAAAGAAGCAAATTGTAGACACCCTTGTGGTTTCCTGCAAATCAAATAGAAAGGGCATTTTCATCAGCGGGTAGTTAGAGGACAAGATTTTTTAGGGTGCAACTAAATGAAACAAACAAACAAAAAATGATCTTGTTAAACTGAGAGGAACAGAATACTGGAAAACTTAATTGATTCGCATCAATAATGGAGGCTATCAGCAAACACTCAACACATTACGTGTGTCGAAGGCATTATCAGTTTAGGTGTGAAAGAGACTGGAGACATGCATGTGCTCATTGTGCAATGCAAGTTACTATATTGTGGGACGAAGGGACTATCTCATTACTCTGCAATCATTAATAAAATGGCTGCTATTAATATATCTGTGATTAAAATGTTTCTCCAAAAGTAGATTATACAAATGGAGGGCACTCGTCATTTAAAACCAAGAGTTGCTAAGTATGAGTATGATATAACAAGGATGTTGATTGTCAACACAGCACAAAACTAATGCATGTTAATCCACCGTAATGTCAAACGAATCTAGATGGTATAAAATACCCAACGAGTCAAAAATAACACCTCCCATCCAAGACAAGTCATTTTTCAAACCAAAACAAGATGATCTCCAGGACAACAAGTCTGGACAATGGATCACATTAATCCATATCTCTAGGAGAAAAAATGACTGACACATCGCCAAAGTCCAGAACTTGCACGGACAAAACACGGCATTGAACTTCAGAGGAACAAAAAACAGAGTTATATATGAATCAACTGGAAGAAGCAAGTACAACAGCCACATCAGCTATGTTTGCATACATACATACAATTCAATAAAGTAATAACACACACCATGAATTAATTAAAAGGAACCAAATTTCAACTAGCTAGCCTCTTACAGGTAGCAATGAGCTCAAGTTGGGAAGTAGATATACCACCTAATCACCCTAGGGAAAATAATTAGGCAAGAAGCTCGCTGAATCGTAGTGGGCAAAACCAACCGGAATGGCTAGAGCAGAGCAGAGGAACGATAGATTGGGGGAAAGAAGTCACATTCGAGATGAATCATCCTTCGGTATTCGGTCGTGGTGGACGACAGTCGTCGGACTTGATGATGTCCACCTGCTCAGCTTGGGGTCGTCCATGGAGTCGAGTTCCTGCTAATACAAATTGAACAAACAAATTCAGAGCACAGAGACTAGTATATTAGCTAACATTCTTTTCGCTTGCTCAGTTTTTAAGGCTACATGTAGTACAGTGCTACATTTCAAAAGCACTGGATGTTTCTAATCTGGGCACAACTGTAAGAATAGTCACTTATATGACACAACCGAAAGATTTTACTAGAATAGGTAAATCACCCTCTAACCAATCAGACCCCAAAACACAGCACAACAGCTACAAATGGGCTCTAGTATAGCAGAAAGTAAGAAGTGCAATAATCCGATTCATCCCTTCTAATATGTTTTCAACAGCAAATAGGAATCATCTTTTCTATGACACGGCAGTAAGAATCATCACTTTCATGACGCAACAGTAAGATCTTTTCTATGACACAACAGTAAGAATCATCACTTTTATTATTGATTATTTTAGATTGTATTGCATAGTGGGCGGGTGTCATTTCTGGACACCGGTTGCGCAGCCTCGGCCGTCTAAATTCCAGGTTTAAATAAAGTACAGAGCAGCAGGGATAGGCATAAGTAGGTAACAAATTTCAGTTGGCAACGTAAATTTCTACAATGGAGAACCTTAATTATCAAGAGTCGCACTGAAAGAATTGTGGAAAATCACAAACAAGTTGTGCAACTATCTACCAGAACTGATGAGAAGAAGATGCATTCTATAATTAAGACGCTATTTTTAGAAACTGGGATCACACAGGGTAGTATTGTTCTATTCAAGCCAAGGAATTTTTGTGTACAACAACAAAAAAGGGAAACTAAAAGATGATGAAAAGAGCAGGGAGCAACGACCTTGTGCGGCAGGTCATCGTGGTCCGCTTGGATGGCATCAAGCTAAGGTGGATGTCGTGGTCCTCGTCGATGGAGGGCGCCTGGTGCTTTGAATCGAACAGCCACAATCAATCCATGACACTCGAGGCTCGACGAAAGGCCAAATTGATTCTCTGAATCGAATCAATTACTTCGAACCGAAAGAAGCAAATTGTAGACACCCTTGTGGTTCCCTGCAGATCAATTTGAAAGGGCATTTGCATCAGCGTGTAGCTACAGGAGAGGAATTTTGAGTGTGCAACTCATAAGTGAAACAAACAAACAAAAGATGATTTTGTTGAACTGAGATGAACTGAATACCGAAAAGCCTACAGGAGGTAACAGATAAATAGACAAACAACCAAAACACGTATGTTTTAATTTCAAAGGTGTAAAGGTAAGCCAAAATCATAAAAAAAAACTTTGAAAAATTAGAGGGTGCACTTCTCACATAAAAGGATGTTAACAGAATTACATCTCGTAACTCTGATGAGCCATTGTTCTATTGATAGTGCATCTTACTTAATATCATCATGATGAAAAATAGAGCATGCTCGATACTATATGACACCTGAGGTATGACAAAACCAAGAAAATGACACGATTGCCATGGACATGCAAAAAGAAAAATCAATGCTTAACAAGCATGATCAGGTTCAATCAGGACTCAGGAGTAGAGCATGAAAGCAGCATGCTCCCACTATAGATGCTATTCTGATAAGATTTGTCCAGTCCAGTAGATTAATGGAATTGCTTGGATTTATTGAAACCGCAAAACTAACTAACTGATGTACTAGTATGTCATGCGTTATTTACTGAGAAATGAAACAACTTCTTGCATTGATAAATTCCCACCATGAAGAACAAGCAATTGAGCAGGTGCGTACACATGCAAGGACAGAGATGCTATATATGAATGCGATCAATGTGGAGTCGCATCAATTCATAACCATCGTGAACCATTCATTCATTGATTAATTACGTTTTGGTACCACTAAATGAGGGAGCCAAATTGCATACCAGTTGGACCTTGAAGGGGTGCTTGGAGGTGTCCATCTCTCCGGGAACTGAAGAACAGAGTCGTCCAGCCCTCGAAAAAAGATTAGATTTAGTTACACAATCAATTAATCATCATCAGGGGGAGGAGGTGGCCTGGTCGATGGTGGATAGAAATCAGCAAGGGAAGAGCACATCTTGGATGGAAGGGAATGGCAATGGCAGACCTTTGACGGGCGCGGATCCGGCGTCGTCGTCTCCGGCACAGATGCGGGGGTTCCCATCCATGGCTGGAATGGTGGAAGAGAGGGTTTTGTGCGCTGTCCGTGGAGGAGTGTACACGAAAGAAAAGGGCTTTCCCTTTACCAATGGCAATGGGTTTCATCTGAACCTGGAAAAAGACACGTACATGCACTCATTAGAGAGATACAAACTGAAGTTCACTCAACTCTTCAAACCCCACAAACAGTGTGTATGCTCCTCTGTTTTTGCTGGATAGCTAACTGCATCCTCTGTCTCGTTCACCGGCATCCTCTGCACTATAGTGAATTTGTAAGTTGTAACTCTGTAGTCGCCTGCCAGCCATAAGTAAGTAAGGAGCAGCAGATTCAGTCAATAAATTCTGGACCTAGCTACTTGAACAAAATCCCAGTCAGTGAATCTCTGCCTGCCATAAGTATGTTCTACAGCAACTACAGACTTGACTGTAAACTAAAGAAAATCCCAGTCACTGAATCCCTCCATACAGGATAACACCGATCACTTGAAGCCTCCATGAGAATAGAAATAATTTAAGGATATAGTAGTAATGAGTTTTCTCATCATTGGTGAATAGGGTGGCTATATCATTCAATTTAGTAAGATGTGCCACAACAGTTTCAGATTCATAGCCATAAAAAGGATCAGATTCAACCAAAGTAATTATCTCAGGATCGATAGATAAATCATAATCTTTATCAGTAACACAGATAACTGAAGTAGCAAAAGTAGGGTCATATTTCATTCTAGCATTTAGAGACTTTTCTTTCAGCTTAGCTAATAATTTCTTAAGATCAGATCTATCATTGCAAGCAAGAAAGTCTCTAGCAGTTTCTTCATCCATAACATAACCCTCAGGCACAACAGACAATTCATATTTAGGGGGAGAATCTTCATCATCACTTTCATCAGTATTTTTAGTTTCAATAATTTCATTTTCTCTAGCCCTAGCAAGTTGTTATTTGGTTGCAGGGTTGTTTGAGAGAAACCATCTTCATCCTACGCCTCCCACAGATTGATAAACCTTAGGTCATCCACTTGAGGGAAATTTGCTACTGTCCTACAAACCTCTGCACTTGGAGGCCCAACAACGTCTACAAGAAGAAGGTTGTGTAGTAGACATCACGCGACGGCTCCTGAAGACGAACTGCGACACAAAGCTTGTCCTTCAGACCCAGTAGGAACTGCGTGATGAAGAACTTGGTGTTGATGGACGGGTCCAAGGCCAACAGGTGGTACATTTGTTCATCGAACGTCGTGCGGTACTCCGTGACAGTGCCCGTCTGCCGGAGTTGGAGCAGCTTGTGCATGACCACCTCGAACTCGTCGGAGCCGAATTCCTCCAAGATCGCCACGGTGAAGAGCTCCCATGTTATGTTGCGATGTGTTTGACGAAATGCCTGAAGCCAGTGCGCTGCTTGGCCGTCGATGTAGAGTGCCGCGGTCGCCACCCATTGGTGTGATGCCACCTTGTAGAGCTTGAAGTAGGCCAGACAGTGATCGAGCCATAGGTACGGGGCGGTGTGGTCGAACTTGGGGAAGTCGTGCTTTGGGGGCTTGTGGTACTCGCCATTGTTGTGGCCCATGGATGGGGACGATATAGGAGGCGCGGTGACGAACCCGCTGTGTGGAGGCACGGGGATGAGCGGCGGTCGATGGTCGCCCAAGCGCGCATGGGAAGACGACAATCGGGCTGGATCGGGGACGGGGACAGGGCGCGGCGACGAGGGAGGTGGTGGAGGTAGGGGTTGATGATGTGGTGCGGGTTGGTGAAGCAGAGTGGTCACCGAGCCCGTCGGAGACACCGATCCCTGCACGGTCTTGCGCGTTGCGTCGATATCCGCTTGGGTGAGGTCGACCTGGCGCGCGAGGCCGCGCACCTCCTGCGTGATCTGCGTGTTGAAGGCGGACTGCATCTCGGTCTGCTTGTCCTGCGTGGCCTTCTGCTCGTCCACCTTGGCGAGGAGAGACTCCAGTAGCTTAGTGATGTTGCTGTTGCTCTCGTCCATGGCGGCCAGCACCTGGCGCGTCGCCGCCAAGGCCTTCTGCGGAGCCGTTGCCCTGTGTTGAAGGAGATCGAACCCCGCGTCGGATTTTGTGCGGCTTGCCGGAGCAGCCCGCACCGGCGCGATGGATGTTACCGATCTGCGATCAGCGACAGAGGGAAAAAAATTCCGGCGGAATTTGGCTCTGAATACCAACTGTAACGAACCGACTATATCACTGTGAATCTACCTGCCCAGTTCAAATACTTAGTTGGACGACCAACTATATAAGCGGAACCTGGGACGGACGGGCCACTCTTCACTTCACCCTCGCCTCTCCTCCACCACGCAGCTAATGTCGCCGCTCCGCCTCCGCTTCTCGCCTCTCCTCCTCCATGCCCGCCACTCCTACTCCACCTCGCATCCCCCACGCGGCCAGGGCTGGGATCCCCACGCCGCCTTCGCTGCTGCCACGGAGCGCGCGCGATCTGGCAGCCTCACCTCGGAGGACGCACACCACCTGTTCGACCAATTGCTCCTGCAGGCTAATCCGGTCAACATGCGCCTTCCCAACGACCTTCTCACCGCCCTGGCTCGCGCGCCTGCGTCCGCAGCCTGCAGCAACGGCCCC
Organism: Aegilops bicornis; assembly: GCA_021605145.1. Classification (NCBI taxonomy): domain Eukaryota; kingdom Viridiplantae; phylum Streptophyta; class Magnoliopsida; order Poales; family Poaceae; genus Aegilops; species Aegilops bicornis. The sequence goes on along the minus strand of CM038669.1, from coordinate 27,882,428 downwards.
GCCCTCGCCGTCGCCCTCTTCAGCCGTTTGTCCCAAGGCGCCCGCCAACGGGCGGTGCAGCCAACGGCCTGCACCCACGGCATCCTCATGGACTGCTGCTGCCGCGCAAACCGCCAGGATCTGGCGCTCGCCTTCTTTGGCCGTCTCCTCAGGACGGGACTGAAGGCAGGCGTCATAGAAGTCAACACTCTTCTCAAGGGACTCTGCCGCGCAAAGCGGTCTGATGAGGCTCTGGACATTCTGCTTCACAGGATGCCTGAGCTGGGCTGCACCCCCAACGTGGTGGCATATACCACGGTCATCCACGGCTTCTTTAAGGAAGGCCAAGTAAGCAAGGCATGCAATCTATTCCATGAAATGGCGCTGCAGGGCGTTACACCTGATGTGGTGACATATAACTCGGTTATTGATGCGCTGTGCAAGGCCAAAGCAATGGACAAGGCAGAGTATTTCCTTGGTCAGATGGTTGATGATGGTGTCGTACCTGATAATGTGACATATAATAGCCTCATCCATGGATATTCCTCTTCAGGCCACTGGAAGGAGGCTGTTAGGGTATTCAAAGAGATGACAAGTCGGAGGGTTACACCAGATGTGCATACTTACAACATGTTTATGACCTTTCTTTGCAAACATGGAAGAAGCAAAGAAGCTGCAGGAATTTTTGATACCATGGCTATGAAGGGCCTGAAACCTGACAACGTTTCATATGCTATTTGCCTTCATGGGTATGCCACCGAAGGATGCTTAGTTGATATGATTAATCTCTTCAATTCAATGGAAAGAGACTGTATTCTACCTGACTGTCATATCTTCAGCATACTGATTAATGCATATGCTAAATCTGGGAAGCTTGATAAGGCTATGCTTATCTTCAATGAAATGCAGAAACAAGGAGTGAGTCCAAATGCAGTCACATATTCAACCGTAATAGATGCATTTTGCAAAAAGGGTAGGTTGGATGATGCTGTGATTATGTTTAATCAGATGATTGATACAGGAGTACGACAGGGCACAGCTATTTATCATTCCCTAATCCAGGGATTTTGTACACACGGCGATTTGGTGAAAGCAAAGGAATTGCTTACTGAAATGATGAACAAAGGTATACCTCCTCCTGATATTAAGTTCTTCCATTCAATCATGCAGAACCTATGCACAGAAGGAAGGGTAATAGAAGCACGGGATATCCTTGGCTTGATAGCACACATAGGTATGAGGCCTAATGTTTGCACATTTAATATACTGATTGGTGGATACTGCCTAGTCCGCAAGATGGCAGATGCATCGAAAATATTTGATGATATGGTGTCATATGGTTTAGAACCTTGTAACTTTACGTATGGTATACTTATTAATGGCTATTGCAAAAATAGAAGGATTGATGACGGGCTTATTCTGTTCAAAGAGATGCTGCACAAGGGACTTAAACCTACAACTGTTAATTATAACGTCATACTGGATGGATTATTTCTGGCTGGACAAACTGTTGCTGCAAAAGAGAAGTTTGATGAGATGGTTGAATCTGGAGTAAGTGTGTGCATTGATACATACTCTATAGTTCTTGGTGGACTTTGTAGAAATAGCTGCAATAGCGAAGCGATCACCCTGTTCCGAAAATTAAGCGCAATGAATGTGAAATTTAATATTACAATTGTCAATACCATTATTGGTGCCTTCTACAGGGTTGAGAGAAACCAAGAGGCTAAGGATTTGTTTGCTGCTATTCCAGCCAGTGGCTTGGTTCCTAATGTTGTTACCTACACCATAATGATTAAAAATCTTATAAAAGAAGGTTCAGTGGAAGAAGCTGACAATCTTTTTTTATCGATGGAGAAGAGCGGCTGTAGTGCCAACTCTTATCTGTTAAATCATATCATCAGAAGGTTACTGGAAAAAGGAGAGACAGTCAAGGCTGGAAATTATATGTCTAAAGTTGATGCAAAGAGCTACTCACTTGAAGCTAAAACTGTTTCGCTGCTGATCTCTCTGTTTTCAAGGAAAGGGAGATATGGAGAACACATCAAGTTGCTCCCTACAAAGTATCAGTTTCTGGAAGAAGCAGCCACAGTTGAATAGTTGGTACATGATATCTGAAATTTAACTTCCATCGCTTGCCATGGGTCCGTCTGCTTGTACAAGAAATGCATTTTCTATTTGTAAATAGGAAGTCAGTTTAGAACAAGCCATCAGGATGACGCAAAGAGTACAATTCAGTTGCACCACCAATAAAAAGGCAGAACTAGGGCTGCCAAAACAACACTGAATCAAAACTCAAACAGAAGGAGCAGCAAACTTTTTTTTTTGAAGCTGGACAGTCTGCTAGCCAAACAACTACAGGAGACTGTCAGGCGGGGCATGTAGTGGCTGGCGTCTAAGCGCGTTTGCTTCTTCCACCATCCATGGCTTAGCCTCACACGGAATCGAGTCAACCAATTCCCGTCGGTTTTGGGTGGCTCCCTTGAAGATGCAATTGTTTTCAGCGGCCAGATACGCATGGTCAGATTAATCAGCGAGTGTGCCCCTCTGTATGGTTCGAGAAAGAATTTGAAGAGTTGAGCTTGTCCCCGCTGGAACCAGTTTGAGGTTAGTTAATCATAACAGGGTACTAGAGAGGTGTTTTATTGACGGTTGATGTATATTATGTTATATGCCAACCTCTTGATGATTAGGGTGATCTGTGAAGAGGCAGCATGCAAAAGTCTGAGTCACATATGCTTATGTAATTGTGTTATTATTTGTGAAGCTTCTAGACCTTTTGCCTTGTACATGGGTACATGGATCTAGTTGTAGCAATCTGTAACTGTTAGTGTTTTGTATATGCTGGCATTAATTATTAGGGTGACTTGTGAAGCATGCAAAAGTCTGAATCGTACATGCTTGTCTAGTTATTTTTGCAGCTCTCTTTGCCATGTACATGTTTTATGGACCCAGTTGGTAGTCTGTATGTGCTGGCATTTGATATGAGGTCTAGAGCTTTAGTTTAGGGCCGGTCTGCAATTTTTCTGTTTTCATCGATGCAGCACCATGTTGAGTTTAACCCTGTAACTTGGCTAGATCATGCTGGTGCTATCTCTAGGAATAACAATATCAATGCTCTTCGTTGTTGCACAAACTGACACAGATCAATGTTCAGAGGTAATATGGTTCTGCCCGTAACTTTCATCGACTGTCAGCATGTTCCTTTTTCTTCAGTACTCTGTATATCATGGCAGTATGACTATAATAAGGATATATGGCTGGTGCATTTCAAACTTCTCTGTTCCTTGGGATAAAACTGATAAATTCTCTATACTTTTTGGCTTTGGTAGTATGAACAGAAAGCAGGCAGTAATAAACTGATAGGTGAAACAGGGTCCTTTTTATTATCTATTTTATCCAGCAATAGTGTTCCCTAAAATTATACTCCCTCCGTCTGGAAATACTTGTCGAAGAAATTCATAAAAATGGATGTATCTAAAACTAAAATACGTCTAAATACATTCATTCCTCCGACAAGTATTTCCGGACGGAGGGAGTAGATCGGTTCATTCATCTCATATGGATTTCGGTGAGCTTCGCCCGTTCCTTGGTACATTTTGTTACTATAGAACAATTGGTGTGTGTTTTTTCTTCTTCTTTCTCTTCTTTTAGCTGTACGTTGTAGCACCACGAAACCTGTTTATTTCGTTATATTCATTGTCTAATTTATTTTCTGTTTCGAGGGCTCAAGTTCAGCATTTTCTCTTATCTTCTTCCTTCCTCATAATTTTTCATTTACTCACTGAGCAGTGAAGGTCTTTGACCTTAAATTCTTGTACTAATTTAGCAGAATCGTTCTTCGAGAAGCACTCCAAAAATGGTTTGTCTTGGGTCTGTATCATATTTTCTCTGAACAAACAGGCGTGACACATGCATGGAAAGGTCCCCAAGAAACATTGCACATTTGGGTATATATGTCTATGAATACTACTTTGTGAAAATTAATTTGGTAAATATTTTGATAGCATTTTTTTTGGCTCTCAAGGTCAAGTCATCCTTTTATTTGGAAGAATGTATATTTTAAAAGTATTTATTAGTTCTCAAAAACTTCAAGGGGAAAATCTCACATCCAAGTGTAAGAATGCACTATGAATTTACAAAATTCATGAAAATTCTTTTGGACCTGAGCTGTACGGAAGAGAAAATGGCAAATAATTTTTCCTTTTTATTGTGCAGCTATCAAATGAATACATTTTCTATTAAAATTTTGTAGATCCAGAGTGTCTTCCCACATATACTGTGAACTACGCGCCGCATCTCCGTCAAGGCCGGCATGGTCCTGGGCTTGAAGTATCCGAAGTCCCTGGAGAGTATCACGTCGGTTACGCCGGATTTGAATACGGTGATTGCCTCGGTCTCAGCACAAGAGACTATCTCATTCTTCTTCTCGAGGAAGCGTGTCCAGTACTTACGCATGTGGATCTACAAAATTTTAATAGAAAATATACAAAATTATAGTGGAACCTGGTTTTGCATGGTAGTTTGATTTTGTTCTCCCAGACTAGGGTTGTTATAGCCCTTATTCAAATCACGCCGCTAGTTCAATGGTACCATTGAACAGATAGTTCGATGACCTGGACCCATCTGTTCAATGGTACGCCTTGCACGCAAGCCGGTACGTAACGGCCGACATGTGCATGCCGGCAGCTGTAGATGAGGCACACAGTGACCCCTCTTTTTTTTGAAACGATCACTCATTTAACGAATCCTATCACGCCCGCATATCCCTCCTAAATCAGTTTTTTTTTTGTGGATCTTCAAAAATTTAATAGAAAATATACAAAATTAGCGTGGAATCCGGTTTTGCTTGGTAGTTTTGCTTGGTTGTTATAGCCATTATTCAAATTGCACCGCTAGTCGGCCTAAGTGTTTCTAATCCTTATGTTATTTGCCAACTTTTCCTGCCAAGAGATTTGTGCGGCGAGCACCCGCGCCTCTGACTAGGGCCCGTGGTCACGGGCTCGGCGATGTGAGCACAAGCACCCAACCATTAGTAGAAAAATGCCTATTTGTCCCGGTTCGTAAGTGCCTTCTGTCCCGGTTTAGGAACCGGGGAACCGGGACTAAAAGGTCGTTACTAATGCCCTTGGCCTTTAGTCCTGGTTCTTACACGAACCGGGACAGATGGGCCTCCACGTGGTCGCTGCGGCCAGCCCAGACAGGGGGCCCTTTGGTTCCGGTTGGTGACATAAACCGGACCAAAAGGCATCCACGCGTCAGCAGCTGGCTGGAGCTGAGTCTTTTTTTTTGAAAGAGACTGGTTTAGGAGTTTTGGGGGTTAATTTAGGTTGTTATTAGCTAGCTAACAGAGAGAAGTGTCCTCTCTTAGATCTCCGTGCTTGGTTTACCAATGCTATTGCTATGCCTAAACATGGCTTAGATTGAAGTGAAGGCAACATGTGGTGCATGTCGAAAGTAATACTAATCCTAAATTGATCAAGTTTGGATTGTACTACTTTCGACATGCACCACTTGCATGTTGCCTTCACTTCAATCCAATCCATGTTCATTTCACCCGCTGATATATAATAACTCTTCATGCTCGCATCATGCACCATCATATATAATAACAAGTCCTACTAATCATGCATCACCATACAACTTCTACTCGTTATTAATAACAAGTCATACGATCATCATCCTCATAGTCATCGAACCAACCCTACTTAATTGTTCTTAGGACATGATCATCAGTATTAGGTAGGACCTAAATACCCTCTTTAAGGTAAAATAGCATAAAACAATATAGACCCTGACTCTCCATTATGGAGAATGGAGATCATCCTGTCTCCAATTCTTGCGCTTCGCTTCCTTTTGCTTCCAAGAACCTCCTTATGACAGTCCATAAATTTTTTTCCATTCTTTGATTGTCATGTCTCCACTTCTTTTAGAAATCCGGTATGGACAGTTGAGATTCGTAGGATGACCTGGTTGTATGTTCAAAACATCAAGGAGACCATGCTGATACATCAGATGAGGACACAATGATTTGGGATTATCTGTTGAAAAACATAGTAATAACTTCGTAGTTAGCAATGATGTACTAGTTTTAGAAGTATGCAAAAGATACACGGATGTCGTAATAGTAAAAAAATCTTACCAGGGCATCTCCATGGTAGTTACCGTAGTTCAACACGTGCACTAGTGGCACGTATTGACCATAATGTTGAGGAGTTCGATTGTAGATATTGTAATTCTCAAGATCAGTACAAATGCGATCAGATGATTTTTCTCCTGATAAGTTAATTCGGAGCCATCGGTGTAGTGGGTTTTGTCTACCATCTTCCGCACATTTTTTGAAGAATGAAAATAAGATGTCAATGGAAATAAGCTGTCAACTATTTTGAAATAAACAATATAAATTACTTAACAACTATGTTTGAGAAACTCACATAGGGGAAGAATTGGAAGCGTATCAATAAGGACCCAAATGTCCATATTGTCTTGCTCGATTTTAGGATCACCAAGATCCATGGTGACAAGCATACCCTCATCAAAACCATACATCTTGCAAAGTGCTTCCCAATTTTTGCAACCAAAATGGGTTACACTCTCAGAATTGTACAACTTTACTTCAAAATCCACACCATGATGGGTCCTTAGGTGAATTTTCTTTGTTTCCATACTTTCATGGTCTTCAAAACCCATCCTCTCCAAGACATAGCGTCTTGCATAGCATGGGATAAGCTAGTCGAATCGGAAAAAAATGAAAAGTACACGTTGAAATAGTCGAAGTCGTGCTTAATTACGAAAAAAACTCTTGTAAATGCGTTGCATCGTTTCAACATCGAAGGTCTCCTCGAGCTTAATGCTGAAGCGCCGATCTTCGTCCAGCTCAAGGAACCTGTCGCACATACCTCGGTCGTCGTGGCACCAGTCGCACTCTCCCGGGCGGGTTTCGTCGTCCGAGTACGACATTTCCTATGTTCATAATTCAAATATTAAACTTGTACAATTAAATATATGTACTAAAAAACCTAAATTAGATCATTATTATTTATCACGGGTTGACTATCGGTCTGTCGAGCCTTTTCTTGAAAACTCTCAGCTCACGTGGTGTACATATTCGACCGTCGGTGATGGTAGCTCTTCCTTTCATTCCCGAGTGCATTACACCAAATTGTCTAGCACACGAGAATGAAGGAGAAGCTACCCCCACGACAACAGTCGGGATTCTTCGTCCTCTCATATATATATATGGTTGGAGACTCTCCCTCACTGATTCTTCTCTGACATTTGCGACCGTTGGTGATAGTAGCTCCTCCTTTCGTTCCCGAGTGCATTACACCAAATTGTGTCTAGCACACGGGAACAAAGGAGAAGCTATCCCCACGACAATAGTCGGGATTCTTCATCCTCTCATATATGGTGGAGACTCGATAGACTTAAAGTCAAACCAAGGACTCATATTATAGGACTCATATTGACATGGAGATTTGGCTGGTCTCACCTCGAGGTCGGAGGGGGGTCGGTGACGGGGACGACAGCGCGGATGATGGAGGGGGCTCCTAGATTTCTGTAAAAATAAAAACCCTATAAGCTATCAAGTAATCAAATGCATACGCCTTGCATAGTGCTCTCCAATTTTAGCATTCAAAGTAGGAGTACTTTTCCAATTTGAGCATTCAATAAGCAAAACCAAATCGTAAAATAAAGTAGTATTCAAATTAGCATGCATTCAATTATAAGCAAAACTACATTATCTCTTTGTGTCCGTACATCGTTGAATATTATCACTAATACTCCTCGAATACTATCATACATATAGCATCGCTAATACAGCTAGAATCGTAGCACCCTACGGGTATCGTCACGGGTGGTGGACACCCAAAGAAAAGGAACCATCACAGGATCATAGATCCAGTGAGATCCCTAAAGAACCTGCCAGGTATTGTCGAACCTACCCTCCAACGCAACCATGTAGCGACGGACGTGCTCGTCCTCCTCGCTGACACGGTGACGTACCACCTCCGCGGTGTCCGGAAGCCTCGGCACCGTCACTGGCCCACGCGACCGCCACCAAACAAGGATCGGGTCAACGACGGGCTGGCTCCTCACCAACCTACGCCCCTGGAAGGTAGCACCTCCCAATACCAGCCCGGCGGAGCCCAGTCCCGTACATGGCCCCTCTGATCAAGCCGGCCTCCTCCGCCGAGTCGACGACAAGGATGCGGGATAGGCATCATCGACGCTGATGCGGGAATAATTGCTTGAACTAAAAAATAAACTATTTCTATTAATTTTCTTGCTAAAAATAAACTACTTCTATAGTAAAATAAAGTAGTTTTACTAAATCAACTAGTTCAACTACTTAGCACTTATTATAAATAAAATAAAGTAGTACTTACTAAAAATAAACTACGTACTTCTATATATAGTAAAATAAACTAGTTTTATTTAATCAACTAGTTCAACTACTAAGCACTTACTAGAAATAAAATAAAGTAGTACTTAGTAAAAATAAACTAGTTTAACTAGCTCTATTATTAACATATACATAAATGACTTTGATCATACACAATTTTCCTATACATACAAAAAATGAACATATACATAAATTGACAAAGAAAATTCTATGAACAAAAAAAATCATTAAAATTCTAGGAACAAAATTAGAATAGAAAAAAATATAAAAATTCTATGAACAGAAAAAAATCATAAAAAATTGGCATATTCTTTGCATATATATGAACATACAAACATTTGCATATTCAACAATAATATCACCAAAAAAATCTATGAACAAAAAAAATTCTAACATAATATGAACAAATTACAACAACTCAGTCAACTACACATCTAAACTACACATCTAAATTAGGAAAATTCATATATATGAGCTCACTGCGCAAGGGGGCGGCGATGAGGAGGCATGGCACGGGGATGGCGACGGTGAGGGGCGCGGCGACGACGACGGTGAGGGCGCAGCGATGGGCGACGATGAAGCAGGGCACGGCGACGGCGACAGAGAGGGGCGCGGCGACGGGCGACGAGGAGGCAGGGCCAGCTGCCAAGCAGGGGGCGCAGGCAGCGACGGCGTCTGGCGGGCCGCGCCGGGGCAGGGAGGCGCGGCAACGACGGCGACGGCGAGGCGCAGAGGGGCAGCCTGGCGGCGGTGTCGGGGCGGGGAAGACGAACTGAATGAAGATTTTCACAAGTGCTAGTTATATAGACGAAGCATTGGTCCCGGTTCGTGACAGCAACCGGGATAAATGCCTCCTTTAGTCCCGGTTGGTGCCACCAACCGGCACCAAAGGCCTCTTTTTCAGCAGCCCAAAGGGCGGGAAGCAGAGGCCTTTGGTACCGGTTGGTGGCAACAACCGGTACTAAAGGGCGAGATTGGTCCCGGTTGGTGCTACGAACCGCTACCAATGCTCCCCTTTTGAAAGGACCACGATGTCGCCTAGAGGGGGGGGGGGTGAATAGGCGTTTTAAAATCTTTTACGGATTTGGCTATATCCTAATGCGGAAATAAACTAAGAGGATACTTTTCAAGCACAAATCCAAAATATACTAGCCTCACTAAGTGCACCAACAACTTAGCATAAACAAGATGAGAACAACGAGGATATGAGTAAGCACAAGTAAGTTACACAAACTTACTCAATGTACATCACGAGAGATGGAAATGAATAATACACTCACCCACAAGTAGGCAATACAAGCTTACACAAATTTTATCACAATATATGGAATTGAATGATACAAGCAAACTCAAGTAAGCACTACAAGCTTACACAAGATATGTCACAAGCTAGCAATTCGCACTAAATACAAGATAGAACAATAGTAGGAAGTATGAATTGCGGACTATAAAGTGTTGGCCTAAATAATCTCTATGATATGGTAACCAACACAATATAATGAGGACAACAAGAATAGTGAATGCGCGGTCAAGTGACCAAGGTAAACCATAAGTAAGGAGTTAGGGTTAGGGATAACCGAAGTCACGGAGACGATGATGTATCCCGATGTTCACTTCCTTGGAGGGAAGCTAGTCACCGTTAGAGAGGTGGATGTTACCACGAAGGCACACCAACGCCACAAAGGCTCACCCTATTCTCCTTGAGATGTCACCACGAAGGCGATTCCCAACCACTAGTGGTAGACCTTGAGGTGGCCTCCAAACCCTCACAAACTTTCCGGGGGACAAATCACAAGTTGATTCCTCACCGGAGCACTCCTACCGCCTAGGAGTCTCCAACCTCCAAGAGTAACAAGATCAAGGAGGAAATGCTCAAGACTTGCTCAAATCACGAATTCCTTTGGTCAAGAGAAGGAGAGGGAGTGGATCTTCACTTGAGTGAAATCTCTCTCAAGAACTCTCACAAATCTCTCCGGAATCTAAGATTTGAGGTAGGAGAAAGGAGAGGGAGCTTTTCTTCAAGTGTGGGTCAAGATAGTTGTGTTGCTCAACCCCTCCACGAAGTAGTGAAGGGGTATTTATAGTGTGGCCCCAAATGGCCGTTGGGGCAGAATTCTGCTCAGGAAAGTGTCGGACGTCCGGTGGATTACCGGACGTCCGGTGGCAAAACAGGCACCGGACGTCTGGTGGAACACCGGACGTTCGACGGCTGTAGCACGCCATCAGACGAATGTATCAGGATATTTTCGAAACAGGTTTGACGGACGTCTGACATTTTCCGGACGTCCGGAGACCGGACGTCTGGTACTTACCGGATTTCCGTCCGTTTGATTCTGGATTGGCGCACCGGATCTCCGGACATTACCGGACGTCCGGCCAAAATAACAGCAGGAACCCCAAAACTAAAACATGCATAACTTTCACATCCGGACTCCGATTTTGATGATCTTGGGCTCGTTTTGAAGCTATGGAAAAGCTCCAAGTCCTCAGATAGAGAACCACCCAAAAATAAACCAAAATGGAGGGTTCATATTATGCAAAGGTTCGATCATATACTTTGGGAAACTATTTGGCTTTGGCTTTTCTTTGGTATACAGGATATGAGTGGAATTGTGTATAGAAGATGTTGACTTGAGCAAATCAATCACAAACCCCTTTGACCCCCTCTTAATAGTGCGGGATCCCTATAACTCAAGAATCATAAAAATAGCTACACTACATAGCTATCAAGAATCCATTCTTGAGTGTATATGTTTCTTTGGTGGTCATCACTCCACAACACTAACGTCAAAGGAACTAATACCTTTGACACGAGCCGTTCACTTGAGCTTGATGTTGATGTTTCTTATTGGCTCAAGATGAAGGCAAGACATTGGTGAAGTCTTCAAGTCTCTCCCCCATACACAATGTGGGGAAGCTTTGCTTTGTATTCATCTTCACTTGTCCATCATGTGATCATCCACAAGCTTCAAGCATGTAATCCTTTGGGATGGTTATCTTGAACTTGCCCTTGTCAACCATGATCACCAACACTTGATGTCATCCTCTCATAGACATTTGAAATCTCTTTCTCGATCGAGCCCATGAGAATCACCTAACCCTCAAAAACATAGACAACACATAGTATGGGTTAGTACACAGAGTGCAATTGATAATTTCTTATCATACCACAAGATCCTATGTGGTGAATCATTTGCGCTCGTGTGTTGACCATTTAGAGTCCGATCTTTGAGCTTCATCTTGGTCAACCTATATCTCTACTCCATGTTTAATCTTGACGTCTTGAAGGGTATATTGAATTCTTCACTTGAATAGCTTGCTTGAATACTTGATCAATCATGACTCAACACATGAGTCCATTATGATCATATCTTTGAGCCACTCCTAGAGTTCATCATTCAAATCATCCTTTTAAGATCTTGATCCATTATGGCTCAAACCATAGCTCTAAGCATGGGAACCCTTAAGATACTCCAATGAACTTCATTTTTATCATCTCAATGTAATTGTTGCTTCAAAGGAGTTGTCTTCCATTATTCTTCAATCATATTCCAATGGGACTAACCTTCAAGTGTATATCTTAATGCAAACATTAGTCCATAAGGATTGTCATTAATTACCAAAACCACACATGGGGACAACATGTACTTTCAATCTCCGCCATTTTGGTAATTGATGACAATCTCAACAAGAGGGTTCATATAATGAATTTTTAAACAAGCACGCAATTTTGGTAGCATCAATTATCCACAAAGAAACATGATGATATCAAAACCGGTTGTACTAACATCAAAACACTACACAAGCATTTGATGTTAGTAAGACCACAATATATAGATTAAGCTCCCCCACAATATATGCATGTGTGAATGAACTTTGAATTTCATTGCATATATTGGTTGATATAAACTAGTTGGAGATTTCTATATATATTCATTCATGCAACAAGCATATATAACTAGGGTGAATAGCATGAATGACAACAAGAACTTCAAAAGATATTTATTCTAAACCCTCTAAACTTCTCCCCCATTGGCAACAAATGCCAAAATGGAAGACAAAACTTCTAGAAGACCAATATAGTATGAGTTCCTCCTTGATGTGTGCATATCACAAGATGTGAGTGAACGCAAATGCACATATTCAATAATGAACAATTTGAGGAGCTCAGAATCTATAGAATGCAACTAGATATGAAGATATGAAAACAAGCATAAGACATGTGAGGAAAACAGTCAAAACACATGAGTGCGCAAGATTATATGCCAAACATACAAGCACTCATGTCACAACCTCTTACCGAAGCCACCATAAGAATAAGAGGAAACAAACAAAGTGGCCGGTAAGGAATAAATGATATCAAGGAAAGATATGAACTTTCACATGTATAAAAGTTTCTGAGTGGCCAATCATAATCATGATATGTATCCGCAAAGAAACTTTGCAAACACAAAATAGATGCAATTTATAAGAACGTGATATACAGAAGTGAATCCATTGTTATACAACTGAAACCTAGTGATAATAGCAAGGCACATGGAACAAAGCACATGGCACAAATTGATCTCATTTGCATAACACAAAGTGAAGCAAGCAATCAAATGATCCGATGAGCTAAAAGGATAAAAGAAATTAAGATTTGGGCAAATGAGTGTTCTAAGGAAAATAGAGAAGCTCCCCATGATTTGTGTACTATTTAGAATTTTTGTATTTGGATACAAGTGCACAAAATAGGATCATCACTCCCCCAAAATCAATAGGAACAAAAACAATTTCAAGCAGGCATAGATAAGGAAAGAAGCCTAGCATTTGCAACAAACATATGGTTGAGCAACATGTAAATGAGGCAACCTAAGAATAGGCACAACCAAAATGATGTGTGTGAGTCACGTCAAAGCACTTGAGAATACTAGTATAAGGATGAGAATTAAGCATCAACATAGCCTTGAGTAAATGAGATACAAGGTGCAAGACATGTCCTTCCCCCACACATGAAGTTAAGAAGGTCACACACACACACATCAAGCAAATGGGTTCACAAGCTCACTAATAGCAAACTAAAAATCAAAGCTTGTGACAACCCATGATGAATATAGGAAATAATAGGCTTGTCAAGACAAGCATGAGGACAACAATCTTCACAAAACATGAGTGCACTAAGATGCAAAGAGGTAAGACATGCACTCATTCAACAAGTGCTTCCATGGAGCCACCAAAAAGATATAAAAAGTGAATGAATTGGTGGACATGAAAGAATAGGGATATCAACTAGAGATGTAACTTCTCTCACGTGTATAAGATACTAGGTAGATGATATCCACAAAGAAGGATGAACACATAAAATAGTTACAAAAGGAAGGAATAAGATATCCAAAGCAGTCATAAAATATACCAATGAGATCTTTGCTTGAAAGCATAGCACATGCCTTAAATAATCTTATTGTATATTAATGAACTCCAAACACACAACCATCAAAGACATCACAACTAGCAACAAGAGATCATTGTTGGGATGCTTTGAGAAAGGAAACAAGTATCACAGGAACGAGTCAAGAAATTCATGCCATGATGCAACCTACACAAGGTTGACCCCATTTCTATATATATGCATGAAGTAAATACTTGTTACCGAGATAGCATTGGTATGAAGTCGTAGATCAATAAAATGTCCAAGCTTGGCTCTAATTTCCTCACAGTGCCACCACCTTCATGAATAAGCCAAGTACCCAATGCTTCTCAAATGTACCTAAAACATTTTAAGTACAATATGGTCCCCAAACTTATTGGGTCCGAATTAGTTAGCATATAACTACAACACATAGGGTAAAACCACTTAAATATGTGCCTATTGATATGAATTTGAATTTCATGCACATCATAGCTATTAAGAATTTGATGGATTTATCATATATATATATTGGAGCAAATAAGGCAAACAAGGCATGTGAATTTACACATAGTAAATATGCATGCACAAGCCTACCAAAATCCAGGGAGATACAAATTTGACAAACGACCACATAACCGTTAATACTTCCAATAACATCACTAGTCATTCATGTTGTCCAAAATGAATCAAAGTGACAAATCAACATATGATAGCACACAAAGTTCAACATATGAACCAAGGAAAAAAAACCATGAGCATATAAGATATGCATTGCACATATACTCATAGGAATATCTCACTCAAGTAGATATAGGACACTATAAACAATGAGATAACAAACTCTCATATAGAGCAATAAGATGAATTTGAACAAAAATGGTATTTCGGGTTATCATTCGGTGTAGAAACCAAATAAGTACATGATCATCATGTAAATCAATAATTGGAATAGCTTTAATCAAATGATTTTTCCAAATATGATTTTAAAGATAACCATGGGCAAAACCGCACAAGAATGCCATACGTAAACCAGACATTGCATGCCATGGAGATATAAGATAATCTCAAATATAAATTCTAAGTGGCATCCCTCAATTGTTCATATTAACAAGGATTGTAATATGCACAAAGCATATCACTCCCCCATAATATGATTGTCGGTGTCAAAACCGGCGGATCTCGTGTAGGGGGTCCCGAACTGTGCGTCTAGGCGGATGGTAACAGGAGACAAGGGACACAATGTTTTTACCCAGGTTCGGGCCCTCTCGGTGGAGGTAAAACCCTACTCCTGCTTGATTAATATTGATGGTATGGGTATTACAAGAGTTGATCTACCACGAGATCAGAGAGGCTAAACCCTAGAAGCTAGCCTATGGTATGATTGTTGTTCGTCCTATGGACTAAACCTCTTCGGTTTATATAGACACCGGAGAGGGCTAGGGTTACACAGAGTCGGTTACAATGGGAGGAGATCTTCATATCGTATCACCAAGCTTGCCTTCCACGCCAAGGAAAGTCTCATCCGGACACGGGACGGAGTCTTCAATCTTGTATCTTTATAGTCTGGGAGTCCGGCCAAAGGTCATAGTCCGGCCATCCGGACACCCCCTAATCCAGGACTCCCTCAGTAGCCCCTGAACCAGGCTTCAATGATGACGAGTCCGGCACGCAAATTGTCTTCGACATTGCAAGGCGGGTTCCTCCTCCGAATACTTCATAGAAGATGTTGAACACCAGGATAGTGTCCGGCTCTGCAAAATAAGTTCCACATGCCACCATAGAGAGAATAACATTTGCACCAATCTAATCTGCTGACGTATTCCGTAGCGTGACCTTACGCCACGGCCAGGCTTTTATTCGTTTTACTGTTCCACCTCAGCCCGTTTTAGCGAGGCGGTTTCCTTGGCACGTCTTGTCGAAGCAGAGATCGTGTCCCCTTATTCCGGGATTCTCATCAATATGGGCGTGGGTAACCCAACCGCGCCATTAACCGTGACGCTTGGGAGATAAGCGAGTTTTATTAGGCCGGTGGGGGCTCGTAGTTTTGGCCGCCCATATAAGGGGATAAGAATCCGCCCTTTCCATTCACTCCTTCTTCCTCCTTTGCTTGTTCGTCCCTGCGCACTCGAGCTCCAACGCCCAAGCCCGCATTTCCCACCTCAACCTACTCCAATCATGTCCAGAGCGGGAGGTAGATGGATGGCCTCCTCCGTCATGGAGGGGCAAATCAAAAAGTTGAGGAAGGCCGGATACTTGTCCGACGACATTGCGCACCGGCTTCCAGATGAGGGGCAACTCATCCCCACCCCCAGGCCCCATGAGAGGGTTATTTTCCTTCCCCATTTCCTCCGCAGACTAGGCTTTCCTCTTCACCTGTTTGTCCGGGGGCTCATGTTCTACTACGGCCTGGACTTCCATGATCTGGCCCCAAACTTCATCCTCAACATCTCGGCGTTCATCGTCGTGTGCGAGGCCTTCCTCCGCATCCAGCCTCACTTTGGCCTATGGCTAAAGATCTTCAGCGTCAAGCCGAAGGTCGTGGGCGGCCGGCAAGCGGAGTGCAGAGGCGCCATGGTGGGCAAGATACCCAATGTTACATGGCTCGAGGGTGCCTTCGTAGATACCATCAAAGGATGGCAATCGGGGTGGTTCTACTTCACCGAGCCGCGTGACCCTGAATGGGCAGCGGCCCCCGAATTCCAATCTGGCATTCCCACACAGCTCACGTCCTGGAAAGAGACGGGCCTGTCGTGGGGTAACTCGGCAGAAGTGACCAGACTTCAAACCTGCATCAAAGACCTGATCAACAGGAAGGTTAAACTTGTCACCGTAGTCCAGGTCATGCTCTCCCGCCGGATTCTCCCGTGCCAACGACGGGCTTTCAACTTGTGGGAGTTCGACCCGGCCCAGCACCAGACTCTGTCCCGACTCTTCGACACAAAGCACGAGGACGCGTGGAAGGTGCTATTCAAGAGCTCAAAGGTCGCCCCTCCCGTCACCGAGGATCGCGGATTCTGCGCCAAGCGCCGAGCCAGCGCGGTGAGCTAATTTTCCCATTACGGGGTATTTGTTTTCCATAGATTTGATTCTATGCGAGATCTAAATCCCCATCCCTTTGACAGGACTGGCAGAAGAGGGCCGGACAGATTAACTGTCCAGCTCCTTTGCCCGAAGACCCAGCGGATGCTCGTTTAACGAAGCTGCTGGTTCCGGCACCTCACGTGGTCTTGGGAGAAAGAAAACCCGCAGGGGACTCGAAAGAGCTCCCGGCGCCTGGTGGTGTCGGATTCAGAGCCCGATGTGACACTCCAAAAATTTTGTGGTTTTTGTTTTCAGAAAAAAAACTTTGCTGGATTTGAAGAAGGTCATTTAAATCCTTCCAAAAACCTCTCTCTCAAAACTTTTTCCCCTTTGGCAAGGATTTTATTTTGGTATCTTCTTCAACCCTGGTGTTTGGTTATTAAAAACCTTTCTTCTGTTGACACCTTCTCAAATTTATTTTGGGATTTATTTCCTTTTAAAAGAAAATCCTAGGAGTTTTGGGTCTTCTCTTATATTGAAACCACTCATGATTTTACCATGCCTCATATGGTAAAGCTTACCAAAACCCCTCCTTCCACTTTGGGGCAATCCATATTTTCTGTCCCAACAAGTCCAACTCATTTTTGGATTTTATCTCATTTATTTCTTTTCCCAAAACAATTCTGTCCTTTACTTTGAGCCTAGGTGATTTGCAAAGCAAGTACTTTAATGCCTTTGAGATTTGATCTCAATTCAACTCCTCTGGTTAGTCCTTAGCACCCACAACCTAGATCCATCAAGATCCACTCTTCTTCTTTTAAATTTTTTCAAAATTTACCCTCTGCAAGTTTGGACCAGATTTGTAAAATTTGGTGAAATTCATATCTCCACTTCTCCCAAAATTCCACCAAAATTCAGGTAACCTCTAGTTGCAATGAGAGACCACTCCACCAAAAATCAGCTCAAGGAGAAACTCCCACATACCAAAATCATTCTGTCGAACACCTGGCCTGCACAGTTTCTTTGCACTTTCAGAGAGATTCAGAAGATCAGAGTGATTCAGTGTCGTTTTCTTCGTCAGAGTTCAGTCACGCGTCGACAGTGCGCCTGGCGCGTTGCGCACAGCCCCTTCTCCCTGTCCGAAGCGCCACACGCGCACTTGGCCGGTTCCTGGCGTCGACAGCACCCTGGCTCGCCTGCGCTGGCGTCTTCCGCGGTGGCAGAGCCACCCGTGGCGGCCGAACGGAGCCTGCTTCGGCCCCTTACGCCGTTCTGCGCCGCCCTTTGCTCCCTAGCCCTCCGCGTGGCTCATGCATGCCAGCGCACCCCCGCAGCACCGTCGCTGTGGCCCGGCAAAGCAGGCGCGCGCCCTGCGCCGGCAGGCCCGCGCCGCCCCGTTCTGCCGAAACCAGCCAGCACGCCCGATCCAACCTAGGTTAGATGCTAAATGGAACCCGTGGACCACCATGTCGATGATCAACCGCCTGAACCTCCCCGATAAATCGCTGCGCCGCCGTAACCATCGCCGGAGAACTCCGTTCACGACCACCGCCTCGGATCGCCTATAAAAAGGAGCCCCGAGCTCGCTCTCGTGCACGCACCACCACTGCACCTCACCAACACCACGCCAAGCCTCTAGGAGGACCTCGAGGAGGTCTCCTCCCCCGACTCCGGCCGCCCCATTCCGCCTCGGCCTCCACCTCGATTAACTCCGGTGAGGCCGTCCCCGGCACCCAAACCTCGTCTGCAATCCCCTCAAGCTACCAGAGGTCTAACCCCCTCCTTAATTTGTACTCCGCAACACTCTCCGACGAGGCCCACGACCACCCGAACCACCGTCCGCCGGAGCAAGGGCCGCCGTCGACGTGGTGCTCGCCGGCGACCTCTACCACCACCCACCGACGTGGAAAGGTGCACTGAACACGGAGGTAACCCCCGATCCCCCTGCCTCGCCGTGGATCGCCGCCGGCGACCACCGCGGCTCTCGGGCACCGTCGAGCGCTGCCGCCTCTTTTTAATATTCAAACCTGACGGGTGGAGCCCGCCTGTCAGCCTCTCAGTTCTTTTTTCTTTTAAACGAATTGTTTCCGGGACTTTTCTGCTTAGGCCCTTGAGAGTTTTCTGTTTCATTACAGATGGGTCCTTGGACCAAAACCCTTATATCTTTTAAACAGAATAGTATTTTGTTTGATTCTTTTTCTGTTCTCTTTAAAATTTTGTCTAGTTTTTTATCAGATTTATCTGAAAATTATTTGGATTACTTTTTTTGCACCTCGCGGTATTTACGTTGCGTGCGTCTTTTCTTATACCGTAGATACCGGAGGAGGTGACGGAGCCGCGAACTTCACCTAGTTAGACTCCGACTACTCCGAACCAGGCAAGCATGTTTGAACTCTTGATATGATGAGTGTTTGTTGCATGTTTGCATTTAGGAGTTTTATTCCATGTTCATGAACATTTCTTTGAATGCTATATTTCATGCACAGAAGTGGAAAGTAAGTTTCGGAAAGTCATATGTTGTTGGATACATATTTGCTTGGCCATGTGATGGCATGAGGATGGGTAAGATGGCAGTGTTGTGGCATGTCAGTCTATTTGACTTCAGTGTCATCTTGAATCAAATTCACATTCCCATTCATTTCCTTCCTGTACTGCCACTTGTTTTCCGCAAGGAATATGGCTTAGTAAGTTGCAAACCGTTTTCCTGGTACACACCAAGTAGAGAGGCCGGGATGAGGGTTCCATGGCCCTGGATTAAAGCCCGTCATCCGGTCAGGGGGCATGGGTGTTTCTGGTTGGGACCGAGAGGGGGGCACCCCTTAGAGCGCGCGTATAGAAATTTGATCCCATGCTATTCGAGGTTGTGACCTCCCCGTCTCAAAGTTTTTCTTGAACGTTGTCTAGGGTGATTCCTGGCATCGTGAGGTGGAATGGGTGTGTACTGGTTAAATGTGTTTCTACCGAAATACCATAAACGGAACTAGTCCTTCGTGACTACGGAAATCCGTTGGCTGTGGTTAGTTAGTACAAACTCTGCAGAGTCACAAATCCTTTAAATCATCTTGTACTTGTCCAAGTACTATATTCATCTTATCTTGTCAGGTATCAGCCTCAGTGACAAAACTCCGGTGGACTACATGTGTGTAAATCCGGTTAAAAGTTTATTCTTGTGGATGGACTAACCCGTTATTTACTTTTGATAAAAGCCCTTTCTGTGACGTCGCTCAGATGTCCGACTGTGGCATTTCTTTTACAAGCCCTTTCTGTGATGTCGCTCAGAAATCCGACTGTGGCATACCTGTTATTTACTTTTGTTATCAAGCCCTTTCTGTGACGTCGCTCAGATGTCCGACTGTGGCATTTCTTTTACAAGCCCTTTCTGTGAGTTCGCTCAGATGTCCGACTGTGGCATTTCTTTCATAAGCCTTTTCGGTGGCGTCGCTAAGACGCCCGACTGCGGCGTTTCTTTTAAAGCCCTTTATGTGGCGTCGCTAAGACGCCCGACTGCGACGTTTCTTTTAAAGCCCTTTATGTGGCGTCGCTAAGACGCCTGACTGTGGCATTTCTTTTAAAGCCCTTTATGTTGTGTCGCTAAGACGCCCGACTGTGGCATTTCTTTTAAAGCCCTTTATGTGATGTCGCTTAGACGCCCGACTGCGGCATGAGTTTTATTGGTTTACCTTTCGACGCGTCGCTCCAGGCACCCGATCGGTTTTCAGTTATTTGTTTTATTTATCAAGTCATGCAAAAATATTATTATTGGGATGGGCATCATTATTTTTGTTCATGACGCATTCATGCATACATTTATTATATCTTTTGTCCGAACTGTCTTGTGAGTACTTTCAAAGTACTCACCTGGCTTGTTGATTTGGCCAGATGTTGATGAAGGCGATCTCATGGATGAAGAGTTCGATAGCGAGTCCGATGCCTAGAGGAGTCCCAGTTAGTCCCGTGCGATCCTGCTTTGGTCACTGTATCATATCCGCTTCCGCCACCCCCAGAATAAATTTCATCGAGCCTCACCTCGACGCTCGATGAGCTGCCAGTTAGGAGTCAAGTTATCCACCACCACTTTTACCTCGAGCTAGTAGCATGCCACCACACCCCTGTGTCATAACCGCCCTTATGTAAGATATTGGCGAGTTTGTAATAATTTGTTGAGCAGCCTCAGCTCAACCCTGTAATATATTTAATGCTACTGGTCCTCTGTTTATCAAGTATTTGTCTACCAGTAAGGATAACTTTTCCTATACTGGGATCTAAAGATCGATTTTCTCAATAATTATTTTATTGAAAACCCGGTCGTGACAGACTTGGTACCAGAGCCAGGCTGACTGTAGGAAGCCACTAGGTGCGATCGCTAATTGGTTATTAGCATGATAGAGTTTATTCATGTTTTTACAAATGTAGTCATTTTTCTGACAGTCAGCATAAAATTTATGATCTGATCGCTCAGAATTTTTGCCTACTTTTGTAGATGGCTGGCAACGACTGTGAGTCACAAATGTTCGCCAACGTGCCTGAGGGGTTCGTCAAGCTCCTCTCCTTCATCGTTCAGGTCGCGATGGGGCCATCCGTGCGCCCAGTCTTCACACTTTATCCACACAAGATCAACGACAGTCTAACCATGCACCAGGCCGCGGTGCAATTCAGGGGAGGGCGTGCTGAGATACGCCGCTTCCGATTCTTGGGGAGAGCCATGCCTACAGAAAGGCATGCTATGCAGATGGCTGCTCGCGAGGCGATAGCTCTTCTTCGGGATGTCCTTCCTGCAATGAAGACCCGTCGCTACTGCTACCTTCCATGCCATGTACCATACACCTGTCACTACTCATTCTCTTGCCCCCGAGGAGAGCGAGACGAGGCCTTTGAGATGCTTGTCGAGTACCTCCGAGCCCTGGAGGCAGCCTTCGACAGCATGGTGGACGACCTCGTAGCTGCCCGCATGGACTCAGTTCATGGCTGTGCTGCCAACAGGAGGGAACTCCTGCACACCGCTCCACCGCTGACTTTTATCTCGTCCTCAGCTTCTCATTCGCCTACCATTCTCGCCACTGCTCGTCGTTTGCCTACCACTGAGGAATTCAACCAAGCTATTGCACCCACTCTCGTTCGCGCTGCACCACTTATTGCACCCACTCCCATACGTGCTACTCCACCTATTCCGCCCACTCATATTCAGGTTACTCCGCCTATGGCACCTGCTCCATCAGCTCAGCGCAGCGTTCCTTTTCTGGAACCTATTAGCGAGGAGGAGGTTGATTCCCCAGTGTCACTGCGTCTCACCCTCGGCAGGCCAAGGGAGATCCTCACCATCTCCGACTGAGAACGCGTAGACGCCATGTGATGTACCGACTTGTGTGATATGTTTATATGTACATAGCACTACTAGAAATACCACTACTAATGGCGCACCTAATATGGCCATTAATGGCGCATCAGAGGTGCGCCATTGACAGCACGCCATTAGTAATTTTTACTAATGGTGCACCAGGTGGTGCGCCATTAGTATATCAGATACTAATGGCGCACCACCATTAGTATCTGGTATACTAATGGCGCACCACCTGGTGCGCCATTAGTATATGCAAGGGTGCGCCATTAGTATGCCTCCCAGGGGGCATGTATACCAGGTGCTTTGGCATACTAATGGCGCACCACCTCCGGATCGCCATTAGTAATCAGCAGCATACTAATGGCGCACTTCCTGGTGATGCGCCATTAGTATGCCTTTGTCATACTAATGGCGCACTGTCATGTGATGCGCCATTAGTATGAATATTAGGTTTTTTATTTTTTATTTTCTGTTTTTGCACAGGTTACAAAATGTATAATTTGACAAAATATAGACAGCACACATCAACAATAGATTCATCAAATACAATAGAAGATTAGTCCTTGAATACAATTCATCATATTAGTCTCCGAATACAATTCATCATATTAGTCTCCGAATTGAAAAGACCGAACAAAGATAGAACATTATATTACAAGTCTCGAGACCGCGAGTAGCGAGTTTATCTTCGCATTACAAGTCGATATCGATCATCTAAACTACCATCACATAGAAGAGAGCTGCGATCATCACGATGAGCATCATCACGATGAAACTCGTCTTCATCCGGTTCCTCCAACGCTCCCTCCACTCTCCCGCTAGATAGCGGGCGTATCTAGATTCGGCCTCGGCCCTAGTGGTGTACCCTTTGTAACTGTTACCGCTGAATCGGTGAACCTGTCTCCGACACTCCTCCCGGTCATCGTAGACTCCGGGAACCTTACCCTTGTACCACGACATACGTCGGCATCGCTATGCACTAGCCAAACGCGAAACGTTAGTACCAATTCACAGACAATACATAAGCAATATATAAGTATGCAACAGACCGATCGGAAGAGAAAAGCAAGACATTAATAGCATCGATTACATCTAAGTTGAACGACTCTCGAAACCAAAGAGACATACTACAAGTTCATTAAAGTTTAATTACAACATGACCCAATCGATGTTTCAGAACTAGACAACTCGACTCAAGGGACGGGCGTGGATGAAGCCGCCGTCTATCGTGGGAGTCATGAAAGAGCAGGCGTTGTCATCCTGCATTTGTAGCATTGTGTCGATGTCACCGTTGGACGGTTGATTTCTGAGGTAGAACTGCCCCGAGGTGCGAAGGACATCTTGATGGATGATTTCCGCAAACTCCATTTGGATGCGAAAGAATTCTTGTCGGAGGTCCGCGTCTGGATTGCCGACACGCCGCGGCCCAATCTTGGAGTTTACTCGGTAGCGAAGTTGATGATGGTCCCGTCTGATCGCCCGCATGTGATGGATGGCGTAGTAGGCACCCTTCTCGACCGCCAGCGGCTGCTTGACGCAGCGTAACGTCGTATTGTGGGAGAACACGTGCTTGCCGTGCTTACGAATAGGCCTGGTGAAGGTGCCTCCAGATTTGGCGTGGCGGGAGAACATCATCAAGAACCTTCTTGACATTTGTGTAGTCTACGTTCGGTGACGGTCCGGTCGAAATACGTGGCCATGGAATATTTAGGGCTTAGGAGGATGAGCGTGCAACGTGTGTCACCGCAGAAAACACGGAATGTTAAAAGAAAAAGCGATCGAAATGTAAGAATTCATATGTTACGGGCGGTTGAGGGAGGACTTACTCGGGAAAGTAAGGCACGAGGAAGTTATCCTTTTCTTGGTTTGCCAGAATGACGCCTTCGAGGTAAGAACTTCGCGACTTGCGGTCCCAGCGCTGCCCAAGATCTTGGCACGCATGTAGAAGGGGTCGACTATCCACGATGTCCGGGTCTTGTCGCGAATGATCCGCATCTCCATACTCAGCGAAAATAGCCGAACGAAGGTGTAGTGCAGCGGATGAAGGTTCAACATAGCGTGGATGTCATCAAAACGCAGGACGATCGTCCGCCCGATGGAGTTATCCACATATCCCTTGCACTCTTGCACCTTGGCCGCTAAAACCGTGTATGCCACATCCTTCTCCCTGAGACGCCTCTTCTCCAAAGAAAGAACACTGTCATGCAGACTCCGCATAGCACCGGTTGCAGCATTGAGCATATTTGTCGGTAGCATCGCCCTACCCGCCACATGCACCCTCCTCGAGATATCCTGCGGTAAAGGTGGCCCGTCCCGAGCACGGATCGCATTTTCGGTGCCGGCTGGCTCGCACCCTTCTTAGTCTTTCTTTTGCGTGCCTTCTTCTTCTCCTGTAATGGGACCGAGTTTTGCTCACAGACCGCCTTCTTGAGTGTGTTGGGGCTGATAATATTTTGCACCTCGCCTATCTGAGGCTCGGTGAAGTCGGCAGCTGGGCGTCTCACGAGAGCTGAACGCCCAGACGGCGCCTGTTGCAACTTGGCTTCTCTGCGGTACAAGCTAGATCGCACACGTCTTTTGTTGGGTTTGGTTCTTGAGAAGGAGGCCCCATGAAGTCGCCATCGTACCCATGCTCGGCAAAGTACTGATCGACGTTGCCAAATGTATCATAGTCGTCGTCGTCGTCATTATGATCCTGTGCCATATGCATGTTTGGATCCAGTGGCATAGGGATGTCCGCACCGTTACGGCGGTCTTGCCATGGGGCCGACTTGGCGCCGCACGGCTGGCGGTGTTGTCTTTGGGGTGGTGTCCCCGCCCCCAAACGAATCTGGCTCTTCGCCAAAGCAGGGGCCAGCTTCAGGCAGGCCGAGGGTCATCACGTCATCATCGCCGGCCCGACGGGTCGATTCGAGGTAACAAGTCGTCGCAGCCTGGCAGCACCGAACCAGTTGAACCCTAAACAAGTTGGGTGGCATCCGGGTACCGTGGAACAAGGGGTTGCCGGTTGAACGATTTTGCCCTTGGCGACATCGACCAACTCGTTGTTCACAAAGTGGTTGTGTGTGGACGGTACGTCGGGGGCGGCCTGCGAAAACATGTAGGGCGTCAGGGATGCCCAGTCAAAGGCAAGGAGATGAAGTCCTCGGCCGAGAGAGGCTTAATTAGTTACGTGATGATGGCGTCGAGCTCGGCTAATGTCGAGGCACCGCCAACGGCGTGCGATGGACGGAGGGGCCGCTTGTCGCAGAAGGTGCCGGCCGGGCGTACACCGGGTGCATTAAGCTCCGTGCGGCGTCGGAGACACCAATGCCGCCTCCGGGAGGCACCAATGGCCCCGCCATCGCATTATGCGAGTTGCTGGCCGTGAAGCTAGGAATCGGGCGGCCTGTTGGCCGCCCGCAATCCACGCACTCAACCCCGAGATCAAGGTAGACACAAGGGCGGTGATCGTCGCTCCGAGTCGTTGTTCCACTTGCTCTTGGACAATCTCCGGAATCCGCGCCACCTGTGCCTTGATTTCTTGAACCTCTCGCGCCTGGCTTTCCGAGCTGGTCTTTTTCTCCTTCCGCACACCAGCGGTATAGTATGACCCCCATTTTGTCGACAAGCCTTTGCCAGCCACACGACCAGCTGACGTCGGCTTACTGAGCTTATCCTTGTTCTTCATTACATTCAACCCCCTATTTAGAGTGGTGTCCCAAGGGTTGCTCTGAGTCGACCCCGCACTACTGCTTTCAATCGCTGCGGAAGGAATGTGAACCATTTAGAAATTCGGCTTCATTAATTAGAATGCAACCATATGGAGCTAATTACGGGGGTGTATTCCTTACTGAACAAGCTCAAGCTGCCTGGTCTTCGGATCCGTGGTAAGCTCCTTTGTTTTCGGGTCCTTCTTGTACCGGCCCCGACAAAGTTCCTGGTCTGCTTGTCCCCGCCGTATGTATCGAAGAGGGCGGTAGGCCTTGCTCGGCACGGTCCGCCTCCTCCTTGTCCCATATAGGCTCCGCCACTCTGTAACCGCCGGGACCGAGTGTGTGTTCCCCTATGTTCAGCTCCGCATTTGTTTCCCCCACTCACTTGATTGGGAGCTTGCGGTGCTCGAGCAATTGATCTTGAAGTCGTTGTAGTCATCTTCGGTGATCGAAGGATTTTCTCCTTGATCTTCTCATAACTCTCACCTTTCTCGATCATTCTCTTCACATTGCTTTTCCAAGTAGACAGGGCCTTGCTCATCTTCGTGAGGGCAGCATTGTTCACTTTATTCCCTTTGAGGCTTGTGTTTTCAAATTCAGCGGGGAACTTGTATCGTTCGTGCAGCTTCGTGAAGAGGAGGTTGCGCAAATTCCCTCGGTCGGGATGCCTCAGGTTCTCGGTGTTGATCGAGACGGTGCTCCGGACAATGCACCCGAGCTGAAGCGAGTACCCCTTGACTATTCGTTGGGGCGCCGTTGGATTCCCGTTGGAGTCCACTTCAGTAACGTCCTCCTGGAGGGTGCGGAGCTCGTTCGGGCGCCAGTCCTTCCGTTGCCTCTTCGGTGGCTGCCATCTGCGCGCGGCGCCGCCATCATCGATGGTGGCATCCTCGGCGGCACCATCGGTGGTGGCATCGGTGTGGTCATCCTCGGCGGCACCATCCGTGGTCTCGTGGATCGGTGGGGAAGGCGGCGGCCTCATACAAGTGAGGTTGTTCCTCCATCTCCTGGGACAGCTCCTGTAATGCCTTGCCGCCCGAACCCCGGCCTCATCGTTGTGGGCCATGTTTCTCTCTAAATAGAAACAAAGTTTGGTCAAAAGTTGGTTATTGTCAAGGAACAAGATCATGGTCTCATCATTTAGGGTTTGTCGACACCGAGGCATCCTAAAATCTAAGCTTTTATCATTGAGGGTTTTTCGACGCCAAGGCACCCTAAAAGCCTAACTTTTCATCATTTCGGTTTTATCGACACCGAGGCACCCTAAAAGTCATGCATTAGTCACAAGTACGCCGGGCACTTGATCCTACTTAATTAACTACTAAGATACCCCGGCCCATGCATTAGTCACAAGTACCCCATATGTCCTATTTTTAGCAAAGTCATGCTAAAATTCACGGAAAATTTCAGCATGACCTTTGCTGAAAATAGGACATATGGAGTACCAATTTGCCGGAACGGAAGTTAATCGACATTCCGGCAAACTCAAGGGCCTCTCGGGGTACCTGCAATATCATCACGACCACGATGGTCGGAGACAAAACCCAGCAAACTAGCAAAATCATCACAAATTGTTTTACATTAAAGATGATCATCATCTTTACAAGTCTTTCTCAATGTGATCACAAGTAATTCAGAGGCATCACAAGTAATTCAGAGCATCACAAGGCATTAGTAGTTCAGTACATGAACAAGTTTTAAAAGCACATCAATATGTATTGTATTTCATTGTGGAGTTATATACAGATATGTTACAACAAAGAAACAGCTTAATCCATGCCTCAGCTTATCAACAGTCATTACTTGTCAAATACATAAGAAGGAACAATTTACTTGTGACATAGTTACAAATGATGACAGAATAAAGCAACACCCTACACTAGCCTAAAAACAAGTGAAGTTTCACCCATATAAGAACAAGTGAATTCTAGTCCCATTGACACTCCTGGTTTTCTACAAACACTAAGTACTAGGGCACACAAAAGTTCTGAAATTTGTGTGCCTAACTGAATTTACTGAATTTTCAAGAATCAATAAACTGAATTTTCAAAACTGCAAGAAGCCAATTAAAAAAATCCTCTCATCTCATATGAGGATTGTTAATCGCTGCCAAACAGGCCTGGGACAGACCCATGTTCATGTAGGTGTGTACTGTAGCTGTTTGGTACTTGTGGAAAGAACGAAACAAAATGTTTGGCTCTCTAGATTTAATCATGATTTTGCCATTGTTGAGATATAGGGAGGAAGTCTGAGCTTGAGGATTTCATAAGCTCCCTAGTGCAACAAATTACCTAAAAACCTTGTACTAGTATCTTATCTTTTGGTTAGGGTCAAAGACCCTATACCTTATACATACCATGTATCTTTAATTTTGTTTTATTAATACAAGACTGTAGGAGCCTCTCCTACTGTCCTTCACAGTTCAAAAATGAATAGACAATGCAGCTTTCCGTAAACTGAGTAACCAAGAAAAAAGATGTACAAAAATATAAATTTACCTAAGTTTTTCGACCAAGATAGCACGTTAGCAGATCTTGTGTGATCGCAGTTCCTCACTCCTTTCCACCCAACTCCCCTGACTAGAAGCAAAAGAAGCACAGAACCAAATGAAAATAAAGAGAAGTTGAGTCAACGAAGAAGGCATATGTGCAAACC
Organism: Aegilops bicornis; assembly: GCA_021605145.1. Taxonomy (NCBI): domain Eukaryota; kingdom Viridiplantae; phylum Streptophyta; class Magnoliopsida; order Poales; family Poaceae; genus Aegilops; species Aegilops bicornis. Next base: position 27,853,944 of record CM038669.1, on the reverse strand, counting down.
ACAATGTAATCATGTAGAGTATGGGAAACTGGCTTTTGTGGCAAGGATAGTAAATGAAGCCACGTCTATTGCCAGGTCCAGAAAAATAAATGTTGGGACTTGTACAGGTGAGCTTGTACGAGTTATTGTACAAGTATATACAGTCTGCTGGCTGCAATGTATCATGAAATAAAAAAGATAGTGGTAGATGGCTGCAATAATAAAAAATAAAATATTTATTCATAACTTATTCTCTCTCTTAGGGCTAGTATTTGTTTTATCGTTAGTAGTGATCGACGTGGATATGATGTTTGTTGCTTATGATCTCAATTGCATGACTAGTTTCAACAATCTGTTGCATGTGTCAGCTTATTCTCTCTATCATGTTGATCAAACATAATTCAGATGCAGCTTCTTGGGTACAAGAAAAGAACATAAACAAAATCGAAGGTGCCTTTGAAACACCTTCAAGGAGGGAAATGCTTGTCCAAACAACCTATCAAGGGCCTACATTTTGTGCGCATCAAGACTGAGCCGAATATGTTGGGCCATGCAATGCACGACTAGTATTAGTTCTCTCGACCATTCGTAAGTCGTGGAACAAGAACTTAATTATATATCAGCATCCGGAGGAACGAAAGAATTCCGCATCTAACTAGCTTTATGCGAGAAAGAAAGAGAGGACATGACTAGGCTAGATGCTTTGGAAAACCTATGCTCAAATTTCTTGGTGGACTCCACACTTTGCAAAAACATTTAAACTAAACCATATCTGGGTTTTGGACAGTGGTTTTGCAGTTCAGGATTTACAAAATTCATGGAAAATCAGGGTTTAGGAACATTGTGAAATTTAACCTACAAGAAATTCCTCAAAAATATGACTATTAATTTGTGATCTACTACTCGAATATTGGTGTCACATTGGCAAGCAATAAATCAGATATGTTCTTGACACGGCACAATCTATTTAATATTGTTTTTAGAAAAAATCTTTTAAATATTAATTTGTGGTTTTGTGCTCCTGCTAAAGAAAAATAAAGCACAATATCACATCGAGTACTACTGAGAACAAATGAAAACAAAGAGATAGGCAGAGCTAGATGTGTTCCGATGGTGAAGTTGTATTTCCTAAGACAATGGAGTGATCATCGGTGTCGAGGGAGGCGGGTCGAGGGAGGCGGGTCGACGGTGGTGAAGTAAGTACCTTGGGCGGGTCGAGGGAGGCGGGTCGACGGTGGTGTGGACGGGGCGGGTCGAGGTGGGGCAGCGGCGCTGGGCGGGGTCGAGGCGGCGCTGGGCGGCGGGCGGTGTCCGGGCGGCGGGTCGGGCGGCGTCCCGGGCGGGGTCGGGCGGCGTCTGGGCGGCCCGGGCGGCGGGTTTCGGGCGGCGGCCCGGGCGGCGTCCCGGCGGCGGGGTCGGGCGGGTCGAGGCGGCGCTGGCGCAAGGCCCGGGCAAGGCCCGGGCGGGCGAGAGAGGGCGATGGAGGGAGAGGGCGAGGGCGAGGCGAGGGCAGCGGCGGCGCGGCGGGGGCGAGAGGGAGAGAACTGGCGAGGGGATCGGGCGAAGGGGATCGGGCGAAGGGGGATCGGGCGAAGGGGCCACAATACTAATGGCGCACCTCACTGCGGTGCGCCATTAGCATGTTCACACTAATGGCGCACCTCACCGTGGTGTGCCATTAGTATTTTTTTATTTCCACAAAAGCCAAAAGGTTATCTACTACTGTAACCTATCCATGTCAAGCCCACTCTACTAGGTCGACCGGTCAGCCTCCAGTTCTCACACCAGGAGGTCCCTGGGTTCGACTCCTGTGCTCCACAAATTTTTTTTTTAGCATTTAAAAAGCTATTTGATACTTATTTATGTTTAAATATGTTCAAACTTGTTTAAATAATAACAGTAATATTTTTATAAGACAGTAGAATTTAAAAGCTGTTTGATACTTATTTTTTATAAGACGGTGCGCTGGGTGCGGGGGTCGGCGGCGGTTGAGTAGGGGAATCGAGGGTGCGGGGGTTTGCGGCGTGGCCGGTGGACTGGGGGTGCTCAAGGCGAGGGACCGGATCTGGCGAGGTGGGACAACGATCGAGATGGAGGGGATCGAGGTGGGCTCCACAATTTTTTTTAGCATTTAAAAAAGCTGTTTGATACTTATTTGTGTTTAAAAATGTTCAAACTTGTTTAAATAATAACAGTAATATTTTTTATAAGACAGTAGCATTTAAAAAGCTGTTTGATACTTATTTTTATTAGACAAGAGCATTTTTTTATAAGACAGTAGCATTTTTTATAAGACAGTAGCATTTAAAAAGCCATTTTAAAAGATGGAGGGGAATCGAGGGTGCGGGGTCGGCGGCCGGGGGCCGGGGGGGGTGCTCGGCGGCGCGGGGGGCCGGATCTGGCGAGGTGGGATAGCGATCGAGATGGAGGGGGATCGAGATCGAGTGTCCATGAAATTTAAAAATATTCATGATAGTTCAAAAAGTGCCCATGAAATACAATCGAGAAATGAAGGCTACGATTTAAATACAATCGATCTTAGCTAGCTATCTGTTCACAATCTTCTTGCCCTTCTTTTTTGCAAATGGAGTTCTTCCGTGGAACGGACGTCCTTTAGGTAGAGTGGTCCTGCTTCTTCTTGTGGTGTATGCTGCTACTTCATCATCGTCGTCATGTTCGATCCTCGGGTCGTACTTGTCGAAGTCTTGCTCATTGGCTACTCCATCCATTCCGATGATCTTCCTTTTGCCTCTTCTCACGACAACACGACTGGGCTTTGACGGGTCGGTAATGAAGAAGCATTGGTCCACTTGGGAAGCCAGTACCCATGGCTCATTTTTCGCGGTGACGTTTGCGCTCGCGGTCTTGGATTTGGCTTCGGGTATAACCATGGTGGTGAAATACCGGTCTTCTTTTATGACGTTCTTGGCCCATCTGACACGGAACATCGGGACCTTCTCTCCAGCGTAGCTCAGCTCCCAGATCTCCTCGATCCTTCCGTAGTATTTGTCCTTGTCGTTACCGTGTAGGATTCCATCGTTACCCGGAGTTCTGATAACCATCGCTCTTCATGTCCTTGGCCTCGGTGTAGAATGTGTAGTCGTTGATATCGTGACGCCTCATAGGTCATCGAGGTTGTGCTCGCGCTCGTGACAAGGCGAATATGAGTTGTTCTTCCGCGGAAGAATCCTCATGTAAAGGGTAAGATGTAAGCTTCTGCTTGAACCAACGCGTGAAACATGAGTTGTGCTCTTTGAGTGTATCTCCGTCCGTCCTCTGTTGGCCTCGGTCATTGTCGTCTTTTTAATAAAGGTTTTGTGCTCTACCACCCAAGGATCGACCACGTCTATGTGTTGTAAGCGCCGACTAGGTTTGCTCTTTCAAAGTCGGCGAAGTCGACCCTCGAAGTCGACATGCATTTCGCGGCGACCCTCACGGTGAACCCATCCAGCGAGCCTGCCGAGGTGCCTGCTGACGGGCAGACCAACGGGTTCTCGATGCCTAGATAATTCGTGCAATGGGAGATGCACTCTTGATTGAAAGCCCCCGGCTATGCTTCCTTCGGCGTGACATGTTGCGAACGTATCCTTTGATGACACCATTCATCCTTTCGAACGGCATCATGCTGTGCAGGAACGCCGCCCGAGTTGGATGATATCCTCCACTATATGGACCAGCAGATGCACCATAACGTCGAAGAATGCGGGCGGGAAGTACATCTCAAGCTCGCATAGTATCACCACGATCTCTTCCTGTAGCCTTCTCGAGTTGCCTCACGCCAATCGACTTCCGAGATGACGTCGAAGAAGTTGCATAGGCCAAATAGCGTTTCACCGGACGTGCGGCGTCCATGATCCCAATGGATTGCAATCGGAAGTATCTGCGTCATCGGCCGCGTGACGATCGTGGAGACTTCATCCCGCTGAACTTCGCTTCATGGGTCTAGGTATCTGCTTATCTTCCCAGCGTAATCGTAAGGAAGTTTTACTCCTAGGAGGCGGTGAAAAACTGCTTGATCTCCTCCCCGACTTAGAGTGAAGCACGCGGGAGGGTAGTCATTTTCGGTCTTCTTGGCCTTTTGCCTTTGGCGACGACTTCTTCGTGTCCTGCTTCGCCTCATCATCATCATCATCATCATCATCATCATCATCATCATCATATATAGCGTGAAGCTCCCCGCTCGATGCCCATTGATTTCAAGTCTGCCCTTGCTTTCGCCCATCTTTGGTCCTCTCCGCATGTTGAGCAGGGTACCAAGCAGACTCTCGCACACGTTCTTCGTGATATGCATGACATCAAGGCTGTGAGGCACACGGTGGATCTTCCAAGACGGCAAGTCCCGGAAAAACAGACCTCGTTTTCCATACCTTCAGCAGCGGCTCTGGCGCCTTTCGCTTCTTTCCGGCTCTGGCGCCTTTTGCTTCTTTCCGGCGGTGGGCAGTCTTTCCAATTTTCCAACAGCTTGTCTATTTCCTCGCCGCTCCTCGTACAGGCGTTTTGGGTTCGGTTTCACCATCGAACAGATCCTTGCGTTTCCTCCACGGGTCATCGTCGCGAAGCCACCTTCGATGTCCCATGAACACGGTTTTCGAAGACCCGGATCTCTATCTAGCTGGCGATACGTTGTGTCATCCATGCACCTTACGCATCCGTAAAATCCGTGGACTACTACCTGCCCGCGACATATCCGTAACCGAGATAGTCGTGCACCGTCGTGAGCAGTGCGGCTCTCATAGGGAAATATTCTTTCTCTGCGGCGTCCCACGTATTGGCTGGCGTTTTCCACAGCGTGTCAAGCTCCTCTTCAGCAGCCCTAGATACAGATTGATGTCGTTTCCTGGTTGTTTCGGCCCTTCAATTAGCATACTCATGTGAATGTACTTCCTCTTCATGCACAACCAGGGGGGAAGGTTGTACATCCACACAAACACAGGCCAGGTGCTATGTGTGCTTCTCCGGCTGCCAAACGGATTGACTCCATCGGTGCTCGCGCCCAGCACGATGTTCCTTGGATCGTTCCCAAATTCCGAGTCTTCGAAGTTCAACGTTTGCCACCGCTCGCATCCTTAGGGTGACTCAAAGCATCTTGTCTTTTTTATCTATCTCCGGATCATTTGCGTCATCTTCCCGCTTCTTCTCCTCCCTATCCGTGTGCCAACGCAGGAGCTTTGCTACCTTAGGGTCCGTGAAATAGCGCTGCAGACGAGGAGTGATCGGAAAGTACCACACCACTTTTCGAGGAGCTTTCTTCCTCTTCTTGTATCGAGTGACGCCAAGCACACCGGACATATGGTAGACTCAGCGTGCTCGTCCCGATAAATGATGCAATTGTTCATGCACACATGGTATTTCACGTGCGGTAAATCCAGAGGACACACGATTTTCTTCGCCTCCTCCAAACTGGTCGGGCACTTGTTCCCCTTGGGAAGACGTTCGTGCGTAATGACATGTTCTCGTCGAAGCATGCGTCGGTCATTTTGTGTTTTACCTTCATCTCCAAGGCCATGAGCGTTACTTTCAGGCGGGTATCCTCCGGCCTGCATCCTTCATACAATGGAGTAACCGCGTCTAACTCAAGTTGATCCATCTTGGCTTTCTCTCGGGCGGCAGCTCTTGCGTTATCCGTCCGCTTGAGAAGAACCTCTTGAATATGAGGGTCCCTGCACCCAGCCCATCGATGGTCCAGCGTCACCGCTCCGCCGGCATCATCATCTTCATGATCATGCCCGTCGCCTGCTCCGGCATCTTCCTCATCATCATGTCCTGCATATTCTACATGATGACTGTGGTATGCAGCATCACGCCGTGATCATCGCCGGGATTCTTCGTCTTCTCGCCCGCCCGAGCCGCGGTGGTTGTCTTGCTGCCCTTCCTCATTTCTTGCCCGGCCCGCATGGACGACTTCGTAGTCATCTTCATCACCTTGCCACCGATAGCCATCCATGAAACCACGCAACAGCAGGTGGTCCCGCACCTGCCCGGAATCCGGGTCCGCAATAAGGCTCTTCAGCTTGCATCTTCGACACGGACATCTTATCTCCGTCTCGTTCTTTTGAAGCATCTCGGCCTTCGCGGAGCACAAAAACCTATTCACGATGCCTTCGGTCATCGTGCGGACCATGGTCGCGTGCAGGGTAGAGCAAAACGATATTTTAGAACCAAGAAAAAATTTGGCATGACTTTCCCTAAAAATAGGACCAAAAAGGATGCTTAATGCCAAAATTCTCGCCGAAACGGAAATGAATCAACATTCCGGCAAAATATTGGCAACTATCGCATTTCAAATACCGTACACCTCCAAACACAAACACATATGCAAACACCACAAACATATGCAACACCACGAACATACATAGATCTAGCTAGGCCGTAAAAGTGCATGTGCACATTGTTGTAAGGAGAACAACCTAAATATAGCTTCCCCCTTACTTACCTATTAAAACAAGGTAATTTAACCACTTAATTTGAATGAATCTATGGTGGAAATGAGGTGAAAAAGAGGAGGCACCCGAGACAAGGAGAAGGTGGAGAGAATGAAGTGGGGAGAAAGTGAGTGTGTGGGTAGGAGAGGCTGTCCCAAATATCTTGTTGTTGCTCACTTACTAATGGCGCACCTCTTGCATGGTGCGCCATTAGTTGTTACCACTACTAATGGCGCACCTAAGCAGGATGCGCCATTAGTATGTTTGGACAGTTCAAAAAAGTTTCTATACTAATGGCGCACCCACACACAGGTGCGCCATTAGTAGTTACACTACTAATGGCGCACTGCAGTGTGGGTGCGCCATTAGTATGTTTGGACAGTTCAAAAAGTTTCTATACTAATGGCGCACCCACACACTGGTGCGCCATTAGTAGTTACAACTACTAATGGCGCACTGCAGTGTGGGTGCGCCATTAGTATGTTTGGGCAGGCGCACTAGTTCAAAAAAGTTTCTATACTAATGGCGCACCCACACAGGTGCGCCATTAGTAGTTACAACTACTAATGGCGCACTGGGGTGTGGGTGCGCCATTAGTATGTTTGGACAGGCGCACTAGTTTAAAAAATTTTTTTGGTACTAATGGCGCACTCAAGACTGGTGCGCCATTAGTAGTTACAACTACTAATGGCGCACTCGGGCAGGATGCGCCATTAGTATGTTTGGACAGGCGCACTAGTTAAAAAAAATTTTGGTACTAATGGCGCACCCAAGGCATGGTGCGCCATTAGTAGTTTAGACACTAATGGCGCATCGTATGGCGGTGCGCCATTAGTATATACTAATGACGCACCATCTTCCCGGTGCGCCATTAGTGTCATTTCCATCTATAGCCCTTTTCCTAGTAGTGTAGGTTGTGAGAAGTAGCCTGTTTGCGCATCATGTAGGATCTGGAGAAGTGCACTAGTCTAAATAACATGTTAGGATTATGTACGCATATCCTGAGTGATGTAATGTATAATTATGCTTGCGTGTAAGATATGTAATAGTCCTTCTCCGCGCGCAACCGTGTATTTTCAAAAATATCCTGGAGTTTTAAAATTTTCTTTATGTGTGATTTTATTGACTTTTGCGACTCTCTTTCTTGTCTTACGAGTTTCACAAAATATATCCCCAGAGTGAAAGATGTCTCGTCCTTGGATGCGCTCCATGCCAAATCAGCCAGAGGAAAATTATGGCACACCGCCAAACCACAATTTCACTCAGGGACAGACAAGTCAACAGGACAGTGAAACAGCATTTACCCAGGTGTGTCGTCTGTATGTGAACAGAGTCAGCAACAACACCAGGAAATGATGAACCAATTCATCAATATGGGAAGTCACCGTGGTCAATATCAGCAGCAACCCAAGTTATCTGAGTTACAGAAGACGCGTCCTCCAACATTTTCTCATACTGACAAGCCTCTTGAGGCCGACGACTGGCTTCGAGACATGGAGAGAAAATTAATTATTGCACAATGTTCAGACCGTGAAAAAGTATTGTATGCACCTCATTATCTCACCGGAGCAACTGCATCGTGGTGGGAAAACTTCCTGCACATGCATCCCAACGAAAATGAAATAACCTGGGAGGATTTCAAGGAAGGTTTTCATGGGGCACACATTCCTAAGAGTGTGATGAAAATCAAGAAGAGAGAATTTGATGACCTCAAGCAAAGGACCATGACAGTGTCAGAATACAACAGCCAGTTCAATCTGCTGTCTCGCTACGCCAATGAAGAGCGCATGACCGAGAGCAAGAAGATGGAAAAATTCTTGGAAGGCCTGGCACCCGCCCTTAAATGCCAGCTGGTTGTGCATACCTTTCCAGATTTTAAGACACTGGTGGATAAGGCCATTACTCTGGAAAATGAGCGACGCAGTCTGGAAGATTTCCGCAAACGCAAAAGGGACCAGACTACTTTTGCTCGCAACCACAGAAGCAAGACAGAAATTCAGAAGGGTGGTACACACAAAACCCCGACGGATAATTCACGCCCAATCAAGAATTTCCATGCAAGAGACAAGGAGTTCACCTATCGCCCATGCGTTACTTGTTATGCTTGTGGAGAAGAAGGGCACTATGCCAAGCAGTGCCCCAAGCCAAGGAACTCAACCCCGAAGCCTAACAATGGTGGAAATAATTCAGCGCCAAAGCGAAACAATTTCAACCCCAATAACAACCACCGGAAGGGTCACCTGAACCACGTGACCAAAGAGGAAGCACAGAACGCTCCAGATATCGTACTCGGTACGTACCCCGTCAACACAATACCTGCCATGGTTTTGTTTGATTCTGGAGCTTCCCACTCATTCATTTCGAAGAGTTTTGCTTTGCAAAATAATTTTTCGATGCTTCCCTTGGAAAAGTCCATGATCATCAAATCCCCTGGGATAAAGCAAGTGACCTAGAGTTACTGTCAAGGTGTGGTTATTGAGTTTGAAGGATTGAAGTTTTACGCCAACCTTATTGTATTGGAAAGCAAAGGATTGGATGTCATCCTAGGGATGGATTGGTTAACCACCAACAAAGGCTTTATTGACTGTTTCAACCGGACCGTGATTCTCACACACCATCACGGGAAGAAAATAAAAGTTTCAGCCAAAGAGAGACAAATACCTCGGCAACCAAGATTAAACAAGGTGGACGTTTCTGAGCTGAACAAGGTTCTAGTAGTGTGTGAATTTCCAGACGTATTTCCAGAAGAACTACCAGGCATGCCACCGGACCGAGAGATAGAATTCAGCATTGAGCTAGCACCCGGAACCGCTCCCATTTACAAGAAACCATACAGAATGGCACCATCCGAATTGGTAGAATTGAAGAAGCAAATAAAAGAATTATTGGAGAAAGGATACATACGAGCCAGTTCCTCACCTTGGGGTTCTCCAATTTTATTTGCCAAGAAAAAGGATGGAACGCTGAGATTGTGTATTGACTATCGAGCTCTTAACATGGTCACAATCAAGAACAAATACCCAATGCCCCGAATAAATGATTTATTTGATCAGCTCGCACAGGCCAAAGTCTTCTCAAAAATTGACTTGAGATCAGGATACCACCAATTAAAAGTGCGAACAGAAGATATTCCCAAGACAGCCTTTACTTCCAGATATGGACTGTATGAGTTCACAGTAATGCCATTTGGGCTAACCAACGCCCCCGCATATTTTGTTCACCTCATGAACAAGGTATTTATGAAGTATATGGACAAGTTTGTTGTGGTATTCATCGATGATATTTTGATATACTCCAAAACACCAGAAGAGCACGCCGAGCATCTCAGGATTGTACTAGAAGAACTCAGGAAACACCAACTGTACGCCAAATTCAGCAAATGTGAATTTTGGCTAAGACAGGTGGGTTTTGTGGGCCACGTACTCACCCAAGAAGGTATTGCAGTAGACCCGGAAAAGGTCAAGGCCGTACTTGGCTGGAAACCACCAGCTAGCGTAACGAATGTACGGAGTTTCTTGGGAATGGCAGGCTATTATCGAAGGTTTATTGAAGGATTCTCCACCATAGCAAAGCCAATGACGCAGTTGCTCAAGAAAGGCAAGAAGTTTGAATGGACGGAAGCATGTGAGAAAATCTTCCAAGAGCTAAAAAGCAAATTAACAATGGCACCAGTATTAATTGTGCCAGACATACACAAGAATTTTGAGGTATATTGTGACGCATCCCGGAAAGGCTCGGATGCGTGTTGATGCAAGAAGGCAAGGTAGTTGCGTATGTCTCCAGACAACTTCGCAAGCATGAGGAGAATTATCCCACTCATGACTTCGAATTGGCAGCAGTCATCCATGCACTCAAGGAATGGAGACACTTTCTACTTGGGAATCGTTGTGAAATATACACAGACCATAAGAGTCTTAAGTATATTTTCACACAGCCGGAACTTAATTTACGGCAACGACGCTGGTTAGAGTTGGTGAAGGATTATGACGTTGGAATCCACTATCATCCCGGAAAGGCAAATGTTGTGGCAGATGCCCTTAGTCGGAATCCCAGCACGGACAACGACAGTATACCAAAGTTGAGGCCAGAATTTCAACAGGAATTTGCCAAACTCAATTTAATAATGGTTACCGAAGGCAGTGTGTCGAATCTGGAAATACAGCCTACCCTGGTGGAAAAGATTAAGGAGGCTCAGCATGGGCACCCCAGCATTGATGGCATATAAAGGAAAGTGAGTTTGGGCAAGGCCTCAGAATTCAATGTAGACGAGCAAGGAATATTGTGGTACGGAGAGAGACTTTGCGTACCAAATATCAAGGACCTCAAACAGCAGATTCTGGCTGAAAGCCACACCGCTCCATATTCAATCCACCCTGGAGGGACCAAAATGTACAAAGACCTTCTGGAAATTTTTTGGTGGCACGGTATGAAGAGAGATATAGCCACGTTCATTGCATGCTGTGACTCTTGTCAACGTATCAAGGCCGAGCACCAGAAACCAGCCGGGCTATTACAACCAAACAAGATACCCGAGTGGAAGTGGGACGAGATTGGAATGGATTTCATTGTTGGACTGCCACGGTCACGGCACGGAAACGATGCCATATGGGTCATAACCGACAGATTAACCAAAGTGGCACATTTTATTCCGATGAAGACAATTCACACCACTCAGAGGCTGGCCAGACTTTATCTTGCCCGTATCGTCTGCCTGCATGGAGTCCCAAAGACTATCATATCTGACAGAGGCACAAAGACGCCCGACTGTGGCATTTCTTTTAAAGCCCTTTATGTGGTGTCGCTAAGACGCCCGACTGTGGCATTTCTTTTAAAGCCCTTTATGTGGTGTCGCTTAGACGCCCGACTGCGGCATGAGTTTTAGTGGTTTACCTTTCGAGGCGTCGCTCCAAACACCCGATCGCTTTTTCAGTTATTTGTTTTATTTATCAAGTCATGCAAAAATATTATTATTGGGATGAGCATCATTATTTTTGTTCATGACGCATTCATGCATACATTTATTATATCTTTTGTTCGAACTGTCTTGCGAGTAATTTCAAAGTACTCACCTGGCTTGTTGATTTGTCCAGATGTTGATGAAGGCGATCTCATGGATGAAGAGTTCGATAGCGAGTCCGACGCCTAGAGGAGTCCCAGTCAGTCCCGTGCGATCCTGCTTTGGTCACTGTATCATATCCGCTTCCGCCACCCCCAGAATAAATTTCATTGAGCCTCACCTCGACGCTCGATGAGCTGCCAGTTAGGAGTCAAGTTATCCACCACCACTTTTACCTCGAGCTAGTAGCATGCCACCACACCCCTGTGTCATAACAGCCATTATGTAAGATATTGGCGAAGTTTGTAATAATTTGTTGAGCAGCCTCAGCTCAACCCTGTAATATATTTAATGCTACTGGTCCTCTGTTTATCAAGTATTTGTCTACCAGTAAGGACAACTTTTCCTATACTGGGATCTAAAGATCGATTTTCTCAATAATTATTTTATTGAAAAACCGGTCTTGACACCCGACAACCCCGACGCACCCTCCGCCTCGGAAGACGAGGAGGAGGAAGAAGAAGAAGCCTCTCCCCCTCCAATGGGGGGAGGAAAGAAAAGGAAGGTCGCCCCAACTGGGGAGGTCGGAGGGTCCAAGAAGGGAAAGACCCTTCTGCCGGACTATGCCTCCGACGCCGAAGACGGCGAGGAGGAATGGCCATCTAGGGTCAAGCCCTAGCAAAATCGTAAGTGTCCGGTTACCCGAATAACTCATGGCGCTCCTCTATTATTCGATAGCTTCTGACGCCTAATTTTTAATTATGCAGTCCACCCAGAGCTCAGCTTGGCGATTCGTCGAGCGGCTCCTTGAATTCGTCGGATGTGAATAGCGCTTCACTTCCGACGGCCTCCTCCCCGCTCCCTGCGGACGACGCCGAGGTGGGGTCCCAAAAGGGGCCGAACCAGGAGGAGGTGATCCTGGAGGCGCCCCAAGGCGACCTCCCGGATTCCAGGCCCAAAGGGGGCGAAGCCCCGGAGGGATCTAAGTCCGGCCCCGGGCCGAACACTGCTCCGGAACCACCAACGGTTCCAGAGTCCGACAGGCGGCGCCTTCATAAGAAGGGCAAGCCTACGCCGCCGGCGACCTCCGTCCATCCGGAGGCGCCGGACAATTTGCTGGAGGCGCTTAACGGTGCCTCCATCGACAAGGAACACCGCACTATTATGAGTGCGGTGATTCAAAAGGTTCAATCCGCCAAGAGCAGGCTGACAGAAGCCTGTACAAGTCTGTTAACAGGCTTTGAGGTATGTATTCAAAACATATAAAAATGTTACCGCATAGACAGTAGCCCCTGATGCTCGGTTCGGCGTTCGGAAAGAAAAGCCGAGCTGAGGATCTAAAAAGATATACGCAGGAGTCTAATAAAGATGTGTCGATATGGGAATGCAGGCTGCGCTGTTGACCTCTGCCGCACTGACTGCGGAGGTCAATGCATTGAAGGGAAGCCTCGAGCGGTCCGAGAACGAGCTCGGCCGTGCCAAGAAGCAGCTCGAGGACAAGGATGTTATGTAATACCGCATGTAAATGTATATAGAAATACTTGGTTGCGAATAATGACAGGACCACCTTAAATGTTGCAGGGGCCACGACCGAGGTGGCGACCCTGAAGGAGGCGGTCTCCAAGGCCGAAAACAGTGCGACCCTGGAGCGGGCCGAGCGAGAGAAGCAGGAGGCGCGGGTGGCGGAGGTGCGGCAAGAGCTCCAGGCTCTCGTGGAAAAACACGAGAGTTTGGAGCGTGACTCGAAGACTCGAGAGTCCGAGCTCGCCTTGCCTCTTGAGAGTGCCAAAAATGCTAAGGCCGAAGCCCAGAAGGCCCTCCAGGAGATCGAGGCGATGAAGAAAATAGCGGCGGGTAAGGCATTCTTTATGCAAAGCAAGAATATAAAAGTTAATTATCTTCTACTTACCCGAATCCGGAGCTCTCCAGAGCGTCACGATCTGCCCGTAGTGTGTCTGATGCCGCCTCATACTACCGAGCCGAAGAGGGGAGCTCGACGAAAAAAGTGTTCTGGTCTCAGTATGCTGAGGCCGAACATCCGGTGCCCCTGAGCGACCAGCTGAAGCACCTGGTTGAGCTCCACAAGGTGGCCGAACAGGCCATGAAGGGCCTCATTGCTCGGCTGTGGCCTGGAGAAGCCATGCCTGGGAGCTACTTCGGTCTGGTGCGGCGGCTGGTGGACGTGTGTCCGTGGATTGAGGTCGTCAAGCGCTCCGTCTGCATCGAAGGTGCCCGTCGGGCCCTTGCCCGTGCTAAAGTGCACTGGGGCAAGCTGGACGCTGAGAAGCTTTTGACGGATGCGCCACCGCCGGGCAAGGAGTATCGTACTCCCGAGATGTATTATAAGGGCGTCCTGAAGGGTGCTCGCCGTATAGCGGACGAGTGCTCCAAAGATGTAATTTTTGAGTAGGCTCGCATCTGTTATCATGTACGCTGAAAACTTTGTTCATATGCGTTAAGCAATGCTTGTTAATTTAAAATATTACCTTCTGTGCGGCCGTTTATCAAATCTGAGAGATGCAAGTCGTCGGCTTCAATTCCCCATGCCACGAGTGCTGGGGTGTTTGGGATAAACCTGAGCGCTCTTGTTCCCATTCTTGGGTCCATCTAGGGAGGCGCTCAGCACAACGAACCAGGCCGTCGGACTTATAATGCTTTATCACTCTCACTTAGCCATAGAATTCTATAATTTTAAATTTCGGCGAAGCCCCTAGTATTCGGAAGACCGAGTTCGGGGCGCTATCCACGCCTAGGCCGGATAAGTCCGGTTCCTCGCTCTAAGCGGCATAAGTCTTTAAGGACTCGAAAAACCTCGCGAACAGCGACCGGTCTCTCGCACTATCATGACAGTCAGTTTTAGCTTTCTCTACTGAGGTGTTAACCCAGCTCAACTGGGGCACAATCGCAGTAGTTCTCCCAGCGCTACCTTAGCCAACAATGCGGAACGTAAGGTACCAAAACATGGGAGCCGGAAAACCCAACTATTGACCAAAGACATGATTCGGAGCCGATGCATATAGTGCTATAAGTTCGGGGTGCCGCACTCATGAGAGTGTTCGGTCTTCTCACACCATGTTATGGGGTGCTTAAGCCCCTGGTGTATTGGCCGTACCAAAGTGTATGGCTGCATAATGACTGAACATATATATAAAAAAGGGATACAATAATAGATAGAAGCTATGTATTGTTTATTATTAAGGGGCTGCTATGAAAGCAGAACGATACAACTGGTGCGATAAGCAAGAGATGGGATTATTTGACATGTCCCCCTCCAGGGGCAAGCTGCGGGTTTTGTAAATAAAAACAGGTATTTAACTCGTTATAGAGGCCACCTGGACATTCGACGCGGCTTGTCCTCACCCTGGCTGTTGCATCGTGTGTTCGGGGAGTGTATTGCCGGACAGGCCTTCTGAGTAATTGGGGCATGAAAGTTTATAAAAAAAAGGAAAACGGCTGAATAGGGAGCCCCTAAGTGCGGTTGAGCCGCATTCTGGGCGTGCCGTAGTTGTGCCCCTTCCCTTATGCCCATGGTATTTTCAAAGCGTAATTATGTACGCGTGGTACCAATAGCACCATCTGACGAGGGCTGGGGTTGGGGCCGCACTGCTATGCTTGCTCGGATCGTGCCGGCCGGCTCTGTTGTAGGTTGCTTCGGGCGCGCTTGACGTTGTCCGGACGTTTGATTCCCGGATTGGAGAGCTGCCTTAAGAGGCTGCTCTGTACTTCCGCCGCCAGGGCCGCTGTGTGCTCCTCCGTTCGGAGGGAGCGTTCGGTGTTTCCATTGACCGCGATGACTCCGCGAGGGCCTGGCATCTTGAGCTTGAGATATGCGTAGTGCGGCACCGCATTGAATTTTTCAAATGCGGTTCGTCCGAGCAGGCGTGATAGCCACTGCGGAATGGGACTATGTCGAAGATTAACTCTTCGCTTCAGAAATTATCCGGGGATCCGAAGAACACTTCGAGTGTAACTGAGCCTGTACAGCTGGCTTCCACACCCGGTATGACACCTTTAAAGGTTGTCTTTGTGGGTTTGATCCTTGAGGGATCTATACGCATTTTTCGCACTGTATCCTGATAAAGCAGGTTCAGGCTGCTGCCGCCGTCCATGAGGACTCTGGTGAGGTGAAATCCGTCAATGATTGGGTATAGGACCAATGCGGCAAATCCGCCGTGACGGATGCTAGTGGGGTGGTCCCTTCGATCAAACGTGATCGGGCAGGAGGACCATGGGTTGAACTTTGGGGCGATCGCTCCAATGCATAGACGTCCTTGAGAGCACGCTTCCGCTCCCTATTGGGGATGTGGGTTGCGTATATCATGTTCACCGTCCGCACTTGCGCGGGGAATCCCTTCTGTCCTCTGTTGTTCGGCGGCTGGGGCTCCTCCTCGTCATCGCTACGCAGCCCCTTGTCTCTGGCCTCGGCACTTAACTTGCCTGCCTGCTTGAACACCCAACAATCCCTGTTGGTGTGATTGGCTGGTTGTTCGGTGGTGCCGTGTATCTGGCACGAGCGGTCGAGTATCCGGTCTAAGTTGGATGGGCCCAGAGGGTTTCTTTTGAATGTCTTCTTCCGCTGACCGGGTTTAGAGCCTCTGAATCCGGCATTGACTGCCGTATCCTCAGCATTGTCGCTGTTAATGCGGCGTTTGTGGTTGTTGCGACGTGACCTGCCATTGTTGTCCTTGGTATCCGAATTACCAGGGCTCTTGGTTATGTTATTGCTACGAGTTAGCCAGCTGTCTTCGCCCGCGCAGAAGTGGGTCATGAGTGTCGTGAGGGCTGCCATAGATTTCGGCTTTTCGTGTCCTAGGTGCCAGGCAAGCTATTCGTCTCGGATGTTGTGCCTGAAGGTTGCAAGGGCCTCGGCGTCCGGACAGTCGACTATTTGATTTTTCTTGGTTAGGAACCGTGTCCAGAATTGTCTGGCCGATTCTTCCGCTGCTGGATTATGTGGCTTAGGTCATCGGCGTCTGGTGGTCGCATTACAAGTGCCCCGGAAGTTGTCAAGGAATGCGGATTCCAGGTCCTCCCAAAGAACTAATTGACTCTGCTGGCAGGCTGTTAAGCCAATGTCGCGCTGGTCCTTTAAGCTTGAGCGGGAGGTATTTGATGGCGTGTAGATCATCACCGCGGGCCATGTGGATATGAAGGAGATAGTCCTCGATCCATACCGCGGGATTAGTTGTGCCGTCGTATGATTCGATGTTTACGGGTTTAAAACCTCCGGGGATTTGATGATCCATTACTTCGTCTGTGAAGCATAGGGGGTGTGTGGCGCCCCTGTATTGGGCTATATCACGACGCAGCTCGGATGAGCTTGGTCTGTTGTATTCGGCCTGGCCGTACTTATCATATCCGGCGTGACGGCTGGTGTCACGTGAAGCGGGGTGCCCATGCGATCCGTAGATCGATCTTGCTTGCCTTGCCTTGTTCTCCAATATGCCTCGTAGGTCTGTTGCGTCTCCCCGTACTCTGGCATGTTTTGAGCGGTGCCGGGGTGCGGCTTGGGTTGAGGGCCTGAAGGCCTTTCTCTGTCATGCTGCTGTGGTGGCCGATCCGCACACCGTACGCTGGTGATGTAGGTTTAGTTGCTTCCTCCTCAAGTTGGGGTAGCAGCCTGCGCTTTGGGTAGCTCTTGGAGGGGCGCTCGAGTTTATACTCTTCGGCCGCCAGGACTTCGGTCCATCTGTCGGCTAGCAAGTCTTGGTTAGCTCTAAGCTGCTTCTGCTTTTTCTTGAGGCTAAGTGCCGTGGCCATAAGCCTGCGTTTGAAATGCTCTTGTTCGATGGGATCCTCTGGCATGATTTAATTGGTAAATGCCGCCGAGGCTTGCCTCGTCTTCGGAGGGAGGCATATAGTTGTCGTCCTCAACCTCTCTGTCGGCCGCTCTCTCATGAGGGCTGGCTCCTTCATCCTCCTGCACTGAATCCTGCTAGAGGGGGTTATCTTCGGCACTGTCCGGCGTGTTGTTATCTCCGGTGCCGGATTCGCTGTTCTTGCTTTGGCGGGATTTAGAGTGGCGCCGCTGACGTCGGCGCTTGGGTTGCTTCTTGGAGGGGTCATTCTCCGTTTTTTCCTCGCCCTCCCCTGCTTTGGGGGTGTCCACCATATATATGTCATATGACGAGGTGGCTTTCCAGTTCCCTATAGGTGCTGGTTCTTGGTCGTCTCCTTCATCGGCGTCCATACGTCGATGTCTTCGGAGTCAAAGTCGAGCATGTCGGTTAAATCGTCGACAGTGGCTACAAAGTGGGTGGTGGGTGGGTTTCGAATTTCTTCGTCGTCCGTATCCCAACCCTGCTAACCGTAGTCCGGCCAGGGCTCTCCTGACAAAGAGAGAGACTTTGGGGAGTTCAGGATATCGCCGAAGGGCGAGTGCTGAAAGACGTCCGCGGCGGTGAACTCCATGATCGGAGCCCAATCGGGTTTGATTGGAAGGGGTGCAGAAGATTCGGAGTCCGAAACGGAGTCCGACACCTTGGAGTCACAGGCCTTGCAAAGGACTAGGCTGGTATTCGGTTCTATCACCGTAGAGATTGTGGCTCCTGGGGCGGCGTCCAACCGTTCGTCCCTGGTTAGCACAGTCGGCTCTGAACTAATGGTCGGAGCAGACTCCTGAGCGGCACTCTAGGCGCTGTCCGGCGGCAGAGCTAGATCATGCCCATCGAGACAAAGGCGGCGCTGCCGCCGTGGCTCGAATCCGTCGAAGATCAAGTCCCCGCGAATATCGGCCGTGTAGTTTAAGCTTCCAAACCTGACCTGATTGCCAGGGGCGTAGCTTTCGATCTGCTCCAGATGGCCAAACGAGTTGGCCCGCAGCGGCGGCCGCCCGAATACGAAGATCTGTCCGGGGAGAAAAGTCTCACCCTGGACCACGTCGTGGTTGATGATCGAAGAAGCCATCGGGCCTAAAGGCGATGACACAGAGGAACTCTCAATGAAAGCACCAACGTCGGTGTCAAAACCGGCGGATCTCGGGTAGGGGGTCCCGAACTATGCGTCTAGGCGGATGGTAACATGAGACAAGGGACACGATGTTTTTACCCAGGTTTGGGCCCTCTCGGTGGAGGTAAAACCCTACTCCTGCTTGATTAATATTGATGGTATGGGTATTACAAGAGTTGATCTACCACGAGATCAGAGAGGCTAAACCCTAGAAGCTAGCCTATGGTATGATTGTTGTTCGTCCTATGGACTAAACCTCTTCGGTTTATATAGACACCGGAGAGGGCTAGGGTTACAGTAGTCGGTTACAATGGGAGGAGATCTTCATATCAGACGCCAAGCTTGCCTTCCACGCCAAGGAAAGTCCCATCCGGACACGGGACGGAGTCTTCAATCTTGTATCTTCATAGTCCGGGAGTCCGGCCAAAGGTCATAGTCCGGCCATCCGGACACCCCCTAATCCAGGACTCCCTCAATGATGATCCATGTATTATCCACAAGAGGCAAATGAAACCCAATTAAGGATAATTAATGGATGAGAATTTGAGTTTCAAATGAGCTTTACATACCACATAGTAACTAGATAATATTGTACAAACAATACTAGGTGGTATCCCACATACATACACATTTAAGGTTTGTGATATCCGTAAAACATAGCACTCCCCCATAATGTGATGATCCAGCCAAGGAAGATTCAACTAATGAAGCAATAAAGGCTTGAAACCACACACACACAAATATATGAAGTGCATTGCGACCTACACATGCTAGATAACACAAATCAAGCATACTAGGAAGCACAACTATAAAAGCACATGCTAGGTACAAACCTAAACATGCACGGGACATAGTAACTTTCAATGTAAACAATGCAAGTACAAGTTACCGCAAAGAGGAGCATTGGATTGATAGATATGATGACAATCCACTTGACTTGGCATTAACCATAAAATATGGTGAAAATAGTTTTTCTTCATGAAGTAGCCAAGTATCCAATGCCCTCCACACACCTATTGATCAAGTTTGAGCTTGATGGTCCCCAACCAAGTTGGGTCCTAAGAAGTTAGTAACAAAAGGCTTGGCAACCCAAATGGTCTTGTCCACTTTCAAACTTCTTTGGGAACCCACAAACTTGGCAAACACATTTCCAACAATATCCTTCCTTAGCGAATAATGATTATTGACTATAGGAGGCTTAGAGATGTTACCATTGGGACAAGATGAAGCTATGTGTCCCTTCTTACGGCAAATATAGCAACATGTGCTTCCCTTTCTCTTCTTCTTTACCTTTTCAACTTGGAGAGCATTATCTTGGTTAGGCATGGGAAGAGGCCTTTCATTATCTTGATATTGAACTTGAGGCCACTTCCCTTGATGCTTCACATTTGAAGCCTTCTTCTTCAATGGACAAGATCTCACATGGTGTCCAACATTCTTGCACTTGAAGCAAGCAATGTTGGCCGAATTCTTGACTTGATCTTGTCCCTTCTTCTTGTTCTTGGACTTCTTCTTGTTGGAGATGAAATCAAGTCCTATTTTGTCTTGAGGGTCCTTTTGTACACTCAAGATATAATCACAACATTTTTCCAAGTCTTTCTTCAAACTAGTGACTTGGGCCTTGAGCTCTTTATTTTCCTCTACAAGGTTAGTATTAACAAAAGAACTAGAGGAAGTAGAAGCTTCATTGTTAGAGCAAAAAGGCATGGTGAGAAATTCATTATAAGATGTACCAATATGATGTAGAGAGGAATTGCAAGGACTAGCACATGACAATAAGGCATTTCGAGTAGAACATGTGCTAATATCCACATGAGACTCACATGTCTTTACCTTGGTGACCATAGCCTCATGAGCTAACTTTAACACATCATGAGAGATTAGAAGATCCTCATGAGTGCCTGAGAGCTTTTTATGACTTTCATAATTGCTAGTTAGCAAATCAAGTTGAGTCCTCAGCTCATCATTTTCTTTTAATATCGATGCTTCACACAAGATAGAGTTAGTAGCACAAGCATCATTATCAATATGAGAGGAGCATGTAGAAGCTAGAGACTCCGCATGAGTAGCTTGAAGTTCCTCATGAGACTTAGAGAGTTTGGTGAGCTCTCCTTTGGCCTTCATGTAGTCAAGGTCAAGGTGCTCAAAATGCTCTTTAAGTTTACAATGAGTAACTTCAATCCCTTCTTTTAAGGACCTCAAGTCACTAAGACATTGATGAGCCATAGCAAGTTCATGTTCAAGTTGTTCACTTTTTGCTTGCTCGTAAAGAAATAAGTCGTTACGTTTTTGAAAGCAAGCAAGAACATCTTGGAGCCTTTTATAAGTGTTATTTTTAGCTCTACGAAGAGTTTTCCCAATCTCATATAGATTTTGAGTCAAGACTTCATCATCTTCCTCATTACAACTATCATCATTATCACTAAGAGAAGATGATACCTCGTCATTACCTCTTGCCATGAGGCACATGTGAACACAAGGGGTTGATGATGATTCTTTTAGAGAGGAGGATTCTTCATCAATCAAGCATGCCTCATCTTTATCGATTTCCTCTACATGGTTAGTCATAGAACAACTAGAGGAAACCAAAACATTTGTATCATGGCAACATGGGAGATCAAGCATATCATCACAAATGAGCTTAACACTATCATTACAAGATATTTCTTCACTCACCATGTCATTACCTTGTGGTATGCCACATGTTGGTGAAGTGAAAGATGTTGAGGTATGCAAGTAATCAGAGGTGGAAGCAATGGAGAGCTCTTCATGATTTAAAAATGTGGATAACTCCTCCATTAACTCCCCAAAAAGAGTATTGTCTTCATGAAGATTGAACCCACCATATATATCTTCAATTTTGGTCCAAGCATCATGAGCCAACAAACAAGACGAAATTGACCTGAACACCTCGAAGGTTATAGCTAGGTGAATGATACTTAAAGCTTTACTATCAAGATGCATATCACCAAGTGATGGAGATTTTCCATCCTTTAGATTTGAATTCCCTACAACCACAATCCGCAAAGCATTTGGACCCATGGCCCGAAAGTGACAAAGCATGCGTAATATCCACATAATGTAATTTGTGCCATTAAAACAAAATGTTTCATCGTGCACTAGTTCACTAGTCGACATCATTACTCTCTAGGCGGTTAAGTCTAATAAGGAGAGACCTAGCTCTGATACCAATTGAAAGGACCATGATGTCGCCTAGAGGGGGGGGGGGGTGAATAGGCATTTTAAAATCTTTTACGGATTTGGCTATATCCTAATGCGGAAATAAACTAAGCGGATACTTTTCAAGCACAAATCCAAAATATACTAGGCTCACTAAGTGCACCAACAACTTAGCATAAACAAGATGAGAACAACGAGGATATGAGTAAGCACAAGTAAGTTACACAAACTTACTCAATGTACATCACGAGAGATGGAAATGAATAATACACTCACCCACAAGTAGGCAATACAAGCTTACACAAATTTTATCACAATATATGGAATTGAATGATACAAGCAAACTCAAGTAAGCACTACAAGCTTACACAAGATATGTCACAAGATAGCAATTCACACTAAATACAAGATAGAACAATAGTAGGAAGTATGAATTGCGTACTATAAAGTGTTGGCCTAAATTATTTCTATGATATGGTAACCAACACAATATAATGGGGACAACAAGAATAGTGAATGCGCGGTCAAGTGACCAAGGTAAACCACAAGTAAGGAGTTAGGGATAGGGATAACCGAAGTCACGGAGATGATGATGTATCCCGATGTTCACTTCCTTGGAGGGAAGCTAGTCACCGTTAGAGAGGTGGATGTTACCACAAAGGCAGACCAATGCCACAAAGGCTCACCCTATTCTCCTTGAGATGTCACCACGAAGGCGATTCCCAACCACTAGTGGTAGACCTTGAGGTGGCCTCCAAACCCTCACAAACTTTCCGGGGAACAAATCACAAGTTGATTCCTCACCGGAGCACTCCTACCACCTAGGAGTCTCTAACCTCCAAGAGTAACAAGATCAAGGGGGAAATGCTTAAGACTTGCTCAAATCACGAATTCCTTTGGTCAAGATAAGGAGAGGGAGTGGATCTTCACTTGAGTGGAATCTCTCTCAAGAACTCTCACAAATCTCTCCGGGATCTAAGATTTGAGGTAGGAGAAAGGAGAGGGAGCTTTTCTTCAAGTGTGGGTCAAGATAGTTGTGTTGCTCAACCCCTCCACGAAGTAGTGAAGGGGTATTTATAGTGTGGCCCCAAATGGCCATTGGGGCAGAATTCTGCTCAGGAAGTGTCGGACGTTCGGTGGATTACCGGACGTCCGGTGGCAAAACAGGCACCGGACGTCCGCTAGAACACCGGACGTCCGACGGCTGTAGCACGCCATCAGACAAATGTATTAGGATATTTGCGAAATAGGTTTGACGGGACGTCCGGCCAAAATAACAGCAGGAATCCCAAAACTAAACCATGCTTAACTTTCACATCCGGACTCCGATTTTGATGATCTTGGGCTCGTTTTGAAGCTATGGAAAAGCTCCAAGTCCTCAAATAGAGAACCACCCAAAATAAACCAAAATGGAGGGTTCATATTATGCAAAGGTTAGATCATATACTTTGGGAAACTATTTGGCTTTGGCTTTTCTTTGGTATACAGGATATGAGTGGAATTGTGTATAGAAGATGTTGAATTGAGCAAATCCATCAAAAAACCCTGTGATCCCCTCTTAATAGTGTGGGATCCCTATAACTCAAGAATCATAAAAATAGCTACACTACATAGCTATCAAGAATCCATTCTTGAGTGTATATGTTTCTTTGGTCATCACTCCACAACACTAACGTCAAAGGAACTAATACCTTTGACACGAGCCGTTCACTTGAGCTTGATGTTGATGTTTATTCTTGGCTCAAGATGAAGGGAAGACATTGCTCAAGTCTTCAAGTCTCTCCCCCATACACAATGTGGGAAGCTTTGCTTTGTATTCATCTTCACTTATCCATCATGTGATCATCCATAAGCTTCAAGCATGTAATCCTTTGGGATGGTTATCCTGAACTTGCCCTTGTCAACCATGATCACCAACACTTGATGTCATCCTCTCATAGACACTTGAAATCTCTTTCTCGATGCGAGCCCATGAGAATCACCTAACCCTCAAAAACATAGACAACACATAGTATGGGTTAGTACACAGAGTGCAATTGATAATTTCTTATCATACCACAAGATCCTATGTGGTGCATCATTTGCACTCGTGTGTTGACCATTTAGAGTTTGATCTTTGAGATTCATCTTGGTCAACCTATATCCCTACTCCATGTTTAATCTTGACGTCTTGAAGGGTATATTGAATTTTTCACTTGAATAGCTTGCTTGAATACTTAATCAATCATGACTCAACACATGAGTCCATTATGATCATATCTTTGAGCCACTCCTAGGGTTCATCATTCAAATCATCCTTTTAAGATCTTGATCCATTATGGCTCAAACCATAGCTCTAAGCATGGGAACCCTTAAGATACTCCAATGAACTTCATTTTGATCATCTCAATGTAATTGTTGCTTCAAAGGAGTTGTCTTCCATTATTCTTCAATCATATTCCAATGGGACTAACCTTCAAATGTATATCTTAATGCAAACATTAGTCCATAAGGATTGTAATTAATTACCAAAACCACACATGGGGACAACATGTACTTTCACCTTTAGTGTCGATCGGTGTCACCAACCGGGACCAAAGTCCTTTCACAGTGGCGTGGTGGTGGGACACTAGTAGAAAACAGGGCTTTCGTCCAGGCCAGTTTAGCCCATTAGTCCCGGTTCAATCCAGAACCGGGACCAATGGAGCTATTTGCCCCGGTTCGTGAGCCCAGGGGGCCGGCCGGGCCACGTGGGCCATTGGTCCCGGTTCGTTCGGACCTTTTGGTCCCGGTTGGTGGGACGAACCGGGACTAATGGGCCTGGCTCCTGGCCCACCACCATTGGTCCCGGTTGGTGGCATGAACCGGGACCAAAGGGTTGGTCCTCGCTATGCCGAGTTTAGTCCCACCTCGCCAACCCAAGGGGGCTCGCACCAGTTTATAAGCCCTCCCTCTCTGCCTTGTTGAGCTCCTCTCAAAATGAATATAGATGCCCTTATATTGTGGAATTTGACCTAAATTCATACTGAATTTCTCTGAAGTTAGTAGAAATTTATTATGAATTTAGGTTGAGTTTTCTCTATAAGCGCATCTATGCTCATTTTTTCTTTTCTGCTATATTTATTTTTTCTTTTTATTTCTGAGTTGTAATAAGTCATTAAAAATAAGCATCTATGCTCATTTTTTAGTAAAGTTAATCTCAACTATTTTTTCTTCTATTTATTTCTGAATTGTAATAAGTCATTAAAAATAAGCATCCTGATAAACGATGAAAATTATCCATGGTTACGGCACAATAAGCAAACGACACAAGCGAAGAAAAAGTGAAGACTTTCTCCCGCAACTATTATGATGATACCATGCCAACTTTGTAACAGACGAGTATGATACCATTGTCCGTTTTGTACTCACACCGGTTTATAAGCCCGTCCCTCTACACGCCTTGTTGAGCTCACAAACTTGTGATTCACACAAATTTCAAAGAAAACTAATGGCACAAACAGAAAGTTTATAATTTTGCTGACCTAAAAGCAAAAAGAATTAAAAGATAAAGCAAAAACCAAAAGAAAATAAATAATGCAGAAAACAAAAAAAACTTGAAAAAATAAAAATAGCAACAATAAGTATTTTGTTGTAAGTAGAAACAAAATAAAATAAATAAATAAAAGCAAAAAGTGTTTTCAAATTTGAAAACTAATGGCACTAACAGAAAGTTTATAATTTTTCTAAAACTAAAAGAAAAAGAATTAAAATATAAAGCAAAAAACAACAAAAATAAATAATGCAGAAAACATAACAAAAAACTGAAAAATAATAAAAATAGCAACAATAAGTATTTTGTTGTAAGTACAAACAAAATAAAATATATAGAGCAACAAAGAAAACAAAAAAGTGTTTGCAAATTTGAAAACTAATGGCACTAACAGAAAGTTTATAATTTTTCTATAACTAAAAGCAAAAAGAATTAAAAATAAAGCAAAAAACAACAAAAAATAAATAATGCAGAAAGCAAAACCAAAAAACTGGAAAAAAAATAAAAATAGCAACAATAAGTATTTTGTTGTAAGTAGAAACAAAATAAAATAAATAAAGCAACAAAGAAAAAAAAAGTGCCACCTACTGGGCCCCCACGACCTGAATATGACTAGAAACCCTATCATGGGCCAGGATTCAGGCCCGCGGGAGGCCCATTAGGCCCACAGGCACAGATGGCAAGGTTAGGCCCAAAAGCCTGCAGTTGAGAGGAGCTCGAGAGGGTGGGCGCAGCAGCGCTTATAAACCACACTCGAGCTCTCTCAACTAGCGAGGTGGGATTAAACTTTTCGACGCGGGGCAGCACAAGGCCTTTGATCCCGGTTGGTGGCACCAACCGGGACTAAAGGGGGCATTGGTCCCGGTTCGTGGCACCAATCGACTAATGCCCCTTTAGTCCCGGTTGGTGCCACCAACCGACCAAAGGTCGCCGCTTCCCGCCCTTTGGGCTGCTGAAAATTGGCCTTTGGTCCCGGTTGGTGGCACCAACCGACTAGTAGCATTAGTCCCGATTGGTGCCACGAACCGACTAATGCACTTGCTATATAAGAAAACACTTACGAAATTTCAGATTTCCCTCGCCAGCTTTCGACGACGCCGAGCACATCGACGCCGCCAGTTGCCCCGACGCCGCCTGCCGCCTCGCCGCTGCCGCCGCCTGCGTCGCTGTCAGCTGCCGCCATGCCGCTGGCCGCCCGAGCCCCTGCCCCGCCTGACGCCCCGCCTGCCCGCCTGACCACAAGGCGCCTGCCCACCACTGCCGCTGCCGCCTCATGTTCGCCACGCCTGCCCGCCTCGTCATCCGCGCCTCACCCCGACATCCTCGCCAAGAGCTTGGTCCACCGCGCCTCCTTTTTCATTTTTTCATATATATATGCTTGTTTTATAATTTTTTATGAATGTATGTATTTTTTCAATTGTAATATGCATGGTGTTTTAAAAATACATTAATTTTAGTATATTAATGTTCTCTGATTTAGTACATTAATTTTAGGTTAGTTTCATTTTTAGAAAAGTTTTGTATATTTAGGAGAAGGAAGAGAAGGAAGAAGGAAGAAGAAGAAAAAGTTTTATATATGCAAAAGTTATATTTTTTGAAAAGTTTAATATATCTAGCTAGAAAGAAGGAAGAAGAAGAAAAGAAGGAGAGGAAAAGGAAAATAAGAAGAGGAAGAAAGGAGAAGAAGAGGAGAGGAAGAAGAGGAGAAATAACTAAGAAGAGGAAAAAAGAAGACACAGAAGAGGCGAAGAAGAAAGAACTCGAGGAGAAGAAGAAAAAATAGAAAATATTCTAGTTTTTCTTCTTCTGCTCTATTCCTTTCTTCTTCTCCTCTTTTTCTTCTTCTTTTTTTTCTTCGATCTTCTCCTCTGTCATCGTTGATATACCCCTCCCGATAACTTCAACACGAGGGGGGGGGGTCCATATACCCCCTCCCGATAACTTCAATATGTGGGGGTCGATATACCCCTCCCCGATAACATTAATTTCCGTGTATGTATCTCGTCATGTTTATATTACCCCTTGAAGCGTTGTCGAGGATCGAGGGTTCTAGGTCGAGGATCGTGGGTTCGAGAATTAGATCTAGGGTCAAGGGTTCCAGGGTCGTCGAGGGTTCAAGGGGTCGAGGATCGCCGAGGGGTCGAGAGGGTTCCTAGTGTCAAAGTATTGAAGAAATCCATGGCTTCATCATTAGTCGGAAGTAACCATGGCATGATGGTACAAAGTCCTCCAAAGTTATTCTGGAATGGAGTCCCGGATAGGATAATTTGCCTTTTTGTACGAATTTCAGCAAAGGCCTTTCAAATAATGATATTCGGAAGGTTCTTGCTGAACTTTGAACCAAAAAGTGAATTATCCTATCTGGGACTCCGTTCCAAAATAACTTTGGAGAGCTTCGTACCATGATGCACCTGTTACTTTCGCCTAATGATGAAGACATGGTTTTGTTGAATCCTTTGACACTAGGCAACCTCCCGACCCTCGGCGATCCTCGACCCCTGACCCTCGACCGCCAAAGCAATCCACCCTCTACCTCATCAAGGGCGTCGATGCCCACGTCACTTGTGGGACATAAATGTAGTGTTCAACGCCGACCCTCCCGATAGCTTCAACACGTGGGGTGTCGATCTTACCCCCTCCTTGTAGCGTTCTCGAGGCCACCCCCTAACCATTGAAGCGTTGTCGAGGCCACCCCAAACCCTAGAGAAGCAGCGTCGAGGCCACTAATATGATTCCTTATTGTGATTAGCTAGCTAGTTCTATGTTTGCCACTAATATATCCATATCTGTCATGTTTGAATAATAATTGCCATGTTGTAAATATTTGTAGAAACTATGGACACCCCACGAGACGAAGCACAAGAAGCGTTGTTGAGGGACATAATCGCACAAGTGATGCCGTCTGCTCGTTGATGTTTCTCAACGACAACGATGGTCTGGAAGGAGAGGGTGAAGAAGCAGCTGGCTATGATTTACATGACTCCGATGACCCAATGCCGGTGCAAGAAGGAGAGGGTGAAGAAGTAGACCGTGAGGACGGCTCCGGTGATCACCAAACCGAGTCCGGCCAGGTATATATATTAGTTAAGCCTATGCTGACTAGCTAATTGATGCATTCATTGTTTTGGTATGTACACATATTAATTAACTCTCGTCTTTGTTCTTTTTTCTAGCCCTCCGGATCGAGCACAACTTCGATAAAGAGACGAGGCCCAAAGAAAAAGTTGAGCTCGGATGAAAAGTTTGAGATCATACAAATCGCGCGCGACGGCCAACCGATTGAACCCTACCGGACAAAGAAGGCATTTGTTGCTCGGTCACGGGGGTTCTGGTTAGGGACAAGATCCCGATCAGCATCCACCAATGGTATAAGCCTAAGAACGAAGACCCTGAGGTGTCTTGTGTCAATGATATGCAGAAAAATGATCTTTGGACTGAGCAGAACTATTCAGGCATTGGAAAAAAGAACTCAATACGTATGTCGAAAAAAATGAGACACCAGAATTCAAGGGCAAATATGAGAAGATCAAGATGACTGGCCCGCATTTGTGGCCTACAAGACATCGGAAAAGAGTAAAAAGATGTCGGCGACAAACAAGAGAAATGCTGCGAAGAAGAAGCTTCACCATCGCACGGGGTCAGGTGGCTACCTCGTAGCCCGGCCTAAGTGGGCCAAGGCTGAGAATGATCTACTTGATAAAGGGATCGAACCAGAGACAATGAACTGGCCATACCGTTGCCGGACTTGGTTCTTCGGGGCCGGCGGATCCTTGGACCCTATAATAGGGAAGTGCATTTGGACGGATTTAACAATTGGACATACCACCAAGAGGCTTCAGCAATATATCGAAGCAGCGCAGCAAGGGAAGTTTGTTCCAGACAGGGAGAAGGACGAGCTCACAATGGCCCTCGGGAATCCTGAGCACCCTGGACGGACACGAGGTACGCCAGGCTCCGTTTCGTGGAAGGTTGGATTTCCGGACGCAGGGGGTTACAAGACCCATGAGAGGAGGAAGAAACTGGAGCAGAGCCTAATGCAGGCGCTGCACGAAAGGGTATGGGGCTAGAGGAACGAGAAGAGGAACGAGAAGCAGCAGATCACAACAAACGACTGCCAAGCTTCCCCGAAGCTACCCCGCCATCTCAGCGGAGAAGCAGCATGGCTTCCACCGAGCTGCTTCAGCCAAAGCAGCATGCCTTGACGGCTCCTGCCAGCTATCCCGTGGATGCTATCACGAATCTGAACATTGCCACCTTATGGCGCAATGGAGCAATTTGAAGGTCAAGGCGGTTGTTGGCTCTGCTTATCCTACTAAACCCGACTCAACTTTTCACCGCCGCCGATTCCGAAGGATATGCTAAGGTGATGGTCGATGAAATAATGTAGAGGATTTGAGGACCTCCGGCTTGACCACCCTACCGGTGAAGGGGAGTATCGGCTGGGTTATGCTCTGAAGACTCCATGCCTATGGCGGAAGGATCTCATCAACCTTCCGAACTGGACGCCTCCGCCTCCTCCTCGTCCTCCGGCGAAGTCGCTGCACTCCGCCTCCTCCACCGCCTCCTCCTCCGGGCGAGTGACGATCAGGCACTCGGCGGCTCCTTCTCCGGCGTGGCGGCACTCCGCCTCCTTCTCCGCTGCGCCAAGGCGTGCCCGAGCAGCCAGCCTCCTCCTTCTCCGCCTCGTCGGCCAAGGGCGGAAGAGACCCGCCGCCGCTCCGGCTGCTCCGGCGTCGTAGTCCTTCTCCTCCGCCTCGTAAGCAAGGAAAGAAGACATCCGCCTGCTCGCTCTGCCGGCGTCTAGCAAGACAGCCAAAGGCGGGAGGAGATACAGATTCGGTCCTTCTCTCAAGACTCGGAGAAGTTACTGTACGAGAGGAGCGAGGAGGAAAACGCGAAGATCGCGCAGACCGAAGTGGATGACTGGTTTCAAGGGTTGAAAGCAAAGAGACATCCACCTCCGGAGGAGAAGGTAGATCCGGTGAAAGCGAAGCGCACTCGCTGCCCCGACAAAACCACCCAAGTCTCCGCCGAAAGGCAACTATGAGCGCATTATTGGAAAGGTATTTGCCGGGCGGAGAGGTCGGGAAGTACTAAAAGTGATCAAAGGATGAAAGAACGACGAGCTGGGAAACAAATTGCCCAGCTCGGCGAACAAGCCGGGCAATCGTGCCCCCGCTCAAGGTGCTCGCTAAGCGGCATCGTCGATCCGAGGATGGTGCCCGGTTATGGCAATCCTGCAGATTACCTGCCCGACGATGTACATTATGATTTCTTGGAGGTGCAGATACAAAGATACGAGTACAGGAAGCCTCTCGTCAAAGATGAAAGTTCTCTATCAACGATGATGCGAAGATTGCATGATTGGTACATGAAAACCTGCAAAGAGTCTGAGGGGAGGAGTACTTTGTATGTGAGAGTTAAAAAGGAGCATGACCTCCTTGGAATTGAACTGTTGCCTATTCCATTTGAGGAGTTCTATTAGTTTTTCAATCAATTGGCCATCGATAAAGCAACGGTCACCTGCTACTGTCTGTAAGTAGTACTACTTCTGTCATTAAGTCTCTCTATATAACTCAGCCCTTTCATTGCATGTATTTATAATTATCCTCACTATATTATGCAGATTGAAGATCGCCGAATTGAAGAAAAGACAAGTGGGAGATATTGGGTTCATTAACACGTATCTCATAGATGCAACTGAGGTTCAATATCGTGCCCAAGAAACCGAGGCCAACTTGCTACGATCGTTGGAAATAAATGAACACAAAGATATAATACTCTTTCCTTACAACTTCAAGTGAGTGTTACTGTCTTGTGGCATATTCGGTTTCCTTATTAGTCCAAGTTATAGTAATGTAATATTGATGAGTTATGCATGTGTGCGCAGCTACCACTATATTCTCCTAGAGATTAAGCTTGAGAAGGGAGTAGTAACTGTCTTAGACTCCAAGCGAAAAGATCCCAAGGAGTATGCGGACATGACTGAAATGCTCGAGAAGTAAGTTAAATCGATCATTATCCACCATATCAGCAACTTTGTTCATTTCTGATATTAAGTAATTGTTTTCTTTGTATGGCAGGGCTTGGAGAAAATTCACCAAAAAAGCTCCGGGACTGCCGAAGAAGCTGGAATTTAGACACCAGTAAGTACTATATAGTAGCATATTCCACGCATCTCCTAGTGATTCAAGCACTAGTTTCATCAATACCATTTAGCATGCTTGCTAATTATCAGTTTGATTGACCTCTATTTCTTGTAAAGTGGTTGTGGCAGGAACAAGGGAATGATTTCTGTGGATACTATATTTGCGAGTCCATCCGCCACACGACCTGTGAGCGGGGCTACTCCGACAAACAATATAAAGTGCGTAAATAACAATATTCACAATTTTATTTTATTACCATCATTTGTGTTGAGTTTCATTCATTCATATATATATATATATATATATATATATATATATATATATATGTATTGACCCCCTTCTTAAAATTAGATGTTTCGGATGCGGGATGAACTCCTAGCACCGAGATCGCATCTGACCAATTCAAGAGGAATTGGCGGCATTCTTTCTTGACCACGTGATCGCTGAAGACGGAGAATACTATGTGGACCACACGTCCGTATTGTAAAAGATAATTATTGTATATATGTAGCCGGTAGTGTCGGATAGATATACGAGAACTTGTTGTTCGACCAATCTCTCGGAGAAGGAGAGGTGGTCGATATCACTTCTCTCGGTATGCATATATGTTCATGACGATCTTCTGTTTGCTTAATTACTAGCTAGCTAGCGTGTCTAGCTAGTCCTCTCTATACGTATGTATAGTACGTAGCGTCGACCAAGCACGGACAAAAGAGAGGACACTTTTCTCTATTAATTAGCTAGCTATAGCACAATATATGAAACACCTAAATTAACCCCCCAAAAACCCCAAACCCCCAAACCCCCCCCCCCTTTAAAAAAAACAAAAACCACAGCCATAGAAATCTTGTGGCGTGGATGTTTATTGGTCCCGGTTGGTGCCACCAACCGGGACCAAAGGCCCTCCCGCCTGGGCTCAGCAGACATGCCACGTGGAGGACCATCGGTCCCGGGTTCGATAGAACCGGGACTAAAGGGCCAGGGTATTAGTACCGACCCTTTAGTCCCGGTTCAGGAACCGGGACTAAAGGCCCTTACCAACCGGGACAATAGTCCCTTATTCTACTAGTGGGAGTTTAGTCCCACCTCGCTAGCTGAGAGAGAGCCGCACCTGTTTATAAGGTGCGGTGCGCCTGAGCTGTTGAGCTCCTCTCTAAAGCAGGCTTACGGGCGTAACCTCTCTGTACATGCATGTGGGCCTACTAGGCCTTCTGCGGGCCTGTATCCTGGCCCATGGATGGGTTTCTAGTAGTATTCAGGCCTTGGTGGCCTAGTAGGTGGCATAGTTTTTATTTTTTCCCTGGCTTTTGTTTTTTTTTCTTTATTTATTTTGTTTTGTTTCTACTTACAACAAAAAACTTATTTGTTTTGTTTTTTTTTCTAATTACTTATGTATTTTACTTTATGATAATTCTTTTTTCTATTAAAGTTTCTAACAAAAAAAGTTCTTTATGAAAAATCTTTTTGCTTTTAATGATTTTGAACAGAAAATACTTTGATAATTTTAGTTGCATCAATTTTGCATAATTTTAGTTTCAATAATACTAGAGGTTCCTTATAATGTTTTGAACAGAAAATACTTTGATAATTTTAGTTTCATAAATTTTATTTCTGTTATTAAATTTTATTTTATTTTGTTTCTACTTATATATTTTATTCAAGTTTATATTATTTTATTTCTAATTACTTATTTATTTTATTTTATGATAATTCTTTTTGCTATTAAAGTTTGTAACCAAAAAATTTCTTTACGAAAATTCTTTTTGCTTTTAATGATTTTGAACGGAAAATGAACTCCGAAAAGGTTGAAAGTTGGCACGGTATCATCATTTCATCCACATAGCATGTGCAAGAAAGTTGAGAGGGTTACGGCAAAAACTAGATGCACTTCATGTACAAAATGGACAATCTCTTTCGAAGTATCAGGATTTCATACGGAAACTTGTCTGTTACAACAGGCATTTCAAATGAACTACGAAAAGGTTGAAAGTTGGCATGGTATCATCATAATAGTTGTGGAGAAAGTCTTCACTTTTTGTTCACTTGTGTCCTTTCCTTATTGCGCCGTAATCATGGATAATCTTCATCATTTATCAGGATGCTTGGGTCAGCCTTGACTTTGAAGGGAGGAATTTCATGAAACTTTTCATAATCTTCGGACATGTCTGTCTTGCCCTCCACTCCCACGATGTCCCTTTTTGCCTGAAAGAACTATGTGGCGCTTTGGCTCATCGTATGATTTATTCGCTTCCTTATCTTTTCTTTTTCTCGGTTTGGTAGACATGTCCTTCACATAGATAACCTGTGCCACATCATTGGCTAGGACGAACGGTTCATCAGTGTACCCAATATTATCCAGATCCACTGTTGTCATTCTGTACTGTGGGTCTACCTGTACCCTGCCTCCTGACAGATTGACCCATTTGCACTTAAACAAAGGGACCTTAAAATCATGTCCGTAGTCAAGTTCCCATATGTCCACTATGTAACCATAATATGTGTCCTTTCCCCTCTCGGTTGCTGCATCAAAGCGAACACCGCTGTTTTGGTTGGTGCTCTTTTGATCTTGGGCGATCGTGTAAAATGTATTCCCATTTATCTCGTATCCTTTGTAAGTCAATATAGTCAAAGATGGTCCCCTGGACAATGAGTACAACTCATCACAAACAGTGTTGTCACCTCTCAGACGTGTTTCCAACCAACTGCTAAAAGTCTTGATGTGTTCACATGTAATCCAGTTGTCGCACTACTCCGGGTGTTTGGAGCGCAGACTGTTCTTGTGTTCATCGACATACGGGGTCACCAAGGTAGAGTTCTGTAGAAGTGTGTAGTGTGCTTGAGACCAAGAATATCCGTCCCTGCATATTATTGAGTCCCCTCCAAGCATGCCTTTTCCAGTCAGTCTCCCCTCATACCGTGATTTAGGGAGACCTATCTTCTTAAGGCCAGGAATGAAGTCAACACAAAACCCAATGACATCCTCTGTTTGATGGCCCATGGAGATGCTTCCTTCTAGCCTAGCGCGGTTAGACATATTTCTTTAGGACTCCCATGAACCTCTCAAAGGGTTACATATTGTGTAGAAATACGGGGCCCAGAATGACAATCTCGTCAACTAGATGAACTAGGACGTGCGTCATGATATTGAAGAAGGATGGTGGGAACACCAGCTCGAAACTGACAAGACATTGCACCACATCACTCCTTAGCCTTGTGAAAGATCGAGGATGTCGCCTAGAGGGGGGGTGAATAGGCGCTTTAAAAAATTTACGGTTTAGGCTTGAACAAATGCGGAATAAACCTAGCGGTTAATTTGTCAAGCACAAAACCTAAAACAACCAGGCTCACCTATGTGCACCAACAACTTATGCTAAGAAAGATAAGCAACTATGTGATAGCAAGATATATGACAAAGAACAATATGGCTATCACAAAGTAAAGTGCATAAGTAAAGTGCTCGGGTAAGAGATAACCAAGGCACGCGGAGACGATGATGTATCCCGAAGTTCACAACCTTGCGGATGCTAATCTGCGTTTGGAGCGGTGTGGAGGCACAATGCTCCCCAAGATGCCACTAGGGCCACCGTAATCTCCTCACGCCCTCGCACAATGCAAGATGCCGTGATTCCACTAAGGGACCCTTGAGGGCGGTCACCGAACCCGTACAAATGGCGACCCTTGGGGGCGGTCACCGAACCCGTACACTTTGGCAACCCTTGGGGGCGGTCACCGAACCCGTACACTTTGGCAACCCTTGGGGGCAGTCACCGGTACCCGTCAAGTTGCTCGGGGCGATCTCCACAACCTAATTGGAGACCCCGACGCTTGCCCGGAGCTTTACACCACAATGATTGAGCTCCGAACAACACCAACCGTCTAGGGCGCCAAGGCACCCAAGAGGAACAATCTCTAGGGTGTCCAAACACCCAAGAGTAACAAGATCAAGGGTACCAAGCACCCAAGAGTAATAAGCTTCTCAACTTGTAACTTTCATGTATCACGTGGAGAACTCAAACCGATGCACCAAATGCAATGGCAAGGGCACACGGAGTGCTCAAGTCCTTCTCTCTCAAATCCCACCGAAGCAACTAATGCTAGGGAGGAAGATGAGAGGAAGAACAAGAAGGAGAACACCAAGAACTCCAAGATCTAGATCCAATGGGTTCCCCTCACATAGAGGAGAAAGTGATTGGTGGAAATGTGGATCTAGATCTCCTCTCTTTTCCCTCAAAAACTAGCAAGAATCCATGGAGGGATCAACAATGGGGGAAGAACATGAGCTCAAAGGATAAGGTTCAATGGGGAAGAAGACCCCCTTTTATAGGTGGGGAAAAATCCAACCGTTATGCTCACAGCCCGCACAGAGCGGTACTACCGCTCCAAGGAGCGGTACTACCGCTAGGGCGGTAGTACCCCTTTGAAAAACAACAACGTGGAGGCAAAAGGCCAGTAGAACCGCTGGAGTGGTACTACCGCTCGTCCTCACGGTACTACCGCTCGACCTCACGGTACTACCGAAAATGGTAGCGGTACTACTGCTTGCGAGCGGTACTAAAAAATACTTCCGTGCCTACCTCCGTTGAGCAAAACACGAGATTTTGGTCTGGAGCGGTACTACCGCTTAGGAGCCGCGGTAGTACTGCTCTGGAGCGGTACTACCTCTTAGGAGCCGCGGTAGTACCGCTCTGGAGCGGTAGTAAAAAATTACATCCGCTCTAGTCGTGGTAGTACCGCTGTAACCTTTACCAAAACAGCCACAACTTTTGCAAACAAACTCCGAATTCAACGAAACCAAGTTTGTTGGAAAGCTAACGACATGGGCTAACACAATCTTGGTAGAAATATGAATAATAAGAAAATGAGAAAAGGCCCATAAGAAAATGGCGAGAACCCTTCCTCAGATAAGACCGGTAAAACCTCCAACACCGAAAACATCATAGAAGACGCATGCGAACTCCTTTTTCGATGAACTCAAGCTTGTCATCAATATGACCATAAGCTCTAAGACTCACAAAGAGATCCAAACAAGAACCAAGAAACATGATGCAAGGATGCAATGGTTTGAGCTCTCTACTAACGATACGATCAAGCTACCAACTTGAGAGCCCCCCTTGATAGTACGACAAACGATCCTATAACCCGATCTTGCAACTACCACCACGAGACCGGTAAAATAGAAAACCTATCAAGGGAAAACCTTTGCCTTGCACATGGTCCACTTGATCTAGATGATGACGATCTTGACTCCCTCAAGTTGGACCACCTTTCTTGACTGCGTTGGCTCGATGAAGACTAGATGATTGCTCCCCCATAGTCCACTATGGGTGAACCACTCTTCGGCACATCTTCACAAGTCCATTGACACCACAATGGATCGCAAGATTCAAGCACTTGATCTCTTCGTGATGCTCCACTTGAACTTGCACACGACAATCTTGATGACGATCACCACTTGATGTCATCCTTTCCATGGGTTGTATGATATCTTCCTCTTGACGCAAGCCCATGGACATGTACCTAACCCCACATAGAACTCTCACATAGACCATGGGTTAGTACACAAAGTGCAATGGATAATTCTTACCATACCATGGGATCACTTGGTCCCTCTCGGTACATCTTCTACGCTTTGTGAGTTGATCAACTTGATTCACTCTGGACTTAGTCTTAATCAACCTTGAATCTTTCCAACTCTCTTCATTTGGATGATGTCTTGAAGGTAAACATGAATGATCACACAATCTTGTTCTTCAAGACATGCTTGCAATAAGCTCAACACTCACATGACCAATCTTTGGATAATTCCTTAATAGCACCTTGGTCAACTCATAAACTCCTTGAAACCAACACATGGACTTCAAGAAAAGCCTAAGGACAAACCCTTCAAATATAACTCAAGGAAACCATTAGTCCATAAAGGTTGTCATTAATTACCAAAACCAAACATGGGGGCACCGCATGTTCTTTCACCTTGGTATGATTTCTGGATCGATCACCTTCTGAGAGATTGCATTGAGGAATGCACATCGCTTCACAATGGCTAATCGGACGTTTTCCGGTAGAAGCCCCTCAATGCAACCGGAAGTAGTTGCGTCATAATCACGTGGCAGTCATGAGACTTTAGGTTCTGGAACTTTTTCTCTGGCATACTTATTATTCCCTTTATATTCGACGAGAAGCCAGTCGGGGCCGTCATACTAAGCAGACATTCAAAGAAGATCTCCTTCTCTTCTTTGGTAAGAGCGTAGCTGGCAGGACCTTCATACTGCTTTGGAGGCATGCCGTATTTTTCGTGCAAATGTTGCAGGTCCTCCTGTGCCTCAGCTGTATCTTTTGTCTTCATATACACGCCCAAGAAGCCTAGCAGGTTCACACAAAGGTTCTTCGTCATGTGCATCACGTCGATCGAAGAGCGGACCTCTAGGTCTTTACAGTAGGGTAGGTCCCAAAATATAGATTTCTTCTTCCACATGGGTGCGTGTCCCTCAGCGTCACTCGGAACATCTAGTCCGCCGGGACCCTTTCCAAAGATTACTGGTACGCATGGCGGGCTTCTTCCGGTGATCCGCCTCGCCTTTGAAATGCTTGCCTTTCTTTCGACATTGATGGTTGGTCGGAAGAAATCAACGATGGCCCAGGTACACATTCTTCCTGCATTTGTCCAGGTATATACTTTTGGTGTCAGCTAAACAGTGCGTGCATGCGTGGTATCCCTTGTTTGTCTGTCCTGAAAGGTTACTGAGAGCGGGCCAATCGTTGATGGTTACAAATAGCAACGCATGCAGGTTAAATTCCTCATGTCTGTGCTCATCGCACGCACATACACCATTTTCATTCCACAACTGTAAAAGTTCTTCAACTAATGGCCTTAGGTACACATCAATGTTGTTGCCGGGTTGCTTAGGGCCTAGGATGAGAACTGGCATCATAATGAACTTCCGCTTCATGCACATTCAAGGAGGAAGGTTATACATGCATAGAGTCACGAGCTAGGTGTTGTGATTGCTGCTCTGCTCCCCGAAAGTATTAATGCCATCCGCGCTTAAACCGAACCATATGTTCCTTGGGTCACGTGCAAACTCAGCCCAGTACTCTCTCTTGATTTTTCTCCACTGCGACCCGTCAGCGGGTGCTCTCAACTTCTCGTCTTTCTTACGGTCCTCACTGTGCCATCGCATCAACTTGGCATGCTCTTTGTTTCTGAACAGTCGTTTCAACCGTGGTATTGTAGGAGCATACCTCATCACCTTCGCAGGAACCCTCTTCCCGCGGGGCTTGCCGTCAACATCACCAGGGTCATCTCGTCTGATCTTATACCGCAATGCACCGCATACCGGTCATGCATTCAAATCCTCATACGCACCACAGTAGAGGATGCAGTCATTAGGGCATGCATGTATCTTCTGCACCTCCAATCATAGAGGGCATACGACCTTCTTTGCTGCGTACATACTGTCGGGCAATTCGTTATCCTTTGGAAGCTTCTTCTTCAATATTTTCAGTAGCTTCTCAAATCCTTTGTCAGGCACATCATTCTCTGCCTTCCACTGCAGCAATTCCAGTATGGTACCCAGCTAGGGGTACAACCCTTTTTTGCGATCCTCTAACATGTGATCGAACTTCAGCTTCCGAACTTCAGCTTCTCTTTTTGACTTTCGCATTGCGTCCTTGCATCGACAAAGACCCGGCGGAGATCATCATCATCGGGCACATCGTCTGGTTCCTCTTGATCTTCAGCAGCTTCCCCCGTTGCAGCATCATCGGGTACATCGTCTGGTTCCTCTTGATCTTCAGCAGCTCCCCCCGTTGCAGCATCACCGTATTCAGGGGGCACATAATTGTCATCGTCCTCTTCTTCTTCGCCGTCTTCCATCATTACCCCTATTTCTCCATGCCTCGTCCAAACATTATAGTGTGGCATGAAACCCTTGTAAAGCAGGTGGGTGTGAAGGATTTTCTGGTCAGAGTAAGACTTCATATTCCCACATTTAGGGCATGGACAACACATAAAACCATTCTGCTTGTTTGCCTCAGCCACTTCGAGAAAATTATGCACGCCCTTAATGTACTCGGAGGTGTGTCTGTCACCATACATCCATTGCCGGTTCATCTGCGTGCGTTATCTATAATTATGTGTGTCAAAAGTAAGAAAATTAGACAAGTATCTATCTAAAGTAAGAAAATCAGACAAGTATCTATCTAAAGTAAGAAAATCAGAAAGAAGATAAGAACAAGAGGCTCACCATGCTGGTGCCGGTGACGAGATCGACGCAATCGATCAACGGCGGTGAAAATGGGGACGGGGCATGATGAACCGCTAAATCTAGACAAATCTCGGAAAAAATGGAGCTCCGAGGTCGAGCTTTGAGAGGAGAAAGCTTAACTAGTGTGGCTCGGGCATTTCATCGAACACCCATGTGCATAGGAGGTCAGCTAGAGCACCCAAATGCCCTCCCCTCGCCGGCCAGAAAAAACAGAGCACTGTGGAGTGCTCTGCCGCGGCGATGGGTGTATATAGGTAACTTATTTGTCCCGGTTCGTGGCAAGAACCGGGACTAAATTCCCCCTTCTATACCGGTTCAAGGCACGAACCGGTACCAATGGCTGTGGGCCAGGAGCGCGGCCCATTGGTCCCGGTTCGTGCCTAGAACCGAGAAAAATGGATCCAGAGAAACCGAGACCAATGCCCACGAGGCCCCGACCGGCCCCCTGGGCACATGAACTGGGACTAATGACCCACACGGGTCCCGGTTCATGAAGAACCGGGACTAATGGGCTGGCCAGGCCCGGACCAAAGTCCTGTTTTCTATAGTGAACGCCGCCCGGGAGGAGCAGAAGCTAGAGGTGCCAACGCCACCGGCCGCCCTAATGCCTGACCGGGAGACCATGGGCCGGTGTGGAGCTGCAACTGCCCCGCTGCCTGACCGAGGAGGAGCCCCTGTCCATCCATGACTGACGGAGGGCAATGCGAGGCAAGCTCCTCGTCATCCAGGGCAAAGGAGCTAGATTCCTCCTTGAGGAGCGACTAGTCAATTGGGTGTGACTCGTTGCCAGATCCGTTGTTGGAATTGGACATGGCACGGGGAGGGGAGGGGAAGGTATGGGCAGTGGAGCGGAGCGGTCAAGACCGGATCATAGACTAGGGTTTGGTCTGGGATGGGGTACTTGTGGGGTATGGGTGGGCTGGGTCCGACGTGGAGGCCGCATATCCGCCCCCGCATTTGTTTTTTTAGCACAACCCGCCACACATATGTTTCTTTAGGTAAACCCGCCCCACATATGTGGTGTGTATAGGCGTTGTCTGTCAGCCTGAATGTTTGGGCTGCGCATAGGTGAGCCGGTTGGGTGGCGAATCCGTGACCGGGCGGGAAGACATACGTTTAGGGCATTTAAGGAGTCCGGTTGTAGGTGCTCTTAGCTCCTTTTTTGCAAATTAACCGTGCAACTCTAACGTTCTTCTCAATTAATGAAATAAGTATTTTGCCTTGTTTTAACAAAAAGAAATATGACCAAGTACCTCGAAGCTCTCTACAATAGAATAAACATTATAATTTATTATGCTTTTTGAAATGGAAGAAAGTAATACTATAAGCGCAAAACCTCAATACACGTATGTACTCCTTCCAATTTCCATATAACAAAGGAATGTCGTTTCGAATGTCTTGAATTGAACTTTTTGTGCTTAAAACGGGAATATAAATACTGTTCCAAATACTAAGACATGGAGCTTGTGAACCACATGTCTAGATTTGCTTGGAAATGTATATTTATAATACACTAATTTTTCTTATTTTACATTAATTATGTGTACTACTAGTAAAGATAAATGGTCAAAAGGTGAGCCCTGAAGAATGTGGCAATATCAAAAAGTTGTGATTATAGAGGAGTACAACGTATTTTTGTGGAGTAATTCCTTTTGAGAAGGATAGCAATCTTGGATTTTGAAAAGTTGGTGCACGGGTGATTATAGAGGAGATGGTGGGCCCAGTGCCGCGTCCAGGAGCATACCCAGCAGTAGTACTCTCGAAAAAGTCTGGCTGTGGACACGTGCGGTCATGGCCGAAGCAGACAGACTGGGATCAGGTGACATGCGCTACGGTGACATGCACGGTGACATGCGGCTCAAATTCAAATTTAAACATTGCGAAAAAACCTGAAAAAAATCATGCATATTCACAGCACATATTAAGATAACCCCTAAGAAATTCAGATCAAAATTAGAAACATACATCGAGAAATAAAAAAGAGAAACTCAGATGTGAATAGTCTACAGAGAACCGTTCGGGAACTATTCATGACAGATTTCTCTTTTTTGTTTCTCGACGTATGTTTCGAATTTTGATCTGAATTTTTTAGGGGCTATGTTAGTATGTGCTGTGAACATGCATGATTTTTTTCAGATTTTTTCACAATGTTTAAATTTGAATTTGGGCCGCATGTCACCGTGCATGTCACCGTAGCGCATGTCACCTGATCCCAGTCCGAAGCAGACTGAGCTCCCTACACTATTCAGAGCGGCCACGCCTCCTCGCAGCCGCCGCCGACGCCCACGGCCCACGACAGGCCAGCCGCCAGCGGCAGCGCGCACCCCGCTCCACCCCCACCTCCCCGGCCAGCCAGCAGAGGCAGCGCGTTTCTCCCCGTCCGACAGCAGCCACACCCCCATCTTCTCCCCCCCAGATCCAGCAGCGGCGTCCCCCCATCCGGCAGATGCGGCGTCTCCTCGGCTCCGGCAACCACGCCCCTGTCCCCGCCGCAGCTGCTCTGTCCTAGGCGTGGCGTGTAGGCAGCGGCGGCGCTAGGGATTTGGGGGAAGATTTCCTTCCCCGTGCAGCGGCGATGGGGATTTTGGGGTTTCTCCGGCCGCTGCCTCTGAAAGCATCCGGGTGTCGGCGCCCTCCTCCCCCAAGCCGTCCTCCAACCTCGCCACCTCTGATGGCTCAGGAGGGTCCTACAGATGCGGCCACCCTCGAAAACCCACTCCACCATGACAACCTCCTCGACAAGATCCTGCTCCACCTCCTAGGGGCGGCGTCCCTCGCTCGCGCCATGTCCGTCTCCAAGCATTGGTGTTGCATCATCTCCAACAAAAGCTTCCTGAAACACTTTTGCAAGATGCATCCGTCGTCGACCCTCCTCGGCGTATTCGTGAAAAACAAAGACCAGCATATCCCCAGCTTCCACACCGGCAGCACTGCCTCCGACAGCGTCACCGCTGACAACAACAACGTCGCTACCTCCAAGCTCAACATCGCCTCCGCCGTGGACTGCATCGACAACTTGTTCACCCGCCTCAACAATAGTGTGCGGTGGCGCCTCCAGGACTGCCGCAACGGCCAACTCCTCCTCTCAGGCAACGACAACGATCTTTGCATCTACGAACCTTTCTCTCGGCGACATGTCTCCGTCCGCCCGCGCACGCATTTTGACTGCAAGGGGACGTACCTCTCCGACTGCTTGCTCGACGGCCTTGCCCGCCAGATGGACTCGGTGGAGACGCAAGCCAAAGATTCCTTCCGAATCATGTCCCTGCAGCGGCAGAGCAGGTCCAGCTCGAATGTACGAGCCGTTGAGTACGACTTCGGCACGCTCGAGTGGAGCGTCCACCCACGGGCTGGGTGGATCAAGGTTCGGTCGAAGACGGCTGGGGGTTGTTGGGGGCGGCGACGGTCGCGCTCGTCCGCGCACGACGACCAGGAACGGTGCTCCCTAGTCATGTAGGCAGCGACGCCCTTATGCCATGGTGTGCGCATCGGCTGTTGTGTGCTCATGTGGTGGATCTGTTCGGTGCTCGGTAGGGAGAGGGCCAGATCTGGCCCCTGTTTGACTTCTTCTTGGCGGCTAGTCGTGGCGGTGTCTGTTGGGGAACGTAGTAATTTCAAAATTTTCTTACGTACACGCAAGATCATGGTGATGCATAGCAATGTGAGGGGAGAGTGTTGTCCACATACCCTCGTAGACCGAAAGCGGAAGCGTTATGACAACATGGTTGATGTAGTTGTACGTCTTCACGATTGACCGATCCTAGTATCGAACGTACGGCACCTCCGCGATCTGCACACGTTCAGCTCGGTGACGTCCCACGAACTCACGATCCAGTAGAGCTTCGAGGGAGAGCTTCGTCAGCACGACAGCGTGATGACGGTGATGATGAAGCTACCGGCGCAGGGCTTCGCCTAAGCACTACGAAGATATGACTAAGGTGGATTATGGTGGAGGGGGGCAGCGCACATGGCTAAGAGATCAATGATCGACTTGTGTATCTATGGGGTGCCCTCCTCCCCGGTATATAAAGGAGTGGAGGATGGGGAGGGGGCCGGCCTCCTAGGTGCGCCCCAAAGGGAGTCCTACTCCCACCGGGAGTAGGACTCCAACCCTTCCAAGAGTAGGAGTAGGAGGGAAGGAAGGAGGAGAGAGGGGGAAGGAAAAAAGGGGGGCGCCCCCCTTCCTTATCCAATTCGGACTAGAGGGAGGGCGCGGCCTGCCCTGGCC
The DNA here is from genome assembly GCA_021605145.1 of Aegilops bicornis. Lineage (NCBI taxonomy): Eukaryota > Viridiplantae > Streptophyta > Magnoliopsida > Poales > Poaceae > Aegilops > Aegilops bicornis. The sequence goes on along the minus strand of CM038669.1, from coordinate 27,810,207 downwards.
GCCCCTCCTCTTCTCCACTAAGGCCCAATAGGCCCATTACACTCCCCGCGGGGTTCCGGTAACCCCCCGGTACTCCGGTATTTGTTCGAACTTGCCCGGAACACTTCCGAAGTCCAAACATAGTCATCCAATATATCGATCTTTATGTCTCGACCATTTCGAGACTCCTCATCATGTACGTGATCACATCCGGGACTCCGAACTAGCTTCGGTACATCAAAACACATAAACTCATAATACCAATCATCACCTAAAGTTAAGCTATCGGACCCTACAGGTTCGAGAACTATGTAGACATGACCGAGACATGTCTCCGGTCAATAACCAATAGCGGAACCTGGATGCTCATATTGGCTCCCACATACTCTACGAAGATCTTTATCGGTCAAACCGCATAACAACATACGTTGTTCCCTTTGTCATCGGTATGTTACTTGCTCGAGGTTCGATCGTCGGTATCTCAATACATAGTTCAATCTCGTTACCGGCAAGTCTCTTTACTCGTATACATCATCCCACAACTAACTCATTAGTTGCATTGCTTGCAAGGCTTATAGTGATGTGCATTACCAAGAGGGCCCAATGATACCTCTCCGACAATCGGAGTGACAAATCCTAATCTCGATCTATGCCAACTCAACAAACACCTTCGGAGACACCTGTAGAGCATCTTTATAATCACCCATTTATGTTGTGACATTTGATAGCACACAAGGTGTTCCTCCGATATTCAGGAATTGCATAATCTCATAGTCATAGGAACATGTATAAGTCTTGAAGAAAGCAATAGAAACATACTAAATGATCAAGTGCTAAGCTAACGGAATGGGTCAAGTCAATCACATCATTCTCTAATGATGTGATCCCGTTAATCAAATGACAACTCATGTCTATGGCTAGGAAACTTAACCATCTTTGATTCAACGAGCAAGTCAAGTAGAGGCATACTAGTGACACTCTGTTTGTCTATGTATTCACATATGTACTAAGTTTCCGGTTAATACAATTCTAGCATGAATAATAAACATTTATCATGATATAAGGAAATATAAATAACAACTTTATTCTTGCCTCTAGGGCATATTTCCTTCAGTCTCCCACTTGCACTAGAGTCAATAATCTAGTTCACATTGCCATGTGATTTAACACCAATAGTTCACATCACCATGTGATTAATATCCATAGTTCACATCGCCATGTGGCCAACACTCAAAGGGTTTACTAGAGTCAGTAATCTAGTTCACATCGCCATATGATTAACACCCAAAGAGTACAAAGGTGTGATCATGTTTGCTTGTGAGAGAAGTTTAGTCAACGGGCCTGCCAAATTCAGATCCGTATGTATTTTGCAAATTTCTATGTCTACAATGCTCTGCACGGAGCTACTTTAGCTAATTGCTCCCACTTTTAATATGTATCCAGATTGAGACATAGAGTCATCTGGATCAGTGTCTAAACTTGCATCAACGTAACCCTTTACGACGAACCTTTTGTCACCTCCATAATCGAGAAACATATCCTTATTACACTCAGGATAACTTTGATCGTTGTTCAGTGATCTACTCCTAGATCACTATTGTACTCCCTTGCCAAACTCAGTCTAGGGTATACAATAGATCTGGTACACAACATGGCATACTTTATAGAACCTATGGCTAAGGCATAGAGAATCACTTTCATTCTCTTTCTATCCTCTGCCTTGGTCGGGCTTTGAGTCTTACTCAATTTCACACCTTGTAACACAGGTAAGAACTCTTTCTTTGATTGTTTCATTTTTAACTACTTCAAAATCTTGTCAAGCTATCACTAGTAGAAACCAGGGCTTTCATTCGGGCCTGGCCAGCCCATTAGTCCCGGTTCAGTCAAGAACCGGGACCCATGGGGGCATTCGTCCTGGTTCATGAGCCCAGGGGGCCGGCCGTGGCCTCGTGGGCATTGGTCCCGGTTCGTATGGACCCATTTGTCCTGGTTCCTGGCATGAACCGGGACCAATGGTCCTCGCTCCTAGCCCACAACCATTTGTCCCGGTTCATGGCTTGAACCGGGACAAATGAGTTGCCTATATATACCCCATTGGTCCCGGTCCACAGTGCTCTGTTTTTTCTGGACAGCGAGGGGAGGGCGTTTGGGTGCTCTAGCTCACCTCCTATGCACATGAGGTGTTCGATGAAATGTCCGAGCCACGCTAGTTAATCGTTCTCCTCTCGAAACTCGATCTCCGAGCTCCATTTTCCCCGAGATTTGTCTAGGTTTAGCAGTCCGTCGCGTCCTGTCCCCGTCTTCACCGCCGTCGATTGCCCACGCCGATCTCGTCGCCGGCACCACCGTGGTGAGCCTCTTGTTCTTATCTTATTTCTGAAAGAAAAAAAAATTTCTTACTTCAGCTAGATACTTGTCTAATTTTCTTACTTTTATTATTTCTTGTTATTATACAGTGCAATGGTTTTGGTATCCGCTCCCGTCGGTCCTCGTCCTGTCTATGATTCGGATGTGGTATATATTATCTTTTGATAACTATTTGGTTCATTTATTGTTTATGACAATTATGCCGACCAACGTGACATAAATTTTATTTATCTAGGAGGTGGTTGAACCGGAAATTCCAACCGACCCTATTGTCGAGAGGTTAAATTTAGTTAAAGAAGAAAACAATTACTTGAAGGAAAAAATAAGTAAAATTGAGGAGGAGAAGATGATATTGGAGTTGCATGTTGCGGATGTCATCGATGATCACAAGATCAAGATGGATGCAACGCAGTTGAAGATTAGAAAGATTAGAAAATATGTCATTCATACCGAGGCTTGGTATCATTATGCAGTTGGATCAGTTCACTACAAGGATCCGGGTCTATTGCAACAAAATTGTTCATCGCAATACATGCCGATTTGTAGCGATAAGTACCTATTGCCACGAAACAGCATTCGTTGGCAGCCGTTGCGACTGGACGCATGGTAATAGGTTATTGCCACAAAAAGCAACCATGGCAATAAAGTGTGCTATTGCAACAACCATGTGGGAAGTCGCCACATGTCTTCCCGTGGCAACACTCATCTGATGCCACAATTTGCTTTGTGGAGATAGCTTTATTGCAACATGTAATGAATCATGGCGACTGATAACTCATGGTGACATTTGTTGCAACAACCTATGACAACAATGCTCGTTTCGTGGTGCATACTATTTCGTGGCAATAGTCAATTGTGGCAATAAACTATGGCAACAATCCTTGTTTTTGTGGCATTAGGCATTTTGCCATGAACTACTACACTTGTGGCATGAAGTTATGGCAACAAATATTCCAGTTGTCGTAATAGGAAATTGCAACATACCAGTTTTGGCGGTGATAAATAGGTATCACAACGAGTGAAATGTTTGTAGCAAGAAATTATTGCGACAATTTAAATTTTCGTGGTGCTAACATGTGACAACGAAAAGTGGGTTGTGGCAATAGCCTATTGCAACCTAAAAAAATACAAGCATTAATTACAATATTCAAAACCATATGTACAATATGTAGATTCATAAAATTCATAATTATCATAGAAAATATCCATCAAATGAAACTCAAATGTAATTTAGGCATCCTAAAATTAAGTGCCAAGACTAAATTGTTTGTGATCTAGAGTCCAGTCAAGCTAGTTCTTTGGATCCTGCAATCAAGGAAAAAATAGTTCTAATTAATGAGTCCAACATAACATACAACATACAATTATTCCAGTCCCATTGTTAAAAAGATGTGTCGTCAAACTAACCTGAGTGTATTGTGTCAGCAAGCATGTAACTGAGGGATCAGAACAGTTTTACAAGTGTAAATGTCTAAAGCATAAGCACAAGTACATGCACTAAAATCTTCCACTATTGATTTAAGTTGTGGCTCGATCTATAGTTTCAGTTAAGTTCATGTCCCTAGCTAGCACATATTCATTTTTTAAGTTGTGACTCGATGCATCAACAATGCATGGTGAAAGAGAAGAAGCAGATAGCTAATTATGAAGGCCAATGACATGCTCACTTGAAAGTGGACCATGAGTTTCAGTTTCTTTGCTTTTAACATCTTAGACGTGCTTTGTCCTAAAACGGAAAGAACAATTATAGATGCGACATCAATATTGACACTATAAAGGATGAAACAAGAATAACACAATCCAACGCATGAATAATCCCAGCTGATGCCGAAGCATGCCGAATGCACATCATTGAATAACTATAGAATAACCAAAAGTCAGTGTACTCACGTAAACATCCTGGGACTGAGTGTAAGACCATGTTCCATTCTTCGTGTGGGTGAGTTCCCACAGAGCAATACAATCTGGCTCTTCTCCAGTTTCCAAGTTTCTTTGCAAGTAATATAGCAATGAGATGCTTAAAACATGAAATCCTATTTAGCAATGAGGCGTCATATTTAGTTAGACTCATACCTTCTCGAAACTTAGTTGTGAGTAAGATTTTGATACAAATATGTGTCTTGTCTTCTGTTTCTTACGACTATCAGTATTCTTTTGGCTGTGTTCCTATCAATTCATCGAAACCAAATATAACCAGACAGAAAAGCAATTACATCTTAACACGTGCTAGACAAAGAGTGATCTTAGAGATAACTTGAAATTTTGAATCAGTGCCAAAGTACTCAATAATCCATTCCCACTCTTCTGGTTGTAAATCTTCCAGTAGATAAGCCAATCTAGCTGCATCTGTTTTGTATGCCTTGTAAGTGGAGCTTAGAGTTAATCGCCGGCCTCTATACCGCTCTTCCGCACTTTTGAGAACTTTTTCTTCAGTTTCTGGTTCTGTCCTATAAAGCATACAACAAATGAATATACATAAGCAGTGCATTATCAATGGTAAAATAAGATAACACATGTGAAAAAGGTTGTATGCACTATGATATCAGCAACAATGAGTCAATGGATGGTAGGGTACCGATTACGTCCTCACTCCAATGAGTAGTCTTGAAGGTTTAGCAATTTAACCCATACCAGGATTTTATGCATTATAAGAAATGCTAGAGATAGCTTAAATGACATAAACAATTTACTAGATTTGGGTTGTCCACGTTGGTTTGTGTATGTTGTTATAGTTTCCATCCTTGTTAAGACAACGGAGCCTTTCCTTCCTGCGCACAAAATCAATCAAGGGACTTAGCATTAACAAAGCATTGATGTTGTGCACCATTCAGATAGGTGATTATGAAGTAAGTATGTTGTGTACCAGGAGCATCCTCCATAGAATTCATCATTGTTCCCTGGTGTAGGTAATATTAGAATTTGAGTCAATTTAAGAAGAAACGCAATACGTAAAGCAGGCATAAAATCAAATCAGTTTAACAAAAAAATAAGAAAAAAGGAAAAAAATTACATGGGGAACATGCAACAAAATAACTACAAGGTCCCGTCTCACGCACGTCTCCTCCTCTCTTCTCTATGTTCTCTTTCTCTTCTTGAGCAGATCCATTTATCTCTGCATGAACCAATCGCACCACCAAAGGTCCTGATTGTACCACAATGGGTCAATTCCTTCTCACTTTTCTCTCAAGTTTCTCACATCTCTCCTATGCTTCTTTGAGTCCAATTGCAAAAATCATAACTTAATATCTATAAATTCCAATAATATATTTTTCCACTGTTTTACTTGTAGCTAATGCAACGTGACATTGATGTTGCAATATATTTCCGAATATTACCACAAATAGTTATTCTGTTGAGATACCTAGTCTTTATTACAACAAAACGGATGCTTCGCGCAATGGAATTCGTTTCTCGCAATATCGCTACCATATTGCAACACCGATGCAGTTTGTAGTTAGCCACTTTTTTGCAACAATATCTGTAACTAATGCAACATCACGCTGATGTTGCAATATCTTTCTGAATGTTGCCACCAATAGTTATTCTGTTGAAATACCTAGTATCTATTACAACAAAATGACTGCCCTCGTGCAACGGAATTTGTTTGTCGCAATACTGCTACCATATTGCTACGATGATACAGTTTGTTGCAATATGAGGCCTGTATTGCAACAAAGTTCGTATTTATCGCGTCGAAACTAAGTTATGGCAATATGTGCGGCCTATGATCACAACTGGAGAATTTGTGGTAATATTGCGTTTTATTGCAACAAAACGTAGTTCTAGCAATAAATTTCGTTGCAATAGACCGGAATCCTTGTAGTGGTTGTTACCTTGGTTGTGATTATGATCGCATTTGTTTTTGCATATAAATGTTTTTCATAATTTCAATGTATGGTTTAATTAGATGCTCTGGAGAAATATATGTTGCACATGCTATGTGGGTGAAATCCCTTTGTAACATACGAGTTTCCGTATGAAACCCTGATACTTCGAAAGAGATTGTCTGTTTTGTACACGAAGTGCATCCAGTTTTTGCCGTAAGCCTCTGTACTTTCTGGCACATACTATGTGGGTGAAATGATGATACCATGCCAACTTGGAACCTTTTCAGAGTTCATTTCAAATGCTTTTCAATTTGATGGTCTTATAGCTCAAAATAATGAGTAAATGCATGAAAAATAACAAAAAGTCAAAAAGGGTTGTAAATTGATGATGTGGCTTTGAATGGTGCATTTTCAACACAGATAAACTATGGAGTTCAAATAAGTTAAAAAATGAAATCCCTTTGTAACAGACGAGTTTTCGTATGAAACCCTGATACTTCGAAAGAGATTGTCTGTTTTGTACACAAAGTGCATCTAGTTTTTGCCGTAAGCCTCTGTACTTTCTTGCACATGCTATGTGGGTGAAATGATGATACCATGCCAACTTGGAACCTTTTCAGAGTTCATTTCAAATGCTTTTCAATTTCATGGTCTTATAGCTCAAAATAATGAGTAAATGCATGAAAAATAACAAATGAAGTCAGAAGGGGTTGTAAATTGATGATGTGGCTTTGAATGGTGCATTTTTAATACAGATAAACTATGGAGTTCAAATAAGTTCAAAAAATGAAATCCCTTTCTAAAAGACGAGTTTCCGTATGAAACCCTGATACTTCGAAAGAGATTGTCTGTTTTGTACACGAAGTGCATCCAGTTTTTGCCGTAAGCCTCTGTACTTTCTCACACATGCTATGTGGGTGAAATGATGATACCATGCCAACTTGGAACCTTTTTAGAGTTCAATTCAAATGCTTTTCAATTTCATGGTCTTATAGCTCAAAATAATGAGTAAATGCATGAAAAATAACAAATGAAGTCAGAAAGGATTGTAAATTGATGATGTGGCTTTGAATGGTGCATTTTGAACACAGATGAACTATGGAGTTCAAATAAGTTCAAAAAATGGAACCCCTTTGTAACAGACGAGTTTCCGTATGAAAACCTGATACTTTGAAAGAGATTGTCTGTTTTGTACACGAAGTGCATCCAGTTTTTGCCGTAAGCCTCTGTACTTTCTGGCACATGCTATGTGGGTGAAATGATGATACCATGCCAACTTGGAACCTTTTCAGAGTTCATTTCAAATGCTTTTCAATTTCATGGTCTTGTAGCTCAAATCAATGAGTAAATGCATGAAAATAACAAATGAAGTCAGAAAGGGTTGTAAATTGATGATGTGGCGTTGAATGGTGCATTTTGAACACAAAAAAACTATGCAGTTCAAATAAGTTCAAAAAATGAAATCCCTTTGTAACAGACGAGTTTCCGTATGAAACCCTCATACTTCGAAAGAGATTGTTTGTTTTGTACATGAAGTGCATCCAGTTTTTGCCGTAAGCCTCTGTACTTTCTTGCACATGCTATGTGGGTGAAATGATGATACCATGCCAACTTGGAACCTTTTCATAGTTCATTTCAAATCCTTTTCAATTTCATGGTCTTATAGCTCAAAATAATCAGTAAATGCATGAAAAATAACAAATGAAGTCAGAAAGGGTTGTAAATTGATGATGTGGCTTTGAATTGTGCATTTTGAACATAGAAAAACTATGGAGTTCAAATAAGTTCAAAAAAATGAAATCCCTTTGTAACGGACGAGTTTCTGTATGAAACCCTGATACTTCGAAGGAGATTGTCTGTTTTGTACACGAAGTGCATCCAGTTTTTGTCGTAAGCCTCTGTAATTTCTTGCACATGCTATGTGGGTAAAATGATGATACCATGCCAACTTGGAACCTTTTAAGAGTTCATTTCAAATACTTTTCAATTTCATGGTCTTATAGCTCAAATCAATGAGTAAATGCATGAAAATAACAAATGAAGTCGGAAAGGGTTGTAAATTGATGAAGTGGCTTTGAATGGTGCATTTTGAACATAGAAAAACTATGGAGTTCAAATAAGTTGAAAAAAATGAAATCCCTTTGTAATGCAGTTTCCGTATGAAACCACGATACTTGAAAGAGATTGTTTGTTTTGTACACGAAGTGCATCCAGTTTTGTCGTAAGCCTCAGTACTTTCTTGCACATGCTATGTGGGTGAAATGATGATACCATGCCAACTTGGAACCTTTTTGAGTTCATTTCAAATGATTTTCAATTTCATGGTCTTATAACTCAAAATAATCAATAAATGCATGAAAAATAACAAATGAAGTCAGAAAGGGTTGTAAATTGATGATGTGGCTTTGAATTGTGCATTTTGAACACAGAAAAACTATGGAGTTCAAATAAGTTCAAAAAAATGAAATCCCTTTGTAACAGACGAGTTTCTGTATGAAACCCTGATACTTCGAAGGAGATTGTCTGTTTTGTACACGAAGTGCATCCAGTTTTTGTCGTAAGCCTCTGTACTTTCTTGCACATGCTATGCGGGTCAAATGATGATACCATGACAACTTGGAACCTTTTAAGAGTTCAGTTCAAATAATTTTCAATTTCATGGTCTTATAGCTCAAAATAATCAATAAATGCATGAAAAGTAACAAGTGAAGTCAGAAAGGGTTGTAAATTGATGATGTGGCTTTGAATGGTGCATTTTGAACATAGAAAAACTATGGAGTTCAAATAAGTTCAAAAATGAAATCCCTTTGTAATGCATTTGTTTCCGTGATGAAACCCTGATACTTCGAAGGAGATTGTCTGTTTTGTACACGAACTGCATCCAGTTTTTACCGTAAGCCTCTGTACTTTCTTGCACATGCTATGTGGGTGAAATGATGATACCATGCAAACTTGGAACCTTTTCAGAGTTCATTTCAAATGCTTTTCAATTTCATGGTGTTATAGCTCAAAATAATCAGTAAATGCATGAAAAATAACAAATGAAGTCAGAAAGGGTTGTAAATTGATGATGTGGCTTCGAATTGTGCATTTTGAACACAGAAAAACTATGGAGTTCAAATAAGTTCAAAAAAATGAAATCCCTTTGTAATGCAGAGTTTACAGATGAAACCCTGATACTTCGAAGGAGATTGTCTGTTTTGTACACGAAGTGCATCCAGTTTTTGCCGTAAGACTCTGTACTTTCTTGCACATGCTATGTGGGTGAAATGATGATACCATGTCAACTATGGAGTTCTTTTCAGAGTTCATTTCAAGTGCTTTTCAATTTCATGGTCTTATAGCTCAAAATAATCAGTAAATGCATGAAAAATAACAAATGAAGTCAGAAAGGATTGTAAATTGATGATGTGGCTTTGAATGGTGCATTTTGAACACAAAAAAACTATGGAGTTCAAATAAGGTCAAAAAAATAAAATCCCTTTGTAACAGACGAGTTTCCGTATGAAACCCTCATACTTCGAAGGAGATTGTGTGTTTTGTACACGAAGTGCATCCAGTTTTTGCCATAAGCCTCTGTACTTTCTTGCACATGCTATGTGGGTGAAATGATGATGCCATGCCAACTTGGAACCTTTTCTGAGTTCATTTCAAATGCTTTTCAATTTCATGGTCTTGTAGCTCAAAATAATCAGTAAATGCATGAAAAATAACAAATGAAGTTAGAAAGGGTTGTAAATTGATGATGTGGCTTTGAATGGTGCATTTTAAACACAGAAAAACTATGGAGTTCAAATAAGTTAAAAAAAAATCCCTTCGTAACAGATGAGTTTCCGTATGAAACCCTGATACTTCGAAGGAGATTGTTTGTTTTGTACACGAAGTGCATCCAGGTTTTGCCGTAAGCCTCTGTACTTTCTTGCACATGCTATGTGGGTGAAATGATGATACCATGCCAACTTGGAACCTTTTCAGAGTTCATTTCAAATGCTTTTCAATTTCATGGTCTTGTAGCTCAAAATAATCAGTAAATGCATGAAAAATAACAAATGAAATCAGAAACAAAATTAAATAAAATAAATAAATAATCTGAAACAAAATAATATAAACTTTAATGAAATAGATAAGTACAAAAAAAAATGTTTAATAACATAAATAAAATAATGAAACTAAAATTATCAAAGTATTTTCTATTCAAAACATTATAAGCAACCTCTAGTATTATTGAAACTAAAATTATATAAAAATGATGCAACTAAAATTATCGAAGTATTTTCTGTTCAAAATCATTAAAATCAAAAAGAATTTTCATAAAGAACTTTTTTTGTTAGAAACTTTAATAGCAAAAAGAATTATCATAAATTAAAATTAATAAGTAATTATATACAAAATAAAATAAAATAAAATAAGTATTTTGTTGTAAGTAGAAATAAAACAAAATAAATAAAGCAAAAAAGAAAACAAAAAACTGGGAAAAAATAGAAAAATTGCCACCAACTGGGCCACCACGGCGTGAATACGACTAGAAACCCATCCATGGCCAGGATTCAGGCCCGCAGTAGGCCCAGAAGGCCCATCAGGCATAGCTGTAACAATTAGGCCCGTAAGTCTGGAATGAAGAGGAGCTCGGGAGGGGTGCGGCAGTGGGGCTTATAAACCACTGCCGCCCCTCTCAACTAGCAAGGTGGGACTAAACTTTGGCAATGGCGGGCAGCCTGAGGTTTGGTCCCGGTTGGTGGCACCAACCGGGACTAAAGGGTGCATTGGTACCGGTTCGTGGCACCAACCGGAACCAATGCCCACCCTTTAGTCCCGGTTGGTGCCATCAACCGGGACCAAATGCTTCTGCTTCCCGCCCTTTGGGCTGCTGAAAAGTGACCTTTGGTCCCGGTTGGTGGCACCAACCGGGACAAAAGGGGGGCATTGGTCCCGGTTGGTGCCACGAACCGGTACCAATGCCCTTGGTATATAAGATAACACTTTCCAGTTTTGACCAAATCCCCCACTTCTCCCCCGACGCCCCCTGCTCCTCCTCGTTGTCGTCGCCGCCCGCCACCCCTGCTGCTCCTTGCCGTCGCTGCCGCCATCGACGCCGTCAGGCTGCTCACCATCGCCGTCACCGACGCCCCTGCCTCGTGCTCCTCCTCGTCGCCGTCGCCACTCGACGCCCCTGCTCCACCTTGCTGTCGCCGCCGCCACCGACGCCGTCAGGCTGCTCGCCTTCGCCGTCGCCGCCGCCACCAATGCCCCTGCTGGCCCCGACACGCCGCCCACCGTGCCCCATAGCCCCATGTGAGCACCAGCCTGCTCACGCCTCCTCCCCCATCCCGCGCCCTGCGCCCTGCCCCTGCCACGGCCTGCGCCTCCCTCCACTGCCCTGGCCGTGCCCCTGCCCCACCGGCGTGCCCCTTATAGATTCTATTTTTAGATGTTTTTACATGTTTCTTAGATTATTTTAGTTGTGTAGTTATATTTCTTTGTGTAGTTATATTTAGATGTTGTAATTTAGATGTGTAGTTATATTTCAGATGTGTAGTTATATTTATTTATATGTGTAGTTAATTTAGATGTTGTAATTTGTTCATAAAAATTGTGCACTTTTGTATAGAAACTTTATTTTTTTTCATATGTACGAAAATGTAGAGTGAAAACGAAAACAAACATATAAGAAAAAACAAAGGAAAAAATGAAGAAGGAGGAAGAAGAAGAAAAAAAAGGTGTTTCCACCGCATTTTCATAAAGTGTTTCCACTGCATTTACATGAGGGGGACGTCGGAAAAAATAAGAAGAGGAAGAAGAAGAAATAAAGGAGGAGAAGAAGAAGGAATAGAGGAGTGGAAGACTTTTTTCTTCTACTCCTCTATTCCTTCTTCTTCTCCTCTTTTTTTTCTTCTTTTTTTTATCGCGAACTAGGGCAGAGGGTTGAGGGTCGGGAACTACGGCAGAGGGTCGAGGGTCACCCTCTCGACCGTGATAACTTATACCACGGGAGCACCCCCCCCCCCCCCCTCGGGGCCCTCTCGCTCGACCAGAACTCTCGAGGACACCCAAACCCTAGAGAAAAAATGATGTTGGTCTCCTACCCCCTCCCGCCACGCCCCTACCCGACAAACTCTCTCGAGGCCACCCAAATTTACCAAGTTAAAAGAGCGTTGTCACGAGGCCACCCCAAACCCTTGAAGCGTTGTGTCGAGGCCACCCCAAACCCTTGAAGCGTTGTCGAGGCCACCCCAAACCCTAGAGAAGCAGCGTCGAGGCCACTAATATGATTCCTTATTGTGATTAGCTAGCTAGTTCTACGTTTGCCACTAATATATTGTTGGGTAACGTAGTAATTTCAAAAATTTTCCTACGATCACGCAAGATCATGGTGATGCATAGCAACGAGATGAGAGTGTTGTCTACGTACCCTCGTAGACCCACAGCGAAGCGTTGACGCAACGTAGAGGAAGTAGTCGCATTTCTTCACGATCCAACCGATCCAAGTACCGAACGTCACGGCACCTCCGAGTTCTGCACACGCTCAGCTCGATGACGTCCCTCGAACTCCGATCCAGCCGAGTGTTGAGGGAGAGTTTCACAAGACGACGGCGTGGTGGCGATGATGATGTTCCACCGGCGCAGGCTTCGCCTAAGCTCGCTACGGTATTCTCGAGGTGTAATATGGTGGAAGGGGCACCGCACACGGCTAAGGAAAGATCTCAAGGATCAACTTGTGTGTCATGGGGTGCCCTCTGCCCCGTGATATAAAGGAGGGAAGGAGGAGGGGCTGGCCGGCCAAGGGAGGTGCGCCAGGGTGTCCTACTCCTACTAGGAGTAGGATTCCCCCAATCCTAGTCCAACTAGGTTTCCCCAAGTGGGAAGGGAGAGAGAGGCGCCCCTTCTCCTAGTCCTAATAGGACTAGGGAAGGGGAAGGTGCGCCAGCACTTGGGCCCCTTCTCTCCTTTCCACTAAGGCCCATGTTGGCCCATTAGTATTCGGGGTTCCGGTAACCTCCGGTGCTTGGTAAAATTCCTAATTTCACCCGAACACTTCCGATGTCCAAACATAGACTTCCAATATATGAATCTTTATGTCTCGACCATTTCGAGACTCCTCGTCACGTCCGTGATCTCATCCGGGACTCGAACAACCTTCGTACAGAAACATCATAACAACTCATAGTAACTGTCATCGAAGCGTTAAGCGTGCGGACCCTACGGGTTCGAGAACTATGTAGACATGACCGAGACACCTCTGGTCAATAACCAATAAGCGGGACCTGGATGCCCATATTGGCTCCTACATATTCTACGAAGATCTTTATCGGTCGGACCGCATAACAACATACGTTGTTCCCTTTGTCATCGGTATGTTACTTGCCCGAGATTCGATCGTCGGTATCCAATACCTAGTTCAATCTCGCTACCGGCAAGTCTCTTTACTCGTTCCGTAATACATCATCTCACAACTAACTCATTAGTTGCAATGCTTGCAAGGCTTATGTGATGTGCATTACCGAGAGGGCCCAGAGATACCTCTCCGAGCAATCGGAGTGACAAATCCTAATCTCGAAATATGCCAACCCAACATGTACCTTCGGAGACACCTGTAATGTACCTTTATAATCACCCGATTACGTTGTGACGCTTTGGTAGCACTCAAAGTGTTCCTCGTGCAAACGGGAGTTGCATAATCTCATAGTCATAGGAACATGTATAAGTCATGAAGAAAAGCACTAGCAACAAACTATACGATCAGGTGCTATGCTAATGGAATGGGTCATGTCAATCAGATCATTCAACCAATGATGTGATCCCGTTAATCAAATAACAACTCCTTGTTCATGGTTAGGAAACACAACCATCTTTGATTAACGAGCTAGTCAAGTAGAGGCATACTAGTGACACTCTGTAGGTTTATGTATTCACACATGTATTATGTTTCCTGTTAATACAATTCTAGCATGAATAATAAACATTTATCATGATATAAGGAAATAAATAATAACTTTATTATTGCCTCTAGGGCATATTTCCTTCAGTCTCCCACTTGCACTAGAGTCAATAATCTAGATTACACAGTAATGATTCTAACACCCATGGAGTCTTGGTGCTGATCATGTTTTGCTCGTGGAAGAGGCTTAGTCAACGGGTCTGCAACATTCAGATCCGTATGTATCTTGCATATCTCTATGTCTCCCACGGACCAAATCCGGATGGAGTTGAAGCGTCTTTTGATGTGCTTGGTTCTCTTGTGAAATCTGGATTCCTTTGCTAAGGCAATTGCACCAGTATTGTCACAAAAGATTTTCATTGGACCCGATACACTAGGTACAACACCTAGATCGGTTATGAACTCCTTCATCCAGACTCCTTCATTAGCTGCTTCAGAAGCAGCTATGTACTCAACTTCACATGTAGATCCCGCCACGGCGCTTTGTTTGGAACTGCACCAACCGACAGCTCCTCCGTTTAATGTAAATACGTATCCGGTTTGCGATTTAGAATCGTCGGATCAGTGTCAAAGCTTGCGTCGGCGTAACTGCCATTTCTGACGAGTTCTTTGTCACCGCCATAAATGAGAAACATATCCTTAGTCCTTCTTAAGTACTTAAGGATGTTCTTGACCGCTGTCCGATGATCCACTCTGGATTACTTTGGTACCTGCCGCCAAACTTACAGCAAGGCACACATCAGGTGCAGTACACAGCATTGCATACATGATAGAGCCTATGGCTGAAGCATAGGGAACATCTTTCATTTTCTCTCTATCTTCTGCGGTGGTCGGGCATTGAGTCTTACTCAACTTCACACCTTGTAGCACCGGCAAGAACCCTTTCTTTGCACGATCCATTTTGAACTTTTTCAAAACTTTGTCAAGGTATGTGCTTTGTGAAAGTCCTATTAAGCGTCTTGATCTATCTCTATAGATCTTAATGCCCAATATGTAAGCAGCTTCACCGAGGTCTTTCATCGAAAAACTCTTATTCAAGTATCCCTTTATGCTATCCAGAAATTCTATATCATTTCCGATCAGTAATATGTCATCCACATATAATATCGTAAATGCTACTGAGCTCCCACTCACTTTCTTGTAAATACAGGCTTCTCCAAAAGTCTGTATAAAACCAAATGCTTTGATCACACTATCAAAACGTTTATTCCAACTCCGAGAGGCTTGCACCAGTCCATAAATGGATCGCTGGAGCTTGCACACTTTGTTAGCTCCTTTTGGATCGACAAAACCTTCTGGTTGCATCATATACAACTCTTCTTCCATAAAACCATTCAGGAATGCAGTTTTAACATCCATTTGCCAAATTTCATAATCATAAAATGCGGCAATTGCTAACATGATTCGGACGGACTTAAGCATCGCTACGGGTGAGAAGGTCTCATCGTAGTCAATCCCTTGAACTTGTCGAAAACCTTTTGCAACAAGTCGAGCTTTATAGACAAGAACATTACCATCAGCGTCGGTCTTCTTCTTGAAGATCCATTTATTCTCAATTGCTTGCCGATCATCGGGCAAGTCAACCAAAGTCCACACTTTGTTCTCATACATGGATCCCATCTCAGATTTCATGGCCTCCAGCCATTTTGTGGAATCTGGGCTCACCATTGCTTCTTCATAGTTCGTAGGTTCATCATGTTCCAAAGAACATGACTTCCGAATAGGATTACCGTACCACTCTGGTGCGGATCTTGCTCTGGTTGATCTACTGAAGTTCTGTAGAAACTTGATCTGAAGTTTCATGATCATCATCATTAGCTTCTTCCCTATTTGGTGTAGGTGTCACAGAAACTGTTTTCTGTGATGTACTACTTCTCAATAAGGGAGTAGATACAGTTTATCTCATCAAGTTCTACTTTCCTCCCACTCACTTCTTTCGAGAGAAACTCCTTCTCCAAAAAGTTTCCGAATTTAGCAACAAAAATCTTGCCTTCGGATCTGTGATAGAAGGTGTACCCAACAGTCTCCTTTGGGTATCCTATGAAGACACATTTCTCCGATTTGGGTTCGAGCTTATCAGGTTGAAGCTTTTTCACATAAGCATCGCAGCCCCAAACTTTCAGAACGACAACTTTGGTTTCTTGCCAAACCACAGTTCATAAGGCGTCGTCTCAACGGATTTAGATGGTGCCCTATTTAAAGTGAATGTAGCCGTCTCTAAAGCATAACCCCAAAACGATAGCGGTAAATCAGTAAGAGACATCATAGATCGCACCATATCTAATAAAGTACGATTACGACGTTCGGACACACCATTACGTTGTGGTGTTCCAGGTGGCGTAAGTTGCGAAACTATTCCGCATTGTTTCAAATGTAGGCCAAACTAGTAACTCAAATATTCTCCTCCACGATCAGATCGTAGAAACTTTATTTTCTTGTTACGATGATTTTCCACTTCACTCTGAAATTCTTTGAACTTTTCAAATGTTTCAGATTTGTGTTTCATTAAGTAGATATACCCATATCTGCTCAAATCATCTGTGAAGGTGAGAAAATAACGATATCCGCCATTTAGCCTCAACATTCATTGGACCACATACATCAGTATGTATGATTTCCAATAAATCTGTTGCTCTCTCCATAGTTCCGAGAACGGTGGTTTAGTCATCTTGCCCATAAGGCACGGATCGCAAGTGCCAAGTGATTCATAATCAAGTGACTCCAAAAGTCCATCAGGATGGAGTTTCTTCATGCGCTTTACACCGATATGACCTAAACGGCAGTGCCACAAATAAGTTGCACTATCATTATCAACTCTACATCTTTTGGCTTCAACGTTATGAATATGTGTATCACTACTATCGAGATTAAGTAAAAACAAACCATTCTTCAATGGTGCATGACCATAAAAGATATTATTCATATAAATAGAACAACCATTATTCTCTGATTTAAATGAATAACCGTCTCGCATTAAACAAGATCCAGATATAATGTTCATGCTCAACGCTGGTACTAAATAACAATTATTTAGGTCTAATACTAATCCCGAAGGTAGATGTAGAGGTAGCGTGCCGACCGCGATAACATCGACTTTGGAACCATTTCCCACGCGCATCGTCACCTCGTCCTTAGCCAATCTTCGCTTAATCCGTAGCCCCTGTTTCGAGTTGCAAATATTAGCAATGTAACCAGATCAAATACCCAGTGCTATCTGCGAGTATTAGTAAGGTACACATCAATAACTTGTATATCACATATACCTTTGTTAACCTTGCCATCCTTCTTATCCGCCAAATACTTGGGGCAGTTCCGCTTCCGACCAGCCTGCTTGCAATAGAAGCACTCAGTTTCAGGCTTAGGACCAGACTTGGGTTTCTTCTCTTGATCAGCAACTTGCTTGCCGTTCTTTTGAAGTTTCCTTTTCTTTCCTTTGCCCTTTTCTTGAAACTAGTGGTTTTG
Organism: Aegilops bicornis; assembly: GCA_021605145.1. NCBI lineage: Eukaryota > Viridiplantae > Streptophyta > Magnoliopsida > Poales > Poaceae > Aegilops > Aegilops bicornis. The sequence continues at coordinate 27,792,636 of CM038669.1, read as the reverse complement.
TTAACCATCAACACTTGATGCTCCTTTTTGATTTCTACCTCCGCTGCTTTCAAAGCATCGCGAAGAGCTCGGGCATTGTTTTGGTCATCCCTTGCATATTATAGTTCATCACGAAGCTCTTGTAGCTTGGTGGCGATGATTGGAGAATTACATCAATGACGCAATCATCCGGAAGATTAACTCCCAGTTGAATCAAGTGATTGTTATATCCGGACATTACGAGTATATGCTCACCGACGTAACCGTTCTCCTCCATCTTACAGCTATAGAACTTATTGGAGACTTCATATCTCTCAATCCGGCATTCGCTTGGAATATTAACTTCAACTCCTGGAACATCTCATATGCTCCATGGTGTTCAAAACGACGTTGAAGTCCCGGTTCTAAGCCGTAAAGCATGGCACACTGAACTATAGAGTAGTCATCAGCTTTGCTTTGCCAGACGTTCACAACATCTGGCGCAGCCCTTGCACCAGGCCTGGCACCTAACGGTGCTTCCAGGACGTAATTCTTCTGTGCAGCAATAAGGATAATCCTCAAGTTACGGACCCAGTCCGTGTAATTGCTGCCATCATCTTTCAACTTTGCTTTCTCAAGGAACGCATTAAAATTCAACGGAACAACAGACGAGCCATCTATCTACACATCATAGACAAGCAAGATACTATCGGTACTAAGTTCATGATAAATTTAAGTTCAATTAATCATATTACTTAAGAACTCCCACTTAGAAAAATATCCTCCAATTCTCTAAGTGATTGCGTGATCCATATCAACTACACCATGACCGATCATCACGTGTGATGGAGTAGTTTCAATGGTGAACATCAATATGTTGATCATATCTACTATATGATTCACGCCGACCTTTCGGTCTCTCGTGTTCCGAGGTCATATCTTATATGCATAGCTCGTCAAGTATAACCTGAGTATTCTGCGTGTGCAACTGTTTTGCACCCGTTGTATTTGAACGTAGAGCCTATCACACCCGATCATCACGTGGTGTCTCGCACGAAGAACTTTCGCATAGCGGTGCATACTCAGGAGAACACTTCTTGATAATTTAGTAAGGGATCATCTTATAATGCTACCGTCAATCAAAGCAAGATAAGATGCATAAAGGATTAACATCACATGCAATCAATATAAGTGATATGATATGGCCATCATCATCTTGTGCTTGTGATCTCCATCTCCGAAGCACCGTCATGATCACCATCGTCACCGCGTAGCGACACCTTGATCTCCATCGTAGCATCGTTGTCGTCTCGCCAAACTTATGCTTCTACGACTATCGCTACCGCTTAGTGATAAAGTAAAGCATTACAGGCGATTGCATTGCATACAATAAGCGACAACCATATGGCTCCTGCCAATTGCCGATAACTTCGGTTACAAAACATGATCATCTCATACAATAAAATATAGCATCACGTCTTGACCATATCACATCACAACATGCCCTGCAAAAACAAGTTAGACGTCCTCTACTTTGTTGTTGCAAGTTTTACGTGGCTGCTACGGGCTGAGCAAGAACCGTTCTTACCTACGCATCAAAACCACAACGATACTTCGTCAAATAGACTCCGTGTTAACCTGCTCAAGGACCGGGCGTAGCCACTTTCAGTTCAACTAAAGTTGGAGAGACAGTCTTCCACAAGCCATCTATGTGCAAAGCACGTCGAGGGAACGGTCTCGCGTGGAAATGCACGCGTAAGGTTGGTCTGGATCGTCTTTCCAACAATACCGCTGAACCAAAGTATGACATGCTGGTAAGCGGTATGACTTGTATCGTCCACAACTCACTTGTGTTCTACTCGTGCATATGACATCTACGCATAAAACCAGGCTCGGATGCCACTGTTGGGTAACGTAGTAATTTCAAAAATTTTCCTACGATCACGCCAAGATCATGGTGATGCATAGCAACGAGATGAGAGTGTTGTCTACGTACCCTCGTGAGACCCACAGCGAAGCGTTGACGCAACGTAGAGGAAGTAGTCGTACTTCTTCACGATCCAACCGATCCAAGTACCGAGCGTCACGGCACCTCCGAGTTCTGCACACGCTCAGCTCGATGACGTCCCTCGAACTCCGATCCAGCCGAGTGTTGAGGGAGAGTTTCACAAGACGACGGCGTGGTGGCGATGATGATGTTCCACCGGCGCAGGGCTTCGCCTAAGCTCGCCACGGTATTCTCGAGGTGTAATATGGTGGAAGGGGCACCGCACACGGCTAAGGAAAGATCTCAAGGATCAACTTGTGTGTCATGGGGTGCCCTCTGCCCCGTATATAAAGGAGGGAAGGAGGAGGGGCTGGCCGGCCAAGGGAGGTGCGCCAGGGTGTCCTACTCCTACTAGGAGTAGGATTCCCCCAATCCTAGTCCAACTAGGTTTCCCCAAGTGGGAAGGGAGAGAGGCGCCCCTTCTCCTAGTCCTAATAGGACTAGGGAAGGGGGAAGGTGCGCCAGCACTTGGGCCCCTTCTCTCCTTTCCACTAAGGCCCATGTTGGCCCATTAGTATTCCGGGGTTCCGTAACCTCCGGTGCCAGTAAAATTCCTAATTTCACCCGAACACTTCCGATGTCCAAACATAGACTTCCAATATATGAATCTTTATGTCTCGACCATTTCGAGACTCCTCGTCACGTCCGTGATCTCATCCGGGACTCAACAACCTTCGTACAGAAACATCATAACAACTCATAGTAACCGCCATCGAAGCGTTAAGCGTGCGGACCCTACGGGTTCGAGAACTATGTAGACATGACCGAGACACCTCTCTGGTCAATAACCAATAGCGGGACCTGGATGCCCATATTGGCTCCTACATATTCTACGAAGATCTTTATCGGTCGGACCGCATAACAACATACGTTGTTCCCTTTGTCATCGGTATGTTACTTGCCCGAGATTCGATCGTCGGTATCCAATACCTAGTTCAATCTCGTTACCGGCAAGTCTCTTTACTCGTTCCGTAATACATCATCTCACAACTAACTCATTAGTTGCAATGCTTGCAAGGCTTATGTGATGTGCATTACCGAGAGGGCCCAGAGATACCTCTCCGACAATCGGAGTGACAAATCCTAATCTCGAAATATGCCAACCCAACATGTACCTTCGGAGACACCTGTAATGTACCTTTATAATCACCCAGTTACGTTGTGACGTTTGGTAGCACTCAAAGTGTTCCTCAGGCAAACGGGAGTTGCATAATCTCATAGTCATAGGAACATGTATAAGTCATGAAGAAAAGCACTAGCAACAAACTATACGATCAGGTGCTATGCTAATGGAATGGGTCATGTCAATCAGATCATTCAACCAATGATGTGATCCCGTTAATCAAATAACAACTCCTTGTTCATGGTTAGGAAACACAACCATCTTTGATTAACGAGCTAGTCAAGTAGAGGCATACTAGTGACACTCTGTAGGTTTATGTATTCACACATGTATTATGTTTCCTGTTAATACAATTCTAGCATGAATAATAAACATTTATCATGATATAAGGAAATAAATAATAACTTTATTATTGCCTCTAGGGCATATTTCCTTCATATATATCCATATGTCATGTTTGAATAATAATTGACATGTTGTAAATATTTGCAGAAACTATGGAGCACCCCCGAGACGAAGCAACAAAACCGATGTTGGGGGACATAATCGCAAAAGGAAGTGATGTCGTTGTGTTGTTTCTCAACGACACCGATGGTCTGGAAGGACGGGGTAGTGAAGAAGGCTATGATCATGATGGCTCTGGTGACCCATTAATGCCGATACAAGAAGAGGGCTATGATTATGATGGCTCCGGTGACCCAATGGAGGTACAAGAAGGAGACCGTGATGACGGCTCCGGTGACCGAATCGAGTCCAGCCAGGTATATATATATATATATATATATATATATATATATATATTAGTTAAGTCCATGCTGACTAGCTAATTGATGCATTCATTGTTTTCATATGTACACATATTAATTGACTCTCGTCTTTCATCTTTTCTCTAGCCCTCCGGATCGAGCTCAACTTCGGTAAAGAAACGAGGCCCGAAGAAAAAGTTGCACTCGGATGAAAGGTTTGAGATCACAGCAATCGCACGCAATGGCAAGCCGATTGAACCCATCCGAACAAGGGATGCATTTCGTGCTCAGTGCTGGGTTCTTGTTAGGGACAAGATCCCGATCAGTATCCACCAATGGTTAAAGCCAAAGAAAGAAGACCCTGAGGTGTCTTATGTCTCCGATATGCAGAAAGAAGATCTTTGGACAACGCTTCAGGACAATTTCACCCTACCGCCAGAGGAGGATCCGGAGAAGCCAGTTAAAGAGCAATTGATAAAGTCTCATGCTCTTAAGAAGATGGCAGAACTATTCAGGAGGTGGAAGAATGAGCTGAAAACAGATTTTGTCGACAAAGAAAAGACACCAGAATTCATCGGAAAGTATGAGAAGATCAGAGATCACTGGCCCGCATTTGTGGCCCACAAGACATCGGAAAAGAGTAAGAAGATGTCAGCGACAAACAAGATAAATGATGCGAAGAAGAAGCATCACCATTGCACGGGGTCAGGTGGCTACCTCAAAGCCCGACCTTTGTGGGACAAGGCTGAGAATGACCTGATTGCTAAAGGGGTTGAACCAGAGACAATGAACTGGCCAGACCGTTGCCGGACTTGGTTCTTCGGGGTTGGCGGAACCTTGGACCCTGTATCACGGAAGTGCGTTTGGATGGAAGAGCAACTGCGAATGCCCGTCAGGAGGCTTCAGGAGTATATCGAGAAAGCGCAGCAAGGGACGTTCGTTCCAGACAGAGAGAAGGAGGAGCTCACAATGGCTCTCGGGAATCCTGAGCACCCTGGACGGACACGAGGCATGCCAGGCTCCATTCCGTGGAAGGCTGGGTTTCCGAACGCATGGGGTTACAAAAGCCAGGAGAGGAGGAAGAAAGTGGAGCATAGCCAACTGCAGGCGCTTCACGAAAGGGTACAAGGGCTAGAGGAACGAGAAGCAGATCGCAGCAAACGACCTGCCGAAGCTTCCCTTGAAGCTACCCCGCCATCTCAGCAGAGAAGCAAAGTGGCTTCCATCGAGCAGACTCAACAGCTGGAGCCTGTCTTCATGGCTCCTTCTAGCTACCCCGTGGATGGTATCATGGAGTCTCAACATTGCCACCTTATGGCACGATGGATGACATTGAAAGTGAAGGCGGCTGTTGGCTCTGTTTTACCTACTAGACCTGGCACAACCTACCATGGCCGGTCGATTCTAGAAGGAAATGCTAGGGTGATGATGGATCAAATAACGGTAGGATTTGAGGACCTTGAGCTTGACCACCCTACGGGTGAAGGGGAGATTCGGCTGGGTTCTTCTCTGAATACTCCATGCCTATGGCGGAAGGAGCTCATCAACCTTCCGAACTGGATGCCTCTACCTCCTCCTCCTCCTCCTCCTCCGGCGTGTCAGGGCACTCCGCCTCCTCCAGCGAGTGATTAGGGCACTCAACCTCCTTCTCCGGCGCGTGGCGGCACTCCACCTCCTTCTGCGCCTGCGCCGGCGCGCCCGAGCAGCCAGCCTCCTCCTTCTCCGCCTCGTCAACAAGGGCAGAAGAGAACCGCCGCCGCTCCGGCTGCTCCGGCGCGTTGTCCTTCTCCTCCGCCTCGTAAGAAAGGAAAGACAGCTGCAGTCGCTCTGTCTGCTCCGGCGTCTAGCAGTACAGCCAGAGGCAGGCAATACAGATACGGTCCTTCTCTGAAGACTCGGAGAAGTTACCATCTGAGAGGAGCCAGGAGGAAAGCGAAGATCGTGCAAAACGAAGTGACCAACTTCTTTGAAGGGGTGAAAGCAAAGAAAAATCCACCTCCGGAGGAGAAGATAGATCCGTAAAAGCGGGCGTACTCGCTGCCCTGAAGAAACCACCAAAGTCTCCAGTGAAAGACAACTATGAGCGCATTCTTACAAAGTCATTTATCGAAGCGGAGCGGTCGGGAAGTATTGTCAGTGGTCAAAGGTTAGCAGAACGACGAGCTGGGAAAAAAGTTGCCCCCGCGCGGCGAACAAGCAAACCAATCGTTGCCCCCGCTCCAGGTGTCTAGCATCGTCGCGAATCATCTGGGCGGGACAATGGTGCCTGGTTATAACAATCTTGGAGATTACCTGCTCGACGATGCACATTTCGATTTCTTGGAGGTGGACGAACACAAATACGTGTACGGGAAGCCTCTCGTCAAAGATGAAAGATCTCTAACAATGATGATGCGAAGATTCCATGATTGGTATATGAAAACCTGCAGAGAGTCCGAGGGGAGTAATATTTTGATGCTGAGAGTTAGAGAGGAGCATGACCTCGTTGGAATTGAACTGTTGAATGTTCCATTTGAGGAGTTCTTCGAGTTTTTCAATCTAAAGGCCCTCGATAAGTTAATGATCACTTGCTACTGCCTGTAAGTAGTACTACTTCTGTCATTAAGTCTTTATATATAGGTCAGCTCTTTCATTGCATGTATTTTTAATTATCCTCACTATATTATGCAGATTGAAGATCGCCGAATTGAAGAAAAGACAAATCGGTGATATTTGGTTCATTAACACAAATCTCATAGATGCATATATGGTTAATTTCAGGACAAAGATACCGAGGCCAAGCTGCTACAATCGTTTGTATTAAATGAAAACAAAGCTATAATACTCTTCCCTTACGAATTCAAGTGGGTGTTACTGTCTTGTGCATATTCGGTTTCCCTTATTAGTCGAGGTTATAGTAATGTAATTGATGATTTATGCATGCGTGCGCAGCTTCCACTATATTCTCCTAGAGATTAAGCTTGAGCAGGGCCTAGTAACCGTCTTAGACTCGAGACGAAAAGATCCCAAGGAGTATGCAGACATGACTGCAATTCTAGAGAAGTAAGTTAAATCGATCATTATCGCACCATATGGGCAAATTCAATTTGTTCATTTCCTGATATCAAGTAATTGTTTTCTTTGTCTGGCAGGGTTTGGAATAAATTCACCTCAAAAACTCTGGGACTGCCGAAGAAGCTGCAATTTAGACACCGGAAAGTAAGTACTATAGTAGCATATATGTTCCACGAATCTCCTAGTGATTCAAGCGCTAATGTCATCAATACCATTTAGCATGCTTGCTAATTAATTATCAGTTTGATTGACCTCTATTTCTTGTAAAGTGGTTGTGGCAGTAACAAGGGTATAATTACTGTGGATACTACATTTGCAAGTCCATCTGCCACACGACCTGTGAGCGGGGCTACTCCGACAAAAAATATGAAGTGCGTAAAGAATAATATTCACAATTTTATTTTATTACCATCATTTGTGTTTAGTTTCATTTATTCATATATATGTATTGACCTTCTTCAAATTAGATATTTCAGATGCGGGATGAACTCCTACCACCAGATTGTATGTGACGAATTCAAGAGGAATTGGTGGCATTCTTTCTCGACCACGTGATCGATAAAGACGGAGAATACCATGTGGACCCTGATCAGTTCGTTTTTAATTAGGAGATTATATTGTAAGAGATACTTATATTGTATATATGTAGCCAGTAGCGTCGGATAGATATACGAGAACTTGTTGTTCGACCAATCTCTCACAGAAGGAGAGGTGGTCGATATCACTTCTCTTTGTATGCATATGTTCATGACGATCTTCTGTTTCCTTCATTTGCTTACTAGCTAGCGTGTCTAGTCCTCTCTATACGTATAGTACGTAGCGTCGACCAAACACGGAGATAAGAGAGGACACTTCTCTGTATTAATTAGCTAGCTAACACAATATATGAAACACCTCAATTAACCCCCCAAAACCCCCTAACTCCCCCCCCCCCTTTCAAAAAAAACCCAGCACCTGAAATGTTGACGCGTGGATGCCTATTGGTCCCGGTTGGTGCCACCAACTGGGACCAAAGCGCCTCCTGCCTGGGCTCGCCGCACCGGCCACATGGAGGCCCATCTGTCCCGGTTCATGTAAGAATCGGGACTAAAGGCCAAGGGCATTAGTAACGACCTATTAGTCCCGGTTCCAGAACCGGGACTAAAGGCCCTTACGAACCGGGACGAAAGGCCCTTTTTCTACTAGTGTATGTACTCATTGAAAAAACTTATCAAGCCTCTTGATCTATCTCTATAGATCTTGATGTAAGCAGCTTCACCGAGGTCTTTCTTTGAAAAACTCCTTTCAAATACTCCTTTATGCTTTCCAGAAAATTCTACATTATTTCCGATCAACAATATGTCATTCACATATATTTATCAGAAATATTGTAGTGCTCCCACTCACTTTCTTGTAAATACAGGCTTCACCGCAAGTCTGTATAAAACTATATGCTTTGATCAACTCATCAAAGTGTATATTCCAACTCCGAGATGCTTGCACCAGTCCATAGATGGATCGCTGGAGCTTGCACATTTTGTTAGCACCTTTAGGATCGACAAAACCTTCTGGTTGCATGATATAGAACTCTTCTTTAAGAAATTCATTAAGGAATGTAGTTTTAACATCCATTTGCCAGATTTCATAAAATGTGGCAATTTGCTAACATGATTCGGACAGACTTAAGCATCACTACGAGTGAGAAAATCTCATCGTAGTCAACACCTTAAACTTTGTCAAAACCTTTTTTGACAAGTCTAGCTTTGTAGATAGTAACACTACTATCAGCGTTCGTCTTCCTCTTGAAGATCCATTTATTTTCTATGGCTTGCCAACCATCGGGCAAGTCAACCAAAGTCCACACTTTGTTCACATACATGGATCCCATCTCAGACTTCATGGCCTCAAGCCATTTCACGGAATCTGGGCTCATCGTCGCTTCCTCATAGTTCGTAGGTTCGTCATGGTCAAGTAACATGATCTCCAGAACAGGATTGACCAACGAGGTTCGGTAGTAACTTGATCTAAAGTTACATGATCATCATCATTAGCTTCCTCACTAATTGGTGTAGGAGTCACAGGAACAGATTTCTGTGATGAACTACTTTCCAGTAAGGGAGCAGGTACAGTTACCTCATCAAGTTCTACTTTCCTCCCACTACTAGGGAAAACCCTACCAGTAGCGCTGGTTTTGTGCTCACTAGTAGTGCGGGTAGGCACGCTACTAATAAGGCGCTACAGCTATTGCTTAGCAGTAACGCGTGCCCGCACACGCTACTGCTAGGACAAATCGTTGCATCGTTTGTTCACTCCAATGCTACTGCTAATGTAACTAGTGGCAGCGTGTTTACTCTCCATCACTACTAGTATTCTTTTTCTAATTTTTATTTTTAGTGTATTTATGCGCCATCGTACAAATATTGGTACAATACCAGTTATGAGGTTTACATCATTATGTCCATAACAGTGTGTCAAATAAAGGTGGATTAGGTTCAAGTGGACGCAATATGTGGTGCATGTCAAAAGTATACTACTAATCCAAACTTGATCTAGTTTGGACTAGTAGTACTTTCGATGTGCACCACATGTTGCCTCCACTTGAATCTAATCCGCCAAAGACAGGCTATTTAATCATCATCATAGGCATTACCACCAACAGTATTTATTTAATCACCACTAACACTAGCTAATAATAATCATCATAGTCATTACCACCAACACTAGCTATTTTATCATCATAGTAATAGTGTAGCACATCATCATCTTCAAACTCATTTCTAGCTAGCTAATCACTCATGGTGCTCTCTCTTAGGTAAAATAACATAAAACATGTATAGCTCTCCTCCTTTATCAAGTTGGAGCATGCAGATGAACCTGTCTCCTAATCGTGGGTAGCGCATCTGTTTGCTCCCCCATAGTACTTCTTTGCGCTCCCCCATCACATATTTGGTCCAGTCTTGCACTATTAAGAATCCGTCGCTAATCTTGAATGCACTAAAGTAATCTGTAGGATATCTTGGCCGTAAGCTAATAATACTCATGGTACCTTTAGTCTCGATCCCATAAGGCACAACATTTATTGGGAGTCCCTGTTGAAGAACATCGTATGGTAACATACTTAGCAATGAAGTTTAGCTTCAAAAATAATGTATGGAAAATATGCACTGAGGATAAATAGTAAAAATCTTACCATCCTTCCTAAATAGATGTGACCGTAGTTCATTACGAACACTATTGGTCGCACGTTTTCAGTACTAACATTTCTAAATGCAGGAAGAAAATTTGTCTTGACAGTATCAAGATCCGCAAGCCATGAAACATAATGACTGAGCTCCTCGCAGTTGAGTTCAGCCCCGGCACAGTATACGGTCCTGTCTACCAAGCGCTGGACATGTTTGCTTGCACCGAAATAAGCTGACAATACAAATTAGTTGTCAACTATTTTTGAATAAACAATATCAAAGACAAAAATATGGTTGAGAAATTTACATAATAGTATAACTGGAGGCGTCTGCACATCGACCCAGATGTCGGTATTACCTTCAATATCATCTTCCGGACAAATATCAAAGGTGATAACCATATCAGGCTCAAATGCATAAGTCTTGCATAATGCTCGCCATGTTTTGCATCCAAAATAGGTGTAGTCGTCTGAATTGTATAATTTTACATTGAAAATATAACCATGCTCGGTCTTCAAGTAAACTTTCTTTACCTCCATAGTACGACTGAAACCTATCTTATCTAATACAAAAACTCTTGCATGGCAGGGGATACGCTAGTAGAATAGTAAAAATAAATAAATTATAAGTTCAAGCAAATGAAGCATATGTCATGCTTAATTACGAAAAAAACTTGTCATTGTGACTTACTGTATCCACTTCGAAGTTCTCGTCCAGCTTGATGCTGAAGCGCCTATCATCATCTAGGAAGATTCCGTCGCACAGGCCGCTTCGTCTCACGCAGTATTTGCAAATGCGAAATCCTTTTCGTCGTCAGACATTTCCTATGTTCATAGTTGAAACATTAATTGAAAATCGATCGAAGACAACTACCAGGATACTCAACACATAAATCCGGGGCACTCGATATTTCCTACATATTCTGGCACAAGTCATGCCAAAATTCACGGAAAAATCCGGCATGACCTTTGCTAAAATAGGACATATCGAGCGCCTGAAATTTGCCGGAACGGAAATGAATCAACACTCCGGCAAAACATAGGCCACTCGGAGGTGTAACCTGCAAACATGACCGGCCACTTGGGCAAGCACATATCCTATTTGAGCAACACAAGATATACATTTCAAAATATCTTATAGGACTCAAATTAGCATGCATTCAATAAGCAAAAGTAAATCATCTCATGCGTCCGTACATCGTCGAATATTATCACTAATACATCCCGAATAGTGTCATACATATAACATAGCTAATACAACTAAAACCCTAGCACACGACGGGTATCGGCGCGGGCGGTGGACACCCACAGAGAAGGAACCATCACGGGATCATAGCTCCAGTGAGATCCACAGAGAACCTGCCAGGTATTGGAGAACATGTGCTCCAATGCAAACAAATGCGACGGACGTCGCGTCCTCCTCACCGACACGGTGACGCACCACCTCCGCGGGGTCCTCGAGCCTCTGGACCGTCACTGGCCCACGCGACTGCCACCAAAGAAGGTTCGGGTCAACGACAGGCTGGCTCCTCACCAACCTGCGCCCCCCGGTATGTAGCGCCTCCCAGTACCACCTCGGCGGAGCCCAGTCCCGGACATGGCCCGTCTGGTCAAGCAGGTGTCGTCCTCCGCCGACTCGACGACGAGGATGTGGGATAGGCATCGTCCACATCGATGCGGGTAAAATTGCTTTAACTAAAAAAATAGCAACAAGTTCTTACTAACTAGTTCTATTAATTCAATTAGTTCTTACTAAAAATAAACTTACTATAAATAAAAATAAACTAGTACCTAATTAGTACCTAGTTATTACTAACTAATTAGTACCTAGGAACTACTGCCCTAATTACCATATAAGTATCCATTTTTTAACTAGGGTTCATACTACCTAATTAAATAGAGTTAATACTAATTGTAATTAACTAATTAGCACTAAAAATAGCCTAGGGTTCATACTAACTAGCACTAAATAGCTAGGGTTCATACTAAGCAGAGAAGAGGGATCGGAAGGGGAGAGTGCTTACAGAGGGCGGGGAGAGAAATGGGGTCGGGGGAGACGGCGGCACCGAGGCACGGTGAGGCGGGGTCGGGGGAGACGGCGCGGCGAGGCGGGGTCGGGGGAGACGGCGGCAAGGCGGGTCGAGGGAGACGGCGGCGGAGAGCGAGGGCAGGGGCTCCGGCAAGGTCGAGGTCGAGGAGGAGGAGGCACAGGCACGCGACGATGTCGAGGGGCAGACTCCGGCGGAGAGCGAGGGCAGGGCCTCCGGCGAGGGCGAGGGGAGGGGCTCCGGCGGAGGCGACGAGGGGGAGAAGAGAGAGTGGGGAATTGGGGGAGGAAGCAGAGGAGAGGGAATCAGGCCGCGCGGGGGGTTAGGTGAAAATAGGTTCAACAGTAGTGTGGGGAGGCAAAACGCGCTGCTGCTAAAATCCGTAGTAGTAGCGCTGTTTCTAGAAGGGCACTACTACTATACCTAGCACGTCGGGAATGGTGTGGCAATTATAGTAGTAGCGTGTTCTGTTCCTGCCGCGCTACTGCTAAGCGGGTAACAGTAGCGCTGTTTTAGCCAACGCGCTACTGCTAAGTAGCAGTAGCGCCTCATTTTAACAAGCGCTACTAGTAAGATTTTGTGTATAAGGTTTCCCCTAGTAGTGTCCCACTCACTTCTTTTGAGAGAAACTTCTTCTCTAGAAAAGATCCATTCTTAGCAACGAATGTCTTGCCTTCGGATCTGTGATAGAAGGTGTACCCAACTGTATCCTTTGGGTATCCTATGAAGATACATTTTTCCGATTTGGGTTTGAGCTTATCAGGATGAAACTTTTTCACATAAGCATCGCAACCCCAAACTTTAAGAAAGCGACAACTTTGGTTTCTTGCCAAACCACAGTTCATATGGTGTCGTCTCAGCGGATTTAGATGGTGCCCTATTTAACGTGAATGCAGCTGTCTCTAATGCATAACCCCAAAACGATAGTGGTAAATCGGTAAGAGACATCATAGATTGCACCATATCTAATAAAGTACGGTTATGATGTTCAAACACACCATTACGCTGTGGTGTTCCAGGTGGCGCGAGTTGTGAAACTATTCCGCATTGTTTCAAATGAAGACCAAACTCATAACTCAAATATTCTCCTCCACCATCAGATCGTAGAAACTTTATTTTCTTGTTACGATGATTTTCCACTTCACTCTGAAATTATATGAACTTTTCAAATGTTTCAGAATTATGTTTCATCAAGTAGATATACCCATATCTGCTCAAATCATCTGTGAAGGTCAGAAAATAACGATACCCGCCGCGAGCCTCAACACTCATCGGATCACATACATCAGTATGTATTATTTCCAATAAGTCAGTTGCTCGCTCCATTGTTCCGGAGAACGGCGTCTTAGTCATCTTTCCCATAAGGCGGTTCGCAAGCATCAAGTGATTCATAATCAAGTGATTCCAAAATCCCATCAGCATGGTGTTTCTTCATGTGCTTTACACCAATATAACCTAAATGGCAGTGCCACAAATAAGTTGCACTATCATTATTAATTTTGCATCTTTTGGCTTCAATATTATGAAAATGTGTATTACTACGATCGAGATCCAACAAACCATTTTCATTGGGTGTATGACCATAGAAGGTTTTATTCATGTATATAGAACAACAATTATTCTCTAACTTAAATGAATAACCGTATTGAAATAAACATGATCAAATCATATTCATGCTCAACGCAAACACCAAATAAGACTTATTTAGGTTCAACACTAATCCCGAAAGTATAGGGAGTGTGCGATGATGATCGTATCAATCTTGGAACTACTTCCAACACACATCGTCACCTCGCCCTTAACTAGTTTTTGTTCATTCTGCAAATCCCATTTTGAGTTACTACTCTTAGCAACTGAACCAGTATCAAATGCCGAGGGGTTGCTATAAACACTAGTAAAGTACACATCAATAACATGTATATCCAATATACCTTTGTTCACTTTGCCATCCTTCTTATCCGCCAAGTATCTAGGGCAAGTTCCACTTCCAGTGACCATTTCCTTTGCAGTAGAAGCACTCAGTTTCAGGCTTGGGTCTAGCTTTGGGCTTCTTCACGGGAGCAGCAACTTGCTTGCCGTTCTTTTTGAAGTTCCCCTTCTTCCCTTTGCCCTTTTCTTGAAACTAGTGGTCTTGTCAACCATCAACACTTGATGCTTTTCTTGATTTCTACCTTCGTCGATTTTAGCATCATGAAGAGCTTGGGAATCGTTTCCGTTATCCCTTGCATATTATAGTTCATCACGAAGTTCTAGTAACTTGGTGATAGTGACTAGAGAACTCTATCAATCACTATCTTATCTGGAAGATTAACTCCCAGTTGATTCAAGTGATTGTAGTACTCAGACATTCTGAGCACATGCTCACTAGCTAAGCTATTCTCCTCCATCTAGTGGGCAAAGTACTTGTCAAAGGTCTCATACCTTTCGACATGGGCATGAGTCCGAAATACTAATTTCAACTCTTGGAACATCTCATATGCTCCGTGGCGTTTCAAAAACGTCTTTGAAGCCCCGATTCTATGCCGTAAAGCATGGTGCACTAAACTATCAAGTAGTCATCATATCAAGCTTGCCAAACATTCATAACGCCTGCATTTGCTCCTGCAATTGGTTTGTCACCTAGCGGTGCATCAAGGATATAATTCTTCTGTGCAGCAATGAGGATAATCCTTAGATCACGGATCCAATCCGCATCATTGCTACTAACATCTTTCAACTTAGTTTTCTCTAGGAACATATCAAAAATAAAACAGGGGAGCTAAACGCGAGCTATTGATCTACAACATAGATATGCTAATTAATACTACCAGGACTAAGTTCATGATAAATTAAAGTTCAATTAATCATATTACTTCAGAACTCCCACTTAGATAGACATCCCTCTAATCATCTAAGTGATCACGTGATCCATATCAACTAAACCATGTCCGATCATCACGTGAGATGGAGTAGTTTTCAATGGTGAACATCACTATGTTGATCATATCTTCTATATGATTCACGCTCGACCTTTCGGTCTCCAGTGTTCCGAGACCATATCTGCATATGCTAGGCACGTCAAGTTTAACCCGAGTATTCTGCGTGTGCAAAACTGGCTTACACCCGTTGTATGTGAATGTAGAGCTTATCACACCCGATCATCATGTGGTGTCTCAGCATGAAGAACTGTCGCAACGGTGCATACTCAGGGAGAACACTTGTACCTTGAAATTTAGTGAGATATCATATTATAATGCTACCGTCGAACTAAGAAAAATAAGATGCATAAAGGATAAACATCACATGCAATCAATATAAGTGATATGATATGGCCATCGTCATCTTGTGCCTTTGATCTCAGTCTCCAAAGCACCGTCATGATCACCATCGTCACCGGCGCGACACCTTGATCTCCATTGTAGCATTGTTGTCGGCTCGCCAAAGGCTGCAGGCTGTTTGCCGTCTGCCAGCAGATGGCAAATGTTGCATGCTTTGCCGTCTGCCAGCAGATGGCAAAGAGATTTGCCATCTGCTGTCAGATGGCAAAGAGCCCAAATAGGCCAGCCCAAATTTTACATGTAGATGACACGTGGCCTCTTTGCCATCTGCCAGCTGATGGCAAAGCTCTTTGCCATCTGCCAGCAGATGGCAAAGTGACTATATTGCCCCATTTAATTTTGTTTTTTCTTATATCAATTCATTTTCACAGAAATCAAACACAAATATATTTATATGACCAATATAGCATATTCAACACATATTACCAATAGTCATGAACACATATGTATCCAACACATGTTACCAATAGTAGCAAGTTTCATCCGTACATATACATAGTTTCATCAATATTACACAGTTTCATCCATAGGTAGCAAGTTTCACAAGGTCAAAACAAAAACTAAATACAAGCACTCCATCAACCCAAGCTTCCGTGATCTTAAGCAAATCTGTAAAATGGGAAAGAAGAAAGTTAGAAGAAGAAGACTAGAAGAAGAAGATTATTATGATGCAAATAAATGTAAAGGTTATTATGATGCAACTTATATCTGTAAAATAGGTCATTTTGGAGCTAAGTAAGGTTATTATGTCATTTTGGAGCTAGCTAAGCATGTGAAGTCATTTAGGAGCTAAACTATGTTATTTCTTAAGCATATTATGTCATTTTAGAGCTAGTTAAGCATATTAAGTAATTTTGGAGGAAAAGATTCTAAGTATAGGTCATTTTAGAGCTACCCTAGGTTAAATAGGTCATTTTGAAGCTAGCTAAGCATATTAAGTCATTTTGGAGGAAAAATGCTAAGTATAGGTCATTTTAGAGCTATCCTAGGTTAAATAGGTCATTTTGGAGCTAATTAAGCTTATTATGTAATTTTTGAGCTAGCTAAGCATATTAAGTCATTTTGGAGGAAAAAATGCTAAGTATAGGTCATTTTAGAGCTAGCCTAGGTTGAATAGGTCATTTTGAAGCTAAGTAAGGTTATTATGTCATTTTGTAGCTAGCTAAGCATATGAAGTCATTTAGGACCTAAAATATGTCATTTCTTAAGCATATTATATCATTTTAGAGCTAGCTAAGCATATTAAGTCAGTTTGGAGGAAAAGATGCTAAGTATAGGTCATTTTAGAGCTATCCTAGGTTAAATATGACATTTTTAAGCTGGCTAAGCATATTAAGTCATTTTGGAGGAAAAATGCTAAGTATAGGTCATTTTAGAGCTATCCTAGGTTAAATATGTCATTTTGGAGCTAATTAAGCTTGTTATGTCATTTTTGAGCTAGCTAAGCATATTGAGTTATTTTGAAGGAAAAAATGCTAAGTATATGATTATGTCGCTAGTATCCATATGTGCCGACATGACTAGTCATAGAACCAAGGTGGCACAAGTACAGGGATAGGCATACATGACCAAGCAATGCACGTGTCGGTCATCAGCGAGTGCAACGAAGTCGTAGCAAGCTACAAGGACTTCGGTGATACACCGCGTGACATTTCCCCGTAGGGACAGACACAGGAGCAAAGAAGGACACATGCCGGTCAATCCATGTGTTCCGGAGCAGTAGCGAACTACCATGGCTCAGTGGAAGCACTAGGAGGCATTTCCCTGTATGGTAGGCTACCAAAGGCACACGACTAGGTGTCGAATCCCACACATACAATGCATTTCAAACATACACACATTATGCACGATATGTGTAGATACAACATGGCATCACAACAAAACTCTATTAAGCAAAACACTTGGGAAACTTACCGTCATCACGGAGGTGTAGGTGTAGGTGTAGGACCGGTCGGCGCCAAAGGGCAGACGGAGAAGGATCGGTCGATGCTTGTCGGGAGTTACGCTGCACCAAAGATTATTTCCAATGTATCGTTAGCATGATGCAACTCAAATGTGAAGACTAGTAACTAATGACCGTTCAAATGAAACTCACCCTGCCCGCCGGAGCAATGACTGGCATCGGCGGAGGGGTCTGGCCGTTCTTCTCGCACATGGACTGCACATTTGGTTTTGACGAGTCAGTCATATGTATCTATCTATCTATCTTCTATCTTCTATACTTAAGATAGAAGACAAACAAGCCATCACGTTAATCCACATAAGCTTAAAAAATATGATCCATTGATCTAAATAATAATGATTGAGATTAAAAGATGAAAAAGTTACGTACAACATGAACCATGTACAAACAAGTCTATTGTTGACACGTTGGTCTAAAAAAGAAAGGCCAATATTGGCACGCACAAAGATAACCAAATCTTATGGTAAAAAAAATCCAGCGTGGACACGTACATGGGCTGTACAACTCTTTCCGGGCAAAACATGAACGAAAGAAGCAGGCGTGCAAATATGGGGCCGTACAAAACCATGTTACCTATACACGTTAGAAAAACATGGGCATGTCCTTCCGAGAAGGAAGACATGCCTAAGTAATTGTCTCTCGGACTGGACACGTACATGGAATGGAGACCTCTTCTTGGAAAAGAAATATGCACGTAAAAGGCAGGCATGCATATATGTGGCCCGTACAAAACCAGGTTACCTATACACGTTAAAAAAAAGGTGGGCAGGTCTTTCTGACAGAAAACATATGCCTACGTAATTCAATCTATATTAGAAAAAAACTGGAAAATCAGCTCCCCTAACACTTTAAAAGAACGTTGGCTTTCCCTCTAAAAGAAAAAAAGAAAAAAAAAACGTGGGCAGGTCCTTGGGAGAAAAAAGGCACACGCCTAAATCAGCAGTGGGAAATATACTAAAAAGTCTTGCCTCCAATCACATCTCACGTCTGATAAGAATTTCAAGTCGTACTTGATACATCTCTTATTGGATGTACAAACAATACACCACGATTTTTGTATGAAGTTCAAAATAAATAAATAATAAATTGTCAGCTTTAGTTATATAAGGTCCAGCTACGACTATCATTATAGATAAAAAACTGACCAGTATATCTAAGCATGAAAATAAAAATCGATAATTTGATTTGATTCCGGTCTTATTAAGATGTAAGTTGATGAACATCAAAATTGACAAAAAAAAACAATATATTGTACTACCATGAAACTGCAACCGCAACAAAAATAATAGAGATACAGATCCAGGAACAGGGCATAAATAATGCATTTTATTAGTCGTGATATAATTTTGTGTGCCTCAGTTCATTAGTCACATGGCGATGTCTTCAACAACGATATATATTTTTGCTAAGTCTTGATCATGTTTCCATAGGGTGCATATTCCAAACAACTTTTTTTACTGTAAATTGTATCAATGGGAACTTTGCATGCCCCGTAGCATTTTTTTTAGAGTGCAAATAATTACTGATGGTGATAAGTAAAGAGAGAAATACAAAGAACAATATGAAATTATACGGATGTGTTTGCCAACAATAATGTAATTAAACGTAGGTTTCCAATCAAAGTCTTATTTATATCATTGATCAGGTGTACATTTTGCCTGTTATATTTCCATATAACTTAAATACTACATCAATGCAAACATGTCGACAAAAATAAATTATATAACATTCCGCTATAAGGGTGGATATTGATGAACACAATAAAAACTATCACACAATTAGGCATGAGTGAGTGAATATGTTTATCAAATAAGTAAGGACGAACTCATGATGAGTATGTAATGGATAGTTTTACTTCTCTTAAAATTTCAAATAAGTGCACAGGAAATAGGCGTCATCAAATGTAACATGCTCTAAAGAGGGCCAATGAGAGAAGAGTTCAACATTTTACACGCCAATCAAAGATCAGAATGGTCTACACTGGTACAGAAAATACATTAATAAGAGAAGACGTGAAAGCATGTATATATGTCAATAAAGCCACATGCACAGTTTGGCCAATGACGAGGTAGATAATGAAACATATAACAATATAGTGGTACAAGTAATCAATGTTTATATTTTATCAGTGAAAAATCTTTAATGTATAGTAGGTACAAAGATAAATGTGCATGAATGACAAAAGAGGAACAATACTACTAAAATAGTTTGCATGGCGCAAACATACGCTGATTCTCTTGGTCTTCCATGTCTTCAAAAGGACAAATGTATGTATGTGGTGGAAATATTTGGACCAAAGCTTAATAAAGCTTTCATAACTTTCAAGTCTTTTGCATAAATATTGAAAATAATGAAAGAAGATATGTAGAAAAAATCACCAATAGATAAATATATTCATCACTTCTAGCCGCGCAAATGCACGGGTCACTCCGCTAGTTAGTTACTAATGAAAGGAACATTGCGTGCATGATTTAGCTAATATGCAGAAGAAACTTACCACGAAGAGATCGTACATGGCCCGGTTAGCCGAGTCGTTCCGGTTCCTCTCCTCCTCCAACAGCCTAGCCGTCCTCTCCTCATTCTCCCTGTTCCTCTCCGCCGCCTGTCGGTCCCTCTCCGCCAACTGCCGGTCCCTCTCCGCAAAAGCAGCCTGGGTCTTCGCTCTCTCTGCCTCAATAGCAGCCTGCAACACCACTCATTAGCATTGTAATCATCAACGGCCGCAAACACAATGTAATGGAGGAAAGGCACTGAGTCCGTATAACAAACCTGGAATTCTTTCTACACGAAATACTATCTGTAGAGAGTGCTTCTAGGTAAAATAAGTGTCATCTATACCATCTATTTATTTTCAGAGGGATGCCAAGGTAGCAACTAAGTAATAGCAAATTACATGACACATTAATGTCTCCCAATATAGAATACAACAGGGAGCTTCTCCTAATCAGTGCCGGGCCATGTGTTGGAAGATGCAGACTCCATGTGGAATTGGAATATACATACGGGGAAAATCTCAAAAGTAAACTGATAGGTTGGGAGCATGTGATTTGGAATCAGCTAGCATGAAAGGCTACGGTGAAAATGACACGGAAAGGGTGGCCAGTAATCAAGTGGAATAATGCAACTGCTACACGCCGCTTTCCAAGTCCATCCGACGGATAAAGAAGGAAGCCGTGAGCTCTCAAGGTGTCGTGTCAATGGCCTATTGATTCCAAGGAATTAAAAAGAGGCTTTAGGCGTTGCTAATCAGCTGCGTTTGGGTCCAAGGGATATACTCGGATCAACTAAACTGACCAGAAACACGAAACTCGCTTCAATAAACTATACAGTAGGAAATTAATACAGCAAGATGAATTATTATGAAAAAAGTATAGATAACCCCCATTGCTGTCATGCCTGCGAGCACCATACATGCTAGTGGTACTTGGTAAACTGCTAGGCACACGTTCGTTATTTGTTGCTGGCATCGTTCCATCCCCTCGGAGCTCGGGACCAGGTTAGTATTGGTTCATCAAAGGTACTAGTACTAGTATAACAGCAGACCACCAGACACCTGATCTGACGTTCTGAGATCATACCTGTCATGCACCGGGATGATGAGCAGCAACCAGTGGACGTGGACCAGGCGGAGGGAGCATTATGGCGAGAGACCACGAGGAATAAACCAACCGCGGTGTTGCCTTGCCGCGGGGCCGGGCCAGGGGCGCGCGCTCGGCTGCTCGCCCGGCGTCGCCACGAGCACAGGGCGAAGGCGTCGCGCGCTGTTCTGCCACGGGGTACAGCGTTGGCGGGAACAGAAGCTGCTCTGGCCGCGCTCTGTGAGCCGGTCGATCTCGTACGTACGTGCTCTTCCGGGTCCAAGCAGCGGAGCGGGAACCCCGTCGCGCCTGGCGTGGACAGCTAGCTGGTGGCTGCCTTTCCCCGACCTCCTCCGGCGGCGGCGAGCGGCCTTGGCAATCCAATCGCTAGAGAAGAGAGAAACATGAGGCCAACAGAGCCGCGCTAAAAGAGGTAGGTGCAACACCGAGAGCGGAGGGGATATGAGGAGGAGGAGAAGGCAGTACCGAATCGAAGTCGGGCGGAAGCAGGCGGCGGGGACCGGTGTCGGCGTCGGCGGGGCGGGGGGGTGCTTGGGCGGCGGCGGGTGAGATGCGTCGGAGGGAGGGAGAGGAGAGGAGAGAGGGAGAGGAGGGGAGAGAGGGAGGGGATAACCCACAGTTTTTTTTACCTGGAAAAAAATAACCTTATCTCTTTGCCATCTGCCAGCAGATGGCAAAGAATTTTTGCCGTCTGCTGGCAGATGGCAAAGAGGTGGGGCTGGTACGCCGTTACATATGGCCACAGGATTTGCCAACCTCTTTGCCATCTGCTGGCAGATGGCAAAGATTATTTGCCATCCACTAGCAGATGGCAAAGAATTGGCTGATGGCAACCATGTTCTTTGCCGTCTGTCAGTTCTTTGCCATCTGTTTTTTATAAGCAGATGGCAAAGACGTTCTTTGCCATCAGCTGGCAGATGGCAAAGAGCTGGCTGATGGCAAATTCCCTGTTTCCAGTAGTGTATTGTTTCTACGACTATCGCTACCGCTTAGTGATAAAGTAAAGCAATTACATGGCGATTGCATTTCATACAATAAAGCGACAACCATATGGCTCCTGCCAGTTGTCGGTAACTCCGTTATAAAACATGATCATCTCATACAATAAAATTTAGCATCATGTCTTGACCATATCACATCATAACATGTCCTGCAAAAACAAGTTAGACGTCCTCTACTTTGTTGTTGCAAGTTTTACATGGCTGCTACAGGCTGAGCAAGAGCCGTTCTTACCTATGCATCAAAACCACAACGATATTTCGTCAAGTATGTGTTGTTTTAACCTTCAACAAGGACCGGGCGTAGCCACACTCGATTCAACTAAAGTTGGAGAAACTGACACCCGCCAGCCACCTGTGTGCGAAGCACATCGGTAGAACCAGTCTCGCGTAAGCGTACGCGTAATTTTGGTCCGAGCCGCTTCATCCAACAATACCGCCGAATCAAAGTATGACATGCTGGTAAGAAGTATGACTAGTATCGCTCACAACTCACTTGTGTTCTACTCGTGCATATAACATCTACGCATAAACCTAGCTCTGGTATCACTGTTGGGGAACGTAGTAATTTCAAAAATTTCCTACGCACATGCAAGATCATGGTGATACATAGCAACGAGAGGGGAGAGTGTTGTCCATGTACCCTCGTAGACCGAAAGCGGAAGCGTTATGACAACGTGGTTGATGTAGTCGTACGTCTTCACGATCGATCGATCCTAGTACCGAACATACGACACCTCCGCGATCTGCACACGTTCAGCTCAATGACGTCCCCCGAACTCACGATCCAGTAGAGCTTCGAGGGAGAGTTTCGTCAGCACGACGGTGTGATGACAGTGATGATGAAGCTACCGGCGCAGGGCTCGCCTAAGCACTACGACGATATGACCGAGGTGGATTATGGTGGAGGGGGCACCACACACGGCTAAGAGATCAATGATCAACTTGTGTATCTATGGGGTTCCCCCCTCCACGGTATATAAAGGAGTGGAGGAGGGGGAGGGGGACGGCCTCCTAGGTGCGCTTGATTTCTACTACACAACATTCTTCTTATAGACGTTGTTGGGCCTGCAAGTGCACATGTTTGTAGGACAGTAGCAAATTTCCCTCAAGTGGATGACCTAAGGTTTATCAATCCGTAGGAGGCGTAGGATGAAGATGGTCTCTCTCAAAGAACCCTGCAACCAAATAACAAAGAGTCTCTTGTGTCCCCAACACACCCAATACAATGGTAAATTGTATAGGTGCACTAGTTCGGCGAAGAGATGGTGATACAAATGCAATATGGATGGTAGATATAGGTTTTTGTAATCTGAAATAATAAAAACAGCAAGGTAACTAAAGATAAAAGTGAGCGTAAACGGTATTGCAATGATAGGAAACAAGGCCTAGGGTTCATACTTTCACTAGTGCAAGTTCTCTCAATAATAATAACATAGATAGATCATATAACAAGCCCTCAACATGCAACAAAGAGTCACTCCGAAGCCACTAATAGCGGAGAACAAACGTAGAGATTATGGTAGGGTACGAAACCACCTCAAAGTTATTCTTTCGGGTCGATCTATAAAAGAGTTCGTACTAGAATTGTTGGAAATATGCCCTAGAGGCAATAATAAAAGCATTATTATTATATTTCCTTGTTCATGATAATTGTCTTTTATTCATGCTATAACTGTATTATCCGGAAATCGTAATACACGTGTAAATACATAGACTACAATACGTCCCTAGTGAGCCTCTAGTTGACTAGCTCGTTGGTCAACAGATAGTCATGGTTTCGACTATGGACATCGGATGTCATTGACAATGGGATCACGTCATTAGGAGAATGACGTGATGGACAAGACCAATCCTAAGCATAGCACAAGATCGTGTAGTTCGTTTTGCTAGAGCTTTTCCAATGTCAAGTATCTCTTCCTTAGACCATGAGATCGTGTAACTCCCGGATACCGTAGGAGTGCTTTGGGTGTACCAAACGTCACAACGTAACAGGGTGACTATAAAGGTGCATTACAGGTATCTCCGAAAGTGTATGTTGGGTTGACACGGATCGAGACTGGGATTTGTCACTCCGTGTTACGGAGAGGTATCACTGGGCCCACTCGGTAATGCATCATCATAATGAGCTCAAGGTGACCAAGTGTCTGGTCACGGGATCATGCATTACGGTACGAGTAAAGTGACTTGCGATACCAGACTGAGCGAGGTATTGGGATACCGACGATCGAAGTCTCGGGCAAGTAACATACCGTCGACAAAGGGAATAGAATACGGGTTGCTTGAACTCTTGACATCGTGGTTCATCCGATGACAACATCGAGGAGCATGTGGGAGCCAACATGGGTATCCAGATCCCGCTGTTGGTTATTGATCCGAGGTCGCCTCGGTCATGTCGCATGTCTCCCGAACCCGTAGGGTCTACACACTTAAGGTTCAAAGGACGCTTAGGGTTATTAGGAAGACAAGTATGTGATTACCGAATGTTGTTGAGTCCCGGATGAGATCCCGGACGTCACGAGGAGTTCCGGAATGGTCCGGAGGTAAAGATTTATATATGGAAAGTGGTTAAACGGACTCCGGAAAGTTTCAGGGCATGCCGGTAAAGTACCGGGGCCACCGGGAGGTTTCGGAGGTTCACCGGGAGGGCCACCCCTCGGGAGGGGCCACATGGGCTAAGTGGGAGAGGGAGCCAGCCCTGGTGGGCTGGGCGCCTCCCACCTAGGCCCATGCTTGGCTAGGGCTTGGGGTGGGGGAAACCCTACGGGAAAAAAGGGGGGCGCCCCCTTGGCTTGGGGGGCAAGCCACCCCTTTCCTCCTCTCCTTGGCCGCCGCCCCCCCCCTAGGGTTTTCCCTAGAGGGCCGGCCCCCTTGCCCCCTCTCTCCTATATATAGAGGGGTGAGGGGAGGGCTGCAACACACAATTGAAGGCGCAGCCCCTCCCCTCCCCAACTCCTCTCTTTCTCCGTGACGTGCTTGGCGAAGCCACAGCCGGAGAACTCGGTACCAACTGCACCACATCGTCGTGCTGCCATTGGAGTTGTCTTCCTCAACCTCTCCTTCATCCTTGCTGGATCAAGACGGAGGAGACGCCATCGTCCCGTACGTGTGTTGAACGCGGAGGTGCTGTCCTTTCAGCACTTTGGTCATCGGTGATCGGAATCACATTGGGAACGTCTCCATCATCACCACTCCCTCGAACGCTTCCGTACTCAATCTACAAGTGGTATGTAGATGCAAACTCTCTCTCTCTTGACTCGTTGCTTAGATGAACTCATAGATAGATCTTGGTGAAACCGTAGGAAAATTTTAATTTTCTGCAACGTTCCCCACCAGTGGCATCATGAGCTAGGTCTATGCGTAGTTCTCTTTGCACGAGTAGAACACAATTTTGTTGTGGGCGTGGATCTTGTCAACTTACTTGCCGTTACTAGTCGTATCTTGCTTCCGCGGTATTGTGGGATGAAGCGGCCCGGACCAACCTTACACGTGCAGTTACGTGAGACCGGTTCCACCGACTAACATGCACTAGTTGCATAAGGTGGCTGGCGGGTGTCTGTCTCTCCCACTTTAGTTGGAGCGGATTCGATGAACAGGGTCCTTATGAAGGGTAAATAGAAGTTGACAAGATCACGTTGTGGTTATTCGTAGGTAAGAAAACGTTCTTGCTAGAACCCAATTGCAGCCACGTAAAAGATGCAACAACAATTAGAGGACGTCTAACTTGTTTTTGCAGCAATTGTCATGTGATGTGATATGGCCAAGTTGTGATGAATGATGATATATTGTGATGTATGAGATCATGTTCTTGTAATAGGAATCACGACTTGCATGTCGATGATGAGTATGACAACCGCAGGAGCCATAGGAGTTGTCTTTATTTTGTATGACCTGCGTGTCATTGAAGAACGCCATGTAACTTACTTTACTTTATTGCTAAACGTTAGCCATAGAAGTAGAAGTAGTCGTTGGCGTGACAACTTCATGAAGACACGATGATGGAGATCATGATGGTGGAGATCATGGTGTCATGCCGGTGACAGGATGATCATGGAGCCCCGAAGATGAAGATCAACATGAGCTATATGATATTGGCCATATCATGTCACTACTTTATAATTGCATGTGATGTTTATTATGTTTATGCATCTTGTTTACTTAGAACGACGGTAGTAAATAAGATGATCCCTTACAAAAATTTCAAGAAGTGTTCTCCCTAACTGTGCACCGTTGCTACAGTTAAATTCGCTTCTAAGCACCACGTGATGATCGGGTGTGATGGATTCTTACGTTCACATACAACGGGTGTAAGACAGATTTACACACGCAGTAAACACTTAGGGTTAAACTTGACGAGCCTAGCATGTACGGACATGGCCTCGGAACACGGAGACCGAAAGGTCGAACACGAGTCGTATGGAAGATACGATCAACATGAGAATGTTCACCGACGATGACTAGTCCGTCTCACGTGATGATCGGACCCGGCCTAGTCGACTCGGATCGTGTAACACTTAGATGACTAGAGGATGTCTTATCTGAGTGGGAGTTCATTTTAATTTGATTAGATGAACTTAATTATCATGAACTTAGTCTAAAACTTTTACATAATATGTCTTGTAGATCAAATGGCCAACGCTCATGTCACCATGAACTTCAACGCGTTCCTAGAAAACCAAGCTGAAAGATGATGGCAGCAACTATACGACTGGGTCCTAACACGAGATTATCCTCATAGCTGCCAAGAAACAATATGTCCTAGAAGCACCGCTAGGTGAAGCACCCATCCCAGAGAACCAGGACGTTATGAACGCTTGGCAGTCTCGTGTTGATGATTACTCCCTCGTTCAGTGCGGCATGCTTTACAGCTTAGAACCGGGGCTCCAAAAGCGTTTTGAGCAACACGGAGCATATGAGATGTTCGAGGAGCTGAAACTAGTTTTCCAAGCTCATGCCCGGTCGAGAGATATGAAGTCTCCGACAAGTTCTATAGTTGTAAGATGGAGGAAAACAATTACATCAAGGAGCACATACTCAAAATGTCCGGGTTGCATCACCTTTGTCCCAGCTGGACATAAACCTCCCGGACGAGGCGGTCATTGACAGAATCCTTGATCGCTCCCACCAAGCTACAAGAGCTTTGTGATGAACTACAATATGCAGGGGATGGTGAAGACCATTCCCGAAGTATTCTCAATGCTGAAGTCAGCAGAGGTTGAAATCAAGAAAGAACATCAAGTGTTGATGGTCAATAAGACCACTAAGTTCAAGAAGGGCAAGGGCAAGAAGAACTTCAAGAAGGACGGCAAAGAGGTTGCAGCGCCGATAAGCAAGTTGCCGGGAAGAAGAAGTCAAAGAATGGACCCAAGCCCGAGACTGAGTGCTTTTATTGCAAGGGAAGGGCCATCGAAGCGGAACTGCCCCAAATACTTAGCGGACAAGAAGGTCGGCAACACTAAAGGTATATTTGATATACATGTAATTGATGTGTACCTTACCAAGACTGTAGTAAATCCTGTGTATTTGATACCGGTGACGTTGCTCATATTTGTAACTCACAACAGGAGCTGCGGAATAAGCGAAGACTGGCAAAGGACGAGGTGACGATGCGCGTCGGGAATGGTTCCAGAGTCGATGTGATCGCCGTCGGCACGCTACCTCTACAATTACCTACGGGATTAGTTATAAACCTTAATAATTTCTATTTTGTGCCAAGTTTGAGCATGAACATTGTATATGGATCTCGATTGATACTGAGATGGCTACTCATTTAAATCCGAGAATAATGGTTGTTCTATTTATATGAGAGAAATGTTTTATGGTCATGCTCCGATAGTCAATGGTTTATTCTTAATGAATCTTGAACGTAATATTACACATGTTCATAGTGTGAATACCAAAAGATGTAAAGTTGATAACGATAGTCCCACATATTTGTGGCACTGCCGCCTTGGTCACATTGGTGTCAAGCGCATGAAGAAGCTCCATCTTGATGGACTTACGAGTCTCTGGATTATGAATCATTTGACACATGCGAACCATGCCTCATGGGCAAGATGACCAAGACTCCGTTCTCAGGAACAATGGAGCGAGCAACCAACTTATTGGAAATCATACATACCGATGTGTGCGGTCCAATGAGTGTTGAGGCTCGTGGAGGATATCGTTATGTTCTCACTCTCACAGATGACTTGAGTAGATATGGGTATGTCTACTTGATGAAACACAAGTCTGAGACCTTTGAAAAGTTCAAGGAATTTCAGAATGAGGTAGAGAATCAACGTGACCGAAAAATAAAATTCTTACGATCAGATCGTGGAGGAGAATATTTAAGTCACGAATTTGGCACACACTTAAGAAAATGTGGAATCGTTTCACAACTCACGCCTTGGAACACCTCAAGCGTAACGGTGTGTCCGAACATCGTAATCGCACTCTATTGGATATGGTGCGATCTATGATGTCTCTTACCGATTACCGCTATCTTTTTGGGGATACGCTCTAGAGACAGCTACATTCACTTTAAATGGGGCACCGTCTAAATCCGTTGAGACGACACCGTATGAATTATGGTTTGGGAAGAAACCTAAGCTGTCGTTTCTAAAAGTTTGGGGATGCGATGCTTATGTCAAGAAACTTCAACCTGAAAAGCTCGAACCCAAGTCGGAAAATGCGTCTTCATAGGATACCCTAAGGAAACCCTTGGGTATATCTTCTACCTTAGATCCGAAGGCAAGATCTTTGTTGCCAAGAACGGAACCTTTCTGGAAAAAGAGTTTCTCTCGAAAGGAGTAAGTGGGAGGAAAGTAGAACTCGATGAAGTACTACCTCTTGAACGGAATAGTGATGCAGCTCAGGAAAATGTTCGTGTGATGCCCACACCAACTGAAGAGGAAATTAATGATGATGATCAAGGTACTTCGGATCAAGTTGCTACTGAACTTCGTAGGTCCACTAGGACACGCCCGCACTGCAGTGGTAATGCAACCCTGTCACGGAAATCATGTTGTTAGACAACGGTGAACCTTCGAACTATGAAGAAGCGATGGCGGGCCCGGATTCCAATAAATGGCTCAAGCCATGAAATCCGAGATAGGATCCATGTATGAAAACAAAGTATGGACTTTGACAGACTTGCCCGATGATCGGCGACGATAGAAAATAAATGGATCTTTAAGAGGAAGACGGACGTGGATGGTAATGTCACCATCTATAAAGCTCGACTTGTCGCTAAGGGTTATCGGCAAGTTCAAGGGATTGACTACGATGAGACCTTCTCACCCGTAGCGAAGCTTAAGTCCGTCCGAATCATGTTAGCAATTGCCGCATACTATGATTATGAGATATGGCAGATGGACGTCAAAACAGCGTTCCTTAACGGATATCATAAGGAAGAGCTGTATATGATGCAGCCTGAAGGTTTTGTCGATCCTAAGAATGCTGACAAAGTATGCAAGCTCCAGCGTTCAATTTATGGGCTGGTGCAAGCATCTCGGAGTTGGAACATTAAACTTTGATAAGATGATCAAAGCGTTTGGGTTTATGCAGACTTATGGAGAAGCCTGCGTTTACAAGAAAGTGAGTGGGAGCTCTGTAGCATTTCTCATATTATATGTAGATGACATACTTTTGATGGGAAATGATATAGAACTCTTGGACAGCATTAAGGCCTACTTGAATAAAAGTTTTTCAATGAAGGATCTTGGAGAAGCTGCTTATATATTAGGCATCAAGATCTATAGAGATAGATCGAGACGCCTCATAGGTCTTTCACAAAGCACATACCTTGATAAGATTTTGAAGAAGTTCAAAATGGATCAGTCCAAGAAGGGTTCTTGCCTGTATTGCAAGGTGTGAGATTGAGCTCAGCTCAATGCCCGACCACGGCAAAAGATAAAGAAGAGATGAGCGTCATCCCCTATGCTTCAGCCATAGGATCTATTATGTATGCCATGCTGTGTACCAGACCTGATGTAAACCTTGCCGTAAGTTTGGTAGGAAGATACCAAAGTAATCCTGGCAAGGAACACTGGACAGCGGTCAAGAATATCCTGAAGTACCTGAAAAGGACAAAGGACATGTTTCTCATTTATGGAGGTGACGAAGAGCTCGTTGTAAAGGGTTACGTCGACGCTAGCTTCGACACAGATCTGGATGACTCAAAGTCACAAACCGGATACGTGTTTATGTTGAATGGTGGAGCGATGGCTGGTGCAGCTGCAAGCAGAGCGTCGTGGCGGGATCTACATGTGAAGCGGAGTACATGGCAGCCTCGGGGGCAGCGCATGAAGCAATTTGGGTGAAGGAGTTCATCATCGACCTAGGAGTCGTACCCAATGCGTCGGGGCCGATCAAACTCTTCTGTGACAACACTGGAGCTATTGCCCTTGCCAAGGAGCCCAGGTTTCACAAGAAGACCAGGACATCAAGCGTCGCTTCAACTCCATCCGTGAAAATGTTCAAGATGGAGACATAGAAATTTGTAAAGTGCATACGGATCTGAATGTCGCAGATCCGCTGACTAAACCTCTCTCATGGGCAAAACATGATCAACACCGAACTCTATGGGTGTTCGATTCATCACAATGTAACTAGATTATTGACTCTAGTGCAAGTGGGAGACTGTTGGAAATATGCCCTAGAGGCAATAATAAAAGCATTATTATTATATTTCCTTGTTCATGATAATTGTCTTTTATTCATGCTATAACTGTATTATCCGGAAATCGTAATACACGTGTGAATACATAGACTACAATACGTCCCTAGTCAGCCTCTAGTTGACTAGCTCGTTGGTCAACAGATAGTCATGGTTTCGACTATGGACATCGGATGTCATTGACAACGGGATCACGTCATTAGGAGAATGACGTGATGGACAAGACCCAATCCTAAGCATAGCACAAGATCGTGTAGTTCGTTTTGCTAGAGCTTTTCCAATGTCAAGTATCTCTTCCTTAGACCATGAGATCGTGTAACTCCCGGATACCGTAGGAGTGCTTTGGGTGTACCAAACGTCACAACGGAACTGGGTGACTATAAAGGTGCATTACAGGTATCTCCGAAAGTGTCTGTTGGGTTGACACGGATCGAGATCGATTTGTCACTCCGTGTTACGGAGAGGTATCATCGGGCCCACTCGGTAATGCATCATCATAATGAGCTCAAGGTGACCAAGTGTTCGGTCACGGATCATGCATTACGGTGCGAGTAAAGTGACTTGCCGATAACGAGACCGAACGAGGTATTGGGATACCGACGATCGAGCCTCGCAAGTAACATACCGTCGACAAAGGGAATAGAATACGGGTTGCTTGAACCCTTGACATCTTGTTTCATCCGATGACAACATCGATGAGCATGTGGGAGACAACATGGGTATCCAGATCCCGATGTTGGTTATTGACCTGAGGTCGTCTCGGTCATGTCTGCATGTCTCCCGAACCCGTAGGGTCTACACACTTAAGGTTCGGTGACGCTAGGGTTATTAGGAAGACAAGTATGTGATTACCGAATGTTGTTCGGAGTCCCGGATGAGATCCCGGACGTCACGAGGAGTTCCGGAATGGTCCGGAGGTAAAGATTGATATATGGAAAGTGGTTAAACGGACTCCGGAAAGTTTCGGGGGCATGCCGGTAAAGTACCGGGGCCACCGGGAGGTTTTCGGAGGTTCACCGGGAGGGGCCACCCCTCCCGGAGGGCCACATGGGCTAAGTGGGAGAGGGAGCCAGCCCCTGGTGGGCTGGGCGCGCCTCCCCACCTAGGCCCATGCGGCTAGGGCTTGGGGAGGGGGACACCCTCAGGAACAAGCGGGGCGCCCCTTGGCTTGGGGGCAAGCCACCCTTTCCTCCTCTCCTTGGCCGCCGCCCCTAGGGTTTTCCCTAGAGGGCCGGCCCCCTTGCCCCCTCTCTCCTATATATAGAGGGGTGAGGGGAGGGCTGCAACACACAATTGAAGGCGCAGCCCCTCCCCTCCCCAACTCCTCTCTTTCTCCGTACGTGCTTGGCGAAGCCCTGTCGGAGAACTGCTGTACCAACTGCACCACATCGTCGTGCTGCCATTGGAGTTGTCTTCCTCAACCTCTCCTTCATCCTTGCTGGATCAAGACGGAGGAGACGCCATCGTCTCCGCACGTCGTGTGTTGAACGCTGGAGGTGCTGTCCTTTCAGCACTTTGGTCATCGGTGATCGGAATCACGTTAGAATGTCTTCATCATCACCACTCCCTCGAACGCTTCCGTACTCGATCTACAAGTGGCATGTAGATGCAAACTCTCTCTCTTGACTCGTTGCTTAGATGAACTCATAGATAGATCTTGGTGAAACCGTAGGAAAATTTTAATTTTCTGCAACATTCCCCAACAAGAATAACACCTTAAAACACAAATCAACCAAAACCCTAATGTCACCTAGATACTCCATTGTCACCTCAAGTATCCGTGGGCATGATTATACGATATGCATCACACAATCTCAGATTCATCCAACCAACACAAAGTACTTCAAAGAGTGCCCCAAAGTTTCTACCAGAGAGTCAAGAACGTGTGCCAACCCCTATGCATAGGTTCCCAATGTCACGAAACCCGCAAGTTGATCACCAAAACACACATCAAGTGGCACATGATATCCAATTGTCACCACATATAATCACGGCAAGACATACATCAAGTGTTCTCATAAAAGACTCAATCCGATAAGATAACTTCAAAGGGGAAACTCAATTCATCACAAGAGAGTAGAGGGGGAGAAACATCATAAGATCCAACTACAACAGCAAAGCTCGGGATACATCAAGATCGTGTCATAGAGGGAACACGAGAGAGAACACGAGAGAGAGAGAGAGAGAGAGAGAGAGTGAGAGAGAGAGAGAGAGAGAGATCAAACACATAGCTACTGGTACATACCCTCAGCCCCGAGGGTGAACTACTCCCTCCTCGTCATGGATAGCACCGGGATGATGAAGATGGCCACCGGTGATGGGTTCCCCCTCCGGCAGGGCGCCGGAACGGGCTCCCGAGTGGTTTTTGGTGGCTACAGAGGCTTGCGGCGGCGAAACTCCCGATCTATCTTCTGTTCTGGAAGTTTTAGGGTACGTAGGTATATATGGGTGAAAGGGGTACGTCGGTGGACCGAAGGGGGGGGGGCACGAGGCAGGGAGCGCGCCCCAGGGGGTGGGCGCGCCCCCCACCCTCGTGGGCACCTTCCTTCTTCCCTGACGTGCACTCCAAGTCCATCGGGTGGTTTTCCTTCCAAAAATAACTTCTCTAGTTGATTTCGTTCCGTTTTGACTCCGTCTGATATTCCTTTTCCTCGAAACACTGAAATAGGCATAAAACAACAAATCTGGGCTGGGCCTCCGGTTAATAGGTTAGTCCCAAAAATAATATAAAAGTAGATAATAAAGCCCAGTATTGCTTAAAACAGTAGATAAAGTAGCATGGAGCAATCAAAAATTATAGATACGTTGGAGACGTATCAGCGCCCCAAGGGGAGTCCTACTCCCATCGGGAGTAGGACTCCAACCCTTCCAAGAGTAGGAGTAGGAGGGAAGGAAGGAGGAGAGAGGGGGAAGGAAAAAGGGGTGCGCCGCCCCCCTTCCTTGTCCAATTCGGACTAGAGGGGGAGGGGGCGCGTGGCCTGCCCTGGTTGCCCCTCCTCTTCTCCACTTAGGCCCAATAGGCCCATTACACTCCCAGGGGGTTACCCAGTACTCCATTTGTCCCCCCCGGTACTCCGGTATTTGTCCGAACTTACCCGGAACACTTCCGAAGTCCAAACATAGTCATCCAATATATCGATCTTTATGTCTCGACCATTTCAAGACTCCTCGTCATGTCCGTGATCACATCCGGGACTCCGAACTACCTTTTGTACATCAAAACACATAAACCCATAATGTCGGTCGTCACCTAACGTTAAGCGTGCGGACCCTACGGGTTTGAGAACTATGTAGACATGACCGAGACACGTCTCCGGTTAATAACCAATAGCGGAACCTGGATGCTCATATTGGCTCCCACATATTCTACGAAGATCTTTATCGGTCAAACCGCATAACAACATACGTTATTCCCTTTGTCATCGGTATGTTACTTGCCTGAGATTCGATCGTCGGTATCTCAATACCTAGTTCAATCTCGTTACCGCCAAGTCTCTTTACTCGTTCCGTAATACATCATCCCGCAACTAACTCATTAGTTGCATTGCTTGCAAGGCTTATAGTGATGTGCATTACCGAGAGGGCCCAGAGATACCTCTCCGACAATCGGAGTGACAAATCCTAATCTCGATCTATGACAACTCAACAAACACCTTCGGAGACACATGTAGAGCATCTTTATAATCACCCAGTTATGTTGTGACGTTTGATAGCACACAAGGTGTTCCTCCGGTATTCGGGAGTTGCATAATCTCATAGTCATAGGAACATGTATAAGTCTTGAAGAAAGCAATAGCAACATACTAAACGATCAAGTGCTAAGCTAACGAAACGGGTCAAGTCAATCACATCATTCTCTAGTGATGTGATCCTGTTAATCAAATGACAACTCATGTCTATGGCTAGGAAACTTAATCATCTTTGATTCAACGAGCTAGTCAAGTAGAGGCATACTAGTGACACTCTGTTTGTCTATGTATTCACACATGTACTAAGTTTCCGGTTAATACAATTCTAGCATGAATAATAAACATTTATCATGATATAAGGAAATAAAAATAACAACTTTATTATTTCCTCCAGGGCATATTTCCTTCAGTGTCTGGCCGGTGGAGGCAGCAGCGCCGGAGGGCGCGGCAGGCACGACGCTAGTGGGGTTCGTGTGTGCCTGCTCGCGCTGGCCCGAGGTAGCTTGTGACGGCACCCGCCGACCCTGGTCGCTGGGGGTCTGGAGGCGGCTCGGCCAATGACGTGGTCGGCGTGGCCACGGGCCACAACCCGTGCGCGAGGTGAGGAGGGAGATGAATGGCACCCTGCTCGGTGTTGCATCCTCCTCATGGTGGTTCAGAAAGCTCAACGCTGCTGCAGGTGGGAGGATGAGATGGTGGTGGCTAGAGGGAGAGGAATGGCGTTGTTGCAGTTGTTGCATCCTTCGTTGGGAGATGAATGGCCCGTAGGCGTTTCATCCTCGAGGAGACGAATGGTGTCCTGCTTGGCTGCATCCTTCTGATGGGAGAAGAATGGCTCCGCTGCGGGGTTGCATCCTCCGTCCAGTGGGGGACGCGGATGCAAGGTTGGAAGCATGTCAAGCTTGATGGGGATGTGTGGTTTGCCGTGGAGGCAGGGGTAGTGGTTTGGTGTGCAGGCTGATCGGATCCTGAGCTCGAACTATGTAGGTGAGACGGCCGGCGAAAGTCGTAATCCGGTTGTGGCCGGAGTCGCCGATGGCAGCGCCTTCTGGTGTCGCTCCCTTGTTGGAGGCATCGTTGTAGCTGCTCTCATCTTGTCTTTCCTGCCATGCTCCGGGGGAAACCTTTGGTCTAGTTTAGATCGGACGATGGCAGCGCTATCCGGCGTCGCGTTCCCTCTTGGGGGAATCGTTCTGGAGATGAATCCGGTCAGAGGGGCCCGTGATTTGTGAGGATGTGTGTGTTGTTTCCCGAAAGGCGCCGTTTGTACGGTTTTCGGTCCGGTTTCCCTCATAAATTGGATCAACCTTCTTCTTCTCATGTTCAATGAATTTAGTGGTAATGCTAACATTCGAGAAAAAGAAGTTGTGTAAAATATTATTGTGGAGTCTAAATAGTCAATTAAGGTTGACACCACCAATGCCTCGATTCATCATCTCTACCAGACTATTTTCACACAACACTGCACCACTTGGTTTCCGACTTGATCAGCATGACACCAGATCCTGCATGTGAAAACCATCCCACCGAGTTCATTTTCGCACAACACTACACCATTCAATTTCTGACGCGACCAGGATAATCACCAGATCCTGCATGAGAAAACCATCATGCCGAGTTCATTTTCAAGGCAGCGTACGTGGTGGCATCACGCCACTATCTCTTAGAGCACAACAATCCACACCAAAAGGCATGGATTAAAAAAAATCATTTTATGGCTTCCTAGTACATTTTCTAGGGCTCGCAACAAATTTATATTTTTGGTCTATATAAAGTTCTATTCTTACAAAGTATCATATCATAATTTATGGCTTCCTAGTACATTTTCTTCCTAATACAAATTTATATTGTGTGATATTAATATCCATATCATATCATAATTTAATGGCACCTGAAAAAGATATACTACCAAAGTATAAGATGTTTGTGCAGAAAATACGGAGGGAGTACAACTTGGAAAAGCACCTCTGCCGCATCGTCTCCTCCCACTCGTCTTGCTCAGCGTTAACGGCCATGCCTCGCTTCTCCTCCACCATGCCCATGTCGCCACTCCGCCTCCGCCTCCGCGCCCGCCACTCCTCCTCCGCCTCCCATTCCTCACGCAGCTGGGATCCCCACTCCGCCTTCGCCGCCGCCGCGGAGCGTGCGCGCTCTGGCAACCTCACCCCGGAGGACGCACACCACCTGTTCGACGAATTGCTCCGGCAGGGTAATCCTGTCCAGGACCGCCCCTTGAACAAACTTCTCTCCGCCCTCGCCCGTTCTCCGGCGTCCGCGACCTGCAGAAACGGCCCTGCACTCGCGGTCGCCCTCTTCGGCCGTTTGTACCGAGGTGCCGGACGCCGGCCGGGTGGCGCAGCCAAATGTCTTCACCTATGGCGTCCTCATGGACTGCTGCTGCCGTGCGCGCCGCCTGGATCTAGCGATCGCCTTCTTCGGCCGTCTCCTCAAGACGGGCCTGGAGGCAGACCTAGTCATTTTCAGCACCCTCCTCAAGGGACTCTGCCATGCAAAGCGCTCAGATGAGGCTCTGGACGTGCTGCTGCACAGGATGCCTGAGCTGAGCTGCACCCCTGACGTGGTGGTGTATAACACCGTCATCCATGGCTTCTTTAGGGAAGGCCAAGTAGGCAAGGCGTGCGATATGTTCCATGGAATGGCGCAGCAGGGCGTTGCGCCTAATGTGGTGACATATAACTCGGTTATTGATGCACTGTGCAAGGCCAGAGCAATGGACAAGGCGGAGTATTTCCTTCGTGAAATGGTTGATAATGGTGTCATACCTGATAATGTGACATATAATTGCCTCATCCATGGATACTCCACTTTGGGCTATCAGAAGGAGGCAATTAGGGTGCTGAAGGGTATTATACCAGATGTTGTTACTTACAACTCGCTCATGGCCTCCCTTTGCAAGAACGGAAGAAGCAAAGAAGCTGCAGAATTTTTTGACTCCATGGTCATGAAGGGCATGAAACCTAATATCGTTTCATACCGTATTCTGCTTCACGGGTATGCCACCGAAGGGTGCTTAGTTGATATGGTTAATCTCTTCAATTCAATGACAACAGACTGTATTCTACCTGACTGTCATATCTTCAACATACTGATTAATGCATATGCAAAATCTGGGAAGCTTGATAAGGCTATGCTTATATTTAAAGAAATGCAGAAACAAGGAGTGAGTCCAGATGCAGTCACATATTTACCCGTAATAGATGCATTTTGCAAAAAGGGTAGGTTGGACGATGCTATGATAAAGTTTAATCAGATGATTGATACAGGAGTACCACCAGACGCATCTGTTTATAATTCCCTAATCCAGGGTTTTTGTACACACGGCGATTTGGTGAAAGCAAAGGAATTGCTTACTGAAATGATGAACAAAGGTATACCTCCTCCTGATATTAAGTTCTTCCATTCAATCATGCAGAACCTTTGCACAGAAGGAAGGGTAATAGAAGCACGGGATGTCCTTGGCTTGATAGCGCACATAGGTATGAGGCCTAATGTTTGCACATTTAATATACTGATCGGTGGATACTGCCTAGTCGGCAAGATGGATGATGCCTCAAAATATTTGATGATATGATGTCATATGGTTTAGAACCTTCTAATATTACGTATGGTATACTTATTAGTGGCTATTGCAAAAGCAGAAAGGATTGACGATGGGCTTATTCTGTTCCAAGAGATGCTGCACAAGGGACTTAAACCTACAACTTTTAATTATAACGTCATACTGGATGGATTATTTCTGGCTGGACGAACTGTTGCTGCAAAGAGAAGTTTCATGAGATGGTTCAATTTGGAGTAAGTGTGTGCATTGATACATACTCTATAGTTCTTGGTGGACTTTGTAAAAATAGCTGCAGCAGCGAAAGCGATCACCCTGTTCCGGAAATTAAGCACAATGGATGTGAAATTTGATATTACAGTTGTCAATATCATTATTGGTGCATTCTACAGGGTCAAGAGAAACCAAGAGGCTAAGGATTTGTTTGCTGCTATACCAGCCAATGGCTTGGTTCCTAATGCTGTTACCTACACCATAATGATGACAAATCTTATAAAAGAAGGTTCAGTGGAAGAAGCTGAAAATCTTTTTTTATCAATGGAGAAGAGCGGCTGTACTGCAAACTCTTGGATGTTAAATCATATTATCAGAAGGTTACTGGAAAGAGGAGAGATAGTCAAGGCTGGAAATTATATGTCTATAGTTGATGTAAAGAGCTACTCACTTGAAGCTAAAACTGTTTCACTGCTGATCTCTCTGTTTTCAAGGGAAGGGAAATATAGAGACCACATCAAATTGCTCCCTACAAAGTATCAGTTTCTGGAAGAAGCAGCCACAGTTGAATAGTTGGTACATCACATGGGAGAGTGTCAGTCGGCCGAGCCGTTCACTCCTGCCAGGATCCTTAGCCTGGCCTCACATGGAATTGAGTCAACCAACCCCTAAGCGGTTTCAGGTGGCCCCAATGAAGATGCAATCATTTCTCGGCCAGTGTACCCTTGTCAGTGCCTGCGTGCGCCTTGTGTCTGGTTCGAGAAGGAATTTAAAGAAGCTGAGCAGGAACTGGAGCTTGACCGGCTTGAGATCTACGCCGTCGAAGCCAGATTGAGGTTAGATAATCATAACAATGTACTAGCGAGGTGTTTTGTTGACTGTTGTGATGGCTCTTGATGATCTGGTTAGGGTGATTTGTGAAGAGGCAGCATGCAGAAGTCTGAATAATATCTGCTTGTGTTGTTATGTTTGCAGCTTCCAGTCTTCTTTCCACGTACAAGTTCTATGGATCCAGTTGTAGTAGCAGCCTGTACGTTATCTTTTTGTATACGCTGGCATTGATTATGAGGTGTACAGGTTTAGTTTAGTGCTGGGCTCCAATTTTCTTTGGTTTTGATCGATGCAGCACCATGTTGAGTTTAATCCTGCAACTTTGCTTAACTAGATCATGCTGGTGTTAAGGCTGGGAATCACAATATCGATGGCCTCAGCATGTTTTTAGCAGTTGAACTAAAGATACTCTGTCTTGTTGCACAGACTGATGCAGATAAATGTTCAGAGGTAATATGGTTCTGACCCGTAATTTTCATTGACTGTCAGCATGTTCCTTTTTTATTCATTACTACTTTGTATATCACGGCGGTATGACTATAATAAGGATAAATGGCTGATGCATTTTGAACTTCTCTGTTCCTTGGGACAGAACAGAGCTGATAAATTATCTATTCTTTTTGGCTTTGGTAGTATGAACAGAAAGCAGGCAATAATAAACTGACATGTTGTACTGTTTTGTTAATAAAACGGGGTCATTATTATTACCGATTTTATCCGATGATAGTGTACCCTAAAATTACAGATCAGTTCATTCATCTCATACCTTTTTGTTTGAGAGAGTCGGATTTTGGAGAGCTTTGCCATAGTTTTCTCCTCTGTTCCTTGGTACATTTTGTTACTATAGAACAATTGGTGTGCTTCTTTTCTTTTAGCTGTACGTTGTAGAAACGCGGAACCTGGTTATTTCATTATACTCAATGCCTAATTTATTTTCTGTTACGAGGGGTCAAGTTCAGCATTTTCTT
Organism: Aegilops bicornis; assembly: GCA_021605145.1. Classification (NCBI taxonomy): domain Eukaryota; kingdom Viridiplantae; phylum Streptophyta; class Magnoliopsida; order Poales; family Poaceae; genus Aegilops; species Aegilops bicornis. Next base: position 27,752,686 of record CM038669.1, on the reverse strand, counting down.
TTATCTTCTTCCTTCCTCAGAATTTTACATTTACTCACTTGGCAGTGAAGGTCTTGGACCTGAAATTCTTGTAGTACTAATTTAGCAGAACCGCTCTTTGAGAAAATGGCTTGTGAAGGTCTTGGACACTACTAAAATGGCTTATCTTGGGTCTTGATCATATTTTCTTCGAACAAACAGGTGTAACACATACATGGAGAGAACCCCAAGAAACATTGCACATTTGGTTATATGTCTATGAATACTTTTTTATGAACAAGAATTTGGTAATATTTTGAGAGTTTTTTTTTTTTGGGTCTGAAGCTCAATTCATCCATTTATTAGGAAAAATGTATTTGTCACACCCAAGTGTAAGAATACTAGTGTAATATTTTGAGAGTATTTTGAAAACTTCAGGAAATCTCACATCAAGTGTAAGAATACACCATGAATTTACAAAATTCAGGAAAACTCTTTTGAACCATGAGCTGTACAAATGAGAAAATGGCAAATAATTTTGCCTTTTTCTTGTGTGAAGCTATCAAATAGATACATTTTCTATTAAAATTTTGTAGATCACACGTATACTGTGAACTATGCGCCACATCTCCATCAACGCGGCATGATCCTGGGCTTGAAGTATCCAAGTCCCTGGAGAGCATCTCGTCGATTTGAATGCGGGGGCCTCGGCATCATCACAGTAGACTAACTCATTCTTCTTCTTGAGGAAGCATGTCCAGTACTTGCGCATGTGGATCTACAAAATTTTAATAGAAAATGTGCAAACTTATCTAGGAATCTGGTTTTGAATGGTAGTTTGATTTTGTTCCCCGAGGCCGGACTGGAGGCTGTTATAGCCATTATTCGAACTAGCAAAAGGGTCCGTGCGTTGCAACGGGATAAAAAAATCATAATCTCCAATGACGATGACCACATTTTGTTCACATCTCATCGCATGATTTTAAAAATTTGTTCACAAATGCAAGAAAATGTTTCTTTTTTTAAATGCATTCACAAATTGAAGCAATGTTCACATTTTCAAAAAAATATCGTGGTTGTCAAAATACTTGGTAATTCAAAGAATTATTCTAAGTTTCAAGAAACATTTTTAAAAAGTATACTACAATATTATGATCCACCCTAGCAGTTAATTCTTCAAAATTCACGCAGGTATATATAGTCACAAAGACTCAGAAGCATTACTATTTAACTACATACCTTTGATCAGGCATGAACATTTTTAGAAATCTGGGAACATTTTTTACTATATACAAACATTTTTTATATTGTGAACTGTTTTTAAGAATTTTATTTGAAATCGGTGAACAATTCTAGAATATATTTTTTTCGAAATTGGTGGATTTAGAAAATCACAAACATGTTTTGAAATACATGAACATTTTCTGAATCAGCAAACATTTTATGAATCAATAAACTCCTTTGTAATTCATGAACCATTTTTAAATTTTAGGACATTTTTAAAATGCATAAACATTTTTGAATTAACAAAACATTTGGTCAATTTCATTAATAATATTTAATACAAGGATTTTATTCATATTTTACGAACATTTTTTTGAATATGCGAACATTTTTAGAAAAATCCCTAGTATTGTTTGAATTCACAAATATTTTATGTTTTCTTGAACATTTTATTTCAAACTAATCAGTTTTTTTAAATTTCAAAAGTTTTCGGAAGTTCCAAATTATTTAAATTACAAAAAACTAATATGGAAGCGGAAAATAAAAATAGAAACCAAAACTAAAAAGACAGGTGCACGCACATGGGCTAGCCCAAACGGGCGTGATATGTCTTCTCTAGCGTGTAGAGCGCAGTATAGTGGGTCCCTGTGCTTGGGCCGTCCCAGTCGGGGATTCCGTGCAAAACATTTTTTTCTCACTTATAGGTGGCATTGATGAGTAATATTTTGCAACTTTGGGGGCAGTTTTAAGGACATACGGCCCGAAGCAATAGCCCCTTTATTATTAGGTATAGATTGCGCTAGTCGACCTAATTTGTTTCTTCCTTAGAGCAACTCCAACGCGCCGACCCAAACGGTCGTGCGCTTTGTTCGCTTTTCGTCCGTTTGGGTCGGCCGCCCGCTCGTCGTCCGCTCTGTTTGACGTTTGGGTCGGCCGTGCACCCAACGAGGCGACCCATTTCATGCATGGACATAAATTTGAAAAAGGCCCACAGCCATGTCATCGCCCAGAGTTCATGCCAGCGTCATGCCAGCCTCCGAAAAAACCACTACACAGTTCATGTTGGTGCACTTGCCAGCGGCCTACACACATGCCAGCACACAAAAATGGGGCGGGAGTTCGACCACACCTTCTCGGCTGTGGTCATGCCAGCACACTTGCCGACATGCAAAAAAAAGGATGGCCCACTACGACAAAGATCACTCATCATCAAACTTGGGAGAATGTCGGCCGATATCTTTTCGAACCATGGCCTCATCCTCGGTGACATGGTGTTTAAGTCCACCTTCATGATCTCCACCCCCGTCATCATGCTAGGGAACGCCACTTTTCTTGCCTTGGTCTTGGCATTGGTGGCCTCGATCTCGAGCATCTTTGCTTGCTTCTCCGCCTCCATCTCGAGCATCTTGGCTTGCTTCTCCGCATCGAGCTCAAGCCTCCTCCTTTGGATCCCCATGAAGGCCTTCATTTGCTCTTCCTTGTCTTGCAGGCGCCTCTCCTCCCTTGTGTCCTTTTCGGTCATCATGCCCTCCAAAGTGGCATGCAAGGCAATCGATGCCGCATCGCGCTTGCCCTCCTTCTTGGATTTGGTCTTCCCCCTCGGCCGTGGCTTCTCGCCCTCCCCATGCTCCTTGACGGCTACCTCCCCCCACGCGCCTTGGCAGCGACATATTGTGCCTTGAACTTCTCCTCCTTGTTGATGACCATCCAACAATGGGAGAGGTTGAAGTACTTGTCATTATGTTGGGCCTTGAATGCCTCCAAAGCTTCGAATGCCTACAAATAAATAGCATGCGAGCAAATGGGCAAATCGACATGCAAACACAACGGAAACAGATACAAAGAGGGGTGCATGTATACTATATCTTTCATGTCGATGCCGCTCACGGGGCGTGCTTTGATGCTCTCAAGGGTGGCACAAAACTAGTTGCACTCTTGTTGTATCACCCTCCATTGCTTCGAGAGGGACACCCACCCGCGCTTGCTCTCCATTCGGTACGGCGCGAACTTCTTGCATTCATGGTACTCATGATGAACATGAAACCAAAAGGTTGATGCCTTTTGTTCGGCGCCAACCTTGGGGTCTTGCCCAATGTCCCTCCAACACTCACGAAGGAGTTTATCCTTCGGTTGCGTGTATGCCTTCGTCCGCTTACTTTTGCGCTTCTTTTTCCGCCAACTTGGTTGGCGAGCTCGTCCTCGAATAAAGTCTCCCCGTCGATGTACACTTCATCCTCTTCCTCAAGGTCGTAATCCTTCGGTAATTCCTGATCGAGCGGGAAGGTGCTGCCCATGCCGACCTGGCCTTGCATGAAGGTGTCGTCCATGCCAACTTGATCAAAGGTGGTGGGCATGAAGGGCGCTCGGTCATCTTGGCTTTTGGTCTCGTCGGGATTGAAGGCAGCTGCGCCCGCATCGCGCGCAGAAGCAGCGGCAATCGCACCTCCTTCGAGATGATGCTCTCGATGATGAAACGGTTGGCCCTCTCGTCATCACCATCGGCCGACATTATGTCAAACAGGTTGCGGGCTCCGGAGCATGTCGGCTGGTATCTCCAAGGTGTTTCTCGCCCCGGACGATGATCCAACGACCACCGGTGCGGCATTGAGGTTGACGGCGATGGACATTTTGAAGGCGGCCACTGGGTCAAAACCACGTTAGCGAAGTGCTAGCACCGAGCTACCTCCTTGGCATGTCATCAGGGATGACCAGGGTTGACACCTCTGGGCGCAAAGATGGCTCGACCGCAGATGAGGTGGCGGTGTTGGGTGATCTTGTGCTATGGGGGCTGCAGAATTACATTCATGTTCACACACTCATTCTAGCTATCGGTGCTCATACTTTTTCATTGTACTACTCATGCTAGTTTATTTTCTTTTTCTTGCTTTCTTCTTGTGTGTTTGAATAACCTTAATAAAAACAAACAAACAAAATTAGTAATAGCTTTTAGCTAGTTTACTTTCCTTGCCTATAGTAGTACTACTTAAAAGAAAACTCAAAAGATTTCTCGTTCTTCTTTTGCTTGTTGGGAGCTTTCCCGTGTAAATAGTTTTATTTCTTTTCTCTTCTTTGGGGTCGAAAGGAGAAGACCTTGATGAAATTGTTGAGTGGCTCTTTTATGCATAATTGATTGATTTAACCAAGAGCCCATATTACTTGTCTTCTCCCTTGAATTGAATGCTTGCAGATTCCAGCTTAGTCCAATGCGCGTGCACTATTATTATTATACACACCGCTCAGTCGTGCAAGTGAAAGGCAATAATGATGATATATGATGAAATGATTGAGATGAGAGGAGCTGGTATGAACTCGACCTATCTTGTTTTTGTAAATATGATTAGTTCATCGCTCCTGATTCAACTTATTATGAGTAAACATGTTTGCAATGACAAGTAGAGATCATAGTTGCTTATGTCATGCTTAATTAGCTAGGAGTCTATAATGGTTTACCTTATGCGTACAACATGCTGTTAAAATGGTTGTGATGTGGTATGATAGGGTGGTATCCTCCTTTGAATGATTCGAGTGACTTGACTTGGCACATGTTCACGCATGTAGTTGAAACAAAATCAACATAGCCTCCACAATATTTATGTTCATGGTGGATTATATCCTTCTCATGCTTGCACTCAGTGTCTATTAATTTTAATGCATGTTCATGACTGTTTTGTCGCTCTCTAGTTGGTCGCTTCCCAATCTTTTTCTAGCCTTCACTTGTACTAAGCGGGAATACTGCTTGTGCATCCACTTCCATAAACCCCAAAGTTATTCCATGTGATTCCACCATACCTTCCTATATGCGGTATCTACCTATCGCTCCAAGTAAATTTGTATGTGCCAAACTCTAAACCTTCAAATGAAATTCTGTTTCAGATGCTTGAACAGCTCATGTATCAACTAGGGCTTTTTGTATCTTCCATGCTAGGCGGGTTATTCTCAAGAGGAGTGGACTCCGCTCCTCACTCACGAGAAAATGGCTGGTCACCGGGATGCCCAGCCCCTTGCTCAAATCAAATCAAAATAATTGCACACAAAACTCCCCCAGGATTGGTGTTAGTTGGAGGCACCCGTTGTTTCGAGCAAGCCATGGATTGATGCTTGTTGGTGGAGGGGGAGTATAAACTTTACCATTCTGTTTGGGAACCGCCTATAATGTGTGTAGCATGGAATATATCGAGATCTCTTGGTTGTTATGTTGACAATGAAAGTATACCACCCAAAATATTATTATCTCTGTTTCAAAAATCGAGCTCTAGCACCTCTACAAATCCCTGCTTCCCTCTGCGAAGGGCCTATCTATTTACTTTTATGTTGAGTCATCACCCTCTTATTTAAAAAGCACCAGTTGAGAGCACTTCTATCATTTGCATGCATTACTATTATTTTATATTGGGTATGACTATGACTGGATCTCTTTTACCATGAATTACAATGTTTAGTTAGTCTTGATCTTTAAAGGTGCTCTGCATTTATGTTTTATGTCTCGTAAAGGGCTAGCGAGATACCATCTTGTTATATCATATTATGATTGTTTTGAGAAAGTGTTGCCATCCGACTTTTATTATTATTGCTCGCTAGTTGATTATGCCATTGATATGAGTAAACATGAGACTCAAGTGTTATTGTGAATATGGTTAGTTCATAATCTTTGCTGAAAACTTGAATGCTGGCTTTACATATTTACAACAACAAGCGCAAACAGATTTTGTTAAAGTTTTTCTTTATCACTTTCAGTTTATCAACTGAATTGCTTGAGGACAAGCAAAGGTTTAAGCTTGGGGGAGTTGATACGTCTCTGCCAGTATCTACTTTTTTCAACACTTTTGCCCTTGTTTTGGACTCTAGCTTGCATGATTTGAATGGAACTAACCCGGACTGACATTGTTTTCAGCAGAACTGCCATGGTGTTATTTTTGTGCAGAAATAAAAGTTCTCAGAATGACCCGAAACTCCACGGAAGTTATTTTTGGAATTAATAAAAAATACTGGCGAAAGAATCAAGGCCAGGGGGTCCACACCCTGTCCACGAGGGTGGAGGGCGCGCCCCCCTGCCTCGTGGGCCCCCTAGTGCTCCACCGTCCTCAACTCCAACTCCACATATTCACGTTCGGGGAGAAAAAAATAGGAGAGAAGGATTCATCGCGTTTTACAATACGGAGCCACCGCCAAGCCCTAAACTCTCTCAGGAAGGCTGATCTGGAGTCCGTTCGGGGCTCCGGAGAGGGGAATCCGCCGCCGCCGTCATCATCAACCATCCTCCACCACCAATTTCATGACGCTCACCGCCGTGAGTGAATAATTCCATCATAGGCTTGCTGGACAGTGATGGGTTGGATGAGATTTACCATGTAATCAAGTTAGTTTTGTTAGGGTTTGATCCCTAGTATCCACTATGTTCTGAGATTGATGTTGCTATGACTTTGCTATGCTTAATGCTTGTCACTAGGGCCCGAGTGCCATGATTTCAGATCCGAACCTATTATGTTTTCATGAATATATGTGAGTTCTTGATCCTATCTTGCAAGTCTATAGTCACCTATTATGTGTTATGATCCGTTAACCCAGAAGTGACAATAATCGGGATACTTACCGGTGATGACCATAGTTTGAGGAGTTCATGTATTCACTAAGTGTTAATGCTTTGGTTCGGTACTCTATTATAAGGAGGCCTTAATATCCCTTAGTTTCGATTAGGACCTCGCTGCCACGGGAGGGTAGGACAAAATATGTCATGCAAATTCTTTTCCATAAGCATGTATGACTATATTCGGAATACATGCCTACGTTACATTCAAAACATTTTCATGTTTAAAATTTGTTCACAATTCAAAAAATTTCATGTTTAATTTTTGTCCACCCATATTGATCATTAATCTCCTAAATGTTCACATGTTTAATTTAGGAGATCAATATGGGTGACTGACATGTTCACATTTTGAATTTAGGAGATCATTAATCTTTCTGTGTTTCCAAATTTGTTTACATATTCATAAAATGCTACAGTTTTCAAAACAATTCACAAATTCAAACAAAATATGTTCTCAAAACTGACATTGAAAAATATTCATGTTTTCAATTTTGATACTGTGTTTTACAAATATTTCCATTTACAAAAGTAGTTCATAATTTTAAAAAATGTTCTCGTATATTTGTTTATATTTTTTGAGGTGCTTTGTACTACATCGAAAGTTTTAATATAATCCTGAGGTCATTTTCACAAAAAAGTAAAAGATGACGTGATGATGCTGACCTAGCCGGCGAGGGATATATCATGGACTTGTTTAGCGAGAAGTTGTGTAAAACATTATTGTGGAGTCTAAATAGTCAATTAAGATTGAGACCACCAATGCCTCGATTCACTATCTCTACCAGACTATTTTCACACAACAGTGCACCACTTGGTTTCCGACTTGATCTGCATGAAACCAGATCATGCATGTGAAAATCATCCCACCAAATACATTTTCGCACAACACTACACCATTCAATTTCTGACGCGGCCAGGATAATCACCAGATCCTGCATGAGAAAACCTACACCAAAAGGCATGGATTGCATGAAACACCAAAACTGCTGCCCCACGCCATCTGCGACCCGTTTTGGGGCCATCACCCATATTGGTCTCCTAAATCCATACGCTAGCAGTCAACTATCAACCTTTGGGTTTGGGATGGCATGGCAAGAAATTCACTTACCTAAATGCTTAAAGATGCCCTCTAAAGATGCTTACAAATATCGGGATACTTAAAAAAATTATTTTAAAGATCAGTCGGGGCGCGAACAGTTAGATTTGAGCGCGCCCCACCATCACAACACAGATCTTGTTATGAAATTATTTCTACAACACAGATCTTGTTGCAGAATTTTTTTCAACAGTTGTTTTGTTGTATTTTTTTGCACTAAGTTTTTGTTGCAAATTCTTTTTTTTGCAACCGAGGTCTTGTTGCAGAAAAATTCCGCAAGAGAAGTTTTGTTGCAAAATGTAGACCCGTCATAGACCATGGGGCACGTGTAACGCAGGGGAGGTGGCGGACGCGGCTGCTGCGATCCGCTAGGTGATGGTAAGAGTTTCCCATTTTCTAGGGCTCGCAACAAATTTATATTCTTTGTCTACATAAGAGCATCTCCAAAAGGCACGCAACGCGCGGCGCACTAAAAAGCGTTTACAACACCAGAGTCGCAATTTTTTGCGCGCCATGGAGCACTGGCTCCAGCAGCCGCTGCAAAATATAGTGCGCGCGAGCCGCTCCAGCAGATGCGCTTATATTTCTTCTCTTTTCTACAGCGAAACATACATAGAAAAGATAAATACATAGAAAAGATAAATACATAGAAAAGATAAATACATATGATAGCCTACTCCCATGATAGATAAGAAAAACTACTACTCGTTGTCCTTCATCTCGGTGATGTCCCCTCCAACGCCTCAATGTAGGCATCAATAAACCGATCGTCGTCGGAGTCCCAGGTCGACGCTGCTCCTAGTTCGATGTTGAATTGAGCGGCTGCCTTCCGTGACACGCTTGTCCTCGCAATAGGCGGCTCGCTCTGCCATCTTCTCCTCCTCTCTGCCCTCCTTTGCGCGAAGAACTGTTGCTTGTTGATGACGTCTTGCGGGAAGCGTTGGCACCACTGCTCAATGGCTTCCTGGTTGTAAGTGCATCTAGTGCCCCTTAGTGATTTTGGTATATTGAAGACTTATAGGTTAAGGGACTGATGCGTTTGTGAGTGTACACAGGTCTATAAGTCTATGAGGAGTTTGATATTTACAGAGAAAGTCGACTCCTAAAAATGAAGTTCTTCAACTGAAGATTTTGGATTTCTGAAGACTTTCTGAAGACTTTGAAAGTGAAGAAATTGGTGTGACCTTGAAGACTTGGCAATCATTCGAGGAACATGAAGCGTGAAGACTTTTGTTTTCGTAGTTTCATTTTCTCTTTCTTGAGTCATAGGAAACACCATACTGTTAAAGGGGGTCGAGGAAATAATAAGGAAAAATTTCCATGTGATGCTCAACTCAAAATCCTACACCTACCAATCCTTCGAGTGAAGCCATTGGAAATCTCATACAGTTCAGTCATATTCTTCGATGTGAGACGAAGTTCTTCCGGTCTCTGAGGAATTTGTTCGACCGAGGAGTTAGGAATTCGCCAGTGCAGATTGCCTACAGTGAGGAACATGATAGCCCCGAGGAATTTGAGAGTCAAAATTCCGACCGTTGCTGTGCTACGCGCCAGCTGTCCCAAAATATCTACCCACCTAACGATCATATCATCGAAGGGCATTTATGCCTTATCATGTCGGGCTGCTCCCTGGGCTATAAATAGCCACCCCCTACAACCACTAGCTGGTTGGCTGCTCCGAGAGAAACTAACAATTGTCATTTGAGAGCATTCCATCCTCCGAGGACTTTGAGCGAAAATCATCAAGTGAGGAAAACCCAAACCCAACACACCTACAACCAAAAGTGATTGAGCATCACTGAAGAGATTGATCCTGCGTGGATCCGACGCTTGTTACCTTTGAAGACTGTGCTTCTTCCATATGGCTAGGCGTCAAGGTCTAGAGCATCCAAGAGGAATTGTTGATCGCCGAGCGACTGAGTTTGTGAAGGTTCGGAAGTCACCTGAAGACTTACCACGAGTGATTGGGCGAGGTCTGGGTGACCTTAGCTCAAGGAGAATACAGTGAGGACTGTGTGTCCGGGACTGTGTGTCCTTGAGTTTAAATACTCAGTCGCTCCAACCAGATGTACAACTAAGATAGCAGTTGGAACTGGTCTACCAAATCATTGTCTTCACCAAGCTTACTGGTTCTATTTCCTCAACTCTTTCATTTCCTCATTTCTGTTGTTGTGTGATTGTTCATATCTGTTTGAAGACTTTGACTGAAGACTTTCTCAATTTCCTCAGTTCAATTTCTTCAGTCTTCCGTCTTCATCCTGTGCTATCCCGTGCTTACGCTTTATGTACTCTGTGCTTGTCTTCTTTTCATCATGATGACTATGCTTGTGTTCTGCTGTCTACTTTTGAGTAGATATTTCGCTGCAAGTAGTTCTTCATTTAGGAATTTCCTCACTAGAATATTCCTCAGTGAAGAATTCATAAAAATCGCCTATTCACCCCCCCCGTCTAGTCGATATAACGCACTTTCAATTGGTATCAGAGCAAGGTAGTCCCTTGTTCTGTGTGATTTTGGTTTAACCGCCTGGAGTTTTAGTTATGTCGACCGCAGGTATGATCAAGATCTCTGCTGGGTGTCCTACCTTCGATGGACGGACTACCCCTACTGGAAGAATAAGATGCGAATGCATCTTGAGGCAATTGATAACGATCTCTGGTATGTTGTGGAAAATGGTATTCCCTCACCACACCTTCTCTGAATGTTACTGATGTGAAGAGATTCAGGCAACTCGATTCTCAAGCGAAGAACATCATATGTGGCCATCTGAGCAAAGGGCAGTATGGAAGAGTGAGTGCTTTGGAAACTGCTAAGCTTATCTGGGATAGACTGTCCAAAGTAAATGAAGGAGTCTCAACTCAACGTGATTCTCGTGTTGACGTTCTTCGCAATCTCTTCAACCGCTTCAAAAGACTCGACAATGAAAATGTTCATCAAACCTTTGATCGCCTTGCTAATATCTCAAATAAGCTTCAAGCGCTTGGTGCCACTGACATCACCGACCATGAGGTGGTGAAGAAATTGCTGAGATCACTCGATTCTTCATTTGACACTCTGGCACTGATGATTCAAGGACGTGCTGATTACAAGTCACTTGATCCCGCTGATATCCTCGAGAGGCTAAATACTCATGAGTTCCAGCTTGTTGAGAAGAGAGATCTCTATGGTTCGAGCAATGGCAGATCACGTGCTTTGAAGGCCAAGGCAGTCTCTAAGTCTGAAGAAGAGGACTCTACTAGCAGCCTTGGTGATCCTGAAGAACTGAGCCAGAACTAGCACCGCCGTGAAGAAATTTCAAAAGTTCTCAAGACGTGGTCGCTTTGGAAAATCCTCAAGGAGTAATGATTCCTCATCCAGTGACTACAAGAAGAGGCTATGCCACAAATGCAAGAAACCTGGTCACTACATTCAAGATTGTCCTCAGTGGGATAAGGAATTAAAGAAGAAGAAATACAAGGATTACAGTTCTGATGATGCCAAGAAGAAGAAGAAATCTTCAAAGTCTTCATCATCAAAATCCTCAAAATCTTCATCTCACAAGAAGAGCAGCTCCAAGAAGGCTCGGGCATTCATTGGCAAGGAAATGGACTCTGAGGCTGAATCTGAGGAACATGAGGACGAGGAGGCATCTGAGGAGTCTGAGTCTGGTGTGGCGAGCCTAGCTCTCACTACTGCATTCGTCAGCAAGTCTATCTTCAACTCTGAAGAAAATGGCTTCACCAACAAGGCTGATGAAGGCAATGATGACTACGCTCCCACTTATTGCTTCATGGCAAAGGGTGCCAAGGATGATCAACCCAAAGCCAATGAGTGGGTCCTCGATAGTGGATGTACGAATCACATGACTGGTGACAAGAATCTATTGATGGATGCTCCTTTATCACCGTCGCATCTGAAGCATATCATCTTCGCTGACAAAGGCAAAAGTCAGGTATTTGGTCTAGGTAAGGTTGCGATCTCAAAGGATCGACACATGGACAAAGTCATGCTTGTCGAGTCCTTAGGATACAACATCATGTCTGTCTCAATGATTTGTGATCTCGATATGGTTGTTGTCTTTGGAAAATATCGTTGTGTTGTGATCATGGAAGCTGACCATTCCAAAGTCTTCGAAGGCTTTAGGAGAGGAGACTTGTATATTGTTGATTTCTCTATAGGACCACAACCGTCAGATGCTTACTTGCAAAAGCTTCGTATATTGGCTATGGCATCGACGACTTGGTCATGCTGGCATGAGGAATTTGCACACGCTTGTGAAGAAGAAGCATGTCATTGGCATTGAGAATGTCAAATTCCTCAAGGATCACTTATGCGGAGCCTGTGAAGCTGGAAAGATGACAAAGGCGAAGCATCTAGTGAAGACTATCATGACTACCTCTCAACCATTTGAATTACTTCACATGGATCTCTTTGGTCCTAATCATTATTCTGCTGTTACAAATGATGCATCTCTATATGGCTTTGTTATTGTTGATGATTATTCTCGTTACACATGGGTGCATATTGTCACTTACAAACATGAGGTGAAGGAAGTCTTAAAACAATTTTCCTCGAGGGCTTCAACCAACTTTGGTGTGAAGATCAAGCACATCAGAAGTGACAATGGGACTGAGTTTAAGAATTCCGGTCTTGATGACTATCTTGGGAACTTGGTATTACTCATGAGCTATATGCTCCTTATACTCCTCAGCAGAATGGCGTCATGGAGCGCAAGAACAGAACTCTTGTTGAGATGGCTCGCACTATGCTTGATGAATACAAGATGCCTCGTCGTTTCTGGATTGAGGCAATTGTACTGCGTGCCACATCATCAACAGAGTATATCTTCACAAGTTCTTCAAGAAGACTGCTTATGAACTCCTCACTGACAAGAAACCCAATGTGAGTTACTTCAAAGTCTTCGGTGCTAAATGTTGGATTAGAGACCCTCATCACAATTCTAAATTTTCACCGAAAAGCACATGAGGGTTTTATGCTTGGTTACGAAAAGGACTCGTGACACCTACAAAGTCTTCAACACCGTTCTTCACAAGGTTGTTGAAACTGTAGATCTGCGGTTCGATGAAACTAATGGCTCGCAAAGAGAGCACCTATCTTCCGTGTTAGATGAACCAGCACCCGAGGAATCTATCAAGTTCAAGGCTACTGAGGATGTCATTCCTAGTAAAGAATCCGCTGAAGAATTCATTCCAGAACATGAAGAACGCCGATCTGGCGCTTTGAAGAAAATGGTGCTAAGGAAAATGCTCCTCAAGAAAATGCGGATCAAATTCCTCAAGACAACCCGCTCATCCTCGCATTGCAAACGGCGCAAGTCGAGAAGATCATCGATGACATTGAAGCAGCAGGTCCTCTCACAAGCTCAAAAGCTTCACATTTGTCTAACTTTTGTGGGCACTTTGCTTTTGTCTCTATCACAGAGCCCACTAACGTAGATGAAGCATTTCGAGCCCGAGTGGATTCAAGCTATGCAAGAAGAATTACATCAGTTCAAGCTCAACAACGTCTGGGAACTGGTCAAACGTCCAGATCCTCACAAGCACAACATCATTGGCACAAAGTGGATCTACCGCAACAAGCAAGATGAAAATGGCCTTGTGGTGAGAATAAGGCACGACTTGTAGCTCAAGGCCACACACAGGTTGAAGGAATTGATTTTGATGAAACTTTTGCACCTGTTGCTAGACTTGAGGCTATTCGCATATTACTTGCCTATGCTAACCATCATGATATTATCTTACATCAAATGGATGTGAAAAGTGCATTCCTCAATGGTAAGCTTGAGGAAGAAGTATATGTTGCTCAACCCCCAGGTTTTGAAGATCCAAAGCATCCTGACAAAGTCTTCAGACTCAATAAGGCCCTGTATGGCCTCAAGCAGGCCCCTCGGGCGTGGTATGATACTTTGAAGGAATTCCTCATGAAGAAAGGCTTCAAACCCGGTTCACTCGATCCAACTCTTTTCACTAAATCTTATGATGGTGAACTGTTTGTGTGCCAAATTTATGTTGATGATATTGCTTTTGGCTGCAATGACCATTGTTATAGTGATGAATTTGCCTATATGATGAGTGAAGAATATCAAATGTCTATGATGGGAGAATTGAAATTCTTTTTAGGTCTTCAAATTAAATCAATGTATAATGGCATATTGATACGTCTCCAACGTATCTATAATTTTGATTGTTCCATGCTATTATATTACCTGTTTTGAATGATTATGGGCTTTATTATACACTTTTATATTACTTTTGGGACTAACCTACTAACCGGAGGCCCAGCCCATATTGCTGTTTTATTGCATGTTTCAGTATTTTAAAGAAAAGGAATATCAAACGGAGTCCAAACGAAATGAAACCTTCGGCATCGTGATTTTTTGGAAGAATATCATCCTGGAGGCTTGGAGATCAAGTCAGAAGATACTCGAGGAGCCCAGGAGATAGGGGGACTCCCCCCCTACAGGGCGCGGCCCCCAGTCTCGTGGACCCCTCGAGCACCCCCCGACCGACTTCTTTCGCCTATATAACCCTACGTACCCTAAAAACATCGAATATCAAGATAGATCGGGAGTTCCGCCGCCGCAAGCCTCTGTAGCCACCAAAAACCTCTCGGGAGTCCGTTCCGGCACCCTGCCGGAGGGGGATCCCATCACCGGTGGCCATCTTCATCATCCCGGTGCTCTCGATGACGAGGAGGGAGTAGTTCACCCTCGAGGCTGAGGGTATGTACCAGTAGCTATGTGTTTGATCTCTCTCTCTCTCTCTCTCTCTCTCTCTCTCTCTCTCTCTCTCGTGTTCTCTCTCGTGTTCCCTCTATGGCACGATCTTGATGTATCCCGAACTTTTCTATTATAGTTGGATCTTATGATGTTTCTCCCCCTCTACTCTCTTGTGATGAATTGAGTTTTCCCTTTGAAGTCATCTTATCGGATTGAGTCTTTATATGAGAACACTTGATGTATGTCTTGCCGTGCTTATCTGTGGTGACAATGGGATATCATGTGCCACTTGATGTATGTTTTGGTGACCAACTTGCGAGTTCAGCCCATGAACCTATGCATATTGGTTGGCACACGTTCTTGACTCTCCGGTAGAAACTTTGGGGCACTCTTTGAAGTACTTTGTGTTGGTTGGATGAATCTGAGATTGTGTGATGCATATCGTATAATCATGCCCACGGATACTTGAGGTGGCAATGGAGTATCTAGGTGACATTAGGGTTTTGGTTGATTTGTGTCTTAAGGTGTTATTCTAGTACGAACTCTTTAATAGATTGATCCGAAAGAATAACTTTGAGGTGGTTTCGTACCCTACCATAATCTCTATGTTTGTTCTCCGCTATTAGTGGCTTTGGAGTAACTCTTTGTTGCATGTTGAGGGATTGTTATATGATCTATCTATGTTATTATTGTTGAGAGAACTTGCACTAGTGAAAGTATGAACCCTAGGCCTTGTTTCCTATCATTGCAATACCGTTTACGCTCACTTTTATCGCTTGCTACCTTTCTGTTTTTATAATTTCAGATTACAAAAACCTATATCTACTATCTATTTTGCACTTGTATCACCATCTCTTCGCCGAACTACTGCACCTATACAAATTACCATTGTATTGGGTGTGTTGGGGACACAAGAGACTCTTTGTTATTTGGTTGCAGGGTTGCTTGAGAGAGACCATCTTCATCCTACTCCTCCCACGGATTGATAAACCTTAGGTCATCCACTTGAGGGAAATTTGCTACTGTCCTACAAACCTGTGCACTTGCAGGCCCAACAACGTCTACAAGAAGAAGGTTGTGTAGTAGACATCAAGCTCTTTTCTGGCGCCGTTGCCGGGGAGGTGAGTGCTTGAAGGTATATCTTTAGATCTTGCAATCGAATCTTTTTGTTTCTTGTTTTATCACTAGTTTAGTTTATAAAAGAAAACTACAAAAAATGGAATTGAGTTTGTCTCATACGCTTTTTCTTTTTAATATCTTTGGTGAGTTTGATGGAAAGGAAAATTGTGCTCAAGTGCTAGAAGAAGAATTACATAGAATGCTTGGCATGAAATATTGAATGATGAGCATGATTGCAATGTTGTTAGTATGAATTCCTTGAATATCCATGATGCTAATGATATGCAAAGCCACAAGCTTGGGGAAGCTATGTTTGATGAAGATGATATTTTTTGTCCCCCAAGCTTTGATGAGAATATTTATTATGATGAAAGCAGGCCTCCTATTTATGATGATTATATTGATGAAAGTGGGTTTGGAAGAGTGTCAACTTTAGGAAGTTGTGATCCCACTATTTTGGAGGATGTTGAATCTTATTGTGATGAATATGAAAGTTGATTTGGAAGAGTGTCAACTTTATTTAGTGATGATTCCACTATTTCGGAAGAGGTTCCAATTGATTATGAGAACAAAGTTGCTATCTATGATGATTATTGTGATGACTTGTATGCTATTAGGAATAATGATAACCATGAAACTTGTCATCATGATTCTAGTTTTCAATTGGATTATGCCTCACATGACTGTTATTTTGTTGAGTTTGCTCCACTACTATTCATGAGAAGAATTTTGCTTATGTGGAGAGTAGTAAATTTTATATGCTTGTAGATCATGAAAAGAATGCTTTAGGTTCTGGTTATATTGTTGAATTCATTCATGATTCTACTGAAAATTATTATGAGAGAGGAACATATGCTTGTAGGAATTGCAATAATATCAAGTTTCGTCTTTATGTGCTTAAAATTTTGAAGCTATGTTGCTTTGCCTTCCTATGTTAGTTGATTATTGTTCCCATAAGTTGTTTGCTCACAAAATCCCTATTCATAGGAAGTGGGTTAGACTTAAATGTGCTAGTCATATTCTTCATGATGCTCTCTTTATGTTTCAATTCTTATCTTTTATGTGAGCATCATTGCCATCATCATGCCTAGCTAGAAAGGCATTAAAGAAAAGCGCTTGTTGGGAGACAACCCAATATTTACCCTTACTGTTTTTATGTGTCCACAAGATTATGATACTGTAGTAATCATGTTTTATAGATTTTGTTTCAATAAAGTGCCAAGTAGAACCTTTGGGAAGACTTGGGTGAAGTTTATGTGATCTTGCTGTGAAAAACAGAAACTTTAGCGCTCACCAGATTAGCTGCAATTTTTATTGGAGAGTGATTTTAGGTTGATTCTTTTTGCAGATGATTAATGGACAAATTGCTCAGGTCCACAAATTTATTTCAGAATTTTGTGAGTTCCAGAAGTATACGTTTGATACAGATTACTACAGACTGTTCTGCTTTTGACATAATCTGTTTTCATTGTGTTGTTTGCTTATTTTGATGAATCTATGAGTAGTACCGGAGGGTATGAACCATATATAAGTTTGAATACAGTAGATATTACACAAATATGAATTTAGAATGAGTTCATTACAGTACCTAAGTGGTGGTTTCATTTTCTTATACTAACGGAGCTTACGAGTTTTGTTTTGAGTTTTGTGTGGTTGAAGTTTTCAAGTTTTGGGTAAAGATTCGATGGACTATGGAATAAGGAGTGGCAAGAGCCTAAGCTTGGGGATTCCCAAGTCACCCCAAGGTAATATTTAAGGACAACCAAGAGCCTAAGCTTGGGGATGCCCCGGAAGGCATCCCCTCTTTCGTCTTCGTTCATCGGTAACTTTACTTGGAGCTATATTTTTATTCACCACATGATATGTATTTTGCTTGGAGCATCATTTTATTTTGTTAGTTTTTGATTGCTGTTACTTAGAATAATGTTTTGCATCTTTATTTTCAATAAAAAGTGTCAAGGATAGCCTTTACCATGCTTATTTTGCAAGTATACATGTTGCTGTTTGAAAACAGAAAGTTTACCGCTGTTGCAAAAATTCCCTAGAAAAGTCAGAGAATGGTATAATGTTGAATATTTTTGCATATTAAGCTATGACAAATTTATTACAGTGGAAATTTTCTCTTATAATTTTTGGAGTTAGGGAAGTATGATGAATCTTGCATTCTTTACAGACTGTACTGTTTTGGCAGATTGCTGTTATGGTTGCATTGTTTGCATATGTTTGCTTGTTTAATGATTCTATTTGAGGATAGGAGTATTAAATATGCAGAGGAATTTAGTATGCAATGTTGAATAATAATTTTAGTGATTTTTACAGTAGAAAATGATATGGTTTTGCATTGGTTTATACTAACCTATCTCACGAAGTTCTTGTTGAGTTTGTTGTGAATGAAGCTTTTGATAAAAAGAGAAACCATGATATGAGAGGAATTAAGGAGACAAAAAAGTTCAAGCTTGGGGATGCCCAAGGAACCCCAAGATAATATTCCAAGAAGTCTCAAGCATCTAAGCTTGGGGATGCCCCGGTAGGCATCCCACCTTTCTTCTTTGGCAATCATCGGTTAGTATCGGTTGAGCCTAAGTTTTTGCTTCTTCACATGAGTTATGCTATCCTTGCATTGTCATTTAATTTTGCTTTGCTTGCTGTTTGAATAAGATACCAAGATCTGATATTCTTTAATGAGAGAGAGTCTTTGCATAGTTGCATAATTATTTAGCTACTCTTTTATCTTCACTTATATCTTTCGGAGTAGTTTTTCGTTTGCTCTAGTACTTCACTTATATCTTTTAGAGCACGGCGGTGGTTATATTTTGAAGAAATTGCTAGTCTCTCATGCTTCACTTATATTATTTTGAGAGTCTTAAACAGCATGGTAATTTGAATGAAAACTATCATAGGAAGTGAATTGGGTGCTATGATCAATTTGATACTTGATAATTGTTTTGAGATATGGAGGTAGTGATATTAAAGTCATGCTAGTTGGGTGATTATGAATTTAAAGAATGCTTGTGTTGAAGTTAGCAAGTCCCATAGCATGCACATATGGTTAAAGTTGTGTAACAAATTTGAAACATGAAGTGTACCTGGCTTGTGCATCCTTATGAGTGGCGGTCGGGGACGAGCGATGGTATTTTCCTACCAATCTATCCCCCTAGGAGCATGCACGTAGTGCTTGATTTTTTATGACTTCTAAATTTTTGCAATAAGTATATGAGTTCTTTTGACTAATGTCGAGTCCATGGATTATACGCACTTTTACCTTTCCACCATTGATAGCCTCTTCGGTACCGTGCATTGCCCTTTCTCACCTTGAGAGTTGGTGCAAACTTCGCCGGTGCATCCAAACCCCGTGATACGATACGCTCTATCACACATAAACCTCCTTATATCTTCCTCAAAACAGCCACCATACCTACCTATTTATGGCATTTCCATAGCCATTCCGAGATATATTGCCATGCAACTTTCCACCGTTCCGTTTATCATCATCATGACATACATTACTTTTGTCATATTGCCATAGCATGATCTTGTAGTTGACATCATATTTGTGGCAAATCCACCATGCATAATTTTCATACATGTCACTCTTGATTCATTGCACCATCCCGGTACACCGCCGGAGG
This sequence comes from Aegilops bicornis, assembly GCA_021605145.1. Taxonomy (NCBI): domain Eukaryota; kingdom Viridiplantae; phylum Streptophyta; class Magnoliopsida; order Poales; family Poaceae; genus Aegilops; species Aegilops bicornis. The sequence continues at coordinate 27,733,357 of CM038669.1, read as the reverse complement.
CATTCATTTAGAGTCATATCTTGTTCTAGTTTCGAGTTGAAATTCCTATGTTGTAATCAATAAAAGTGTGATGATCATCATTATTAGAGCATTGCCCAAAAAAAAGAAAAAAAAGGCCAAAAAAAGAAAGGCCCCAAAAAAAAAGAAAAAAAAGGGAAAAAAAGAAAAAAAATAAAAAAAATAAAAAGGGCAATGCTACTATCTCTTTTTCCACACTTGTGCTTCAAAGTAGCACCATGTTTTTCATGTAGTGGGTCTCATAGGTTGTCTTTTTCATACTAGTGGGAATTTTTCATTATAGAATTTGGCTTGTATATTCCTACGATGGGCTTCCTCAAATGCCCTAGGTCTTCGTGAGCAAGCAAGTTGGATGCACACCCACTAATTTTCTTTTGTTGAGCATTCATATATAGCTCTAGTGCATCCGTTGCATGGCAATCCCTACTCCTCATGTTGACATAAATTGATGGGCATCTCCATAGCCCGTTGATTATCCTCGTCAATGTGAGATTTTCTCCTTTTTTGTCTTCTCCACACAACCCCCATCATTATATTCTATTCCACCCATAGTGCTATATCCATGGCTCACGCTCATGTATTGCGTGAAGGTTGAAAAAGTTTGAGATTATTTAAGTATGAAACAATTGCTTGGCTTGTCATCGGGGGTATAGAAGTTGGGAACATCTTTGTGTGACGAAAATGAAGCATAGCCTAACTATATGATTTTGTAGAGATGAACTTTCTTTTGCCATGCTATTTTGAGAAGACATGATTGCTTTGATTAGTATGCTTGAAGTATTACTATTTCTTTTGTCAATATGAACTTTTATTTTGAATCATTTGGATCTGAACATTCATTCCACAATAAAGATAAATTACATTGAGAATCATGCTAGGTAGCATTCCACATCAAAAATTCTGTTTTTATCATTTACCTACTCGAGGACGAGCAGGAATTAAGCTTAGATGCTTGATACGTCTCCAACGTATCTATATTTTTGATTGTTCCATGCTATTATATTACCTGTTTTGAATGATTATGGGCTTTATTATACACTTTTATATTACTTTTGGGACTAACCTACTAACCGGAGGCCCAGCCCATATTGCTGTTTTATTGCATGTTTCAGTATTTCGAATAAAAGGAATATCAAACAGAGTCCAAATGAAATGAAACCTTCGGCATCGTGATTTTTTGAAAGAATATCATCCTGGAGGCTTGGAAATCAAGTCAGAAGATACTCGAGTTGCCCAGGAGATAGAGGCCCCCCCCTACAGGGCGCGGCCCCCTGTCTCGTGGACCCCTCGAGCACCCCCTGACCGACCGACTTCTTTCTCCTATATAACCCTACGTACCCTAAAAACATCGAATATCAAGATAGATCGGGAGTTACGCCGCCGCAAGCCTCTGTAGCCACCAAAAACCTCTCGAGAGTCCGTTTCGGCACCCTGCCGGAGGGGGATCCCATCACCGGTGGCCATCTTCATCATCCCGGCGCTCTCGATGACGAGGAGGGAGTAGTTCACCGTCGAGGCTGAGGGTATGTACCAGTAGCTATGTGTTTGATCTCTCTCTCTCTCTCATGTTCTCTCTCGTGTTCCCTCTATGGCACGATCTTGTATCTCGAGCTTTGCTATTATAGTTGGATCTTATGATGTTTCTCCCCCTCTACTCTCTTGTGATGAATTGAGTTTTCCCTTTGAAGTTATCTTATCGGATTGAGTCTTTATATGAGAACACTTGATGTATGTCTTGCCGTGCTTATCTGTGGTGACAATGGGATATCATGTGCCACTTGATGTATGTTTTGGTGACCAACTTATGGTTCAGCCCATGAACCTATGCATAGGGGTTGGCACACGTTCTTGACTCTCTGGTAGAAACTTTGGGGCAATCTTTGAAGTACTTTGTGTTGGTTGGATGAATCTGAGATTGTGTGATGCATATCGTATAATCATGCCCACGGATACTTGAGGTGACAATGGAGTATCTAGGTGACATTAGGGTTTTGGTTGATTTGTGTCTTAAGGTGTTATTCTAGTACGAACTCTTAAATAGATCGATCCGAAAGAATAACTTTGAGGTGGTTTCGCATCCTACCATAATCTCTATGTTTGTTCTCCGCTATTAGTGGCTTTGGAGTAACTCTTTGTTGCATGTTGAGGGATTGTTATATGATCTATCTATGTTATTATTGTTGAGAGAACTTGCACTAGTGAAAGTATGAACCCTAGGCCTTGTTTCCTATCATTGCAATACCGTTTACACTCACTTTTATCGCTTGCTACCTTTCTGTTTTTATAATTTCGGATTACAAAACCTATATCTACTATCTATTTTGCACTTGTATCACCATCTCTTCGCCGAACTAGTGCACCTATACAAATTACCATTGTATTGGGTGTGTTGGGGACACAAGAGACTCTTTGTTATTTGGTTGTAGGGTTGCGTGAGAGAGACCATCTTCATCCTACGCCTCCCACGGATTGATAAACCTTAGGTCATCCACTTGAGGGAAATTTGCTACTGTCCTACAAACCTGTGCACTTGCAGGCACAACAACGTCTACAAGAAGAAGGTTGTGTAGTAGACATCACATATTCATATCTCAGGAGAAATACCTCAAAGATGTATTGAGGAAATTCGGCATGCAAGATCGCAAAGGGGTCAAAATTCCAATGCCCACAAATGGCCATCTATGCACTGATGAAAATGATAAAGACTTCGATCAAAAGGTATACCCCTCCATGATTGGCTCCTTATTGTACCTATGTGCATCTAGGCCGGATATTATGCTTAGTGTTTGCATGTGTGCCCGATTTCAAGCTACACCAAAGGAATCACACCATAAGGCTGTGAAGCATATTCTTCGATATCTAGCTCAAACACCGACACTTGGACTATGGTATCACAAGGGCTCTTCGTTTGATCTCATTGGATATTCAGACTCTGACTATGCTGGTGATCGTGTGGACCGCAAGTCAACATCAGGCACATGTCATTTCCTCGGACAATCTTTGATCTGTTGGTCCTCGAAGAAACAGAAGTGTGTATCACTCTCCACTGCAGAAGCTGAGTACATTGCTGCTGGATCGTGCTGTGCTCAATTACTATGGATGAAGCAAACACTCAAGGACTATGGCATCAACGTGAAGAATGTGCCTCTCTACTGTGACAATGAGAGCGCTATCAAGATTGCTCATAACCCAGTTCAGCACTCGAAGACCAAGCACATTCAGATTCGTCATCATTTTCTTCATGATCATGTGTTGAAGGGTGATATCTCCATCGACCATGCAAGCACTGAAGACCAGCTGGCAGATATCTTCACTAAGCCCTTGGATGAGAAGAGATTTAGCAAGTTGCGGTGTGAGCTAAATATCCTGGAATCTTCGAATGTTCTTTGAAAAGGACACACATCCTAACACTTACGCTGACTTGATGACTTAGATGCGCAACACACAAAGTAACATTTTTCTTCAATCAATGAAGACTAACCCTCTAAGTGTGATGAAATTAATGAAGAAATTGATTCTCAGAGCCCTACGACAATTGTACGCGGTGTCTGAAATCAGCTTTCTTATACGGTGGGTTACGCCACCAACCAAAGTTGAAAATCTTCAATTTGAGTTTTTCTTCGTTTTTGAAATTCCTCAGTTTTTCAAATTCTTCAAGTTTGCATTGTCTTCACTACTTCCGGTGTTGTTCTTCACTTGAATACATATATATATATATATATATAGGCCGGTGTTGTTCTTCACTTGAATATATATATATATATATATATATATATATATATATATATATATGAGTTTATGTCCTCTACAGCATTCACTTATTGGTAATTCTTCAAGTTGTTTTCTTCTGCTAAGTGAATGTGATCGGACCCTTCCCCCTCTATGCTAAACTCAACCCAGCCTGTTCACAAATTCTTCATGTGTTCTATTTGAAACTCGTTCAAAATCTTCACGTGTCCTTGTCAGCTGAAGAAATTGCGAACCGAACTTTTTAATTATCTTATCTAAATTTTCGGCTTTGCCGCTTAAACCGTTCCGCATCCCATGAAAACACTTATCTATTCACCCACGATCTTACACGATCGCCACCTCTCAGTACGTGGGTGACACATGTCAAGCGAATGAGAAGGGCCAGGGGCACGTTCGTCCGATTTCCTCGGGCGTACAGTTTTTCACTCCCACTATAAATACCCTAGCCTCTTCCTCACTTCGTTTTTACTCTGCTCGTTCTCACTCCCGCCGAGCTTCCCAAACCCTAGCGCCGCTGCTACTTCATCGTCGCCAGTGAGGAAGAGCTTCACTGCCTCGACCTCGTCACTGTCGTACTCACGCCGGTTGCGGATTTATTCACTGTGCCGCTGCCGTAGCCGTCTTCCACTGCCGAGTTAGGGCGTGGAAGATCTGAACTGACGAACTTCATATCTACACTACCCAGTTCGTCGTGTTCTTCAACTCGGGTAATTAAAAGTTACTTTTACTGCCCTCTTTGATTCATATGTTTTCTTGAAAATCTTCAAAGGTGTATATTCTTCAAAATCTTCACACATCGAACACCTCACATGTCATCTGCTCTTGATTCATTTCTCTAAGCAATGATTTTTTCAAGATTCCTCAATTGTGTGGATTTTCAATCTATACAACTGGAACCTAAGACTAAGAACGCTTAGTGAAATTCCTCAAGGCTCATCTGGTCAAATTCCTCAAACTCGTTCTTTTTGCAAAAACTTCTGAGAACGCATATGACCTCTCCAAATTCCTCGCAACTGTACTCTATACACAGGTACACATGTCCGCTGCTGAATCACTAGGTTCTCATCAACTTAACTCAATTGCAGCGTTCCTCAAAGAAAAGTTGCACACCTCTTCGTAAACTTCAGTTGTTCATATTCCTTAGTCAAGAAAATGTCTGATGGTAAGAAGCCACAGAAAGGTGGAAAGAGGCCTGAGGTCAACACAGCTTTTGAGATCCTTGATGACATTTATGCTGGATAATGCACTCTTGATGAGGCCAAATTTGGCAAAGAGGATAAAAATCAGCGCAAGGTGCGCATTTAGAAGATTGAGAGGAGATGGGCACGGGAATGGAGGGACTACAGATACGTCACTCCCAAGTATATGAAGAAATTCGCTCTCAACCCTCCATGCCCAAGACCTCCGTTGGCACCTGGCCAATTGGCAGATCCCACCAGCCTCAAGCGTGGTGAGGATTATCCTAATGAATGGGCAAAGCGCCAGGCCAAACTGGCCGAACAGGCAAAGGAAGCAGTGAGGAAATTTAATGAAGACTCTGTTGCTGCTGCTACCACTGCTGAGGCCTCTGCAAGCAAGCCAAAGAAGGCCATGGCTAAGAAGCCTGCTCACAAACCAAGTGCTTCACCCTCAATGCCCTCACGGCCAAGCTCCTCAGCAATGCCCTCACGGCCAGATTCTTCAAAGCCCTCACGACCAATTCCTCAATCAGCTCCTCCTCCAAAGTCCTCAGCTCCTCCGACAACATCTTCACCTGTGCATCTCACCACGTGCCAAAGGACTACATGCATCTCAATTGCCTCAGGAGCTTCTGTGTGTTCCTCTGCTGCACCAAATTCCTCAACTGGCCCCTCTCTGCTGAAGAAAAAGGCCACTGTTGGATGAGGCCTTTGACCAAGTCCTCACAAGAAGCAGGTCGCCTTTCAAGTGCCATCTGATGATGCGGCTGATGATGAAGAACTTGCCGAAATCATCATAGATAGGCAGGCCAGGGCCGCTAGAGCCAAAGGCAGCAATGTGCCACTGTTGTTGGATCCAAAGTTGATCCTAGACTTCATTGATCTATGGAACAAGTGTTGGAAATATGCCCTAGAGGCAATAATAAAATGGTTATTATTATATTTCTTTGTTCATGATAATTGTCTGTTATTCATGCTATAATTGTGTTATCCGGAAATCGTAATACACGTGTGAATACATAGACCACAATATGTCCCTAGTGAGCCTCTAGTTGACTAGCTCGTTGATCAACAGATAGTCATGGTTTCCTGACTATGGACATTGGATGTCATTGATGACCGGATCACATCATTAGGAGAATGATGTGATGTACAATACACAATCCTAAGCGTATCACAAAGATCGTGTAGTTCGTTTTGCTAGAGCTTTTCCAAATGTCAAGTATCATTTCCTTAGACCATGAGATTGTGCAACTCCCGGATACCGTAGGAGTGCTTTGGGTGTACCCAATAGTCGCAACGTAACTGGGTGACTATAAAGGTGCACTACGGGTATCTCCGAAAGTGTATGTTGGGTTGGCACGAGTCAAGACTCGATTTGTCACCCGTATGACGAAGAGGTATCTTCTGGGCCCACTCGGTAATGCATCATCATAATGAGCTCAATGTGATCAAGTGTCCGTCACGGGATCATGCATTACGGTACGAGTAAAGTGACTTTCCGGTAACACGATTAAACAAGGTATTGGGATAACGACGATCGAATCTCGGGCAAGTAACGTACCGATTGACAAAGGGAATTGTATACGGGTTTGCTTGAATCCTCGACATCGATGTTCATCTGATGAGATCATCGAGGAGCATGTGGGATCCAACATGGGTATCCAGATCCCGCTGTTGGTTATTGACCGGAGAGGCGTCTCGGTCATGTCTGCATGTCTCCCGAACCCGTAGGGTCTACACACTTAAGGTTCAATGACGCCAGGGTTGTAGAGATATGAGTATGCAGTAAACCGAAAGTTGTTCGGAGTCCCGGATGAGACCTTGGACGTCACGAGGAGTTCCAGAATGGTCCAGAGGTAAAGAATTATATATAGGAAGTCAGGTTTCGGCCATCAGGAAAGTTTCGGGGGTCACCGGTATTGTACCGGGACCACCGGAAGGGTCCCGGGGGTCCATCGGGTGGGGCCACCTATCCCGGAGGGCCCCATGGACTGAAGTGGGAGGGGAACCAGCCCCTGGTGGGCTGGTGCGCCCCCCCCCCTTGGGCCCCCCCTGCGCCTAGGGTTGGGAAACCCTAGGGGTGGGGGCGCCTCCACCTGGCTTGGGGGGCAAGCCACCCCCTGGCCGCCGCCCCCCCTTGGAGATCCCATCTCCTAGGGACGGCGCCCGCACTAGGGGCCCTATATAAAGAGGGGGGGAGGGAGGGCAGCCGCATCCATGCTCTTGGCGCCTCCCTCTCCCCTTGCTACACCTGTCCCTCTCGCAGAAGCTTGGCGAAGCCCTGCCGAGATCGCTGCTGCATCCACCACCACGCCGTCATGCTGCTGGATCTTCACCAACCTCTCCTTCCCCCTTGCTGGATCAACAAGGAGGAGACATCTTCCCCAACCGTACGTGTGTTGAACGCGGAGGTGCTGTCCGTTCAGCACTAGGATCATCGGTGATTTGGATCACGACGAGTACGACTCCCTCAACCCCGTTCTCTTGAACGCTTCCGCTCGCGATATACAAGGGTATGTAGATGCACTCCTCTCTCTCGTTGCTAGATGAACCCATAGATTGATCTTGGTGAAACGTAGGAAATTTTTTATTTTCTGCAACGTTCCCCAACAGTGGCATCATGAGCTAGGTCTATGCTTAGTTCTCTTTGCACGAGTAGAACACAATTTGTTGTGGGCGTAGATGTTGTCAACTTTCTTGCCACTACTAGTCTTATTTTGCTTCAGCGGTATCGTGGGACGAAGCCGCCCGGACCGACCTTACACGTACGCTTGCGTGAGACAGGTTCCACCGATTGACATGCACTAGTTCCATAAGGTGGCTAGCGGGTGTCTGTCTCTCCCACTTTAGTTGGAGCGGATTCGATGAAAATGGTCCTTATGAAGGGTAAATAGAAGTTTACAAATCATGTTGTGGCTTTCACGTAGGTAAGAAAACGTTCTTGCTAGAACCCTATTGCAGCCACGTAAAACATGCAACAACAATTAGAGGACGTCTAACTTGTTTTTGCAGCATATGATTGTGATGTGATATGGCCAAAAGTTGTGATGAATGATGAATGATATATGTGATGTATGAGATCTTGTTCATGTAATAGGAATCACGACTTGCATGTCGATGAGTATGACAACCGGCAGGAGCCATAGGAGTTGTCTTAATTATTGTATGACCTGCGTGTCAATGAATTAACACCATGTAAGTACTTTACTTTATTGCTAAACCGTTAGCCATAGTAGTAGAAGTAATAGTTGGCGAGCAACTTCATGGAGACACGATGATGGAGATCATGATGATGGAGATCATGGTGTCATGCCGGTGAAGAAGATGATCATGGAGCCCCGAAGATGGAGATCAAAGGAGCTATATGATATTGGCCATATCATGTCACTATTATATTGCATGTGATGTTTATCATGTTTTGCATCTTGTTTACTTAGAACGACGGTAGTAAATAAGGTGATCCGTCATAATAATTTCAAGAAAGTGTTCCCCCTAACTGTGCGCCATTGCGAAAGTTCGTTGTTTCGAAGCACCACGTGATGATCGAGTGTGATAGATTCTAACATTCACATACAACAGGTGTAAGACAGATTTACACATGCAAAACACTTAGGTTAACTTGACGAGCCTAGTATGTACAGACATGGCCTCGGAACACAAGAGACTGAAAGGTCGAACATGAGTCGTATGGAAGATATGATCAACATGGAGATGTTCACCGATGATGACTAGTCCGTCTCACGTGATTATCGGACACGGCCTAGTCGACTCGGATCATGTATCACTTAGATGACTGGAGGAATGTCTAATCTGAGTGGGAGTTCATTAAATAATTTGATTAGATGAACTTAATTATCATGAACTTAGTCTAAAAAACTTTTCAAATATGTCTTGTAGATCAAATGGCCAACGCTCATGTCCACCTCAACTTCAACGCATTCGTAGAGAAAACCAAGCTGAAAGATGATGGCAGACACTATACGAACTGGGTCCGGAACCTGAGGATCATCCTCATAGCTGCAAAGAAAGATTATGTCTTAGAAGCACCGCTAGTTGAAGCTCCTATCCCAGAGAACCAAGACGTTATGAACGCTTGGCAGTCTCGTGCTGATGATTACTCCCTCCTTCAGTGCGGCATGCTTTATAGCTTAGAACCGGGGCTCCAAAAGCGTTTTGAGAAAAACGGAGCATATGAGATGTTCGAAGAGCTGAAAATGATTTTCCAAGCTCATGCCCGGGTCAAGAGATAAGAAGTCTCTGACAAGTTCTTCAGTTGTAAGATGGAGGGAAATAGTTCTGTCAGCGAGCACATACTCAAAATGTCTGGGTTGCACAACCGCTTGACTCAGCTGGGAGTTAATCTCCCGGATGACGCGGTTATTGACAGAATCCTTCAGTCGCTTCCACCGAGCTACAAGAGCTTTGTGATGAACTTCAATATGCAGGGGATGGAAAAGACCATTCTGAAGTATATTCAATGCTGAAATCAGCAGAGGTAGAGATCAAAAGGAACATCAAGTGTTGATGGTGAATAAAACCACTGAGTTCAAGAAAGGTAAGTGTAAGAAGAACTTCAAGAAGGACGGCAAGGAAGTTGTCGCGCCGGTAAGCCAGCTGCTGGGAAGAAGTCAAAGAATGGACCCAAGCCTGAAACTGAGTTCTTTTATTGCAAAGGGAAGGGTCACTGGAAGCGGAACTGCCCCAAATACTTAGCGGACAAGAAGGCCGGCAACACTAAAGGTATATGTACATGTGGTATGTCACATGCGTGGAGCTAGCACATGTCAAATGGTGTGTATAAGCTTGGATAAAATTAACTGATATGGTACCAACTAGGTAGGAAATGCGGCTTGCCGCACCCGGCAGCACTGCTGCGAGTGCTACCGGATACAATTATATTCAGTACGGTAATATATAACAAAAGCAAAAGCATGATATTGGTTCAGTACAGTACCATGCACCAAATCATTATCTATGAACTGGCCAAAAAAAATTTAGACAACCAAGATGACTCTATCAGACTTCCTCGTCTCATTCTAATATCTCTCTACATTAGTAACTAACACCAAGAAACGAAATAAGCAAACCATCTTTTGCTCTTCTAAATTTGCAGAAAAGCATAGAAGTTCAGTTCAGGAACCAGAAATAGGAAGAAAAGAGAAATAGCAAAATATAGGAAATTTAACTATTTGTCAAATTGTAAGCATGTACATGCACCACCATCTCTTTGAGGTTGCCACTATCATATCTTGAGTTTCACATGAATGAAACACTACTTGGCCAAGTATTCCGAAGGAAATAACAAGAATATCATTAGGTGGAGAAAATTTAAAGTACCACTCGATCTATTTGTGCATCAGGCACAAGATCAACCATGCTACCTAGCTACACAAATCCATTACCCAAATAATCATGTGAACGCAAGTCCTCACCACCTCCCTTTTTTGCTTCCTATTCTTCCTGCCCGCTCTCACCGGGGTGGCACACCACACCAAAAATAAGAAATAATATGGACACCTGATAAAGAGAGTAGTGAATCACATACTGCAAATCGGTTAAAAAAATAGCCATTTCATATCCATATGTTCTATTTTAAAAGTAACTTCTTATATTAGACTTGTTTTCATTTACATTTTAAGCAAATATTGATGGAGGGGTTAATACTGCCATGACACAAGCACAATATATGCTGCATAATGGCAAGTAAGATACATATCCCAATAAATCCTACCACCAAGGTCAAATACTTTGTATCCGAGCCCCAAATGGTGGGTTACTACAGGAACATAACAATATAGAGCTCTTAAATGAAAAAAATGGACAGTGCAAACTTGTAGAGAGTATACTACACAAAACATAATTCACGGATATGAAATGAATGGACAGACCTGAGAAATAAACCAGGCAATAATGCAGAAAAATTTGATGAAGCAAATAGTTTGCGACTGAAAATTTAGTTGTTCTGATACCATCCTAAAGAGCACAGCCGCTACAGTATCACTTAGTACTTAGTAGTTGTCATTCTTCAGAAACAATGAAAACAGTAAAAACTAAAAATGTGAAATGGAAAGTATGATAAGATTACAAAGGCCAAAAAAATTCGTGTTCAATTGTCAGTTATACAAATAAGCAGCAGGATGAGTATAACCTACACGTTAACTTGTTCCAGTGGTGCTAATTACAGTTCAGTATACCACTCCTTCAGGACATCACGCAGAAAAAATTAGTATAAACTAAACATCATCAATGAGGACATTGTTATTTCCAAAGGAAAGTGTGCTTTGTTATAGCAAAGACCAGAGTTTCCAACAACAATGAGGGCCACAAAAGCTCCCAAGAGCATAGCCTAACTACATGAGTACCACCAGACGCATCTGTTTATAATTCCCTAATCCAGGGTTTTTGTACACACGGCGATTTGGTGAAAGCAAAGGAATTGCTTACTGAAATGATGAACAAAGGTATACCTCCTCCTGATATTAAGTTCTTCCATTCAATCATGCAGAACCTTTGCACAGAAGGAAGGGTAATAGAAGCACGGGATGTCCTTGGCTTGATAGCGCACATAGGTATGAGGCCTAATGTTTGCACATTTAATATACTGATCGGTGGATACTGCCTAGTCGGCAAGATGGATGATGCCTCAAAAATATTTGATGATATGATGTCATATGGTTTAGAACCTTCTAATATTACGTATGGTATACTTATTAGTGGCTATTGCAAAAACGAAAGGATTGACGATGGGCTTATTCTGTTCCAAGAGATGCTGCACAAGGGACTTAAACCTACAACTTTTAATTATAACGTCATACTGGATGGATTATTTCTGGCTGGACGAACTGTTGCTGCAAAAGAGAAGTTTCATGAGATGGTTCAATTTGGAGTAAGTGTGTGCATTGATACATACTCTATAGTTCTTGGTGGACTTTGTAAAAATAGCTGCAGCAGCGAAGCGATCACCCTGTTCCGGAAATTAAGCACAATGGATGTGAAATTTGATATTACAGTTGTCAATATCATTATTGGTGCATTCTACAGGGTCAAGAGAAACCAAGAGGCTAAGGATTTGTTTGCTGCTATACCAGCCAATGGCTTGGTTCCTAATGCTGTTACCTACACCATAATGATGACAAATCTTATAAAAGAAGGTTCAGTGGAAGAAGCTGAAAATCTTTTTTTATCAATGGAGAAGAGCGGCTGTACTGCAAACTCTTGGATGTTAAATCATATTATCAGAAGGTTACTGGAAAGAGGAGAGATAGTCAAGGCTGGAAATTATATGTCTATAGTTGATGTAAAGAGCTACTCACTTGAAGCTAAAACTGTTTCACTGCTGATCTCTCTGTTTTCAAGGGAAGGGAAATATAGAGACCACATCAAATTGCTCCCTACAAAGTATCAGTTTCTGGAAGAAGCAGCCACAGTTGAATAGTTGGTACATCACATGGGAGAGTGTCAGTCGGCCGAGCCGTTCACTCCTGCCAGGATCCTTAGCCTGGCCTCACATGGAATTGAGTCAACCAACCCCTAGCGGTTTCAGGTGGCCCCAATGAAGATGCAATCATTTCTCGGCCAGTGTACCCCTTGTCAGTGCCTGCGTGCGCCTTGTGTCTGGTTCGAGAAGGAATTTAAAGAAGCTGAGCAGGAACTGGAGCTTGACCGGCTTGAGATCTACGCCGTCGAAGCCAGATTGAGGTTAGATAATCATAACAATGTACTAGCGAGGTGTTTTGTTGACTGTTGTGATGGCTCTTGATGATCTGGTTAGGGTGATTTGTGAAGAGGCAGCATGCAGAAGTCTGAATAATATCTGCTTGTGTTGTTATGTTTGCAGCTTCCAGTCTTCTTTCCACGTACAAGTTCTATGGATCCAGTTGTAGTAGCAGCCTGTACGTTATCTTTTTGTATACGCTGGCATTGATTATGAGGTGTACAGGTTTAGTTTAGTGCTGGGCTCCAATTTTCTTTGGTTTTGATCGATGCAGCACCATGTTGAGTTTAATCCTGCAACTTTGCTTAACTAGATCATGCTGGTGTTAAGGCTGGGAATCACAATATCGATGGCCTCAGCATGTTTTTAGCAGTTGAACTAAAGATACTCTGTCTTGTTGCACAGACTGATGCAGATAAATGTTCAGAGGTAATATGGTTCTGACCCGTAATTTTCATTGACTGTCAGCATGTTCCTTTTTTATTCATTACTACTTTGTATATCACGGCGGTATGACTATAATAAGGATAAATGGCTGATGCATTTTGAACTTCTCTGTTCCTTGGGACAGAACAGAGCTGATAAATTATCTATTCTTTTTGGCTTTGGTAGTATGAACAGAAAGCAGGCAATAATAAACTGACATGTTGTACTGTTTTGTTAATAAAACGGGGTCATTATTATTACCGATTTTATCCGATGATAGTGTACCCTAAAATTACAGATCAGTTCATTCATCTCATACCTTTTTGTTTGAGAGAGTCGGATTTTGGAGAGCTTTGCCATAGTTTTCTCCTCTGTTCCTTGGTACATTTTGTTACTATAGAACAATTGGTGTGCTTCTTTTCTTTTAGCTGTACGTTGTAGAAACGCGGAACCTGGTTATTTCATTATACTCAATGCCTAATTTATTTTCTGTTACGAGGGGTCAAGTTCAGCATTTTCTTTTATCTTCTTCCTTCCTCAGAATTTTACATTTACTCACTTGGCAGTGAAGGTCTTGGACCTGAAATTCTTGTAGTACTAATTTAGCAGAACCGCTCTTTGAGAAAATGGCTTGTGAAGGTCTTGGACACTACTAAAATGGCTTATCTTGGGTCTTGATCATATTTTCTTCGAACAAACAGGTGTAACACATACATGGAGAGAACCCCAAGAAACATTGCACATTTGGTTATATGTCTATGAATACTTTTTTATGAACAAGAATTTGGTAATATTTTGAGAGTTTTTTTTTTTTGGCTCTGAAGCTCAAGTCATCCTTTTATTTGGAAAAATGTATGTGTCACACCGAAGTGTAAGAATACTAGTGTAATATTTTGAGAGTATTTTGAAAACTTCAGGGGGGAAATCTCACATCGAAGTGTAAGAATACACCATGAATTTACAAAATTCAGGAAAACTCTTTTGAACCATGAGCTGTACAAATGAGAAAATGGCAAATAATTTTGCCTTTTTCTTGTGTGAAGCTATCAAATAGATACATTTTCTATTAAAATTTTGTAGATCACACGTATACTGTGAACTATGCGCCACATCTCCATCAACGCCGGCATGATCCTGGGCTTGAAGTATCCGAAGTCCCTGGAGAGCATCTCGTCGATTTGAATGCGGGGGCCTCGGCATCATCACAGTAGACTAACTCATTCTTCTTCTTGAGGAAGCATGTCCAGTACTTGCGCATGTGGATCTACAAAATTTTAATAGAAAATGTGCAAACTTATCTAGGAATCTGGTTTTGAATGGTAGTTTGATTTTGTTCCCCGAGGCCGGACTGGAGGCTGTTATAGCCATTATTCGAACTAGCAAAAGGGTCCGTGCGTTGCAACGGGATAAAAAAATCATAATCTCCAATGACGATGACCACATTTTGTTCACATCTCATCGCATGATTTTAAAAATTTGTTCACAAATGCAAGAAAATGTTTCTTTTTTTAAATGCATTCACAAATTGAAGCAATGTTCACATTTTCAAAAAAATATCGTGGTTGTCAAAATACTTGGTAATTCAAAGAATTATTCTAAGTTTCAAGAAACATTTTTAAAAAGTATACTACAATATTATGATCCACCCTAGCAGTTAATTCTTCAAAATTCACGCAGGTATATATAGTCACAAAGACTCAGAAGCATTACTATTTAACTACATACCTTTGATCAGGCATGAACATTTTTAGAAATCTGGGAACATTTTTTACTATATACAAACATTTTTTATATTGTGAACTGTTTTTAAGAATTTTATTTGAAATCGGTGAACAATTCTAGAATATATTTTTTTTTCGAAATTGGTGGATTTAGAAAAATCACAAACATGTTTTGAAATACATGAACATTTTCTGAATCAGCAAACATTTTATGAATCAATAAACTCCTTTGTAATTCATGAACCATTTTTAAATTTTTAGGACATTTTTTAAAATGCATAAACATTTTTTGAATTAACAAAACATTTGGTCAATTTCATTAATAATATTTAATACAAGGATTTTATTCATATTTTACGAACATTTTTTTGAATATGCGAACATTTTTAGAAAAATCCTAGTATTGTTTGAATTCACAAATATTTTATGTTTTCTTGAACATTTTATTTCAAACTAATCAGTTTTTTTAAATTTCAAAAGTTTTCGGAAGTTCCAAATTATTTAAATTACAAAAAACTAATATGGAAGCGGAAAATAAAAATAGAAACCAAAACTAAAAAGACAGGTGCACGCACATGGGCTAGCCCAAACGGGCGTGATATGTCTTCTCTAGCGTGTAGAGCGCAGTATAGTGGGTCCCTGTGCTTGGGCCGTCCCAGTCGGGGGATTCCGTGCAAAACATTTTTTTCTCACTTATAGGTGGCATTGATGAGTAATATTTTGCAACTTTGGGGGCAGTTTTAAGGACATACGGCCCGAAGCAATAGCCCCTTTATTATTAGGTATAGATTGCGCTAGTCGACCTAATTTGTTTCTTCCTTAGAGCAACTCCAACGCGCCGACCCAAACGGTCGTGCGCTTTGTTCGCTTTTCGTCCGTTTGGGTCGGCCGCCCGCTCGTCGTCCGCTCTGTTTGACGTTTGGGTCGGCCGTGCACCCAACGAGGCGACCCATTTCATGCATGGACATAAATTTGAAAAAGGCCCTGACCATGTCATCGCCCAGAGTTCATGCCAGCGTCATGCCAGCCTCCGAAAAAACCACTACACAGTTCATGTTGGTGCACTTGCCAGCGGCCTACACACATGCCAGCACACAAAAATGGGGCGGGAGTTCGACCACACCTTCTCGGCTGTGGTCATGCCAGCACACTTGCCGACATGCAAAAAAAAGGATGGCCCACTACGACAAAGATCACTCATCATCAAACTTGGGAGAATGTCGGCCGATATCTTTTCGAACCATGGCCTCATCCTCGGTGACATGGTGTTTAAGTCCACCTTCATGATCTCCACCCCCGTCATCATGCTAGGGAACGCCACTTTTCTTGCCTTGGTCTTGGCATTGGTGGCCTCGATCTCGAGCATCTTTGCTTGCTTCTCCGCCTCCATCTCGAGCATCTTGGCTTGCTTCTCCGCATCGAGCTCAAGCCTCCT
Source organism: Aegilops bicornis (assembly GCA_021605145.1). Taxonomy (NCBI): domain Eukaryota; kingdom Viridiplantae; phylum Streptophyta; class Magnoliopsida; order Poales; family Poaceae; genus Aegilops; species Aegilops bicornis. The sequence goes on along the minus strand of CM038669.1, from coordinate 27,717,112 downwards.
CCTTTGGATCCCCATGAAGGCCTTCATTTGCTCTTCCTTGTCTTGCAGGCGCCTCCTCCCTTGTGTCCTTTTCGGTCATCATGCCCTCCAAAGTGGCATGCAAGGCAATCGACGCCGCATCGCGCTTGCCCTCCTTCTTGGATTTGGTCTTCCCCCTCGGCCGTGGCTTCTCGCCCTCCCCATGCTCCTTGACGGCTACCTCCCCCCACGCGCCTTGGCAGCGACATATTGTGCCTTGAACTTCTCCTCCTTGTTGATGACCATCCAACAATGGGAGAGGTTGAAGTACTTGTCATTATGTTGGGCCTTGAATGCCTCCAAAGCTTCGAATGCCTACAAATAAATAGCATGCGAGCAAATGGGCAAATCGACATGCAAACACAACGGAAACAGATACAAAGAGGGGTGCATGTATACTATATCTTTCATGTCGATGCAGCTCACGGGGCGTGCTTTGATGCTCTCAAGGGTGGCACAAAACTAGTTGCACTCTTGTTGTATCACCCTCCATTGCTTCGAGAGGGACACCCACCCGCGCTTGCTCTCCATTCGGTACGGCGCGAACTTCTTGCATTCATGGTACTCATGATGAACATGAAACCAAAAGGTTGATGCCTTTTGTTCGGCGCCAACCTTGGGGTCTTGCCCAATGTCCCTCCAACACTCACGAAGGAGTTTATCCTTCGGTTGCGTGTATGCCTTCGTCCGCTTACTTTTGCGCTTCTTTTCCGCCAACTTGGTTGGCGAGCTCGTCCTCGAATAAAGTCTCCCCGTCGATGTACACTTCATCCTCTTCCTCAAGGTCGTAATCCTTCGGTAATTCCTGATCGAGCGGGAAGGTGCTGCCCATGCCGACCTGGCCTTGCATGAAGGTGTCGTCCATGCCAACTTGATCAAAGGTGGTGGGCATGAAGGGCGCTCGGTCATCTTGGCTTTTGGTCTCGTCGGGATTGAAGGCAGCTGCGCCCGCATCGCGCGCAGAAGCAGCGGCAACTGCACCTCCTTCGGAGATGATGCTCTCGATGATGAAACGGTTGGCCCTCTCGTCATCACCATCGGCCGACATTATGTCAAACAGGTTGCGGGCTCCCGGGAGCATGTCGGCTGGTATCTCCCGCGGGTGTTTCCTCGCCCCCCCCCCCCCGGACGATGATCCAACGACCACCGGTGCGGCATTGAGGTTGACGGCGATGGACATTTTGAAGGCGGCCACTCTGGGTCAAAACCACGTTAGCCGAAGTGCTAGCACCGAGCTACCTCCTTGGCATGTCATCAGGGATGACCAGGGTTGACACCTCTGGGCGCAAAGATGGCTCGACCGCAGATGAGGTGGCGGTGTTGGGTGATCTTGTGCTATGGGGGCTGCAGAATTACATTCATGTTCACACACTCATTCTAGCTATCGGTGCTCATACTTTTTCATTGTACTACTCATGCTAGTTTATTTTCTTTTCTTGCTTTCTTCTTGTGTGTTTGAATAACCTTAATAAAAACAAACAAACAAAATTAGTAATAGCTTTTAGCTAGTTTACTTTCCTTGCCTATAGTAGTACTACTTAAAAGAAAACTCAAAAGATTTCTCGTTCTTCTTTTGCTTGTTGGGAGCTTTCCCGTGTAAATAGTTTTATTTCTTTTCTCTTCTTTGGGGGTCGAAAGGAGAAGACCTTGATGAAATTGTTGAGTGGCTCTTTTATGCATAATTGATTGATTTAACCAAGAGCCCATATTACTTGTCTTCTCCCTTGAATTGAATGCTTGCAGATTCCAGCTTAGTCCAATGCGCGTGCACTATTATTATTATACACACCGTTCAGTCGTGCAAGTGAAAGGCAATAATGATGATATATGATGAAATGATTGAGATGAGAGGAGCTGGTATGAACTCGACCTATCTTGTTTTTGTAAATATGATTAGTTCATCGTTCCTGATTCAACTTATTATGAGTAAACATGTTTGCAATGACAAGTAGAGATCATAGTTGCTTATGTCATGCTTAATTAGCTAGGAGTCTATAATGGTTTACCTTGCGTGCCAACATGCTGTTAAAATGGTTGTGATGTGGTATGATAGGGTGGTATCCTCCTTTGAATGATTCGAGTGACTTGACTTGGCACATGTTCACGCATGTAGTTGAAACAAAATCAACATAGCCTCCACAATATTTATGTTCATGGTGGATTATATCCTTCTCATGCTTGCACTCAGTGTCTATTAATTTTAATGCATGTTCATGACTGTTTTGTCGCTCTCTAGTTGGTCGCTTCCCAATCTTTTTCTAGCCTTCACTTGTACTAAGCGGGAATACTGCTTGTGCATCCACTTCCATAAACCCCAAAGTTATTCCATGTGATTCCACCATACCTTCCTATATGCGGTATCTACCTATCGTTCCAAGTAAATTTGTATGTGCCAAACTCTAAACCTTCAAATGAAATTCTGTTTCGTATGCTTGAACAGCTCATGTATCAACTAGGGCTTTTTGTATCTTCCATGCTAGGCGGGTTATTCTCAAGAGGAGTGGACTCCGCTCCTCACTCACGAGAAAATGGCTGGTCACCGGGATGCCCAGCCCCTTGCTCAAATCAAATCAAAATAATTGCAAACAAAACTCCCCCAGGATTGTTGTTAGTTGGAGGCACCCGTTGTTTCGAGCAAGCCATGGATTGATGCTTGTTGGTGGAGGGGGAGTATAAACTTTACCATTCTGTTTGGGAACCGCCTATAATGTGTGTAGCATGGAATATATCGAGATCTCTTGGTTGTTATGTTGACAATGAAAGTATACCACCCAAAATATTATTATCTCTGTTTCAAAAATCGAGCTCTAGCACCTCTACAAATCCCTGCTTCCCTCTGCGAAGGGCCTATCTATTTACTTTTATGTTGAGTCATCACCCTCTTATTTAAAAAGCACCAGTTGGAGAGCACTTCTATCATTTGCATGCATTACTATTATTTTATATTGGGTATGACTATGACTGGATCTCTTTTACCATGAATTACAATGTTTAGTTAGTCTTGATCTTTAAAGGTGCTCTGCATTTATGTTTTGCGGTCTCAGAAAGGGCTAGCGAGATACCATCTTGTTATATCATATTATGATTGTTTTGAGAAAGTGTTGCCATCCGACTTTTATTATTATTGCTCGCTAGTTGATTATGCCATTGATATGAGTAAACATGAGACTCAAGTGTTATTGTGAATATGGTTAGTTCATAATCTTTGCTGAAAACTTGAATGCTGGCTTTACATATTTACAACAACAAGCGCAAACAGATTTTGTTAAAGTTTTTCTTTATCACTTTCAGTTTATCAACTGAATTGCTTGAGGACAAGCAAAGGTTTAAGCTTGGGGGAGTTGATACGTCTCTGCCGTATCTACTTTTTCGAACACTTTTGCCCTTGTTTTGGACTCTAGCTTGCATGATTTGAATGGAACTAACCCGGACTGACATTGTTTTCAGCAGAACTGCCATGGTGTTATTTTTGTGCAGAAATAAAAGTTCTCAGAATGACCCGAAACTCCACGGAAGTTATTTTTGGAATTAATAAAAAATACTGGCGAAAGAATCAAGGCCGGGGTCCACACTGTCCACGAGGGTGGAGGGCGCCCCCCGCCTCGTGGGCCCCCTAGTGCTCCACCGTCCTCAACTCCAACTCCACATATTCACGTTCGGGGAGAAAAAAATAGGAGAGAAGGATTCATCGCGTTTTACAATACGGAGCCACCGCCAAGCCCTAAACTCTCTCAGGAAGGCTGATCTGGAGTCCGTTCGGGGCTCGGAGAGAGAATCCGCCGCCGCCGTCATCATCAACCATCCTCCACCACCAATTTCATGGCGCTCACCGCCCGTGTGTGAATAATTCCATCATAGGCTTGCTGGACAGTGATGGGTTGGATGAGATTTACCATGTAATCAAGTTAGTTTTGTTAGGGTTTGATCCCTAGTATCCACTATGTTCTGAGATTGATGTTGCTATGACTTTGCTATGCTTAATGCTTGTCACTAGGGCCCGAGTGCCATGATTTCAGATCCGAACCTATTATGTTTTCATGAATATATGTGAGTTCTTGATCCTATCTTGCAAGTCTATAGTCACCTATTATGTGTTATGATCCGTTAACCCCGAAGTGACAATAATCGGGATACTTACCGGTGATGACCATAGTTTGAGGAGTTCATGTATTCACTAAGTGTTAATGCTTTGGTTCGGTACTCTATTATAAGGAGGCCTTAATATCCCTTAGTTTCGATTAGGACCTCGCTGCCACGGGAGGGTAGGACAAAATATGTCATGCAAATTCTTTTCCATAAGCATGTATGACTATATTCGGAATACATGCCTACGTTACATTCAAAACATTTTCATGTTTAAAATTTGTTCACAATTCAAAAAATTTCATGTTTAATTTTTGTCCACCCATATTGATCATTAATCTCCTAAATGTTCACATGTTTAATTTAGGAGATCAATATGGGTGACTGACATGTTCACATTTTGAATTTAGGAGATCATTAATCTTTCTGTGTTTCCAAATTTGTTTACATATTCATAAAATGCTACAGTTTTCAAAACAATTCACAAATTCAAACAAAATATGTTCTCAAAACTGACATTGAAAAATATTCATGTTTTCAATTTTGATACTGTGTTTTACAAATATTTCCATTTACAAAAGTAGTTCATAATTTTAAAAAAATGTTCTCGTATATTTGTTTATATTTTTTTGAGGTGCTTTGTACTACATCGAAAGTTTTAATATAATCCTGAGGTCATTTTCACAAAAAAGTAAAAGATGACGTGATGATGCTGACCTAGCCGGCGAGGGATATATCATGGACTTGTTTAGCGAGAAGTTGTGTAAAACATTATTGTGGAGTCTAAATAGTCAATTAAGATTGAGACCACCAATGCCTCGATTCACTATCTCTACCAGACTATTTTCACACAACAGTGCACCACTTGGTTTCCGACTTGATCTGCATGAAACCAGATCATGCATGTGAAAATCATCCCACCAAATACATTTTCGCACAACACTACACCATTCAATTTCTGACGCGGCCAGGATAATCACCAGATCCTGCATGAGAAAACCTACACCAAAAGGCATGGATTGCATGAAACACCAAAACTGCTGCCCCACGCCATCTGCGACCCGTTTTGGGGCCATCACCCATATTGGTCTCCTAAATCCATACGCTAGCAGTCAACTATCAACCTTTGGGTTTGGGATGGCATGGCAAGAAATTCACTTACCTAAATGCTTAAAGATGCCCTCTAAAGATGCTTACAAATATCGGGATACTTAAAAAAATTATTTTAAAGATCAGTCGGGGCGCGAACAGTTAGATTTGAGCGCGCCCCACCATCACAACACAGATCTTGTTATGAAATTATTTCTACAACACAGATCTTGTTGCAGAATTTTTTTCAACAGTTGTTTTGTTGTATTTTTTTGCACTAAGTTTTTGTTGCAAATTCTTTTTTTTGCAACCGAGGTCTTGTTGCAGAAAAATTCCGCAAGAGAAGTTTTGTTGCAAAATGTAGACCCGTCATAGACCATGGGGCACGTGTAGCATGAGGGGAGGTGGCGGACGCGGCTGCTGCGATCCGCTAGGTGATGGTAAGAGTTTCCCATTTTCTAGGGCTGCAACAAATTTATATTCTTTGTCTACATAAGAGCATCTCCAAAAGGCACGCAACGCGCGGCGCACTAAAAAGCGTTTACAACACCAGAGTCGCAATTTTTTGCGCGCCATGGAGCACTGGCTCCAGCAGCCGCTGCAAAATATAGTGCGCGCGAGCCGCTCCAGCAGATGCGCTATATTTCTTCTCTTTTCTACAGCGAAACATACATAGAAAAGATAAATACATAGAAAAGATAAATACATAGAAAAGATAAATACATATGATAGCCTACTCCCATGATAGATAAGAAAAACTACTACTCGTTGTCCTTCATCTCGGTGATGTCCCCCTCCAACGTCTCAATGTAGGCATCAATAAACCGATCGTCGTCGGAGTCCCAGGTCGACGCTGCTCCTAGTTCGATGTTGAATTGAGCGGCTGCCTTCCGCATACGCTTGTCCTCGCAATAGGCGGCTCGCTCTGCCATCTTCTCCTCCCTCTCTGCCCTCCTTTGCGCGAAGAACTGTTGCTTGTTGATGACGTCTTGCGGGAAGCGTTGGCACCACTGCTCAATGGCTTCCTGGTTGTAAGTGCATCTAGTGCCCCTTAGTGATTTTGGTATATTGAAGACTTATAGGTTAAGGGACTGATGCGTTTGTGAGTGTACACAGGTCTATAAGTCTATGAGGAGTTTGATATTTACAGAGAAAGTCGACCCCTAAAAATGAAGTTCTTCAACTGAAGACTTTGGATTTCTGAAGACTTTCTGAAGACTTTGAAAGTGAAGAAATTGGTGTGACCTTGAAGACTTGGCAATCATTCGAGGAACATGAAGCGTGAAGACTTTTGTTTTCGTAGTTTCATTTTCTCTTTCTTGAGTCATAGGAAACACCGTACTGTTAAAGGGGGTCGAGGAAATAATAAGGAAAAATTTCCATGTGATGCTCAACTCAAAATCCTACACCTACCAATCCCTTCGAGTGAAGCCATTGGAAATCTCATACAGTTCAGTCATATTCTTCAGTGACAGAGACGAAGTTCTTCTGGTCTCTGAGGAATTTGTTCTGACTGAGGAGTTAGGAATTCGCCAGTGCAGATTGCCTACAGTGAGGAACATGATAGCCCCGAGGAATTTGAGAGTCAAAATTCCGACCGTTGCTGTCTTCTGGCATGACTGTCCCAAAATATCTACCCACCTAACGATCATATCATCGAAGGGCATTTATGCCTTATCATGTCGGGCTGCTCCTGGGCTATAAATAGCCACCCCTACAACCACTAGCTGGTTGGCTGCTCGAAGAAACTAACAATTGTCATTTGAGAGCATTCCATCCTCCGAGGACTTTGAGCGAAAATCATCAAGTGAGGAAAACCCAAACCCAACACACCTACAACCAAAAGTGATTGAGCATCACTGAAGAGATTGATCCTGCGTGGATCCGACGCTTGTTACCTTTGAAGACTGTGCTTCTTCCATATGGCTAGGCGTCAAGGTCTAGAGCATCCAAGAGGAATTGTTGATCGCCGAGCGACTGAGTTTGTGAAGGTTCGGAAGTCACCTGAAGACTTACCACGAGTGATTGGGCGAGGTCTGGGTGACCTTAGCTCAAGGAGAATACAGTGAGGACTGTGTGTCCGGACCGTGTCCTTGAGTTTAAATACTCGATCGCTCCAACCAGATGTACAACTAAGATAGCAGTTGGAACTGGTCTACCAAATCATTGTCTTCACCAAGCTTCTTTGGTTCTATTTCCTCAACTCTTTCATTTCCTCATTTACATTGTTGTGTGATTGTTCATATCTGTTTGAAGACTTTGACTGAAGACTTTCTCAATTTCCTCAGTTCAATTTCTTCAGTCTTCCGTCTTCATCCTGTGCTATCCCGTGCTTACGCTTTATGTACTCTGTGCTTGTCTTCTTTTCATCATGATGACTATGCTTGTGTTCTGCTGTGTCTACTTTTGAGTAGATATTTCGCTGCAAGTAGTTCTTCATTTAGGAATTTCCTCACTAGAATATTCCTCAGTGAAGAATTCATAAAAATCGCCTATTCACCCCCCCCGTCTAGTCGATATAACGCACTTTCAATTGGTATCAGAGCAAGGTAGTCCCTTGTTCTGTGTGATTTTGGTTTAACACTTTTGGAGTTTTAGTTATGTCGACCGCAGGTATGATCAAGATCTCTGCTGGGTGTCCTACCTTCGATGGACGGACTACCCCTACTGGAAGAATAAGATGCGAATGCATCTTGAGGCAATTGATAACGATCTCTGGTATGTTGTGGAAAATGGTGTTCCCTCAGTCACACCTTCTCTGAATGTTACTGATGTGAAGAGATTCAGGCAACTCGATTCTCAAGCGAAGAACATCATATGTGGCCATCTGAGCAAAGGGCAGTATGGAAGAGTGAGTGCTTTGGAAACTGCTAAGCTTATCTGGGATAGACTGTCCAAAGTAAATGAAGGAGTCTCAACTCAACGTGATTCTCGTGTTGGCGTTCTTCGCAATCTCTTCAACCGCTTCAAAAGACTCGACAATGAAAATGTTCATCAAACCTTTGATCGCCTTGCTAATATCTCAAATAAGCTTCAAGCGCTTGGTGCCATGACATCACCGACCATGAGGTGGTGAAGAAATTCTTGAGATCACTCGATTCTTCATTTGACACTCGCAGTGATGATTCAAGGGCGTCTTGATTACAAGTCACTTGATCCCGCTGATATCCTCGAGAGGCTAAATACTCATGAGTTCCAGCTTGTTGAGAAGAGAGATCTCTATGGTTCGAGCAATGGCAGATCACGTGCTTTGAAGGCCAAGGCAGTCTCTAAGTCTGAAGAAGAGGACTCTACTAGCAGCCTTGGTGATCCTGAAGAACTGAGCCAGGAACTAGCACTGCTCGTGAAGAAATTTCAAAAGTTCTCAAGACGTGGTCGCTTTGGAAAATCCTCAAGGAGTAATGATTCCTCATCCAGTGACTACAAGAAGAGGCTATGCCACAAATGCAAGAAACCTGGTCACTACATTCAAGATTGTCCTCGGTGGGAAAAGGAATCAAAGAAGAAGAAATACAAGGATTACAGTTCTGATGATGCGAAGAAGAAGAAGAAATCTTCAAAGTCTTCATCATCAAAATCCTCAAAATCTTCATCTCACAAGAAGAGCAGCTCCAAGAAGGCTCGGGCATTCATTGGCAAGGAAATGGACTCTGAGGCTGAATCTGAGGAACATGAGGACGAGGAGGCATCTGAGGAGTCTGAGTGCAGTGTGGCGAGCCTAGCTCTCACTCTTGCATTAAATCGACAAGTCTATCTTCAACTCTGAAGAAAATGGCTTCACCAACAAGGCTGATGAAGGCAATGATGACTACGCTCCCACTTATTGCTTCATGGCAAAGGGTGCCAAGGATGATCAACCCAAAGCCAATGAGTGGGTCCTCGATAGTGGATGTAGGAATCACATGACTGGTGACAAGAATCTATTGATGGATGCTCCTTTATCACCGTCGCATCTGAAGCATATCATCTTCGCTGACAAAGGCAAAAGTCAGGTATTTGGTCTAGGTAAGGTTGCGATCTCAAAGGATCGACACATGGACAAAGTCATGCTTGTCGAGTCCTTAGGATACAACATCATATGTCTCAATGCTTTGTGATCTCGATATGGTTGTTGTCTTTGGAAAATATCGTTGTGTTGTGATCATGGAAGCTGACCATTCCAAAGTCTTCGAAGGCTTTAGGAGAGGAGACTTGTATATTGTTGATTTCTCTATAGGACCACAACCGGCCGTATGCTTACTTGCAAAAGCTTCAGAAGGCTGGCTATGGCATCGACGACTTGGTCATCTTTGGCATGAGGAATTTACTGCACGCTTGTGAAGAAGAAGCATGTCATTGGCATTGAGAATGTCAAATTCCTCAAGGATCACTTATGCGAACTGTGAAGCTGGAAAGATGACAAAGGCCAAGCATCCAGCGAAGACTATCATGACTACCTCTCAACCATTTGAATTGCTTCACATGGATCTCTTTGGTCCTAATCATTATTCTGCTGTTACAAATGATGCATCTCTATATGGCTTTGTTATTGTTGATGATTATTCTCGTTACACATGGGTGCATATTGTCACTTACAAACATGAGGTGAAGGAAGTCTTAAAACAATTTTCCTCGAGGGCTTCAACCAACTTTGGTGTGAAGATCAAGCACATCAGAAGTGACAATGGGGTGAGTTTAAGAATTCCGGTCTTGATGACTATCTTGGGAACTTGGTATTACTCATGAGCTATATGCTCCTTATACTCCTCGACAGAATGGCGTCATGGAGCGCAAGAACAGAACTCTTGTTGAGATGGCTCGCACTATGCTTGATGAATACAAGATGCCTCGTCGTTTACGGATTGAGGCAATTGTCTTGCGTGCCACATCATCAACAGTATATCTTCACAAGTTCTTCAAGAAGACTGCTTATGAACTCCTCACTGACAAGAAACCCAATGTGAGTTACTTCAAAGTCTTCGGTGCTAAATGTTGGATTAGAGACCCTCATCACAATTCTAAATTTTCACCGAAAGCACATGAGGGTTTTATGCTTGGTTACGAAAAGGACTCGCACACCTACAAAGTCTTCAACACCGTTCTTCACAAGGTTGTTGAAACTGTAGATCTGCGGTTCGATGAAACTAATGGCTCGCAAAGAGAGCACCTATCTTCCGTGTTAGATGAACCAGCACCCGAGGAATCTATCAAGTTCAAGGCTACTGAGGATGTCATTCCTAGTAAAGAATCCGCTGAAGAATTCATTCCAGAACATGAAGAACGTCGATCTGGCGCACCTGAAGAAAATGGTGCTAAGGAAAATGCTCCTGAAGAAAATGCGGATCAAATTCCTCGAAGACAACCCGCTCATCCTCGCATTGCAAACGAAGTGCAAGTCGAGAAGATCATCGATGACATTGAAGCAGCAGGTCCTCTCACAAGCTCAAAAGCTTCACATTTGTCTAACTTTTGTGGGCACTTTGCTTTTGTCTCTATCACAGAGCCCACTAACGTAGATGAAGCATTTCTGGAGCCTGAGTGGATTCAAGCTATGCAAGAAGAATTACATCAGTTCAAGCTCAACAACGTCTGGGAACTGGTCAAACGTCCAGATCCTCACAAGCACAACATCATTGGCACAAAGTGGATCTACCGCAACAAGCAAGATGAAAATGGCCTTGTGGTGAGAATAAGGCACGACTTGTAGCTCAAGGCCACACACAGGTTGAAGGAATTGATTTTGATGAAACTTTTGCACCTGTTGCTAGACTTGAGGCTATTCGCATATTACTTGCCTATGCTAACCATCATGATATTATCTTACATCAAATGGATGTGAAAAGTGCATTCCTCAATGGTAAGCTTGAGGAAGAAGTATATGTTGCTCAACCCCCAGGTTTTGAAGATCCAAAGCATCTGACAAAGTCTTGAGACTCAATAAGGCCTGTATGGCCTCAAGCAGGCCCCTCGGGCGTGGTATGATACTTTGAAGGAATTCCTCATGAAGAAAGGCTTCAAACCCGGTTCACTCGATCCAACTCTTTTCACTAAATCTTATGATGGTGAACTGTTTGTGTGCCAAATTTATGTTGATGATATTGCTTTTGGCTGCAATGACCATTGTTATAGTGATGAATTTGCCTATATGATGAGTGAAGAATATCAAATGTCTATGATGGGAGAATTGAAATTCTTTTTAGGTCTTCAAATTCGTCAACAGGGCAATGGCATATTGATACGTCTCCAACGTATCTATAATTTTTGATTGTTCCATGCTATTATATTACCTGTTTTGAATGATTATGGGCTTTATTATACACTTTTATATTACTTTTGGGACTAACCTACTAACCGGAGGCCCAGCCCATATTGCTGTTTTATTGCATGTTTCAGTATTTTAAAGAAAAGGAATATCAAACGGAGTCCAAACGAAATGAAACCTTCGGCATCGTGATTTTTTGGAAGAATATCATCCTGGAGGCTTGGAGATCAAGTCAGAAGATACTCGAGGAGCCCAGGAGATAGGGGGGCGCCCCCCCCCCTATAGGGTGCGGCCCCCTGTCTCGTGGACCCCTCGAGCACCCCCTGACCGACTTCTTTCGCCTATATAACCCTACGTACCCTAAAAACATCGAATATCAAAATAGATCGGGAGTTCCGCCGCTGCAAGCCTCTGTAGCCACCAAAAACCTCTCGGGAGTCCGTTAAAGCACCCTGCGGAGGATCCCATCACCGTGGCCATCTTCATCATCCGGTGCTCTCGATGGCGAGGAGGAGTAGTTCACCCTCGGGGCTGTGTGTTTGTACCTGTATCTATTTGTTTGATCTCTCTCTCTCTCTCTCTCTCTCTCTCTCTCTCTCTCTCTCTCTCTCGTGTTCTCTCTCGTGTTCCCTCTATGGCACGATCTTGATGTATCCCGAACTTTTCTATTATAGTTGGATCTTATGATGTTTCTCCCCCTCTACTCTCTTGTGATGAATTGAGTTTTCCCCTTTGAAGTCATCTTATCGGATTGAGTCTTTATATGAGAACACTTGATGTATGTCTTGCCGTGCTTATCTGTGGTGACAATGGGATATCATGTGCCACTTGATGTATGTTTTGGTGACCAACTTGCGAGTTCAGCCCATGAACCTATGCATATTGGTTGGCACGTTCTTGACTCTCCGGTAGAAACTTTGGGGCACTCTTTGAAGTACTTTGTGTTGGTTGGATGAATCTGAGATTGTGTGATGCATATCGTATAATCATGCCCACGGATACTTGAGGTGGCAATGGAGTATCTAGGTGACATTAGGGTTTTGGTTGATTTGTGTCTTAAGGTGTTATTCTAGTACGAACTCTTTAATAGATTGATCCGAAAGAATAACTTTGAGGTGGTTTCGTACCTACCATAATCTCTATGTTTGTTCTCCGCTATTAGTGGCTTTGGAGTAACTCTTTGTTGCATGTTGAGGGATTGTTATATGATCTATCTATGTTATTATTGTTGAGAGAACTTGCACTAGTGAAAGTATGAACCCTAGGCCTTGTTTCCTATCATTGCAATACCGTTTACGCTCACTTTTATAAACGCTACCTTGCTGTTTTATAATTTCAGATTACAAAAACCTATATCTACTATCTATTTTGCACTTGTATCACCATCTCTTCGCCGAACTACTGCACCTATACAAATTACCATTGTATTGGGTGTGTTGGGGACACAAGAGACTCTTTGTTATTTGGTTGCAGGGTTGCTTGAGAGAGACCATCTTCATCCTACTCCTCCCACGGATTGATAAACCTTAGGTCATCCACTTGAGGAAATTTGCTACTGTCCTACAAACCTGTGCACTTGCAGGCCCAACAACGTCTACAAGAAGAAGGTTGTGTAGTAGACATCAAGCTCTTTTCTGGCGCCGTTGCCGGGGAGGTGAGTGCTTGAAGGTATATCTTTAGATCTTGCAATCGAATCTTTTTGTTTCTTGTTTTATCACTAGTTTAGTTTATAAAAGAAAACTACAAAAAAATGGAATTGAGTTTGTCTCATACGCTTTTTCTTTTTAATATCTTTGGTGAGTTTGATGGAAAGGAAAATTGTGCTCAAGTGCTAGAAGAAGAATTACATAGAATGCTTGGCATGAAATATTGAATGATGAGCATGATTGCAATGTTGTTAGTATGAATTCCTTGAATATCCATGATGCTAATGATATGCAAAGTCACAAGCTTGGGAAGCTATGTTTGATGAAGATGATATTTTTGTCCCCAAGCTTTGATGAGAATATTTATTATGATGAAAGCAGGCCTCCTATTTATGATGATTATATTGATGAAAGTGGGTTTGGAAGAGTGTCAACTTTAGGAAGTTGTGATCCCACTATTTTGGAGGATGTTGAATCTTATTGTGATGAATATGAAAGTTGATTTGGAAGAGTGTCAACTTTATTTAGTGATGATTCCACTATTTCGGAAGAGGTTCCAATTGATTATGAGAACAAAGTTGCTATCTATGATGATTATTGTGATGACTTGTATGCTATTAGGAATAATGATAACCATGAAACTTGTCATCATGATTCTAGTTTTCAATTGGATTATGCCTCACATGACTGTTATTTTGTTGAGTTTGCTCCCACTACTATTCATGAGAAGAATTTTGCTTATGTGGAGAGTAGTAAATTTTATATGCTTGTAGATCATGAAAAGAATGCTTTAGGTTCTGGTTATATTGTTGAATTCATTCATGATTCTACTGAAAATTATTATGAGAGAGGAACATATGCTTGTAGGAATTGCAATAATATCAAGTTTCGTCTTTATGTGCTTAAAATTTTGAAGCTATGCTTGCTTTGCCTTCCTATGTTAGTTGATTATTGTTCCCATAAGTTGTTTGCTCACAAAATCCCTATTCATAGGAAGTGGGTTAGACTTAAATGTGCTAGTCATATTCTTCATGATGCTCTCTTTATGTTTCAATTCTTATCTTTTATGTGAGCATCATTGCCATCATCATGCCTAGCTAGAAAGGCATTAAAGAAAAGCGCTTGTTGGGAGACAACCCAATATTTACCCTTACTGTTTTTATGTGTCCACAAGATTATGATACTGTAGTAATCATGTTTTATAGATTTTGTTTCAATAAAGTGCCAAGTAGAACCTTTGGGAAGACTTGGGTGAAGTTTATGTGATCTTGCTGTGAAAAACAGAAACTTTAGCGCTCACCAGATTAGCTGCAATTTTTTATTGGAGAGTGATTTTAGGTTGATTCTTTTTGCAGATGATTAATGGACAAATTGCTCAGGTCCACAAATTTATTTCAGAATTTTGTGAGTTCCAGAAGTATACGTTTGATACAGATTACTACAGACTGTTCTGCTTTTGACATAATCTGTTTTCATTGTGTTGTTTGCTTATTTTGATGAATCTATGAGTAGTACCGGAGGTATGAACCATATATAAGTTTGAATACAGTAGATATTACACAAATATGAATTTAGAATGAGTTCATTACAGTACCTAAGTGGTGGTTTCATTTTCTTATACTAACAGACTTCTGAGTTTTGTTTTTAGTTTTGTGTGGTTGAAGTTTTCAAGTTTTGGGTAAAGATTCGATGGACTATGGAATAAGGATTGGCAAGAGCCTAAGCTTGGGGATTCCAATGTCACCCCAAGGTAATATTTAAGGACAACCAAGAGCCTAAGCTTGGGGATGCCCCGGAAGGCATCCCCTCTTTAAATCTTCGTTCATCGGTAACTTTACTTGGAGCTATATTTTTATTCACCACATGATATGTATTTTGCTTGGAGCATCATTTTATTTTGTTAGTTTTTGATTGCTGTTACTTAGAATAATGTTTTGCATCTTTATTTTCAATAAAAAAGTGTCAAGGATAGCCTTTACCATGCTTATTTTGCAAGTATACATGTTGCTGTTTGAAAACAGAAAGTTTACCGCTGTTGCAAAAATTCCCTAGAAAAGTCAGAGAATGGTATAATGTTGAATATTTTTGCATATTAAGCTATGACAAATTTATTACAGTGGAAATTTTCTCTTATAATTTTTGGAGTTAGGGAAGTATGATGAATCTTGCATTCTTTACAGACTGTACTGTTTTGGCAGATTGCTGTTATGGTTGCATTGTTTGCATATGTTTGCTTGTTTAATGATTCTATTTGAGGATAGGAGTATTAAATATGCAGAGGAATTTAGTATGCAATGTTGAATAATAATTTTAGTGATTTTTTACAGTAGAAAATGATATGGTTTTGCATTGGTTTATACTAACCTATCTCACGAGTTCTTGTTGAGTTTGTTGTGAATGAAGCTTTTGATAAAAAGAGAAACCATGATATGAGAGGAATTAAGGAGACAAAAAAGTTCAAGCTTGGGGATGCCCAAGGAACCCCAAGATAATATTCCAAGAAGTCTCAAGCATCTAAGCTTGGGGATGCCCAGTAGGCATCCCACCTTTCTTCTTTGGCAATCATCGGTTAGTATCGGTTGAGCCTAAGTTTTTGCTTCTTCACATGAGTTATGCTATCCTTGCATTGTCATTTAATTTTGCTTTGCTTGCTGTTTGAATAAGATACCAAGATCTGATATTCTTTAATGAGAGAGAGTCTTTGCATAGTTGCATAATTATTTAGCTACTCTTTTATCTTCACTTATATCTTTCGGAGTAGTTTTTCGTTTGCTCTAGTACTTCACTTATATCTTTTAGAGCACGCGGTGGTTATATTTTGAAGAAATTGCTAGTCTCTCATGCTTCACTTATATTATTTTGAGAGTCTTAAACAGCATGGTAATTTGAATGAAAACTATCATAGGAAGTGAATTGGGTGCTATGATCAATTTGATACTTGATAATTGTTTTGAGATATGGAGGTAGTGATATTAAAGTCATGCTAGTTGGGTGATTATGAATTTAAAGAATGCTTGTGTTGAAGTTAGCAAGTCCCATAGCATGCACATATGGTTAAAGTTGTGTAACAAATTTGAAACATGAAGTGTACCTGGCTTGTGCATCCTTATGAGTGGCGGTCGGGGCGGCGATGGTATTTTCCTACCAATCTATCCCCTAGGAGCATGCACGTAGTGCTTGATTTTTATGACTTCTAAATTTTTGCAATAAGTATATGAGTTCTTTTGACTAATGTCGAGTCCATGGATTATCGCACTTTTACCTTTCCACCATTGATAGCCTCTTGATTGCCGTGCATTGCCCTTTCTCACCTTGAGAGTTGGTGCAAACTTGGCGGTGCATCCAAACCCCGTGATACGATCGCTCTATCACACATAAACCTCCTTATATCTTCCTCAAAACAGCCACCATACCTACCTATTTATGGCATTTCCATAGCCATTCCGAGATATATTGCCATGCAACTTTCCACCGTTCCGTTTATCATCATCATGACATACATTACTTTTGTCATATTGCCATAGCATGATCTTGTAGTTGACATCATATTTGTGGCAAATCCACCATGCATAATTTTCATACATGTCACTCTTGATTCATTGCACCATCCGGTACACACGGAGGCATTCATTTAGAGTCATATCTTGTTCTAGTTTGAGTTGAAATTCCTATGTTGTAATCAATAAAAGTGTGATGATCATCATTATTAGAGCATTGCCCAAAAAAAAGAAAAAAAAGGCCAAAAAAAGAAAGGCCCCAAAAAAAAAGAAAAAAAAGGGAAAAAAAGAAAAAAAATAAAAAAAATAAAAAGGGCAATGCTACTATCTCTTTTTCCACACTTGTGCTTCAAAGTAGCACCATGTTTTTCATGTAGTGGGTCTCATAGGTTGTCTTTTTCATACTAGTGGGAATTTTTCATTATAGAATTTGGCTTGTATATTCCTCGATGGGCTTCCTCAAATGCCCTAGGTCTTCGTGAGCAAGCAAGTTGGATGCACACCCACTAATTTTCTTTTGTTGAGCATTCATATATAGCTCTAGTGCATCCGTTGCATGGCAATCCCTACTCCTCATGTTGACATAAATTGATGGGCATCTCCATAGCCCGTTGATTATCCTCGTCAATGTGAGATTTTCTCCTTTTTTGTCTTCTCCCACAACCCCCATCATTATATTCTATTCCACCCATAGTGCTATATCCATGGCTCACGCTCATGTATTGCGTGAAGGTTGAAAAAGTTTGAGATTATTTAAGTATGAAACAATTGCTTGGCTTGTCATCGGGGTATAGAAGTTGGGAACATCTTTGTGTGTGAAAATGAAGCATAGCCTAACTATATGATTTTGTAGAGATGAACTTTCTTTTGCCATGCTATTTTGAGAAGACATGATTGCTTTGATTAGTATGCTTGAAGTATTACTATTTCTTTTGTCAATATGAACTTTTATTTTGAATCATTTGGATCTGAACATTCATTCCACAATAAAGATAAATTACATTGAGAATCATGCTAGGTAGCATTCCACATCAAAAATTCTGTTTTTATCATTTACCTACTCGAGGACGAGCAGGAATTAAGCTTGGGGATGCTTGATACGTCTCCAACGTATCTATATTTTTTGATTGTTCCATGCTATTATATTACCTGTTTTGAATGATTATGGGCTTTATTATACACTTTTATATTACTTTTGGGACTAACCTACTAACTGGAGGCCCAGCCCATATTGCTGTTTTATTGCATGTTTCAGTATTTCGAATAAAAGGAATATCAAACAGAGTCCAAATGAAATGAAACCTTCGGCATCGTGATTTTTTGAAAGAATATCATCACAGGCTTGGAAATCAAGTCGAGAAGATACTCGAGTTGCCCAGAGATAGAGGCCCCCCTACGGTAGCGGCCCCCTGTCGTGGACCCCTCGAGCACCCCACGACCGACCGACTTCTTTCTCCTATATAACCCTCGTACCCTAAAACATCGAATATCAAGATAGATCGGGAGTTACGCCGCGCAAGCCTCTGTAGCCACCAAAAACCTCTCGAGAGTCCGTTTGACACCCTGCGGAGGATCCCATCACCGGTGGCCATCTTCATCATCCGGCGCTCTCGATGGCGAGGAGGAGTAGTTCACCGTCGAGGCTGAGGGTATGTACCAGTAGCTATGTGTTTGATCTCTCTCTCTCTCTCATGTTCTCTCTCGTGTTCCCTCTATGGCACGATCTTGTATCTCGAGCTTTGCTATTATAGTTGGATCTTATGATGTTTCTCCCCCTCTACTCTCTTGTGATGAATTGAGTTTTCCCCTTTGAAGTTATCTTATCGGATTGAGTCTTTATATGAGAACACTTGATGTATGTCTTGCCGTGCTTATCTGTGGTGACAATGGGATATCATGTGCCACTTGATGTATGTTTTGGTGACCAACTTGCGGGTTCAGCCCATGAACCTATGCATAGGGGTTGGCACACGTTCTTGACTCTCTGGTAGAAACTTTGGGGCAATCTTTGAAGTACTTTGTGTTGGTTGGATGAATCTGAGATTGTGTGATGCATATCGTATAATCATGCCCACGGATACTTGAGGTGACAATGGAGTATCTAGGTGACATTAGGGTTTTGGTTGATTTGTGTCTTAAGGTGTTATTCTAGTACGAACTCTTAAATAGATCGATCCGAAAGAATAACTTTGAGGTGGTTTCGTACCCTACCATAATCTCTATGTTTGTTCTCCGCTATTAGTGGCTTTGGAGTAACTCTTTGTTGCATGTTGAGGGATTGTTATATGATCTATCTATGTTATTATTGTTGAGAGAACTTGCACTAGTGAAAGTATGAACCCTAGGCCTTGTTTCCTATCATTGCAATACCGTTTACACTCACTTTTATAAACTTGCTACCTTTCTGTTTTTATAATTTCGGATTACAAAACCTATATCTACTATCTATTTTGCACTTGTATCACCATCTCTTCATGAACTAGTGCACCTATACAAATTACCATTGTATTGGGTGTGTTGGGGACACAAGAGACTCTTTGTTATTTGGTTGTAGGGTTGCGTGAGAGAGACCATCTTCATCCCTCGCCTCCCACGGATTGATAAACCTTAGGTCATCCACTTGAGGGAAATTTGCTACTGTCCTACAAACCTGTGCACTTGCAGGCACAACAACGTCTACAAGAAGAAGGTTGTGTAGTAGACATCACATATTCATATCTCAGGAGAAATACCTCAAAGATGTATTGAGGAAATTCGGCATGCAAGATCGCAAAGGGGTCAAAATTCCAATGCCCACAAATGGCCATCTATGCACTGATGAAAATGATAAAGACTTCGATCAAAAGGTATACCCCTCCATGATTGGCTCCTTATTGTACCTATGTGCATCTAGGCGGATATTATGCTTAGTGTTTGCATGTGTGCCCGATTTCAAGCTACACCAAAGGAATCACACCATAAGGCTGTGAAGCATATTCTTCGATATCTAGCTCAAACACCGACACTTGGACTATGGTATCACAAGGGCTCTTCGTTTGATCTCATTGGATATTCAGACTCGACTATCTTTGGTGATCGTGTGGACCACAAGTCAACGTCAGGCACATGCCATTTCCTCAGACGATCTTTGGTCTGTTGATCCTCGAAGAAACAGAACAGTGTATCACTCTCCACTGCAGAAGCAGAGTACATTGCTGCTGGATCGTGATGTGCTCAATTACTATGGATGAAGCAAACACTCAAGGACTATGGCATCAACGTGAAGAATGTGCCTCTCTACTGTGACAATGAGAGCGCTATCAAGATTGCTCATAACCCAGTTCAGCACTCGAAGACCAAGCACATTCAGATTCGTCATCATTTTCTTCATGATCATGTGTTGAAGGGTGATATCTCCATCGACCATGCAAGCCTTTGAAGACCAGCTGGCAGATATCTTCACTAAGCCCTTGGATGAGAAGAGATTTAGCAAGTTGCGGTGTGAGCTAAATATCCTGGAATCTTCGAATGTTCTTTGAAAAGGACACACATCCTAACACTTACGCTGACTTGATGACTTAGATGCGCAACACACAAAGTAACATTTTTCTTCAATCAATGAAGACTAACCCTCTAAGTGTGATGAAATTAATGAAGAAATTGATTCTCAGAGCCCTACGACAATTGTACGCGGTGTCTGAAATCAGCTTTCTTATACGGTGGGTTACGCCACCAACCAAAGTTGAAAATCTTCAATTTGAGTTTTTCTTCGTTTTTGAAATTCCTCAGTTTTTCAAATTCTTCAAGTTTGCATTGTCTTCACTACTTCCGGTGTTGTTCTTCACTTGAATACATATATATATATATATATATATAGGCCGGTGTTGTTCTTCACTTGAATATATATATATATATATATATATATATATATATATATATATATATGTGTTTATGTCCTCTACAGCATTCACTTATTGGTAATTCTTCAAGTTGTTTTCTTCTGCTAAGTGAATGTGATCGGACCCTTCCCCCTCTATGCTAAACTCAACCCAGCCTGTTCACAAATTCTTCATGTGTTCTATTTGAAACTCGTTCAAAATCTTCACTGTGTCCTTGTCAGCTGAAGAAATTGCGAACCGAACTTTTTAATTATCTTATCTAAATTTTCGGCTTTGCCGCTTAAACCGTTCCGCATCCCATGAAAACACTTATCTATTCACCCACGATCTTCCACGATCGCCACCTCTCAGTACGTGGGTGACACATGTCAAGCGAATGAGAAGGGCCAGGGGCACGTTCGTCCGATTTCCTCGGGCGTACAGTTTTTCACTCCCACTATAAATACCCTAGCCTCTTCCTCACTTCGTTTTTACTCTGCTCGTTCTCACTCCCGCTCGAGCTTCCCAAACCCTAGCGCCGCCGCTACTCCATCGCCGCTGGTGAGGAAGAGCTTCACTGCCTCGACCTCGTCGCCGTCGTACTCATGCCGGTTGTGGATTTATTCACTCCGCCGCCGCCATAGCTATCTTCCTCTGCCGAGTTAGGGCGTGGAAGATCTGAACTAACGAACTTCACATCTACACTTCCCAGTTCGTCGTGTTCTTCATCAAGGGTAATTAAAAGTTACTTTAACTACCCTCTTTGATTCAAATGTTTTCTTGAAAATCTTCAAAGGTGTATATTCTTCAAAATCTTCACACACTGAACACCTCACATGTCATCTGCTCTTGATTCATTTCTCTAAGCAATGATTTTTTTCAAGATTCCTCAATTGTGTGGATTTTCAATCTATACAACTCTGGAACCTAAGACAAAGAACGCTTAGTGAAATTCTTCCAGACTCATCTGGTCAAATTCCTCAAACTTGTTCTTTTTTGAAAAACCTTCTGAGAACGCATATGACCTCTCCAAATTCCTCGCAACTATACTCTGTTCACAGGTACACATGTCTGCTGCTGAATCACTAGGTTCTCATCAACTTAACTCATCTGCAGCGTTCCTTGAAGAAAAATTGCATACCTCTTCAGAAACTTCAGTTGTTCATATTCCTTAGCTGAAGAAAATGTCTGATGGTAAGAAGCCACAGAAAGGTGGAAAGAGGCCTGAGGTCAACACAGCTTTTGAGATCCTTGATGACATTTATGCTGGATAATGCACTCTTGATGAGGCCAAATTTGGCAAAGAGGATAAAAATCAGCGCAAGGTGCGCATTTAGAAGATTGAGAGGAGATGGGCACGGGAATGGAGGGACTACAGATACGTCACTCCCAAGTATATGAAGAAATTGGCACTCAACCCTCCATGCCCAAGACCTCCATTGGCACCTGGCCAATTGGCAAATCCCACCAGCCTCAAGCGCGGTGAGGATTATCCTGATGAATGGACAAAGCGCCAGGCCAAACTGGCCAAACAAGCAAAGGAAGCAGTGAGGAAATTTAATGAAGACTCTGCTGCTGCTGCTACCGCTGCTGAGGCCTCTGCTAGCAAGCCGAAGAAGGCCATGGCTAAGAAGCCTGCTCACAAACCAAGTGCTTCACCCTCAATGCCCTCACGGCCAAGCTCCTCAGCAATGCCCTCACGGCCAGATTCTTCAAAGCCCTCACGACCAATTCCTCAATCAGCTCCTCCTCCAAAGTCCTCAGCTCCTCCGACAACATCTTCACCTGTGCATCTCACCACGTGCCAAAGGACTACATGCATCTCAATTGCCTCAGGAGCTTCTGTGTGTTCCTCTGCTGCACCAAATTCCTCAACTGGCCCCTCTCTGCTGAAGAAAAAGGCCACTGTTGGATGAGGCCTTTGACCAAGTCCTCACAAGAAGCAGGTCGCCTTTCAAGTGCCATCGATGATGCGGTGATGATGAAGAACTTGCGAAATCATCATAGATAGGCAGGCCGGGGCCGCTAGAGCCAAAGGCAGCAATGTGCCCTTGTTGTTGGATCCAAAGTTGATCCTAGACTTCATTGATCTATGGAACAAGTGTTGGAAATATGCCCTAGAGGCAATAATAAAATGGTTATTATTATATTTCTTTGTTCATGATAATTGTCTATTATTCATGCTATAATTGTGTTATCCGAAATCGTAATACACGTGTGAATACATAGACCACAATATGTCCCTAGTGAGCCTCTAGTTGACTAGCTCGTTGATCAACAGATAGTCATGGTTTCCTGACTATGGACATTGGATGTCATTGATGACCGGATCACATCATTAGGAGAATGATGTGACAGACAAGACCCAATCCTAAGCATATCACAAAGATCGTGTAGTTCGTTTTGCTAGAGCTTTTCCAAATGTCAAGTATCATTTCCTTAGACCATGAGATTGTGCAACTCCCGGATACCGTAGGAGTGCTTTGGGTGTACCCAATAGTCGCAACGTAACTGGGTGACTATAAAGGTGCACTACGGGTATCTCCGAAAGTGTATGTTGGGTTGGCACGAGTCAAGACTGGGATTTGTCACTCCGTATGACGAAGAGGTATCTCTGGGCCCACTCGGTAATGCATCATCATAATGAGCTCAATGTGATCAAGTGTCTGGTCACGGGATCATGCATTACGGTACGAGTAAAGTGACTTTCCGGTAACACGATTAAACAAGGTATTGGGATAACGACGATCGAATCTCGGGCAAGTAACGTACCGATTGACAAAGGGAATTGTATACGGGTTTGCTTGAATCCTCGACATCGATGTTCATCTGATGAGATCATCGAGGAGCATGTGGGATCCAACATGGGTATCCAGATCCCGCTGTTGGTTATTGACCTGAGGCGTCTCGGTCATGTCTGCGCATGTCTCCGAACCCGTAGGGTCTACACATAAGGTTCAATGACGCCAGGGTTGTAGAGATATGAGTATGCAGTAAACCGAAAGTTGTTCGGAGTCCGGATGAGACCTTGGACGTCACGAGGAGTTCCAGAATGGTCCAGAGGTAAAGAATTATATATAGGAAGTCAGGTTTCGGCCATCAGGAAAGTTTCGGGGGTCACCGGTATTGTACCGGGACCACCGGAAGGGTCGAGGGTCCATCGGGTGGGGCCACCTATCCGGAGGGCCCCATGGACTGAAGTGGGAGGAACCAGCCTGGTGGGCTGGTGCGCCCCCCTTAGGCCCCCACATGCCTAGGGTTGGGAAACCCTAGGGATGGGGCGCCTCCACAGCAGGGGCAAGCCACCCCAGCCGCCCCTTGGAGATCCCATCTCCTAGGGGCCAGGCGCCGCACTAGGGGCCCCTATATAAAGAGGGGGAGGGAGGGCAGCCGCATCCATGCTCTTGGCGCCTCCCTCTCCCCTTGCTACACTGTCCCTCTCATGAAGCTTGGCGAAGCCCTGCCGAGATCATTCTGCATCCACCACCACGCCGTCATGCTGCTGGATCTTCACCAACCTCTCCTTCCCCCTTGCTGGATCAACAAGGAGGAGACATCTTCCCCAACCGTACGTGTGTTGAACGCGGAGGTGCTGTCCGTTCAGCACTAGGATCATCGGTGATTTGGATCACGGCAGTACGACTCCCTCAACCCCGTTCTCTTGAGCGCTTCCGCTCGCGATATACAAGGGTATGTAGATGCACTCCTCTCTCGTTGCTAGATGAACCCATAGATTGATCTTGGTGAAGCGTGGGAAATTTTTATTTTCTGCAACGTTCCCCAACAAAGGGCATCATGAGCTAGGTCTATGCTTAGTTCTCTTTGCACGAGTAGAACACAATTTGTTGTGGGCGTAGATGTTGTCAACTTTCTTGCCACTACTAGTCTTATTTTGCTTCAGCGGTATCGTGGGACGAAGCCGCCCGGACCGACCTTACACGTACGCTTGCGTGAGACAGGTTCCACCGATTGACATGCACTAGTTCCATAAGGTGGCTAGCGGGTGTCTGTCTCTCCCACTTTAGTTGGAGCGGATTCGATGAAAATGGTCCTTATGAAGGGTAAATAGAAGTTTACAAATCATGTTGTGGCTTTCACGTAGGTAAGAAAACGTTCTTGCTAGAACCCTATTGCAGCCACGTAAAACATGCAACAACAATTAGAGGACGTCTAACTTGTTTTTGCAGCATATGATTGTGATGTGATATGGCCAAAAGTTGTGATGAATGATGAATGATATATGTGATGTATGAGATCTTGTTCATGTAATAGGAATCACGACTTGCATGTCGATGAGTATGACAACCGGCAGGAGCCATAGGAGTTGTCTTAATTATTGTATGACCTGCGTGTCAATGAATTAACACCATGTAAGTACTTTACTTTATTGCTAAACCGTTAGCCATAGTAGTAGAAGTAATAGTTGGCGAGCAACTTCATGGAGACACGATGATGGAGATCATGATGATGGAGATCATGGTGTCATGCCGGTGAAGAAGATGATCATGGAGCCCCGAAGATGGAGATCAAAGGAGCTATATGATATTGGCCATATCATGTCACTATTATATTGCATGTGATGTTTATCATGTTTTTGCATCTTGTTTACTTAGAACGACGGTAGTAAATAAGGTGATCCGTCATAATAATTTCAAGAAAGTGTTCCCCCTAACTGTGCGCCATTGCGAAAGTTCGTTGTTTCGAAGCACCACGTGATGATCGAGTGTGATAGATTCTAACATTCACATACAACAGGTGTAAGACAGATTTACACATGCAAAACACTTAGGTTAACTTGACGAGCCTAGTATGTACAGACATGGCCTCGGAACACAAGAGACTGAAAGGTCGAACATGAGTCGTATGGAAGATATGATCAACATGGAGATGTTCACCGATGATGACTAGTCCGTCTCACGTGATTATCGGACACGGCCTAGTCGACTCGGATCATGTATCACTTAGATGACTGGAGGGATGTCTAATCTGAGTGGGAGTTCATTAAATAATTTGATTAGATGAACTTAATTATCATGAACTTAGTCTAAAAAACTTTTCAAATATGTCTTGTAGATCAAATGGCCAACGCTCATGTCCACCTCAACTTCAACGCATTCGTAGAAAACCAAGCTGAAAGATGATGGCAGACACTATACTGAATCGGGTCCGGAACCTGAGGATCATCCTCATAGCTGCAAAGAAAGATTATGTCTTAGAAGCACCGCTAGTTGAAGCTCCTATCGAGAGAACCAAGGCGTTATGAACGCTTGGCAGTCTCGTCTTGATGATTACTCCCTCCTTGATGCGGCATGCTTTATAGCTTAGAACTGGCTCCAAAAGCGTTTTGAGAAAAACGGAGCATATGAGATGTTCGAAGAGCTGAAAATGATTTTCCAAGCTCATGCCCGGGTCAAGAGATAAGAAGTCTCTGACAAGTTCTTCAGTTGTAAGATGGAGGGAAATAGTTACGTCGTGAGCACATACTCAAAATATGCAGGTTGCACAACCGCTTGACTCAGCTGGGAGTTAATCTCCGGATGACGCGGTCATTGACAGAATCCTTGATCGCTTCCACCGAGCTACAAGAGCTTTGTGATGAACTTCAATATGCAGGGGATGGAAAAGACCATTCCTGAAGTATATTCAATGCTGAAATCAGCAGAGGTAGAGATCAAAAAGGAACATCAAGTGTTGATGGTGAATAAAACCACTGAGTTCAAGAAAGGTAAGTGTAAGAAGAACTTCAAGAAGGACGGCAAGGAAGTTGTCGCGCCCGGTAAGCCAGCTGCTGGGAAGAAGTCAAAGAATGGACCCAAGCCTGAAACTGAGTTCTTTTATTGCAAAGGGAAGGGTCACTGGAAGCGGAACTGCCCCAAATACTTAGCGGACAAGAAGGCCGGCAACACTAAAGGTATATGTACATGTGGTATGTCACATGCGTGGAGCTAGCACATGTCAAATGGTGTGTATAAGCTTGGATAAAATTAAGCGATATGGTACCAACTAGGTAGGAAATGCGGTTTTTGACCCGCAGCACTTCTTTGCTAGTGCTACCTGATACAATTATATTCAGTACGGTAATATATAACAAAAGCAAAAGCATGATATTGGTTCAGTACAGTACCATGCACCAAATCATTATCTATGAACTGGCCAAAAAAAATTTAGACAACCAAGATGACTCTATCAGACTTCCTCGTCTCATTCTAATATCTCTCTACATTAGTAACTAACACCAAGAAACGAAATAAGCAAACCATCTTTTGCTCTTCTAAATTTGCAGAAAAGCATAGAAGTTCAGTTCAGGAACCAGAAATAGGAAGAAAAGAGAAATAGCAAAATATAGGAAATTTAACTATTTGTCAAATTGTAAGCATGTACATGCACCACCATCTCTTTGAGGTTGCCACTATCATATCTTGAGTTTCACATGAATGAAACACTACTTGGCCAAGTATTCCGAAGGAAATAACAAGAATATCATTAGGTGGAGAAAATTTAAAGTACCACTCGATCTATTTGTGCATCGTGCACAAGATCAACCATGCTACCTAGCTACACAAATCCATTACCCAAATAATCATGTGAACGCAAGTCCTCACCACCTCCCTTTTTTGCTTCCTATTCTTCCTGCCCGCTCTCACCGGGGTGGCACACCACACCAAAAATAAGAAATAATATGGACACCTGATAAAGAGAGTAGTGAATCACATACTGCAAATCGGTTAAAAAAATAGCCATTTCATATCCATATGTTCTATTTTAAAAGTAACTTCTTATATTAGACTTGTTTTCATTTACATTTTAAGCAAATATTGATGGAGGGGTTAATCTTGCCATGACACAAGCACAATATATGCTGCATAATGGCAAGTAAGATACATATCCCAATAAATCCTACCACCAAGGTCAAATACTTTGTATCCGAGCCCCAAATGGTGGGTTACTACAGGAACATAACAATATAGAGCTCTTAAATGAAAAAAATGGACAGTGCAAACTTGTAGAGAGTATACTACACAAAACATAATTCACGGATATGAAATGAATGGACAGACCTGAGAAATAAACCAGGCAATAATGCAGAAAAATTTGATGAAGCAAATAGTTTGCGATTGAAAATTTAGTTGTTCTGATACCATCCTAAAGAGCACAGCCGCTACAAGATCACTTAGTACTTAGTAGTTGTCATTCTTCGTAAACAATGAAAACAGTAAAAACTAAAAATGTGAAATGGAAAGTATGATAAGATTACAAAGGCCAAAAAATTCGTGTTCAATTGTCAGTTATACAAATAAGCAGCAGGATGAGTATAACCTACACGTTAACTTGTTCGATGGTGCTAATTACAGTTCAGTATACCACTCCTTCAGGACATCACGCAGAAAAAATTAGTATAAACTAAACATCATCAATGAGGACATTGTTATTTCCAAAGGAAAGTGTGCTTTGTTATAGCAAAGACCAGAGTTTCCAACAACAATGAGGGCCACAAAAGCTCCCAAGAGCATAGCCTAACTACATGCTGAACCAACATCTCACTAAATATTTGTGTCTGCTAATAACAGAGCATGAGCTCACCGTAAACAAATCTTCACACGGTAAATAGACAATCATCTATGTTTACTACAACATTGTCCTGAGTTGTGGTGCTCTCATGGGCCAGCTTGTGAAATATCAATCATATAGGGGCAGGGAGAATAGTTGTAGCATCTGGTATACCTGGATGCAGTACAAAGACGATTTGGGAGTGGCGTCTTCTCCATGCCAAGGACGGTGACGCTGACGTCGATGGTGCTTCTTCAACACGTCATCTTCATAGCCGTAGCACTTGTGTCATGCAAGGAGAATATACTTCAACCCTAAATGATCGCAAGAATCCTAAGAAACACCACATGGTAGCAATAACATATTAGTTTATTTCAAAGTGGCAGAGCATCAAGCTTCTGGAATGAAAAGAGAATTAAGTAAATAGCACAAAATCATATTTCAAAGAGGAAAAGCATCAAGAAGGCAATTTAGACAACACAACAACATGAGTTAGTATATTCAAAATGAAATGCTGGAAGACACAAATTGAATGTCACTATACAGTGAAATGTTGGACACAGACAAACATGCAATACTATAAATTGGGTAAAACTCCAACATCTTGTGTTTCTTTTTTAGTAGCAGTTTAGTTACCGCATTTACCTCGGCATTCTATCGATGAATCCATCCCAAAAATGGTTGCAAGCTAGCGTGACCTGCATTTCCCTCTTTCTCGGGACCGAGTCACCCAGGAGCATCACCTGCGTATAGTTTCATTTTCCATCAGCGATGATAACTTCAGAATGCTATGTAAATAGTAAAAGAAAGATACAAATTAGGGTCTAAATACTCGGCGTTGTTAGTGTTGTGCCCGACAGTAGCTAGTTGCATGCAAACGAAACAGTATCAACAGAGGCAACATGATACATTTAGTGTGAATACAAATTGACAGGCACAACTATAATCAGAAATTATGTACCATGAGAATCTACATATACATGAGATTTTTCTAAAGATAGTTAACAGTGCAAGCATAGAAGAATCCACCGGAGCAAACTGGTGACCATCAGTTATAGCAGCATAAATACAAGATATCTTTGTTTATAGACATTTTAAGCAGTCCTTGTACAAATACTGTGGCGGCAGAACGGCAAGCAAGATCTACTAGTATAATTCATGTCTGCTCAAGCAAAGATCGCATCTATTCAAGAGTCCGTGAAAATTCAGTAGAATATGTACTGAAACAATAGAGGACAATGCATTTTTTCAACCATTAAAACGCCAACAAATTAACAACTCCTTCCAAAGTCAAAACATGCAGGGGAAGTCATATATTTGATTGAAAATAAAAAATAAAGGCTTTATCCAGTCATACCATGGAATCAGTTGAAAATAATAAAATAAAGACTTTTTCAGAATTTGATTAAAATGAGGGCATATGCATCATGATTAAAGGTTGCTCCCTGTCTTTGTATAAATCTTTCAGTGCTAGTTAATCTAATCACATAGCACATTATCCTTCCACTTTCAGGTTTACATTATCAAAAATATTAGTTAGATGGTAGGTGCAAGAACATGTGCTTGTAAATCAAGGTTCAGGGAGATCACTGTCGACTTACTGTATTGGACCAACAAAAGACTGCACCAACAAGAGAAGTTGTGCACCCACCAGATCCCACGGACCACGCCCGCCGGAGAAAGAGAAGCCGCCCCATAGGCAGCACCACTTCATCGTCGATGGCCACCGCGAGGACACCCTTGATCAGAACCGCCCCTACGCACCTCCCCCTTGACGCCACATGCCACACCTCTTTAACAACATCCTATATAAACAGAGTAGCAAAAATCTCAACATTGTGTTCCTACCTGTGAGTGCCTGGTTGAGTCTCGGAGAGAGAGAGAGAGAGAGAGAGAGAGAGAGAGAGAGAGAGAGAGAGAGAGAGAGAGAGAGAGATCATACCGGATCCAAAGCAACATGAGCCAAGCTGCAAGAAATCCATCAACGGTGGCTTAGATCCCGCGCCAGCCCGACCAGCCCCTCGAATGGAACGCATCAAGGGCCCCGCCTCTCGTTCCATAGCCTGCGCCGCCGCGGACATCCCGAGCCCCATGGAGTGCACCGCCGGCTTCAGGCGCCGCGACAGCGGTGGTCCCGCTCATGGAGTCGTCCATGGCCGCCGCCGCGTGCATCTCCTAGTTGACCCCGACTATCGACCACCGGAACGCGAAGAGGAGGGAGGGGCTCGCGACGCAGCAGGGCGGGCCGGTGGAGGAGTAGCAGCAGGGTGGCGGCGGGGCTCCTAGGGCACAGAAGGAGGAGGAGGTGGGAGCGAGCGGCGGCGGGTGAGGAAGGAAGGAGCGAGGGGCGTGGGGCTATGGATTGGGGCTAGGGTGAGGAAGGAAGCAGCGAGTGGCGGCAGATGTTTTTTTACCTGGATGGGTGGGGAGAGAGGGAGGGGATAACCCCATAGTTTTTTTTACCTGGAAAAAAGTAACCCCATCTCTTTGCCATCTGCCAGTAGATGGAAAAGAATCTTTACTGTCTGCTGGCAGATGGCAAAGACGTGGGGCTGGTACGCCGTTACACTCTAGACGGCCACAGGATTTGCCAACCTCTTTGCCATCTGCTGGCAGATGGCAAAGATTATTTGCCATCCACTAGCAGATGCCAAAGAATTGGCTGATGGCAACCATGTTCTTTGCCGTC
This sequence comes from Aegilops bicornis, assembly GCA_021605145.1. NCBI lineage: Eukaryota > Viridiplantae > Streptophyta > Magnoliopsida > Poales > Poaceae > Aegilops > Aegilops bicornis. The sequence continues at coordinate 27,686,444 of CM038669.1, read as the reverse complement.
TGTCAGTTCTTTGCCATCTGTTTTTTATAAGCAGATGGCAAAGCCGTTCTTTGCCATCAGCTGGCAGATGGCAAAGAGCTGGCTGATGGCAAATTCCCTGTTTTCAGTAGTGTTCTGTGATCTGAAGCAAATCTACAAAATGGGAAAGAAGAAAGTTAGAAAAAGAAGACTAGAAGAAGAAGATTATTATGATGCAAGTAAAATGTGAAGATTATTATGATGCAACTTATATCTGTAAAATAGGTCATTTGGAGCTAAGTATGGTTATTATGTCATTTTTTAGCTAACTAAGCATACTAAGTCATTTTGGTGTAAAAAATGCTAAGTAAGGTCATTTTGGAACTAATAAGTTTATTATGTCATTTTGGAGCAAGCTAAGCATATGAAGTCATTTCGGAGCTAAAATATGTCATTTCGTAAGTCATTTTAGAGCTAGCTAAGCATATTAAGTCATTTGGAGGAAAAATGCTAAGTATAGGTCATTTTAGAGCTATCCTAGGTTAAATAGGTCATTTTGAGCTAGCTAAGCATATTAAGTCATTTTAGAGGAAAAATGCTAAGTATAGGTCATTTTAGAGCTATCCTAGGTTAAATAGGTCATTTTGGAGCTAATTAAGAAAAGCACTAGGCAAAACTTACCGTCAACCCGTAGGTGAAGGATCAAGGTTCTTGCTCGCGGTAGTGGCTGACGGAGGAGGATCAGGGTTCTTGCTCGCGCCAATGGCAGACGTCGATGCTTGTCGGGAGTTATGTTGCACCAAATTAAAGATCATTTGCAATGTCTCGTTAGCATGAACACACGGGGAGGTCGTCGAACACCAGACCCTCATAGCGACGAAACAACTGCACATTTAAATCCACCTGATCAACACAAATATATTATGATGTTTTTCATAACAAAATCAGAAAATATATGACCTAACTCATAGTTCATAAATATATGACCCCGTCGGCCTATGGAAGGCCGAAAAGCACATGTTCAGTCAACAGGAAGCCGAAGAGGTGTCGGGGGTCAGGGGTGTTGTGTCTGGGTGTCGTGGTATCAAAGGGACAAAGATAAATTCTATCCGGCAAAAAAGTGGACTGTAAAGAAAAGCATGCTACATGATCCTCAAAACATCTATAAGCATACCCTAAATCTTTACTGAATCTTCTAAGCTTGATGTCAGTGTGTATAAGATATTGCTTAAAAGATCACTTTCTGGTAATGATCGAACATGTAGAAAAACTTTAAAAGACAGCCAAATAAAATGACAAGCAACAGCTAAAAGAGAAATAACTGAATATACAACTTTGTTGAAACAAGTTTCATTTGTGCTCTCCAGATGGCCATAAATGTTGCCCTTTCGAACGGGAGACGCTCTCCAGATGGGCAATCTTATGACGGTTATAAATATGCAAAGAAATGCTTATTTATAGATGTGGCCCTTTCGAACGGGAGACGCCTAGGTTATGAGACTTGACATGAAAGCAAAATCTATTGGCATCGGCACGACGATCGAAACAAAGCAAATAGGGGAAGGGGAAGAGATGATAGTCGAGCTCACACCTAGACCATTCTTTTTTGCTAGTGCGTGTACTACAGTGCCACAAATATTCCCAATTAAGACAAGTTATAATAAAGACGAATAACCAGTTTTGTTATATGTCATACAACAATAGTTTACGCATATGAACCATATAGCAATACATTTGCACACATATACCACTAGCAGTATAACTACACACATATCGCAGTACATTTTCTGCATAGCCAAAAAATGCATTTCACTATTCTGAAATTTGTTCACACATTAGCAGTCACTAGTCGTCAACCCGTGTGACTGCACAGGCTAGTTATTAGAGATAAAGATAATTTAATCACAATTGATATGTCTTGAAACTATGCAAAGGCTTACTATCCCTGTGGCAAACATACATACATTCCTACTAAAAGTAAATACCATATACTTATTTGATCCATAAGGTATGAAATACAATAGGAATACCGGTTTGTGGTTTTGTGGAAGTAAATTGAAAAACAACATATAGGCATCTTCATATATAATTGAAATTATAACACACATGTATACATGTTGTAATTAGAAGAAGAAAAATACAGTGGTAACTCATCTCAGTTAGTAATTGTAGACCATTTAGTGAAATAGCTTCTCAGATGTTAAATGCTCCACTACCCTTGCATTCTAGTCACAATTAATTCTGATTTAACAAATAAAAACGGGAATGATTGAAACAATTATTGTGTTTCAAAGAGCACGTGAGAAAGGTACATAGCCTTGGTTTTTTTAGCTCTTCTCTCTTTGGATGTTTTTTTGAAACCCTTGCGCCACCTTGGAGCGCTTGATTTCTAACGTTTGGTAGCATGTTCGTGGAAAAAACAAACATATAGCAAACAGAAATATATGAAACTATAGCTTATATATGAAACAGCCTAGAATGAAGTGAGCATGGAAACTTTAAAGCTAGCTACGTCAATAAGGTTCTACAAATAATATACAAACAGATTAAACTGATGTACTTACACGAGCGGCCGAGAATAGTAAGCTGCCATAGTAAATGTCCTTCAACAGTGTTTGTATATTCATATTTTGGGACAACAATGAAATTACAAACAATTGTAAACAGAAATAGTAATTGTGGATCACTACAATACATGCTCTTAGACTTGACATCAGTTTTTCATTGAACTATTCTTAAATGGTTGTAGTAATATTTTAGTTTCGATTGGAACAAATTGGAGTATCTGCTCAAACTAATCGTGATGGAATTGCATCTTTTTGTTCCGGAATAAATATGAAAATAACATCAACCATGTACATATGTTACGGAAACTTATAAATGTTCAGAATAATTATGACATTGTAGAAGTTATAGCCGTTTGCAATGGTTATTTATGGAACGACGGAATTATACTCCTTTGTTATTTACTAATTAGAAGTTTGATTGTTTATGTTTAGTTGGATTTTGAATATGTCACAGAGGTATATTTGTGGAAGTATGGTTTAGTCTGGGACTACTACAAAGAAACAAAAGTATGATCAAGGTTTAGATCTACTAATTCAGTGAAAACAGTTTTTAGCTCACAACATGTAGACCCAAAATAAACAATTTTATCTCTGGTGGGTCTCCACTAACATATAATTTGCAAGCTGTTGTTCCATTCAAAGTTTCATCGCTTGAAGATATTACTCTTTCAGGCATGGTTCTGTCAATGTGATATGTATAGGAAAATAGTCAAAGCCGTACCTTTGTTTAATGCAGCAATGCAGAAAAAGAATATATACAATACAGGATAATTGAAGACTTAGCGCGTATCTAGAATAAACAATATATGCAACTCCAAAATCATCATCATAGGAAACATTAACAAAATCCATTACCTAACATTGGCTGGCATAGAAAAACACCACTAAACTTCAGCCTTTTATAAGAATTAACGTGAACTGTAATAAATTGAACTTGTTGGCCCATGTTCTACTTTACGTTTGTACTGTTGCAGCCAACAGAGTCGTACAACCCTACTATCGTGATTTCATGATGCTTCTGGAGGTGATGCGGACAACCGTACCTGGCTTCCATCAGTTCCTTACAGCCCTTATTTAAGGTTGCTCATAGATGGACATGCAAAAACGAATTTGTCTTTATCAAACGTTATCAATCAAGCCTATTTATTGGTATTTTGTCATGAATTTAGCCAGCGGGCGAAGATCAGCAATTTTCCAGCACAAGCTTACTTTCTTGCTAGGAGTAATGGGTTGTAGACTCGAAGAGCAGCTGCAACGCCAGCCCACCGTCGTTCGTCCGCCCAGCATTCATCCACAGCCTCATGGACGACCTGCTGTGCACCCGATGCCATTGATGCATCTCCAATTCAATTATTGTCCAAAAATTGAACCTTGGCTTTCAGGATGGTCAGTTGATGGAACGTGGGAAGTTTCCTAACTTGGAAAGGAAGGCGTTCATGGAGAGGCTAGAACCTGAGAACGGTAAAAGGGATGACACGTGGATATGGAGGATTAGAAAGACCGGCTGTAGGGGTCGGCTGCCCCATACCATACGCCCGTAAGGCATGAGCTGCAAGTGGAAGGAGAGTGGTCGGGAATTTTTTATATAGTAGCAGTCGATGCTTCCACCTGTGTGCACAATCAGCACAATTCGAAGCCACAAAGAGGAAGATTGCTCGGAGACGAATTAAGATCAAGAACACGGGTCGTTTCCAAATTGAAGCACCAATGAATATGCAGGCCAGGACTTTCTTTCTCATGCATGGTTAATAGATGAAAACATCAAATGAAGGAGGTCTTGATTTTCTCTCAAAGGGAATTGAGAGAGGGACAAAGAGGATATGCTCATGTATATCAAATCTATGAGGTGATGAGGCTTACTTTTTTTTGGAAAACTTAGAGAGTCCAAGGGGAAGAAGATTCTCGTACATGGGACAGGAGACACGGTCAGTTTTTTTGGAAATCTTAGAGAGTCCAAGGGGAATAAGATTCCCATACGTGGGATAGAAGAGTAGGTCTCTTGTTTCATCCGACGGCTGTGGAAACATTATATATTGATCAAATGGCTAAAAGTTCTTAGTTCTAAGGATTAACCTGGTGCCTCGTATGGTGCTCGTATGGTGCTTCCAAATAGTAAATGTAAGATATAAGATATAAGATTGCAGTACCCACATAGAAAAATGCATTAACTTGTGATTCCAGAATTAAACAACCAACAACATGCGCCAGGGTAGGATTTTGCACACAACAAGTACTCTGAAAATAAACTGCACACATGTACAGAACAGAGAACATGAGCCAGGACACTGATCCATAGGGAAGAAGAGAAGGGGACGAGCTCACCTTGAAGTTTAGGCTTCGATGGCGTTGTCGTCCTGGTGCCGCTCCTAGCTTGGGAGCGTCGCTCGGGCTTCAATGGCATCGGGGCTAGCTCCTCTGAGACATGGGGTCACAGCTCCTTGAAGAAGGCGCGTCGGACGGCGGTGAAGATGGGATCCGGTGGGAAATAGACCGGGTTGACGGGGGCGGTGGGCGGCCTGGATCCGGCTTACGACCGACGGGACGGCTCGGCCGGCCTTGATCCTTGGGGTGGAGGGCGGCGACCGGCGGGGAGGCGCAACTGGTCGGTCTCCTCCCTCGCGGTGGGGCGGGAATGGACCGGCGGGATGGCCTATCCTCCGGCCATGTATGGGAAACCGACGGCGGCGGCGACCGGTGAGGGCGGTGGCGACCGGTGAGGGTGGCGGGGAACGCTATCCAGCACGCATGGGAGTGGGTTGAGACTGATTCAGGGTGGCTGGTTTTTTTTAGGGAGGCTGGGGGTTTTCTTTTCTTTAATTTTTCAGTCTTTGCTTTTTTTAGCAAGGAGAGAGATAGTCCCATCTCTTTGTGATCTGCCAGCAGATGGCAAAGAATCTTTGCCGTCTGCTGGCAGAGGGCAAAGAGGTGGGGCTGGTACGCCGTTACACTCTTGACGGCCACAGGATTTGCCAACCTCTTTGCCATCTGCTGGTAGATGGCAAAGATTATTTTCCATCCACTAGCAGATGGCAAAGAATTGGCTGATGGCAACCATGTTCTTTGCCATATGTCAGTTCTTTGCCATCTGTTTTTCATAAGCAGATGGCAAAGGCGTTCTTTGCCATCAGCTGGCAGATGGCAAAGAGCTGGCTGATGGCAAATTTCCTGTTTCCAGTAGTGCATATAGTCCCCTCACGATCTCGAGGGGATCTCTCTATCACAAACACACCCTCTCTCCCTCCCCATGCGTCCATGCCATCCATGTGTCCCTCTCGACCTTTTTTCCTTGTTGGTCAGACCTCTATTGGACATGTGCTACAGGGGTGTCTGTCTCTGTTGCAAACAATCACACACTAGCTATCTTCGTGTATGTCCTCGCCTCGCTTTTCCATCTCAGAGATGCATGCGTGATATGTTCGCATAAGAAACGAAAAAGCACACTCTCTCTCTAATTTATCGTTTGTTGTCACTTTCCCTTTCACACACATACTCTTTTTGCACACCTACTCATTCTCCTTCACACGCACTTGATCTTTCTCGACTTAGGCACTCTCCTCCGTCCATAGCATATAGATTTATTGAAAAGTCAAACATCACAAAGTTTGACCATGTACGTGGAGAAAAACAATTACATCTAGTACGGCAAACATATACCATTAGATTCACCATGAGATGTAGTTTTGTATGATGTATCTTTGGTATTGTAGATATAAATAACATTTGCGTAAACCTGATCAAAGTTTCCAAAGTTTGACTTCTAAATTTTTTACATGCACTGCATTATCGAGCGGATGGAATATCTCTTTCCCCCTCTCAGCTATCTGACGCACCACTCAGCCTTATTGGGGCTCCTCAATCTCTCTCAAACTTTATTGGTCAGTTTGGTTCGTGACCTGACCCTCATGCCTTGATGGCCGGTACTGCCTGGTGTGGACGTGAGATGTAAAATATTTCTGCCTGGCCAGGCTTGTGTGGTGCTGAAGCGTTTGGTTCATGCCTGGGCTAGGCAAAGCATCAACGTCCCATCAATCAATCCATGCATCAATTATTTAATGCTAATATCCATCCATGTTGCTGTTAGCCTCGTGGCCACACGACCAGGCACGGCCAGGCGTTCGAAATCGGTCGCTTGGGCCAGGCTACTTGCAGTGTCTGGAGTTCAGCCAGGCTAATTAAAGTGCAAGGGAACCCAGCCCAGGTGGGCTTTCTTTTTCACAGGGTAGCAACCAAACAAGCGTGCATGAAATCCAGCCACAACCCCAGGCCACGCAAAAGATGCTCAGGACGCAAGCCAAACTGGCCTTATATCTCCCTGGTTCACACATACACATGTCTCGCTCGTGCTATACATATAGACCCATCCAACACTCTCCGCCCTTGTTCTCTCTCCATGTGACACGCACCCCCCTAAGTACCATAATCCCTCACTCCATCATAGGCTCTGTTTGGATCCATGGGTTAGAGTTAGTTTGGGTTAGTTTGGAGTCAACTAACCCAAAAGATCCAAATAGGAGGGTTAGTTTAGGTTAGATGCATCTAACCCATCCAAAAAACTAACCCATCCAAGAGGTGCTTATTTGGGTTAGTTCTTCTCGGGACCACTAATAAACACTTTTTCTCTCGCTCTCCCCGCAGCAGATCCCTCCCCACTTCCTCGAAGCTTCTCGTCCTCTCCCTCCCTCCCTCTCGCACCGCCCGTGAAGGTGCCTCGCCGTATCTGCGCTCCATCTAAACCTGCCATCCAAACACCACTTTACTTATAGTTAGTTCCGGGTTAGTTCAGGGTATGAATCTAAATCTAACCTCTAACTGAGTTAGAGTATCCAAACAGGGCGCAAGCACTCCCCCCCTCCTAAGTATGATTATCTCTTACTAGCCATCAGGAACACACGTATTGTCTCCTTCCATCCATACGTCTATCTCGATATCTCTCGAGGCATCTTCTATCACGCACACACCTTGTCACTCGATCTCCCACCCATGTAGTCCCATCACGATCTCCAGGGTATCTCTCTATGACAAACATACACTCTCTCCTCCCCATGTCTGCATTTTCTCCGTACGTCTGTCTCGACCTCTCTCCCTTGTTTGTCAGACCCCTCTTGGTCACGTGCTAGGGGTCTTCCTCTCTCGGTTCCAAACAACCACACACTATCTCCTCACCTTGCCTCCGTTGTCGAAGATGCATGTGTGATATGTTTGCATAAGACACGCACGCTTTTTCTCTACTTTTATCGTGTGTTGTCCATGTCTCTTTCACACACGCACACACACTTTTTACACACTCTCTCTCTCTCTCTCTCTCTCTAGGGACTCTGTCACGTCCATAAGCATATGGATGTTTTGAAAAGTCAAACCTCAGAAAAGTTTGACCAGGTATATGTGGAGAAAAACATTTACATCTGGAACGATCATTAGATTCATCACAACATGTACTTACTTCATACTATCATTTATCTTTGGTATTGTAGATATAAGTAATTTCTTTATAAACTTGTTCAAAAGTTTGACTTAATAAAATGTTGTAACTACATTATGAAACGGAGGGAGTAGCTCTTTCTCTCTCTTTCTGCTATCTCTCACAGGCCTCCCCTCTCACTCGAACTCTCTATACCGACGGATTATACGCTCACTGTGTCAGCGTATAGCTCCGTATATTGTTTAGTTGACCGGTCAACCAATCCACATGCTGCGTTGTCAGCTCGTGTTCTGTATCTTGGTGTGCTGGCCCATGTGGCAGTGGGTGAAAATAAGTAAACTAGAGGCCCATCTGACACGCGGTGAAGTAAACAAAGTTGAAACCACTCGGGGTAGCACCCCGCACGCTAGTAAATCGAGGGCGCATTGAGGACAAACTTCTTGCACGCGAAGGACGCACTCGCGCACAATTCACCACTGCGCGGCGGCATGCACAGAAGGACGCACTCGCGCACACCCGTCACACAACACACACCAGCACACGTGTACACCGGCGTCGCCGCCGGTTGAGATGGACGGCGAGGCAGCCAACAAGCGGAGGCGGCTCGAGCCAAAACCGCATCCGGCGAGCCTGGACTTCATCAGCAGCCTCCTCGACGACATGCTGCTCGTCATCATCGGCCTCCTCCCCACAAAATATTCCGTGCGGACCACCCTGCTCTCCCAGCGGTGGCGCCCCCTCTGGCGCTGCATCCCCCTCAACCTCACCGTCGACAGCTGCCTCTGCGACGGGGATTGCAAACGCATGGCCGCAGTCTCCAAGATCCTTTCATCGCACCCTGGGCCAGCCAGACGCCTTTACATCCGCAGTTCAGTACCAACTGCAAGGTCCAACCCAAGTTCGACGAGTGGTTCTTATCCCCCACCCTAGATCAGCTCGAGGAGCTCAGCTTTGAAGCTGGACGATGTCGCTCTCTGCCGCCGTCCGCGCTCCGCCTCACGCTAACGCTGCACCGCGCCAGTTTCAGCTCCTGCTATCTTCCCCAGATTAATACCGCGCCCGCCCTTCTTCTCCCTCAACTCAAGCAGCTCGACCTCTTCGACGTTGTCATCTCGAAGAAGGCTATGGAGCACCTGCTCCGCAGCTGTACTGCGCTCGAGTACCTTCGTCCTGAGCAGATCCACGGGTTCATTAGCCTCCACATCACCTCGACGAATCTCCGATGGATTTATGTGTCTTGCTGGCCCCACAACAAGACATCAATTGGGAAGAGATCATTCCAGCTGTTCCATGTTATGGTCCTTGAGAGATTGCTTGTATCGGATCTAGAAGGTCCAACAAAAATCAGGGTCATTGACGCGCCGAAATTGACAGCGTTGGTGTACTCGTCTGCCAAATTCTCCGAACTCTTTATTGGATCCGTAATCATTCAGGTACAACACTCATCTTCTTCTCCGTCTTCTTGAAATTCACATTTTTAAATTTCTTCTTGATGTATTTACGACCATCTTCCAGAAAATGATTCCCACAAGCTTGACCCAGTCCATGCGCATACGGTGAAGATCTTAGCACTAAAATCTATCGGCCCCAATCTGGATCAAGTTGTTGGATTCCTTACATGCTTTCCGTGCGGAGAAGCTACTCATCGAGGTGAAACTTCTTTCCTATAAGTAAACGGTAATCACAACGTAGCTCAATTTTTTCATATTTTTCCCAAATTACGATGACAAGTGTAGTGTTCAAAACTGCATCTACGCACTGCACCAAAAGAAATGTTTTTAGTATTTTTTCTCACGTGATCACCTGCATCGTTTTTATGCTGTACTACTACTATAGTAGCCTAGGCTAGTCATAGTGGAAAGTAACTTAGACTACTCCAGTAACTCTATGGAGTACTAACTCCGTCCTGGTTTACTCTTCCAATTTTGTAGTATCAAAATTTGACCATAGATTTAACTGACAAAATGTTAATGCATGTCACTAAGAACTATATCGTTGGATTCGTATTTGAAGATAATTTCAAATGGTCTAATTTTTAGTGACATGCATTGGCATTTTCTTAGGTAAATCTATGGTCAAAATTTTATACTAAATACGTGGTAGTATTCCCTCCGTCCCAAAATTCTTGTCTTACATTTGTTTAGATACGGATGTATCTAACACTAAAATGTAACTAGATACATCCATATTTAGACAAATTTAAGACAAGAATTTTTGGACGGAGGGAGTACAAAAGTGGGCTATGTAGGCCACAACATGTGCCAAATTCACTTGTGATGCATTTGGCATCGATGCCCCTCCATTGCTCACCTGGTGCCCCAATCTGGATCACCTACTTTACTCCCGTGCCAAATTAACTCACGCAATGAAAAAACAGTGCGTGGTAGAGAGAGACAGGACCGAGGCAATAAAAAAACACTTGTTTGGGAGAGTGAGAGGCTGGTGTAGTTGGTTTGATTGATTTGTTTATACATGTGGGTCTGTGTGCACAGCGGTGCCAACTCTCTCACATCGCGAGAGCGGTGCCAAAATCTTTTGATTTGACATCGATGCGTATTATGTGGCATACTTTGGCGAAATATGGCATCGGCCGCATAGTGGAAGGCAACAAATGCCCAAGCTCTTCACGTGCTCCTAGTTAAATGAGAGGAAACAGAAAGAGAGAGAGAGAGAGAGAGAGAGAGAGAGAGAGAGCGACTACTAGGGAAAACCTTATACACAAAATCTTACCAGTAGCGCGGGTTAAAATGAGGCGCTATCACATTAGCAAGTAGCGTCTGCCAAAACCGCGCCATCGTTACTCTTTCTTAGCAAGCAAGTAGCACGGCAGGAACTGAACGCGCTACTAATATAATTGCCACACCGTTCCCGACGTGCTAGGTATAGTAGTAGCGCCCTTCTAGAAACGGCGCTACTACTACCGATTTTAGCAGCAGCGCGATTTCCCCTCCCACGCTACTGTTCAATATATTCTCACCTAACCCCCCGCGCAGCCTGATTCCCTCCTCTTCCTCCCCCAATTCACCACTCTCTCTTCTCCCCCTCGTCGCCTCCGCCTCGCTGCCGTCTCGCCGTCGTCTCCCCCGACCCCGCCTCGCCGCCGTCTCCCTCGACCCGCCTCGTCGCCGTCTCCCCCGACCCCGCCTTGCCGCCGTCTCCCCCGACCCCATCTCTCTCCCCGCCCTCTGTAAGCACTCTCCCCTTCTGATCCCTCTTGTTAATTTGCTTAGTATGAACCCTAGCTATTTAGTGCTAGTTAGTATGAACCCTAGGCTATTTTTAGTGTTAGTTAGTTAATTTAGTGTTAGTTAGTTAGTTAGTATGAACCCTAGCTATTTAGTGCTAGTTAGTATGAACCCTAGGCTATTTTTAGTGTTAGTTAGTTAATTTTGTGTTAGTTAGTTAGTTAGTATGAACCCTTAGCAGTAGTTCGTAGGTACTTATTAGTTAGTAAGAACTAGGTACTAATTAGCTAGGTACTAGTTTATTTTTATTTATAGTAAGTTTATTTTCAGTAAGAACTAATTGAATTAATAGAACATGTTAGTAAGAACTTGTTGCTATTTTTTTAGTTAAAGCAATTTTTCCCGCATCGACGTGGACGATGCTTATCCCGCATCCTCGTCGTCAAATCGGTGGAGGACGACACCTTCTTGACCAGATGGGTCATGTCCGGGACTAGGCTCCGCTGGGGTGGTACTGGGAGGCGCTACCTACCGGGGGGTGCAGGTTGGTGAGGAGCCAGCCTGTCGTTGACCCGAACCTTCTTTGGTGGCGGTCGCGTGGGCCAGTGACGGTCCAGAGGCTCGAGGACCCCGCGGAGGTGGTGCGTCACCGTGTCAGTGAGGAGGACGCACACGTCCGTCGCTACTTGTTTGTGTTGGAGCACAGGTTCTCCAATACCTGGCAGGTTCTCCAGGGATCTCACTGGAGCTATGATCCCGTGATGGTTCCTTCTCTGTGGGTGTCCACCGCCCACGCCGATACCCGTCGTGTGCTAGGGTTTTAGTTGTATTAGTGATGTTATATGTATGGCACTATTCGGGACGTATTAGTGATAATATTCGACGATGTACGAACACGCATGAGATGATTTACTTTTGCTTATTCAATGCATGCTAATTTGAGTCCTATAAGATATTTTGAAATGTATATCTTGTGTTTCTCAAATATGATATGTGCTTGCCCAAGTGGCCGGTCATGTTTGCAGGTTACACCTCCGAGTGGCCTATGTTTTGCCGGAGTGTTGATTCATTTCCGCTCCGGCAAATTTCAGGCGCTCGATATGTCCTATTTTAGCAAAGGTCATGCCGGATTTTTCCGTGAATTTTGGCATGACTTGTGCCAGAATATGTAGGAAATATCGAGTGCCCCGGATTTATGTGTTGAGTATCCTGGTACCTGTCTTCGATTGATTTTCAATTAATGTTTTAACGAAGAACATAGGAAATGTCTGACGACGAAAAGAATTTCGGTATTTGCAAATACAGCGAAGATGAGCGCGGCCTGTGCGACGGAATCTTCCTAGATGATGATAGGCGCTTCAGCATCAAGCTTGACGAGAACTTCGAAGTGGATACAGTAATTCACAACGACAAGTCTTTTTTCGTAATTAAGCATGACATATGCTTCATTTGCTTCAACTTATAATTTGTTTTTACTATTCTACTAGTGTATCCCCTGCCATGCAAGAGTTTTTGTATTGGATAAGATAGGTTGCAGTCGTACTATGGAGGTAAAGAAATTTTACTTGAAGACCGAGCATGGTTATATTTTCCACACAAAATTATACAATTCAGACGACTACACCTATTTTGGATGCAAAACATGGCGAGCACTATGCAAGACTTATGCATTTGAGCCTGATATGGTTATCACCTTTGATATTCGTCCGGAAGATGATATTGAAGGTAATACCGATATCTGGGTCGATGTGCAGACGCCTCCAGTTATACCAAAATATGAGTTTCTCAACCATATTTATGTGTTAGATATTGTTTATTCAAAAATAGTTAACAATTAATTTCTATTGATAGCTTATTTCGATGCAAGCAAACATGTCCAGCGCTTAGTAGACAGGATCGTATACTATGCCGGAGCTGAACTCAACTGCGAGGAGCTCAGTCATTATGTTTCATGGCTTGCGGATCTTGATACTGTCAAGACAAATTTTCTTCCTGGATTTAGAAATGTTAGTACTGAAAACGTGCGACCAATAGTGTTCGTACTGAACTATGGTCACATCTATTTAGGAAGGATGGTAAGATTTTTAATATTTGTCCTTAGTGCATCTTTTCCATACATTATTTTTGAAGCTAAACTTCATTGCTAAGTATGTTACCATACGATGTTCTTCAACAGGGAGTCCCGATGAATGTTGTGCCTTATGGGATCGAGACTAAAGGTACCATGAGTATTATTAGCTTACAGCCAAGATATGCTACAGATTACTGTAGTGCATTCAAGATTAGCGACGGATGCTTAATAGTGCAAGACTGGACCAAATATGTGATGGGGGAGCGCGGAGAAGTACTAGGGGGCAGCAAACAGAAGCACATCCCACGATTAGGAGACATGTTCATCTGCATGCTCCAACTTGATCAAGGAGGAGAGCTACACATGTTTTATGTTATTTTACCTAAGAGAGAGCAGCAGGAGTGATTAGCTAGCTAGAAATGAGTTTGAGGATGATGATGTGCTACACTATTACTATGATAATAAAATAGCTAGTGTTGGTGGTAATGACTATGATGATTATTATTAGCTAGTGTTAGTGGTGATTAAATAAATAATGTTGGTGGTAATTACTATGATGATGATTAAATAGCTTGTGCTGGCGGATTAGATTCAAGTGGAGCCAACATGTGGTGCACCACAAGCGTCTAAGCCTAAATGACAAAGTCTCCGTAGAAGCTGAATTTGTTTTTGAAACATCAAGTGGCCAGAGACTCGAAAACTTATTTTCCCATTAGTAACTTGTCAAGGCGGTGGATTTTAGTTTGTATGATAATGCTGCAACCACCTAAAGTAACAAAAGTTCTTACGTAAACTTCCTAGTAATTCCCTCTTCCTAGGTGCAACATTACTCTAACATTTGTAATATCAGTTTGAAACTTGTAATATTGCCGTGTCCTATTCCTGCGTTTTCAAAATCCTGCGAATCAAACAGGTCCTGAGTTGGTGATGATGTTGTGCCTCCCATCTTTCACCAATAACCGTCGGATCTAGATCTGACGCATACAAACCAAGCTTCTCCATTTTTGCAAAAAGATGCCCGTACTTGTTCCCTATTTACAAACAACTCCTTGTCCCTCACAATCAGCCTTATCTCCTCCCCACCACATCTAGAAGGCAGTGGAAAAATCTGGCGCGATGGCCGCTGTCGGAGCCGTCCACCCCCAATCTTGGTGTTCCGTGCAATGCACGGGCATCTACACACGGGAAATTATGTCGAACAAGGCTAGTTGTAAGCAGGCTAGCTCTACAGCCATGATGACTGCAGACGGTGAGGCTGACTATGGTATGCCGAACACAGCGCCTATACTCAAGTGACATCTCCGGCGCAGGGTCTTGTCACTTCACTGTGAGGAGCAACACGTAATAATTTGACCAACGGGTAGTACAGTGCTAGTACTAGTAGCACCACCGTCTGGATTTAATAGTACTACCACGTCCATCTGGATTTTAGTATTTGACTAGCAATATCTAGTAGTAATGCATGTCACAAAAAATGTACTACTCCCTCTGTAAATAAATACATAGTGTTTGATACGTCTCCAATGTATCTATAATTTATGAAGCATTCATGCTATATTATTATCTGTTTTGAATGATTATGGGCTTTATTATCCACTTTTATATTATTTTTGGGACTAACATATTAACCAGAGGCCCAGCCCAGATTTGCTGTTTTTATGCCTATTTAAGTGTTTCGAGGAAAAGGAATATCAGACGGAGTCAAAACGGAACGAAATCAAGTGGAGAAGTTATTTTTGGAAGGAAAGCCACCCGATGGACTTGGAGTGCACGTCAGGAGATACAGGAGGTGCTCATGAGTGTGGGGGCGCCACAGGCGCGCCCGCCTCGTGGGACCCCGTAGATCCACCGACGCATTTCTGCACCCATATATACATACGTGCCCAAAACTTCCGTAACAGAACCTAGATCGGGATTTCCGCCGCAAGCCTCTAGAGCCACCAAAACCAATCAGGACCCTGTTCCGCACCACATGGAGGGGTCCCATCACCGGAGGCCATCTTCATCATCCCGGTGCTATCCATGACGAGGAGGGAGTAGTTCACTCTCGGGGCTGAGGGTATGTACCAGTAGCTATGTGTTTGATCTCTCTCTCTCGTGTTCTCTCTCATGTTCCCTCTATGGCACGATCTTGATGTATCCCGAGCTTTGCTATTGTAGTTGGATCTTATGATGTTTCTCCCCCTCTACTCTTTTGTGATGAATTGAGTTTCCCTTTGAAGTTTTCTTATCGGATTGAGTCTTTATGAGAACACTTGATGTATGTCTTGTCGTGATTATCTGTGGTGACAATGGGATATCATGTGCCACTTGATGTATGTTTTGGTGATCAACTTGCGGGTTTCGTGACATTGGGAACCTATGCATAGGGGTTGGCACACGTTCTTGACTCTCTGGTAGTGGCTTTGGGGCACTCTTTGAAGTACTTTTATGTTGGTTGGATAAATCTGAGATTGTGTGATGCATATCGTATAATCATGCCCACAGATACTTGAGGTGACAATGGAGTATCTAGGTGACATTAGGGTTTTGGTTGATTTGTGTCTTAAGGTGTTATTCTAGTACAAACTCTTTTATAGATCGATCCGAAAGAATAACTTTGAGGTGGTTTCATACCCTACCATAATCTCTATGTTTGTTCTCCGCTATTAGTGGCTTTGGAGTGACTCTTTGTTGCATGTTGAGGGCTTGTTATATGATCTATCTACGTTATTATTGTTGAGAGAACTTGCACTAGTGAAAGTATGAACCCTAGGCCTTGTTTCCTATCATTGCAATACCGTTTACGCTCACTTTTACCACTTGTTACCTTGCTGTTTTTATTATTTCAGATTACAAAAACCTATATCTACTATCTATTTTGCACTTCTATATTCATCTCTTCGCCGAACTAGTGCACCTATACAATTTACCATTGTATTGGGTGTGTTGGGGACAAAAGAGACTCTTTGTTATTTGGTTGCAGGGTTGTTTGAGAGAGACCAGCTTCATCCTACGCCTCCTACGGATTGATAAACCTTAGGTCATCCACTTGAGGGAAATTTGCTACTGTCCTACAAACCTGTGCACTTGCAGGCCCAACAACGTCTACAAGAAGAAGGTTGTGTAGTAGACATCAAGCTCTTTTCTGGCGCCGTTGCTGGGGAGGCTAGGTAAAGGGTACTCACACTCCGTCACTAAGCTCTTTTTTGGCGCGGTGAGTGCTTGAAGGTATATCTTTAGATCTTGCAATCGAATCTTTTTGTTTCTTGTTTTAGCACTAGTCTAGCTTATAAAAGAAAATTACAAAAAAATATATGGAATTGAGTTTGTCTCATACGCTTCACCTTTTTAATATCTTTCATGAGTATGATGGAAAGGAAAATTGTGGGGACCGATTCTCCGGGTATGAATTCCCAGAAAATGGCCCTTGTGCTCATCAGCCCCAGGATTACTATTAGCTGATGAGGCACCAACTTGATATAGAAATTCCAAGCAAACACAAAATATGAAGTACAAGACCATTCTGGTCTGTGAGTACAACAAATGGTTTCTAGTGGTTGATGGCGGAAGCGGGTTGTGAAACATCAGTGTCCATGGAACTCCATTTCCCACGGGAACAGCTGACCAGGTTAACTCCTATCTTCGGGAGGCTGCTATCACCGTTGCTTAGGTTCCGGGGCTGTCTTCGCGGTCGCTCCTCTCCCTGCAATAAATTTGGCCAAGACAATAGCCAGGGACAAGCCAGTGAGTACTTTGAATGTACTCGCAAACATTATGAACACAGGAATAATATAATAATGATGTGCTGAAAATATTTATGCTCATGATGTCAGTCACAAAAGGTAAATAAATCTCTGATGCATGTAAGCAGGTTATTTATGGAAATGCAATATCATAATAATAATAAAAGGCACCGATCGGGCGTCTGAAGCAACGCCACATAAAGGGCTTATAAAAGAAATGCCACAGTCGGGCGTCTCAGCGACACCACATAAAGGGCTTTAAAAGAAATGCCACAGTCGGGCGTCTGAGCGACACCACATAAAGGGCTTTAAAAGAAATGCCACGGTCGAGCGTCTGAGCGACACCACATAAAGGGCTTTAAAAGAAATGCCACAGTCGGGCGTCTGAGCGACACCACATAAAGGGCTTTAAAAGAAAAACAAAATCATAGTGAATATCCAGGAGGTAGAACCGGCCCAGGGATATTCGATAATACCAATAATATCATGGGTTAGTCCACAACAAAATAATAATCATCATTATCACATGTCACAAGTCGTAATATCAGTTCTGATATAACAGTTTCACCTCCGAAGACCGACACTAAGACCGACACTTGACCCATCCTGCATCTGTAATCCTTAACCATGGACACGTCTATTCGAATAGGTTTAATCTCTGTAGAGGGTGTACTCTTTACCCACGAGTAACGGATTCCTTTAGTCCATCGGGACTAATTCCGTCTACAGTCTTTTTGTTGAAAACACACCTAACTTGCACACACCAGCTTAACTCACACGTGTCTGGAATCACCCACGACACTGTCAAGCAAACTCTAAGTGGGAGGCTACAACCTCGCGTAGCATGGGATCAAATTTATATTGCGCGCTCTAAGGGGTGGCCTCCTCTCGGTCTCAACCGGAAACACCCATGCCCCCGGACCAGGTGGCCTGCCTACCAGCTACAACCGGTATCTTCCACCATGGCCTCTCTGTACGGTGTGTGCTAGAAAGAGGTTGACAACTTACTGAACCGTACTCTACTTGTTGTAGAGACGAGTGGTAGTACGAAGCAAGTATGGGGGTTACTGGAACAAGACTCGATCTATGGTCGACTCAGGAGGTTCATAAATTTCCCTGCATGACATGTATAACAAAATGTTTCAAACAACACGATCACCGCTCACCATACCTCACTATGCCATACCGGACATAACCGTCCCAACGGGGACCGGCGACAAACTCATGCCTACCCAAGGCAGAGGTTTTCCCGGATTCCTTCCGGCATGCAAGCAAGGCACATGAGGATGATTATTATCACAAGTGTGATCATTTCCAGCAGCATGGAAATCACAAATATGCATCCATGCACATGATCATCTCACATGAAATAACAAGTTCTCCAAAATGAGGTAGTGTTATAAACGTGTCAACGAACACACAAAAGTATTATGCCGGGTTCGTAATGCTTGCCTTCTGGTCCTGGGATGGTAGGGTGCATTTCAAACTCTTGAAATACTTCTCCTCTCATCAAAAATCCTATTTTAGAAACATAAATGAATTAACATAACAAAATAAAAACAGCACAAAAAGTTGTTTTGAAATCTTTTCAAATAACTCTTAAAATAAACTAGACAATATTTGAGAGAGGTAGGAAAAAGAATCAATTTAATTGGAGTTGTATTTAAAAAGATACAGCAGGTCAAAGTTTGGTCAAAATCTGTTATTTAAAACAAAATGTAAAAGAAAACGTTTCGGGCAGAATACGTCTTCGAAAAGGGGAGACGTACTCGGGGTTTTGCGCTTCCACTTAAACACGTGGAGGCGGGGCTGGGTCTCTGACAGTGGGTCCAGGGGGCCTACTGGTCAGGTTTGACCAGTCCCTACTCCCTCCTCTTCTCTGCCCGAGCAGAGGCGGGGCGTCCGGCGATCGTCGCCGGCGAACGGCGGTTCTTCGCGGGCATCCGAGTGCAGGGATGGATCCGCCACTCCTAGGCGGTCCTCCCGGTGGTCGAGGGAGTGATGGGGACGGAGGGAGTCGTCGGCGACGAGCTCCGCGGCGGAGGAGGCTCCGGGGACAAAGTGAGTTTGGGGCTGCGGTGGTCTCCGACCAAAATTGAGCGTGGGGCTGCACTCGCGAGAGGGAGGGAGAGCTCTTGGTGGAGAGAGTGGAAAGGGGGAGGCACTGGTGGCGACGTAATCGGCCGGGACTTGGCGGCGACCGAATCGGCCTGACTCCGGGAAGATTGCCTTCCCCTCCTCGACTGCTGGCCAAGGTAGCACTAGGAAGATCATTTGAGGTTGCTCGAGGACTCGATTGAGCTCCGGGGCCCTTATATAGGCGGTGGAGGTCGGTTCCGAGGCGGCCAGCGATAAGGACGACGGCGAACCGCCTCCCTGTAGCATCAGGGCGTCGTGGCGACGACGGGAGCTAGCCGACGAGCGAGGGGATAAGCTTGCGCTGCTCATAGGGGCAGGTGGCGAACGAGGAAGGCTCGGGCGGCGCCGACCTGAGCAGGGCTATCGGGCGGCCGTGGCGGCTAGTCCTTGGCTTGCCGGGGACGCGGCGAGGGTCTGCTTGGCGCGTTGCGGTGAGGGGGGAGCGTGTGGCGCGCAAGGGGACACGGCGTGCTGGCTGCGGTCGGTCACGGGCTGGAGTGAGTGCGGGGCGTGACGCGGCGGCTCGGGCGCACGTGCGTGCCAAACGCACGCTCTGGGCGCGCCCAGAGCATGCCCGGGACGTGTTCGATGAAATGCCAGGGTGGCCTAGAGGTCGCGGTTGAGGCTGGCAAGAACTAGGGCTAGTCTAGGTTTAGTAAGGGTAACAAGGGACATGGTGGTTTGGTCAGGAGACCAAGTTCACAATGTAGACTTGAAATCATGCCAAATCTGGCTATGCACTCAGGGTGTTTGACAAAATGCCACAGGCACCTAGGCATTTCTTGGAGTGGCCAAATCTTCCAGATCCTAGTCTCTTTGGATGCACAAGAGGGTGGTGAGGTTAGTTGGTGAAAAGCACAAACTTGCTAGTGCAAGTTTTGTAGAACTTCAAATCTGGACAGGAGGTGAATGGCATTATTTCATGCACCAAAAATATGCCAATGGTTGCATGCTCCTGGACTTAGGGGTTTAGCATGGAGGACTACAAGTAGGGAAAGGAATCTAGGGCCAAAGAGCAAGCAAGAATATGGTTGCTGTACAAACCATCATGTTGGACCAGGATGAAGATGAGGTTGATTTACTCAAAATATTCAAAGAACATCCCTGGATTTTTGCATATAATGGAATGATATGCTCCTACTGACATCCCATAATTTTGGTGGAAGCTAGAAAGAAATATTTAAAATGGTTGTAGTGCAAAATTGTCCACTGGACCAGAGAAGAAAAACATGTGTAGCACTCAAAATATGCACTGAATGAAATATGTTATTGCACAAAAATGATTTAGAGACATCACATGACATCTCCAAATTTTGGTTGGATTTTTAGTTAAGTTTATCAACTGGCTGTAGTACAAAAAGAGCTCCAAAATTTAAAACAAGTCATTTTAATGAATAAAGCTCAGGGTGAAACAATTTAATAAATAAATCTACTGATTAAGAAAATGCTATACAGAGAGCATAGAAGTCCAATATGTTTTGGAAGGATCCACTTGGAAAAGACTCCTTAATATTAAAGGAAAGGTTCTGGAATCAACAGGAATATTCTTGCAGGCAAAATTTTTAACTCTTGGCAAAATTTTAATAACTAAAACTTGGTTAAATTTTTGGGGTGTTATAGTTACTACCCCCCTTAAGAAAAATCTCATCCTCGAGATTTGCTAAGAGCCGTTGTGAAAGACAAATACTCCATATGTGTTCAAGCGGTTGTGAGTCTGCTGCCGTGGTGCTGCGTGAAAATAAACCATGTAGTGAGGGGATAAACGATGCAGCAACTCAGGGAAAAGAAATCTCATTCTAGGATTTTTCGCGGTTACACAAGTTAATCACTACTCATACTAGTAGAACTAAATATACGACTCGTCGCACAAATTCGAGGTACCATGCATAAGCTACAACGTAATAATAAATGCTGAAATAACCAACACAGCAGTGACGTCTAAAATGAGAACGGTAACTGGACGGGGTCCCGATAAAATGTCTCTGGTAAAGGGATACACTCCTCCTCAATTGGAGGAAGTGGATTGACCAGTCGATGTATGCGTCTCTCCGGGTCCGGTCTCAGTGGTCTGCCCATGGCAACCTGAGGGTTCAGATCAGTGAGACTCTGGAGATAATCCATTACTCGCTGGTTCAGATGCTCTTGAGCGATGAGCGATGATTTACTGGATAAGGTTGGCCAGTACTGGGTCTTTCTCAATCCGTCCACCGGGAAAAGTCGTTACTCCCCCGGGTGCTGCACGGCTCGGAAAGTAATAATATCCTCGCTCGCGGGCATAGGGTACTGCGGATCGAAGGTGAGCAATTGCTTCGTTCGCAGCAGCTTCTATGGCCAAGCGTGGGGTCGGCATGGATTTCCCCACGAAGGAAACCTCCGTTGGATCTTGGTTGGGGTCTATGGGAGGAATGTGTACTGCTGCCCAATATTTCGAGGTGGAAGGGGTGATTCTCGATTTGAACAGCTCGTACTGGGGTGGCTGGGTAGAACCCATGGTACTGCAGGTAAAGTCCCACAATATTTTGACAAAGCTACCTGGGGTTGCATCTGGGGTTCTCCGATAAATACTAGGGCTTGACATGGCAAGAAATGGTTGTGGGAGTGGTGCACGAGGTGAGGGGTGCTGGGTAAGGTCACAAGGTGGCCTTTTTATATAGCATATGGGCTGATTTATTTACCGTGGTGAAAGGTAATAAATTTGCCAGCTTAGCTCCAAAGGTCGGGTCAGTGTCAGAGATACACATATCTCATAAAGAGATGTGTTACTGTGGTTGTCGTCGGGGTTGGTTTTGGTAGCTGTGCCCGGAAAATATGCGACTATGCGCTGACAAAATACGCAAGGCTACTATTAAAACAGAGGCACAACGACAGGCTGCGTTTATTCACAAGGTTACACGATTGCAAAGCGAGGATACACTGAGACTCGAGACTACTCGTGCGGCTTAGTCTACCTTGTTTACGTCTAAACGGGCGTGCCTGGTGGATGTCGAGGCTTCTCCACGTGTCTCACTGTCGGGATTAGCCGGAGATGGTGGAGGAACTGCAGGGTCGGGGTAGCGATGATGACCATGACGGGGATTGTTAGCCACAACCCCGTTGGAGTGTGCTCCCAAAAGGCGTCTAAGCCCTTCTGGGGTCATCAAAGCATCTCGGTTGGCGGCTGGAGCTGACCTCAGGGTCTCGATCGGGTGTCAGAACAGCACGACTGGGTTGTCGGCGTCGGGCTCGTCTTCTCTTCTTGCTGGGGATCGACGAACCAGCTCTCCTCGAGCTGCGATTAGATCAATGGTGATCTGGTCGAACAGTGCCTCTAGTACACTTACATAGCACACTAGGTGCAACAATGCGGGATCGGTCTCGTGATCTCCGTTGGCAACTTGGGGTGGTCTACCATACCCTTCACGCCTGGGGTAGTAGTAGAACGAGCGACAGTTAACTCTGGGCGACAACTGCCGAAGTTGAACTATAGCCTCTCGAGCAGCTAGCTGGATGGCTTGTGGCTCGAAGGAAGTTATTCTTCCGGTGAACCTGTAGGGGCGTTCAGGAGATAGACCCCTACCGTAGATGTGCACAGTGGCCCAGAATTGACGGCTCTCACCGCTCATGGTCCCTTGGTACACCACATATTCTGGGGGTTCTTCTAACGCATAGGCACGACGGGTGAGGTTTGCGAGTATGGTCACAAAACCTCCAAGGTTGGTTGCTGTGGTCTCGTTGTGCACTACGGGGCCTGGCATTACGGCTCGGTTTGGGGTAGAGGCTGTGCTGGGTTGGGGCTAGCGTGCCCTTTTTATAGAAAAAAGGGGACGGAGTCTTCCTTCGCACGCTTGCGAATGAGACATTTTAGCCATCAATCACTGGCGTGTGATTGACGGTTAGGCTGATAGGTTGGGCACCGACTGCCAAAAGTGTCGGGGTCACTGTGTGGCTATCTTGCCTGAGAAGCTTGGCTGTGGTTTGGTTAAGGTCTGGTAGGTTGGTTTACCGAGGTTTATCGACCTGGCTAGGATAGGATTAGCCAATGGTCATCCTGACTCTGATACCAAGTTTGTGGGGACCGATTCTCCAGGTATTAATTCCCAGAAAATGGCCCTTGTGCTCATCAGCCCCAGGATTACTGTTAGCTGATGAGGCACCAACTTGATACAGAAATTCCAAGCAAACACAAAATATGAAGTACAAGACCATTCTGGTCTGTGAGTACAACAAATGGTTTCTAGTGGTTGATGGCGGAAGCGGGTTGTGAAACATCAGTGTCCATGGAACTCCATTTCCCACGGGAACAGCTGACCAGGTTAACTCCTATCTTCGCGAGGCTGCTATCACCGTTGCTTAGGTTCCGGGGCTGTCTTCGCGGTCGCTCCACTCCGTACAATAAATCTGGCCAGGACGATAGCCAGGGACAAGCCAGTGAGTACTTTGAATGTACTCGCAAACATTATGAACACAGGAATAATATAATAATGATGTGCTGAAAATATTTATGCTCATGACGTCAGTCACAAAAGGTAAATAAATCTCTAATGCATGTAGTTAAGCAGGTTATTTATGGAAATGCAATATCATAATAATAATAAAAGGCACCGATCGGGCGTCTGAAGCAACACCACATAAAGGGCTTATAAAAGAAATGCCACGATCAGGCGTCAAATGACACCACATAAAGGGCTTTAAAAGAAATGCCACGATCCGGCGTCGAGCGACACCACATAAAGGGCTTTAAAAGAAATGCCACGATCGGGCGTCGGGCGACACCACATAAAGGGCTTTAAAAGAAATGCCACGGTCGAGCGTCTGGCGACACCACATAAAGGGCTTTAAAAGAAATGCCACAGTCGGGCGTCTGAGCGACACCACATAAAGGGCTTTAAAAGAAAAACAATCATAGTGAATATCCAGGAGGTAGAACCGTCCCAGGGATATTCGATAATACCAATAATATCACGGGTTAGTCCACAACAAAATAATAATCATCATTATCACATGTCACAAGTCGTAATATCAGTTCTGATATAACAGTTTCACCTCCGAAGACCGACACTAAGACCGACACTTGACCCATCCTGCATCGTAATCCTTAACCATGGACACGGCTATTCGAATAGGTTTAATCTCTGTAGAGGGTGTACTCTTTACCCACGAGTAACGGATTCCTTTAGTCCATCGGGACTAATTCCGTCTCTTGTCTTTTGTTGAAAACACACCTAACTTGCACACACCAGCTTAACTCACACGTGTGTGCAGAATCACCCACGACACTGTCAAGCAAACTCTAAGTGGGAGGCTACAACCTCGCGTAGCATGGGATCAAATTTATATTGCGGCGCTCTAAGGGGTGGCCTCCTCTCGGTCTCAACCGAAACACCCATACCCCTGGACCAGGTGGCACGCCTACCGGCTACAACCTGTATCTTCCACCACGGCCTCTCATGCGGTGTGTGCTAGAAAGAGGTTGACAACTTACTGAACCGTACTCTACTTTTTGTAGAGGCAGTGGTAATCTGAAGCAAGTATGGGGAGTTCTTTGGAACAAGACTCGATCTATGGTCGACTCAGGAGGTTCATAAATTTGCCTGCATGATGTAACGCCCCGGATCCGATGCGCTAGGTGTCTGCCAGTCATTCGTCGTCATTGCCATGTCATTTGCTTGCGTGTTGCATTTTATCGTGTCATCATGTGTATTTCATTTTGCATACGTGTTCGTCTCATGCATCCGAGCATTTTCCCCGTTGTCCGTTTTGCAATCCGGCGCTCCTATGTCCTCCGGTGTTCCCCTTTTGTCTCTCGTTGTGAGTGGGTATTGAACGTTCTCGGAATGGACTGAGCCTTGCTAAGTGGCCTTGGTATAGCACCGGTAGACCGCCTGTCAAGTTTCGTGCCATTTGGAGGTCGTTTGATACTCCAACAGTTAACCGGGTAACCGTAAAAGCCTCCTTCTCTTTGCAGCCCAACACCCTTCCAAAGTGGCCCAAAACCCATCTAACTCCCCTCCATGCTCTCGGTCGTTCGATCACGATCGTGTGGGCGAAAACCGCTCCTCATTTGGACTCTCCTAGCTCCCTCTACCTATTTATATGTGCTCCTCCCGGATTTTTCGCAGTCCAAACCCTAGCTTCGTCCTCCTCGCGCCGCCGGACATGTCCGCCGGACACGTCATCCCGGCCAATCCGGTGCTGCCACGTCGCCCGCCGCCGCCGCCAGCCACTCCCACGCCGCCACCTCACCCGGCCCGCGCCTCTCTCTCCTCCCCACCGCGCCCCCGAAGCCCATCCGGGCCCGCGGCCGACCGCGCCTGCCGCCGCCCAGCGAAGCCCGTCCGC
The DNA here is from genome assembly GCA_021605145.1 of Aegilops bicornis. Taxonomy (NCBI): domain Eukaryota; kingdom Viridiplantae; phylum Streptophyta; class Magnoliopsida; order Poales; family Poaceae; genus Aegilops; species Aegilops bicornis. The sequence goes on along the minus strand of CM038669.1, from coordinate 27,661,062 downwards.
CGCCGCGCCATCCGCCTCCCGCTCCAGCCCCGCGCTGCGACCTTGTCGCTGGTCGCCGGAGAGATTGCGCCCGCCAGCGCCGGTCCCGCGCCTTGCCTCTCCTGCGCCCATCTCCCTCGGGCGCCGCCCCGCGCCGCCCAGCTGGAGCTCGCCCCGCCTCCCTGCTCCCCGGCGCGGCCGCCAGCGCCAGCCCGCGCCTCGCGGAGGCGACCCAACCCCGTCGTCCGGCTCAGCGCTCCTCCGCGCCCCGTGGCGCCGCCCCGTTGTGTCCTCCGCCTCCCCTCGCTGGGATCCGGCCGGATCCGGCGAGATCCGGCCCGGACCCGACCTCTCCGGCCTCCTTCCTCATCTCCGGCGAGTTTCTCCGGCGAGATCCCGACCGCGTTGACTTTTTCCCCGAGGTGCTAAATCTGCTAAGTTCCCAGTTTTTGTAATTTTCATGCCATATTCGTCATGCCGTATCTCTACATCCGGAGCTCCGTTTCGTGCGTATAATATGTCAAATTGTTCGCCCCAATGAGTACACCGTTTGATTCCATTGTATCATATTCATTTTAGGTCATCTAGATGCACGAATCATCGTTGTAAGCGTGCTTCATAATGTTTTCTGCTGTCTGTTATCAGAACGAGCTCTTTTGTCATTTTTGCCATGATTGATGTATGAATCCTATGAGGTTGATGTCTACATGTGTTTTGAACTATGTCATGTCTTCTTTACACAGGTGCTTACCATGTAGTTTTTTGATCAATGTGGTGACTAGTACAAGCATGCAAACTAGGCATCGTGATGTTGCTGATTTTAGTCCCTGTGCTGCTGTTATTTTCATGCCATGTAAACTTGATGCTACAGAGAGATCCATGCATATTTTGAGATACTTTAATAAGGATGTTTTGAACATGTGGTTATGCTCTATCCATTCATGCCCTTTGTTGCAATTATGGAGTATTCTAGCATGTCATTTTCGTGCTCTACTTTTGCTTCAAAATGTTTCCTGGCAGATTGTTTACATGTTATTCAATTTGGCCAAGCTTGCTATAGTTGATCCTTGCATGCTAAGGACTTTTTCTTGACTTGGTTTGTTACACAAATATGTCTTCGTGATGATGCTATGCTTATATTGTCATGCAATGACTTGTGGTGAGTGAATCGAGCTTGTTAAGTAGGGTTCATGATGTTGCTGTTTTGCTAGGCTGAATCTGTTATTTCGCGATGCTATGTAAACCTGCTTCTACTAATCATTGTATGCATAATTTGGAGATGTTCTATATACATGTTTTGATCAACATGTCATGCTCTATCCATCCGTGCCCCTAGTTGCAATTATAGATCGCCGTAGCTTGTGCATAACTTACTCCAAAGTTGCTTCATAATGTTGTTGTCAGCCTGTTAACTTTAAGTTCACTTGTTCCCATGTGTTTTGCTAGTGTTCCATGCAGCCTATGACCTTGCTCTTGCCATGATTAGCTTCACAAACATGCCTTCTTACTGTTGGGTGCCTTGCCATGCCATGTATTTCTTTGTAGTGAGTTGCACAAGCTCATTAACATGCCTTCATAATTCTGTTTCTGCCATGTTTGAATCTGTATTATAACTTGCTATGTTTACGTGGGTGCCATCATATTTTCTGATCCTTTTTGGCTTATGGTCAGTATGGGACTTTTGATTTATGCAATTAGTAGATTCATGCCATGCCTTTGTTTGCCATGATAAGTTCCTGTAACATGTTGTTTGATAGCTCTAAACATTGCATCGTGATGTTATTTTCTGCAAAGTCTGAAATCGTTATAACTTGCAATCTTGCCATGTGTGTTTGAGCATGTTCTAGTGATTTTGGGAGATAGCTCAGTGTTCATGTTTTGTAATTCTTTACCTTTAAATGATGTCCACGTCTTTTGTTTTCATGTTGAGATGCTGTAGCATATAGTTTTGATGCTCGCAATATGCCTAGTTGCTGTTTTAGACAGCTTGTCCTTTAAACTTGTTGAGTGTGTGTGTGTTGAACCGTTGCTCCGTTTTGAGTGTGCTCTATATGAAACTTGCTTAGAATTGCATGTAGCTTCATATTATCATGTTGCATCCATGTTTTGGTGTGTTTGCTTGTTGTTTGGGTGCATGTTGCATCAATGCCATGTTTAACTTGTTTTGCTCATATCTTCTAGACCGTAGCTCCGAACTAAATGAACTTTATATGTAACTTGACCAGAATCTCGTGTAGATCATCCTTGTACATCTTAACTTGCTGTTTAACAACTTGAAAATAAGGTTTATTCAGATCTGGACCAATTTCGAAATATGCATACGAGGACTTACCAGAATTGTTATATGTTGTTCCCGGCCTCATTTAAACTTGCCTTGATGTGTTGCTCTTGTTTGCATCATCTCTTGCCATGAGTAGATTCATGTAGTCTTGTCATGCATCATGCTTGTTGTGCATCATGCCTTGTTCATGTGTGGTGTGTTTACCATGTTGTGTGCTTCTTTTCGATAGTTCCTGTTTTGTTGCGATCGTGAGGATTCGTTCGTCTCCGCTTGGTTCGGCTTCATCCGTTCCTCTTCTTCATGGACTCGTTCTTCTTCCTTGCGGGATTTCAGGCAAGATGACCGCTACCCTGGATCTCACTACTATCATTGCTATGCTAGTTGTTTCGTTCTATCGCTATGTTGCGCTACCTATCACCTGTTTATCAAGCCATCCCATATTGCCATGAACCTCTAACCTTTGACACCTTTCCTATGCAAACCATTGTTTGGCTATGTTACCGCTTTTGCTCAGCCCCTCTTATAGCGTTGCTAGTTGCAGGTGAAGTTGAAGATTTCTCCATGGTGGACAGGATTTTGGTTGGGATATCACAATATCTCTTATTTTATTAATGCATCTCTATACATGGTAAAGGGTGGAAGACTTGGCCTTTTGCCTGGTGTTTTGTTCCACGCTTTCCGCCCTAGTTTCCATCATACCGGTGTTATGTTCCCGGGTTTTGCGTTCCTTCTGTGGTCGGGTGATTTATGGGACCCCTTGACAGTTCGCTTTGAATAAAACTCCTCCAGCAAGGCCCAACCTTGGTTTTACCATTTGCCTCACCACCACCTACCCTTTCCCTTGGGTCGGTCAACCCGAGGGTCATCTTTATTTTAGCCCCCACGGCGGTGCTTGTCTAAGTGTTGGTCCAAACCGAAATTTTGCTGAGGCCACCTCGGGGCAACTTGAGGGTTGCTTTTACTCGTAGCTAGTCTCATCCGGTGTTGCCCTGAGAACGAGATATGTGCAGCTCCTATCGGGATTTGTCGGTGCATCGGGCGGCTTTGCTGGTCTTGTTTTACCATTGTCGAAATGTCTTGTAAACCGGGATTCGAAGTCTGATCGGGTCTTCACGGGAGAAGGTCTATTCCTTCGTTGATCGCGAGAGCTTGTCATGGGCTAAGTTGGGACACCCCTGCAGGGTATAATCTTTCGAAAGCCGTGCCTGTGGTTATAGGCAGATGGGAATTTGTTAATGTCCAGTTGTAGATAACTTGACACCAGATCCGAATTAAAACGCATCAACCGCGTGTGTAGCCGTGATGGTCTCTTCTCGGCGGAGTCCGGGAAGTGAACACGGTTTCTGGGTTATGTTTGGCGTAAGTAGGAGTTCAGGATCACTTGTTGATCATTACTAGTTGACGACCGTTCTGCTTGCTCTCTTCTCGCTCTTATTTGCGTATGTTAGCCACCATATATGCTTAGTCGCTACTGCAGCCTCACCACTTTACCCCTTCCCTTCCTTTTAAGCTTTGCTAGTCTTGATACCCATGGTAATGGGATTGCTGAGTCCTCGTGGCTCACAGATTACTACAACAACAGTTGCAGGTACAGGTTGTGCGATGATCATGACGCGAGAGCGATGTTTGCTTGTCTTGGAGTTCTTCTTCTGCTTCTTCTTCGATCAGGGGATAGGTTCCAGGTCGGCAGCCTGGGCTAGCAGGGTGGATGTCGTTTGAGTTTCTGTTTGTGTTTCATCCGTAGTCGGATGATGCTCTGATGTATTGTGATGTTGTATTCGTGTGGCATTGTATGCCTTATGTATGTATCCCCATCTATTATGTAATGTTGATGTAATGATATCCACCTTGCAAAAGCATTCCAATATGCGGGTCTATCCTTGGTGGGACCTTCGAGTTCTTTTTGGATAGGGTCGCATATTGGGCCTTGATAAGTTGGTATCGAGCCTCGGCCCGACCTAAAGGCCCCTTGATTGATCGTGTAGTTTGGCCGTTGTTGAGTCTAGAAGAAAACTGTTTTCGGAGTCTAGTTATATCGGAGACTAGGAATTCTTTTTACACCTCAGCCCCCTTCGTCGCTCTGGTAAGGAATCTTGACGTAGTTGTTTTGAATTACTCCTCTTCCCATTCAAATTTTTCTTTAGGATCATGCAGTTGGTTTTCCGATCGTTGTTCCTCAGCTCTTTTCATCCGGTGCATTTCTCGTCAAGTTGACTCGAGCCTCTTCATCTTTGCCAAGTTCAACCCTCAGTTGTTTTCTTTCCCACCCGCCCACCCCTTTTCTTCTCGGAACCGGAGTCCGTAATCGAGTATCCATCCTACTCGTGTGAAGTCTTTGTTTTTTTTCCTCAATGATTTCAACCGTTGTTTTCCCTTCAAGATATTCGTCGTTTTCCCCTTCCAGGTTGCCTTTGTTTTCCCGCCCTCCCACCGTTTTTCTTCCTGGAGTCTGACTCTCTCTCGACCATTAGTTTCATTCGTGCGGAGCCTCTTTAGTCTTTCGTCAATTATTTCAACCGGTGAATTCTCGTCTCGGTGGACATTCTTCATCTCTTTTCTTCTCCGGTGGATTCAATTCCATTTTCGGTAGTGATTATATTCTTTCCCTCGGATCAAGTGTTCTCCTTGCTCGCTCGCCTCTCGCCAGGTTATCATTCCGGAGTGCTCAAGACATCTCAGGAGATTTGTCTGTGTTCGAATTAATTTGAGGTTTTCACCTCATTCAAATATTTCAATTGTTCCGATGCATCATCTATCTGTTCATCATCCTTTTCAACGGTGTTATCTCTTCAGTGGGCCCTAACCCACAGGTCTTTTTCCAGGATCTTCCCTGACTCTTCTAATTCCCCCGGAGTTATTCTCAAATTCTTTTCAAGTTTGACGTAAGAATGTATTTCATCAGTCAGATGCCATCTCCAAGATCGTTTTCAAACTCTTTTCAGTATTGGCTCAACCTCTCTGCTTTTCATTTTCCCGGAGTACCTCAATTATTTTGGTGTTGTTTCTCGTCGTCATTTGAAGACCGAAGAAAAGTTTTTCCTCTAAATCTATCCCGTTCTTCCGAAGATTCGCGGTCTAGCTTCTTATTATCCTATCGAATTATTCCATTTGTCAGATATTCTTTTCTTTCCCATCTGGAGTATGGCAGGAGTTGTTTTTCCATTTCTTTTCACCAGAGGCCATCGTTCGAGAAGAATTCTTCGTCCTCTCATTTCAGCTACCGTTATCCATTTATCCCGGTGCTTCGTTCAAGTGTTCTTTAATCAGCTCATGATCTCTTTATTCTTTTGCATCTAAATCCCCTCTAGCATATTTGTTCTTGTAATTCTTCCCGGTGATTCATTCTCTTTCATTAGTCATTTTTGAGTTCTTACGGTGGTTCGTTCAAGATTATTTTCTTTGATTATCATTCAATCCTTTCGTTCTTTCCAATCCTACCGGTGGTTCATGAAGACCTTCCCAGTTTGCGACATGTCACTTCTTAATCCTTTTTCAAGAAGAATAAGTAGTATGCAAAATCCATTGTTGGGCATCAATTTAATTTGATGAAGGATAAGCATACAATAAACCTTATTCTTATTTCATCCAAGTGATTAATCCTTTCCTTCGGAGTTTGTTCTTAATGAATAAATTCTAGTTCAAGTGTTTTCATCTTTTCTTTTCCGGAGTTCAAATTTTCCTCGACTATTTTGTCGGAACCTCCATCTAAATCATCGCAAGGCTCATCTTATTCTTTCTTCCTTCATTCTATCTCATCATCCTTTTGTTACCGGAGTTCTTCACGGTGGTTCTTCATGATTTAATTCATTTCTCAAGAGTTCATCAAGATTTTGTTGGTGGAGTTCAAGTATCTTTTCTTCTCGCGTCTTGAAGCGCAAATAATTCTTCATTTTCTTCTGAAGTGGAGTTTGGCATTTCTTCGTTCTTCTCAGATATTCAAATCCATTCAATCCTTCCTTCTAAGTTCTTTTCATTCAATTCTTTCAATTCTTCCGGAGGCATTGTCTTGTTCATCTCGTCAAGTGCCATCTCTTTGGGTGAAGTTCATGTTCTATTCCCTTCATGTTCAGCCGGAGTGCTGCCTAAATCCTTTCAGTCTTATTCGTTTCTTATCTCATTCTAACCGGAGTTGTTTCATAGTCTATCTGATTCCGTGAGCATTTGATTCTCGTCATTCTCGTCGTTCCTCCCTTATTCTCGAGTGCTCTCGATTCTTTGCATCTTCTTTTGAGTTCTTGTTTCACCTCATCCCTTTTCCCTTCCGTCTCGGTCCTAAGATCTCAGGACGAGATCTCTTGTTAGTGGAGGAGTGTTGTAACGCCCCGGATCCGATGCGCTAGGTGTCTACCAGTCATTCGTCGTCATTGCCATGTCATTTGCTTGCGTGTTGCATTTTATCATGTCATCATGTGTATTTCATTTTGCATACGTGTTCGTCTCATGCATCCGAGCATTTTCCCCGTTGTCCTTTTTGCAATCCGGCGCTCCTATGTCCTCCGGCGTTCCCCTTTTGTCTGTCGTTGTGAGTGGGTATTGAACGTTCTAGGAACGGACCGAGCCTTGCCAAGTGGCCTTGGTATAGCACCGGTAGACCGCCTGTCAAGTTTCGTGCCATTTGGAGGTCGTTTGATACTCCAACGGTTAACCGGGTAACCGTAAAAGCCTCCTTCTCTTTGCAGCCCAACACCCTTCCAAAGTGGCCCAAAACCCATCTAACTCCCCTCCATGCTCTCGGTCGTTTGATCACGATCGTGTGGGTGAAAGCCGCTCCTCATTTGGACTCTCCTAGCTCCCTCTACCTATTTATATGTGCTCCTCCCGGATTTTTCACAGTCCAAACCCTAGCTTCGTCCTCTTCGCGCCGCCGGACATGTCCATCCACGCCGGACATGTCCGCCGGACACGTCATCCCGGCCAATCCGGTGCTGCCACGTCGCCCGCCGCCGCCGCCAGCCACTCCCACGCCGCCACCTCACCCGGCCCGCGCCTCTCTCTCTCCCGCCGCGCCATGGCGAAACCATCCAAAGAACCCTTGCAGGCCGACCAGCGCCCGCCGCGCCATGGAAGCCCTTCCGCCGCCGCCCGTGTTTGCCTCCCGCTCCAGCCCGCCGCTGCGACCTCGTGGCCGGTCGCCGGAAAAGATCTTGCGCCGCCGCGGTCCCACTGCCTCTCTGCGCCGTCTCCCTCGGCGCCGCCCCGCGCCGCCCATTGGAGCTTCGCCCAGCGCCTCCTGCTCCCCGGCGCGGCCGCCGCCCGCCGCCGCGCCTCGCCGGAGGCAGCGACCCAACCCCGTCGTCCGGCTCCGACCGGCGCTCCTCCGCGCCCCGTGGCGCCGCCCCGTTGTCTCCTCCGCCTCCCCTCGCCAGGATCCGGCCCGATCCGGCAAGATGCGGCCCGGACCCGACCTCTCCGACCTCCTTCCTCATCTCCGGCGAGTTTCTCCGGCGAGATCCCGGCCGCGTTGACTTTTTCCCCGAGGTGCTAAATCTGCCAAGTCCCCAGTTTTTGTAATTTTCATGCCATATTCGTCATGCCGTATCTCTGCATCCGCAGCTCCGTTTCGTGCGAATAATATGACGAATTGTTCGACTCGATGAGTTCATCATTTTATTACATTGTATCATATTCATTTGGGTTGATCTAGATGCCTGAATCATCGTTGTAAGAGTGCTTCATAATGTTTTCTGCTGTCTGTTATCAGAACGAGCTCTTTTGTTATTTTCGCCATGATTGATGTGTGCATCCTATGAGGTTTATGTCTACATGTGTTTTGAACTATGACATGTCTTCTTTACATAGGTGCTTATCGTCTATGTTTGTGATCAATGTGGTGACTAGCACAAGCATGCAAACTAGGCATCGTGATGTTGCTGATTTTAGTCCCTGTGCTGCTGTTATTTTCATGCTACAGAGAGATCCATGCATATTTTGAGATACTTCAGTAAGGATGTTTTGAACATGTGGTTATGCTCTATCCATTAATGCCCTTTTGTGCAATTATGGAGTAGTCTAGCATGTAATTTTCGTGCTCTACTTTTGCATCAAAATGTTTCCTGGCAGATTTTTTACATGTTAGGCAATTTGGCCAAGCTTGCTATAGATGATCCTTGCATGTTATGGACTTGTTCTTGACTTGGTTTGTTACACAAACATGTCTTCTTGATGATGCTATGCTTATCTTGTCATGCAATGACTTGTGGTGAGTGAATCGAGCTTGTTACGTAGGGTTCATGATGTTCCTGTTTTGCTAGGCTGAATCTGTTATTTCGCGATGCTATGCAAACCTGCTTCTACTAATCATTCTATGCATAATTTGGAGATGTTCTATAAACATGTTTTGATCTACATGTCATGCGATATCCATCCATGCCCCTAGTTGCAATTATAGATTGATGTAGCTTGTTCATATCTTGCTCCAAAGTTGCTTCATATTGTTGTTGTCAGCCTGTTAACTTTAAGTTCACTTATTCCCATGTGTTTTGCTAGTGTTCCATGCACCCTATGACCTTGCTCTTGCCATTCTTAGCTTCCAAAACATGCCTTCTAACTGTTGGGTGCCTTTCCATGGCATGTAATGCTTTGTAGCGAGTTGCACAAGCTCATTAACATGCCTTCATAATTCTGTTTCTTCCATGTTTGAATCTGTTTTATAACTTGCTATGTTTACGTGGGTGCCATCATATTTTCTGATCCTATTTGGCTTATGGTCACTAAGGGACTTTTGGTCTATGAAATTAGTAGATTCACGCCATGCCTTTGTTTGCCATGATAAGTTCCTGTAACATGTTGTTTGATAGCTCTAAACATTGCATCGTGATGTTATTTTCTGCAAAGTCTGAAATTGTTATAACTTGCAATTTTTCCATGTGTGTTTGAGCATGTTCTAGTGATTTCGGGAGATAGCTCATTGTTCATGTTTTGTAATGCTTTACCTGTACATCTTGTTCATGTCTTATGTTTTCATGTTGAGATGTTGTAGCATATAGTTTTGATGCTTGCAATATGCCTAGTTGCTGTTTTGGACAGCTTGTCCTTTAAACTTGTTGAGAGTGTGTTGAACCGTTGCTCCGTTTTGAGTGTGCTCTATATGAAACTTGCTTAGAATTGCATGTAGCTTCATATTATCATGTTGCATCCATGTTTTGGTGTGTTTGCTTGTTGTTTGGGTGCATGTTGCATCAATGCCATGTTTAACTTGTTTTGCTCATATCTTCTAGACCGTAGCTCCGAACTAAATGAACTTTATATGTAACTTGACCAGAATCTCGTGTAGATCATCCTTGTGCATCTTAACTTGCTGTTTAACAACTTGAAAATAAGGTTTATTCAGATCTGGACCAATTTCGAAATATGCATACGAGGACTTACCAGAATTGTTATATGTTGTTCCCGGCCTCATTTAAACTTGCCTTGATGTGTTGCTCTTGTTTGCATCATCTCTTGCCATGAGTAGATTCATGTAGTCTTGTCATGCATCATGCTTGTTGTGCATCATGCCTTGTTCATGTGTGGTGTGTTTACCATGTTGTGTGCTTCTTTTCGATAGTTCCTGTTTTGTTGCGATCGTGAGGATTCGTTCGTCTCCGCTTGGTTCGGCTTCATCCGTTCCTCTTCTTCATGGACTTGTTCTTCTTCCTTGCGGGATTTCAGGCAAGATGACCGCTACCCTGGATCTCACTACTATCATTGCTATGCTAGTTGTTTCGTTCTATCGCTATGTTGCGCTACCTATCACCTGTTTATCAAGCCATCCCATATTGCCATGAACCTCTAACCTTTGACACCTTTCCTATGCAAACCATTGTTTGGCTATGTTACCGCTTTTGCTCAGCCCCTCTTATAGCGTTGCTAGTTGCAGGTGAAGTTGAAGATTTCTCCATGGCGGACAGGATTTTGGTTGGGATATCACAATATCTCTTATTTTATTAATGCATCTCTATACATGATAAAGGGTGGAAGACTTGGCCTTTTACCTGGTGTTTTGTTCCACGCTTTCCGTCCTAGTTTCCGTCATACCGGTGTTATGTTCCCGGGTTTTGCGTTCCTTACGCGGTCGGGTGATTTATGGGACCCCCTTGACAGTTCGCTTTGAATAAAACTCCTCCAGCAAGGCCCAACGTTGGTTTTACCATTTGCCTCACCACCACCTACCCTTTCCCTTGGGTCGGTCAACCCGAGGGTCATCTTTATTTTAGCCCCCCCCCCCTGGCCAGTGCTTGTCTAAGTGTTGGTCCAAACTGAGCTGCCTGCGGGGCCACCTCGGGGCAACTTGAGGGTTGCTTTTACTCGTAGCTAGTCTCATCCGGTGTTGCCCTGAGAACGAGATATGTGCAGCTCCTATCGGGATTTGTCGGTGCATCGGGCGGCTTTGCTGGTCTTGTTTTACCATTGTCGAAATGTCTTGTAAACCGGGATTCCGAGTCTGATCGGGTCTTCCTGGGAGAAGGTCTATTCCTTCGTTGATCGCGAGAGCTTGTCATGGGCTAAGTTGGGACACCCCTGCAGGGTATAATCTTTCGAAAGCCGTGCCTGCGGTTATAGGCAGATGGGAATTTGATAATGTCCGGTTGTAGATAACTTGACACCAGATCCGAATTAAAACGCATCAACCGCGTGTGTAGCCGTGATGGTCTCTTCTCGGCGGAGTCTGAGAATTGAACACGGTTTCTGGGTTATGTTTGACGTAAGTAGGAGTTCAGGATCACTTCTTGATCATTACTAGTTGACGACCGTTCTGCTTGCTCTCTTCTCGCTCTTATTTGCGTATGTTAGCCACCATATATGCTTAGTCGCTGCTGCAGCCTCACCACTTTACCCCTTCCCTTCCTTTTAAGCTTTGCTAGTCTTGATACCCATGGTAATGGGATTGCTGAGTCCTCGTGGCTCACAGATTACTACAACAACAGTTGCAGGTACAGGTTGTGCGGTGATCATGAGGCGAGAGCTATGTTTGCTTGTCTTGGAGTTCTTCTTCTGCTTCTTCTTTGATCAGGGGATAGGTTCCAGGTCGGCAGCCTGGGCTAGCAGGGTGGATGTCGTTTGAGTTTCTGTTTGTGTTTCATCCGTAGTCGGATGATGTCCTGATGTATTGTGATGTTGTATTCGTGTGGCATTGTATGCCTTATGTATGTATCCCCATCTATTATGTAATGTTGATGTAATGATATCCACCTTGCAAAAGCGTTTCAATATGCGGGTCTTGTTGGGGAACGTAGTAATTTCAAAAAATTTCCTACGCACACACAGGACCATGGTGATGGCATAGCAACGAGAGGGGAGAGTGTCTGTCCACGTACCCTCGTAGACCGAAAGCGGAAGCGTTATAACAATGCGGTTGATGTAGTCGTACGTCTTCACGATCCGACCGATCCAAGCACCGAACGTCGGCACCTCCGAGTTCTGCACACGTTCAGCTCGATGGCGATCCCGGACTCGATCCAGCAAAGTGTCGGGATGAGTTCCGTCACGACGGCGTGGTGACGATGATGATGCTCCACCGACGCAGGGCTTCGCCTAAGCTCCGCGACGATATGACTTCTCCGACGCAGGGCTTCGCCTAAGCTCCGCGACGATATGACCGAAGTGGAATATGGTGGAGGGGGGCACCGCACACGGCTAAGGAACGATCTGTAGATCAACTTGTGTGTCTTGGGTGCCCCCCTGCCCCCGTATATAAAGGAGCCAAGGGGGAGGGGGCCGGCCGGCCTAGAGGAGGCGCACCAGGGAGTCCTACTCCCTCCGGGAGTAGGATTCCCCCTCCAATCCTAGTTGGAATAGGATTCACCGGAGGGGGAAAGAGAGAGAGGGGGCCGGCCCACCTTTCCTAGTCCTAGTAGGACTAGGGGAAGGGGGAGGCGCGCGGCCACCTAGGGCTGGCCCTTTCTCCTTTCCACCAAGGCCCACTATGGCCCATATAGTTCCCGGGGGGTTCCGGTAACCTTCCGGTACTCCGGTAAATTCCTGATTTCACTCAGAACATTTCCGATGTCCAAATGTAGGCTTCCAATATATCAATCTTTATGTCTCGACCATTTAGAGACTCCTCGTCATGTCCGTGATCACATCCGGGACTCGAACAACCTTCGTACATCAATACTTATAAACTCATAATGAACTGTCATCGAAGCGTTAAGCGTGCGGACCCTACGGGTTCGAGAACTATGTAGACATGACCTAGAACTATTCTTGGTCAATAACCAATAGCGGAACCTGGATGCCCATATTGGCTCCTACATATTCTCTGAAGATCTTTATCGGTCAAACCGCATAACAACATACGTTGTTCCCTTTGTCATCGGTATGTTACTTGCCCGAGATTCGATCGTCGGTATCCAATACCTAGTTCAATCTCGTTACCGGCAAGTCTCTTTACTCGTTCCGTAAAACATCATCTCACAACTAACTTATTAATTGCAATGCTTGCAAGGCTTATGTGATGTGTATTACCGAGAAGGCCTAGAGATACCTCTCCGACAATCGGAGTGACAAAACCTAATCTCGATTCATGCCAACTCAACATATACTTTTGGAGACACATGTAGTGTACCTTTATAATCACCCGATTACGTTGTGACGTTTGGTAGCACACAAAGTGTTCCTCCGTAAACGGAGTTGCATAATCTCATAGTTTCAGGAACTTTGTATAAGTCATGAAGAAAGCATAAGCAACATACTAAGCGATCAAGTGCTAAGCTAACGAAATGGGTCATGTCAATCACATCATTCTCCTAATGATGTGATCCCATTAATCAAATGACAACACATGTCTATGGTTAGGAAACATAACCATCTTCGATTAATGAGCTAGTCTTGTAGAGGCATACTAGTGACTATCTGTTTGTCTATGTATTCACACATGTATTATGTTTCCGGTTAATACAATTCTAGCATGAATAATAAACATTTATCATAATATAAGGAAATAAATAATAACTTTATTATTGCCTCTAGGGCATATTTCCTTGATCTCCCACTTGCACTAGAGTCAATAATCTAGATTACACAGTAATGATTCTAACACCCATGGAGTCTTGGTGCTGATCATGTTTTGCTCGTGGAAGAGGCTTAGTCAACGGTTCTGCAACATTCAGATCCGTATGTATTTTGCAAATCTCTATGTCTCCCACTTGGACTTGGTCCCGAATGGAATTGAAGCGTCTCTTGATATGCTTGGTCCTCTTGTGAAATCTGGATTCCTTTGCCAAGGCAATTGCACCAGAATTGTCACGTAAGATCTTCATTGGTCCCGATGCACTAGGTATGACACCTAGATCGGAAATGAACTCTTTCATCCAGACTCCTTCATTTGCTGCTTCCAAGCAGCTATGTACTCCGCTTCACATGTAGATCCCGCCATACGACGCTTTGTTTAGAACTGCACCAACCGACAGCTCCACCATTTAATAAAAATACGTATCCGGTTTGCGATTTAGAATCGTCCGGATCGATTGTCAAAGCTTGCATCGACGTAACCATTTACGACTAGCTCTTTGTCACCTCCATATACGAGAAACATATCCTTAGTCCTTTTCAGGTATTTCAGGATGTTCTTGACCGCTGTCCAGTGATCCACTCCCGGATTACTTTGGTACCTACCTGCCAAGCTTACAGCTAAGCATACGTCAGGTCTGGTACACAGCATTGCATACATGATAGAGCCTATGGCTGAAGCATAGGGAACATTCTTCATTTTTTCTCTATCTTCTGCTGTGGTCGGGCATTGAGTCTGACTCAATCTCACACCTTGTAATACAGGTAAAAAACCTTTCTTTGCCTGATCCATTTTGAACTTCTTCAAAACTTTATCAAGGTATGTGCTTTGTGAAAGTCCAATTAAACGTCTTGATCTATCTCTATAGATCTTGATGCCCAATATATAAGCAGCTTCACCGAGGTCTTTCATTGAAAAACTTGTATTCAAGTATCCTTTTATGCTATCCAGAAATTCTATATCATTTCCAATCAACAATATGTCGTCCACATATAATATCAGAAATGCTACTGAGCTCCCACTCATTTTCTTGTAAATACAGGCTTCTCCAAAAGTCTATAAAACCATATGCTTTGATCACACTATCAAAACGTTTATTCCAACTGCGAGAGGCTTGCACCTGACCATAAATTGATCGTTGGAGCTTGCACACTTTGTTAGCACCCTTTGGATCAACAAAACCTTCTGGTTGCATCATATACAACTCTTCTTCTAGAAATCCATTCAAGAATGCAGTTTTTACATCCATTTGCCAAATTTCATAATCATAAAATGCGGCAATTGCTAACATGATTCGGACAGACTTAAGCATCGCTTCTGGTGAGAAAGTCTCATCGTAGTCAACCCCTTGAACTTGTCGAAAACCTTTTGCAACAAGTCGAGCTTTGTAGACAGTTACATTACCATCGGTCAGTCTTCTTCTTAAAGATCCATTTATTCTCAATAGCTTGCCGATCATCGGGCAAGTCTACCAAAGTCCATACTTTGTTCTCATACATGGATCCCATCTCAGATTTCATGGCTTCAAACCATTTTATGCGGAATCTGGGCTCACCATCGCTTCTTCATAGTTCGTAGGTTCACCATGATCTAGTAGCATGACTTCCAGAATAGGATTACCGTACCACTGCAGTGCGGATTTTATTCTGGTTGATCTACCAAGTTCGGTGACAACTTGATCTGAAGTTTCATGATCATTATCATTATCTTCCTCGCTAATCGGTGTAGTTATTACGAAACTGATTTACGTGATGAACTACTTTCCAATAAGGGAGCTGGTACTATTACCTCATCAAGTTCCACTTTCCTCCCACTCACTTCTTTCGAGAGAAACTCCTTCTCTAGAAAGGATCCATTCTTAGCAACGAATGTCTTGCCTTCGGATCTGTGATAGAATGTATACCCAATTGTCTCCTTTGGGTATCCTATGAAGACACATTTTTCCGATTTGGATTCAAGCTTATCAGGTTGAAGTTTTTTCACATAAGCATCGCAACCCCAAACTTTCAGAAACGACAACTTTGGTTTCTTGCTAAACCATAGTTCATAAGGCGTCGTCTCAACGGATTTTGACGGTGTCCTATTTAACGTGAATGCGGCCGTCTCTAAAGCATAACCCCAAAAGCGATAGCGGTAAATCGGAAATAGACATCATAGATCGCACCATATCTAGTAAAATGCGATTACGACGTTCGGACACACCATTACGCTGTGGTGTTCCGGTGGCGTGAGTTGCGAAACTATTCCGCATTGCTTCAAATGTAGACCAAACTCGTAACTCAAATATTCTCCTCCACGATCAGATCGTAGAAACTTTATTTTCTTGTTACGATGATTTTCAACTTCACTCTAAAATTCTTTGAACTTTTCAAATGTTTCAGATTTATGCTTCATCAAGTAGATATACCCGTATCTGCTTAAATCATCTGTGAAGGTGAGAAAATAACGATATCCGCCACGAGCTTCAACATTCATCGGACCACATACATCTGTATGTATGATTTCCAACAAGTCTGTTGCTCTCTCCATACAACCGGAGAACGGTGTTTTAGTCATCTTGCCCATGAGGCACGTTCGCAAGTACCAAGTGATTCATAATCAAGTGATTCCAAAAGTCCATCTGTATGGAGTTTCTTCATGCGTTTTACACCGATATGACCTAAATGGCAGTGCCACAAATAAGTTGCACTATCATTATCAACTCTGCATCTTTTGGCTTCGACATTATGAATATGTGTATCACTCTTGTCGAGATTCAACAAGAATAGACCATTCTTCAAGGGTGCATGACCATAAAAGATATTACTCATATAAATAGAACAACCATTATTCTCTGATTTAAATGAATAACCGTCTCGCATCAAACAAGATCCAGATATAATGTTCATGCTCAACGCTGGCACCAAATAACAATTATTTAGGTCTAAAACCAATCCCGAAGGTAGATGTAGAGGTAGCGTGTCGACCGCGATCACATTGACTTTGGAACCATTTCCCACGCGCATCGTCACCTCGTCCTTTGCCAGTGCTCGTCTATTCCGTAGTCCCTGTTTCGAGTTGCAAATATTAGCAATGTAACCAGTATCAAATACCGGTGCTACTACGAGCTCTAGTAAGGTACACATCAATAACATGTATATCACATATACCTTTGTTCACCTTGCCATCCTTCTTATCCGCCAAATACTTGGGGCAGTTCCGCTTCCGGTGTCCGATGCGCTTGCGGTAAAACACTTTCGATTTCAGGCTTAGGTCCAGACTTGGGTTTCTTCTCTTGATTAGCAACTTTCTTGCTGTTCTTTTTGAAGTTTCCCTTCTTCTTCCCTTTGCCCTTTATCTTGAAACTAGTGGTCTTGTTTACCATCAACACTTGATGCTCTTTCTTGATTTCTACCTCCATGACTTTTAGCATTGCGAAGAGCTCAGGAATTGTCTTAGTCATTCCTTGCATATTATAGTTCATCACGAAGCTCTTGTAGCTTGGTGGCGATGATTGGAGAATTACATCAATGACACTATCATCCGGAAGATTAACTCCCAGCTGAATTAAGTGATTATTATACCCGGATATTTTGAGTATGTGCTCACCGACAGTAACTATTCTCCTCCATCTTGCAGCTATAGAACTTATTGGAGACTTCATATCTCTCAATCCGGGCATTTGCTTGAAATATTAACTTCAACTCCTGGAACATCTCATATGCTCCATGACGCGTTCAAAACGTCGTTGAAGACCGGTTCTAAGCCGTAAAGCATGGCACACTGAACTATAGAGTAGTCATCGACTTTGCTCTGCAGACGTTCACAACTTCGGCGCAGCTCCTGCAGCAGGCACGGCACCCGGTGCTTCCGGGGCGTAATTTTTACATGCAGCAATGAGGATAATCCTCAAATTACGGACCCAGTCCTGTAATTGCTACCATCATCTTTCAACTTTGCTTTCTCAAGGAACGCATTAAAATTCAACGGAACAACAGCACGAGCCATCTATCTACGATGGCGTAGACAAGCAAAATACTATCGGTACTAAGTTCATGATAAATTTAAGTTTAATTAATCATATTAAAAACCTCCCACTTAGATAGACATCTCTCTAGTCATCTAAGTGATTACGTGATCCAAATCAACTAAACCATGTCCGATCATCACGTGAGATGGAGTAGTTTTAATGGTGAACATCACTATGTTGATCATATCTACTATATGATTCACGCTCGACCTTTCGGTCTCCGTGTTCCGAGGCCATATCTGTATATGCTAGGCTCGTCAAGTTTAACCTGAGTGTTCTGCGTGTGCAAAACTGGCTTGCACCCGTTGTAGATGGACGTAGAACTTATCACACCCGATCATCACGTGGTGTGCAGGTACTCTGAACTTTTAGCAACGGTGCATACTCAGGAGAACACTTCTTGATAATTTTAGTGAGAGATCATCTTATAATGCTACCGTCAATCAAAGCAAGATAAGATGCATAAAGGATAAACATCACATGCAATCAATATAAGTGATATGATATGGTCATCATCATCTTGTGCTTGTGATCTCCATCGCCGGCACCGTCATGATCACCATCGTCACCGGTAGCGACACCTTGATCTCCATCGTAGCATCGTTGTCGTCTCGCCAACTATTGCTTCTCGACTATCGCTACTACTTAGTGATAAAGTAAAAGCAATTACATGGCGTTGCATTTCATACAATAAGCGACAACCATATGGCTCCTACCAGTTGCCGATAACTCGGTTACAAAACATGATCATCTCATACAATAAAATATAGCATCACGTCTTGACCACATCACATCACAACATGCCCTGCAAAAACAAGTTAGGCGTCCTCTACTTTGTTGTTGCAAGTTTTACGTGGCTGCTACGGGCTGAGCAAGAACCGTTCTTACCTACGCATCAAAACCACAGCGATAGTTTGTCAAGTTGGTGCTGTTTTAACCTTCGCATGGACCGGGCGTAGCCACTTTTCGGTTCAACTAAAGTGAGAGAGACAGACACCCGCGGTCACCTTTAAGCAACGAGTGCTTGGGCGGTGAAACCAGTCTCGCGTAAGCGTCTGGCGTAATGTCGGTCCGGGCCGCTTCATCTCACAATACCGCCCGAACCAAAGTATGACATGCTGGTAAGCAGTATGACTTATATCGCCCACAACTCACTTGTGTTCTACTCGTGCACATGACATCAACGCATAAAACCAGGCTCGGATGCCTTTGTTGGGGAACGTAGTAATTTCAAAAATTTCCTACGCACACGGGACCATGGTGATGGCATAGCAACGAGAGGGGAGAGTGTCTGTCCACGTACCCTCGTGAGACCGGAAAGCGGGCGTTATAACAACGCGGTTGATGTAGTCGTGCGTCTTCACGATCCGACCGATCCAAGCACCGAACATACGGCACCTCCGAGTTCTGCACACGTTCAGCTCGATGGCGATCCCGGACTCCGATCCAGCAAAGTGTCGGGATGAGTTCCGTCGACCTGACGGCGTGGTGGCGATGATGATGCTCCACCGGCGCAGGGCTTCGCCTAAGCTCATGACGATATGACTTCTCCGGCGAGGGCTTCGCCTAAGCTCCATGACGATATGACCGAAGTGGAATATGGTGGAGGGCACCGACACGGCTAAGGAACGATCTAGATCAACTTGTGTGTCTTGGGTGCCCCCTGCCCTCAGATATAAAGGAGCCAAGGGGAGGGGCCGGCCGCCTAGAGGAGGCACACCAGGAGTCCTACTCCTCCGGGAGTAGGATTCCCTCCAATCCTAGTTGGAATAGGATTCACCGGAGGGAAAGAGAGAGAGGCCGGCCCACCTTTCCTAGTCCTAGTAGGACTAGGGGAAGGGGGGAGGCGCACGGCCACCTAGGGCTGGCCCTTTCTCCTTTCCACCAAGGCCCACTATGGCCCATATAGTTCCCGGGGGGTTCCGGTAACCTCCCGGTACTCCGGTAAATTCCCAATTTCACTCGGAACATTTCCGATGTCCAAATGTAGGCTTCCAATATATCAATCTTTATGTCTCGACCATTTCGAGACTCCTCGTCATGTCCGTGATCACATCCGGGACTCCGAAAAACCTTCGGTACATCAATACTTATAAACTCATAATGAACTGTCGCCGAAGCGTTAAGCGTGCGGACCCTACGGGTTCGAGAACTATGTAGACATGACCTAGAACTATTCTTGGTCAATAACCAATAAGCGGAACCTGGATGCCCATATTGGCTCCTACATATTCTACAAAGATCTTTATCGGTCAAACCGCATAACAACATACGTTGTTCCCTTTGTCATCGGTATGTTACTTGCCAGAGATTCTATAATACATCAACTCACAACTAACTTATTAGTTGCAATGCTTGCAAGGCTTATGTGATGTGCATTACCGAGAAGGCCTAGAGATACCTCTCCGACAATCGGAGTGACAAAACCTAATCTCGATTCATGCCAACTCAACATATACTTTTGGAGACACCTGTAGTGTACCTTTATAATCACCCAGTTACATTGTGACGTTTGGTAGCACACAAAGTGTTCCTCTGGTAAACGGGAGTTGCATAATCTCATAGTTTCAGGAACTTTGTATAAGTCATGAAGAAAGCATAAGCAACATACTAAACGATCAAGTGCTAAGCTAACGAAATGGGTCATGTCAATCACATCATTCTCCTAATGATGTGATCCCATTAATCAAATGACAACACATGTCTATGGTTAGGAAACATAACCATCTTTGATTAATGAGCTAGTCTTGTAGAGGCATACTAGTGACTATCTGTTTGTCTATGTATTCACACATGTATTATGTTTCCGGTTAATACAATTCTAGCATGAATAATAAACATTTATCATAATATAAGGAAATAAATAATAACTTTATTATTGCCTCTAGGGCATATTTCCTTCAGGTCTGTCCTTGGTGGGACCTTCGAGTTCCTTTTGGATAGGGTCACATATTGGGCGTGACACATGACATGTATAACAAAATGTTTCAACCAACACGATCACCGCTCACCATACCTCACTATGCCATACCGGACATAACCGTCCCAACGGGACGGCGACAAACTCATGCCTACCCAAGGCAGAGGTTTTCCCGGATTCCTTCCGGCATGCAAGCAAGGCACATGAGGATGATTATTATCACAAGTGTGATCATTTCCAACAGCATGGAAATCACAAATATGCATCCATGCACATGATCATCTCACATGAAATAACAAGTTCTCCAAAATGAGGTAGCGTTATAAACGTGTCAACGAACACACAAAAGTATTATGCCGGGGTTTAGAATGCTTGCCTTCAGGTCATGGGAAGGCAGGGTGCATTTCAAACTCTTGAAATACTTCTCCTCTCATCAAAAATCCTATTTTAGAAATATAAATGAATTAACATACAAAATAAAAACAGCACAAAAAGTTGTTTTGAATTTTTTTTCAAGTAACTCTTAAAATAAACTAGACAATATTTGAGAGAGGTAGGAAAAAGAATCAATTTAATTGGAGTTGTATTTAAAAAGATACAGCCGGTCAAAGTTTGGTCAAAATCTGTTATTTAAAACAAAACAGAAAAGAAAACGTTTCGGGCAGAATACATCTTCGAGAAGGGGAGACGTACTCGGGGTTTTGCGCTTCCACTTAAACACGTGGAGGCGGGGCTGGGTCTCTGACAATGGGTCCAGGGGGCCCACTGGTCAGGTCTGACCAGTCCCCACTCCCTCCTCTTCACTGCCCGAGCAGAGGCGGGGTGTCCGGCGATCGTCGCCGGCGAACGGCGGTTCTTTGCGGGCATCCGAGTGCAGGGATGGATCCGCCACTCCTAGGCGGTCCTCCCGGTGGTCGAGGGAGTGATGGGGACGGAGGGAGTCGTCGGCGACGAGCTCCGCGGCGGAGGAGGCTCCGGGGACAAAGTGAGTTTGGGGGTGTGGTGGTCTCCGACCAAAATTGAGCGTGGGGCTGCACTCGCGAGAGGGAGGGAGAGCTCTTGGTGGAGAGAGTGGAGAGGGGGAGGCTCTGGTGGCGACGGAATCGGCCGGGACTTGGCGGCGATCGAACCCGGCGGACTCGGGAAGATGGCCTTCCCTCCTCGATTGCTGGCCAAGCTAGCACTAGGAAGATCATTTGAGGTTGCTCAAGGACTCGATTGAGCTCGGGGCCCTTATATAGGCGGTGGAGGTCAGTTCCGAGGCGGCCGGGCGATAAGGACGACGGCGAACCGCCTCCACAGAAGCGTCGAGGCGTCGTGGCGGCAGCGGGAGCTAGCCGACGGCGAGGCATAAGCTTGCGCTGCTCACGAGGCAGGTGGCAAGCGGGAAGGCTCGGGTGGCGCCGACCTGAGCGGGGCTGTCGAGGCGGCCGTGGCGGCTAGTCCTTGGCTTGCCGGGGCCAGCGAGAATCTGCTTGGCGCGTTGCGGTGAGGGAGGCGTGTGGCGCGCAAGGGACACGCGGCGTGCTGGCTGCGGTCGGTCACGGGTTGGAGTGAGTCTTGGGCGTGTGTGGCGGCTCGGCGGCGTGCGTGCCAACGCATGCTCTGGCGGCGCCAGAGCATGCCGGACATGTTCGATGAAATGCCAGGGTGGCCTAGAGGTCATGATTGAGGCTGGCAAGAACTAGGGCTAGTCTAGGTTTAGTAAGGGTAACAAGGGACATGGTGGTTTGGTGAGGAGACCAAGTTCACAATGTAGACTTGAAATCATGCCAAATCTGGCTATGCACTCAGGGTGTTTGACAAAATGCCACAGGCACCTAGGCATTTCTTGGAGTGGCCAAATCTTCCAGATCCTAGTCTCTTTGGATGCACAAGAGGGTGGTGAGGTTAGTTGGTGAAAAGCACAAACTTGCTAGTGCAAGTTTTGCAGAACTTCAAATCTGGACAGGAGGTGAATGGCATTATTTCATGCACCAAAAATATGCCAATGGTTGCATGCTCCTGGACTTAGGGGTTTAGCATGGAGGACTACAAGTAGGGAAAGGAATCTAGGGCCAAAGAGCAAGCAAGAATATGGTTGCTGTACAAACCATCATGTTGGACCAGGATGAAGATGAGGTTGATTTACTCAAAATATTCAAAGAACATCCCTGGATTTTTGCATGTAATGGAATGATATGCTCCTACTGACATCCCATAATTTTGGTGGAAGCTAGAAAGAAATATTTAAAAGGGTTGTAGTGCAAAATTGTCCACTAGACCAGAGAAGAAAATCATGTGTAGCACTCAAAATATGCAATGAATGAAATATATTATTGCACAAAAATGATTTAGAGACATCACATGACATCTCCAACTTTTGGTTGGATTTTTAGTTAAGTTTATCAACTGGCTGTAGTACAAAAAGAGCTCCAAAATTTAAAACAAGTCATTTTAATGAATAAAGCTCAGGGTGAAACAATTTAATAAATAAATCTACTGATTAAGAAAATGCTATACAGAGAGCATAGAAGTCCAATATGTTTTGGAAGGATCCACTTGGAAAAGACTCCTTAATATTAAAGGAAAGGTTCTGGAATCAACAGGAACATTCTTGCAGGCAAAATTTTAACTCTTGGCAAAATTTTAATAACTAAAACTTGGTTAAACTTTTGGGGTGTTACAAAATTGTGCTCAAGTACTAGAATAAGAATTACATAGAATTCTTGGCATAAAATATGTGAAAGATGAGCATGATTGCAATGTTGTTAGTATGAATTCCTTGAATACCCATGATGCTAATGATATGCAAAGCCACAAGATTGGGGAAGCTATGTTTGATGGAGATGATATTTTTTGTCCCCCAAGCTTTGATGAGCAAATTTACTTAGATGAAAGCATGCCTCCTATCTATGATGATTATTGTGATGACACGTATGCTATAAAGAAGAAATTTGCTTATGTGGAGAGTAGTAAATTTTCTATGCTTGTAGATCATGAAAAGGATGCTTTGGGTGCTGGTTATATTGTTGAATTCATTCATGATGCTACTGAAAATTATTATGAGGGAGGAACATATGCTTGTAGGAATTGCAATAATGTCAAGTTTCCTCTCTATGTGTTGAAAATTTTGAAGCTATGCTTGTTTTACCTTCCTATGCTAGTTGATTATTGTTCACATAAGTTGTTTTCTCACAAAATCCCTATGCATAGGAAGTGGGTTAAACTTAAATGTGCTAGTCATATGCTTCATGATGCTCCCGTTATGTTTCAATTCTTATCTTTTATGTGAGCATCATTGTCATCATCATGCCTAGCTAGAAAGGCATTAAAGAAAAGCGCTTGTTGGGAGACAACCCAATATTTACCCTTACTGTTTTTGTGTTTCCACATGATTATGCTACTGTAGTAATCATGTTTTATAGCTTGTTTCAATAAAGTGCCAAGTAGAACCTTTGGGAAGACTTGGGTGAAGTTTATATGATCTTGCTGTAGAAAACAGAAACTTTTGCGCTCACGAGAATGGCTTCCATTTTTTACCAGAGAGTGATTTTAGGTTGATTCTTTTTGCAGATGATTAATAGAAAAATTTCTAAGGTCCAGAAATTTATTTCATAATTTTTGGGGTTCCAGAAGTATACGTTTGATACAGATTACTACAGACTGTTCTGTTTTTGACAGATTCTGTTTTCATTGTGTTGTTTGCTTATTTTGATGCATCTATGGCTAGTATTAAGTGGTATGAACCATAGAGGAGTTGGAATACAGTAGGATTTAGACCAATATGAATTTAGAATGAGTTCATTACAGTACCTAAGTTGTGATTTATTTTCTTATACTAGCAGACTTACGAGTTTTGTGTTGAGTTTTGTGTGGTTGAAGTTTTCAAGTTTTGGGTAAGATTTCGATGGACTATGGAATAAGGAGTGGAAAGATCCTAAGCTTGGGGATTCCCAAGGTACCCCAAGGTAATATTCAAGGACAACCAAGCAACTAAGCTTGGGGATGCCCCGGAAGGCATCCCCTCTTTCGTCTTCGTTCATCGGTAACTTTACTTGGAGCTATATTTTTATTCGCCACATGATATGTGTTTTGCTTGGAGCGTCAATTTATTTTGTTAGTTTTGCTTGCTGTTAACCAGAATAATGTTTTGCATCTTTAGTTTCAATAAAAAGTCAAGGATAGCCTTTGCCATGCTCATTTTGCTAGTATACATGTTGCTGTTTGAAAACAGAAAGTTTACCGCTGTTGCAAAATTCCCTAGAAAAATCAGAGAATGGTATAACGTTGAATCTTTTTGAATATTAAGCTCTGATAAATTTATTACAGTGGAAATTTTATCTCATAATTTTTGGAGTCAGGGAAGTATTGTTACTCTTGCATTCTTTACAGACTGTACTGTTTTGGCAGATTGCTGTTATGTTTGCATTGTTTGCATATGTTTGCTAGTTTAATGATTCTATTTGAGGATAGGAGTATTAAATATGCAGAGGCATTTAGTATTCAATGTTGAATAATAATGTTAGTGATTTGTTACAGTAGAAGATGATAAGGTTTTGCATTGGTTTATACTAACCTATCTCATGAGTTCTTGTTGAGTTTGTTGTGAATGAAGCTTTTAATAAAAAGAAGAGAAACCATGATATGAGAGGAATTAAGGAGACACAAAAGTTCAAGCTTGGGGATGTCCAAGGAACCCCAAGATAATATTTCAAGAAGTCTCAAGCATCTAAGCTTGGGGATGCCCAGGTAGGCATCCCACCTTTCTTCTTCAACAATCATCGGTTAGTATCGGTTGAGCCTAAGTTTTTGCTTCTTCACATGAGTTGTGCTATCCTTGCAATGTCATTTTATTTTGTTGTTCTTGCTGCTTGAATACAATACCAAGATCTGAAATTCTTTTATGAGAGAGAGTCCTTGCATAGTTGCATAATTATTTGGGTTAATTATACTTTTGCCCTTAGTGGTGTCCATCTGCTCAGTTTTGCCCTCAGATGCAAATTGTGCTCAGTTTTGCCCCTAGTCCGTGCGCACCGACTCGTTCTGTGAACTTTGGCGTCTCCGTCAGGTTAACGTTTTGACTCGGCCCTTACAGGTGGGACCAGGCGGTAGAGGCGGCCAATTTTATTCAGACCGTTGCACGCGTGGCTTGCGGGACCCAGCAGAGAGCCGTTGAGCATAGAGCCGTTGCGGGTGTGTGATATATTAGCGGACGACAGCGGCGGTGACCACGGCGACAGAGAGCACGGCGCTGACCACGGCAAGAGAGCGAGAGCACGACGGCGGTGGGAAGCTAGCTGTGGAGGGCGAGGCGGTGGGAAGCTAGCTGTGGAGGGCGCGGTGGCGTTGAGATCCCGTTCGGCTCCTAGCTCCATGTTTTCCGCAAGCTCCCGCGCCACCTCGCGGATGTAGAGCCAGGCGCGTGTGGAGATGCCTGTCTTCGTCTGTCCGCGGTGCCGGGCGAGTGTTGATCGGAGGGTTTCTCACACACCGAGGAACCCCAATCGTCCATTCTACGTGTGCAGCGAGAATGGGGTAAGAATCGGGGCAATTGCACCATTTTCTTGGTCGGGATCTTTGAGCAATCGGTTGATCTATTCCGTGTTCATGCAGGTGGCATGCTTCTTTCTTTGGGTCGATGCTCTGGCCAAGACTCTGATAAATGAACTGCAAGAAGAGCATGACGAATGGTTGCGCATGCTGCCCCAAACCACAGTGGCCGCAGCACGAGCTCCGGAGGAAGAGATGGAGGGCGAAGCACACACTGATAGAGAGCTAGCTATTGAGCTTAGGATGTTGAAGAAGAAGGTTAGGAAGCTTGAAGATCAAGCAATACCAATACCCATTTGCAAATACTTTTGGGCATTTGTAGGTATGGTAATCGCACCGGTTGTAATGTTGAAAATGTATGGAAAGGCATGAATTATGGAGGAATTTGTAATCTTGAAATAGTATGAGAAATTCACCTAGTTTAAATTTTGGTAAAAGATGTTTAAATGTTGAAAAAAGAGAGAAGAATTGACAATTTTTAAAAAAATGAGAAGAAATGAGGAAATCAGAAACTTTTTATCAAAGAAATTCAGCTAAAGAATTATTCCAAGGCCAAACAATTAAGGTTAGAAATTATTTGGAGTTGTTAAATATTTAATAGCAATTTAAGTAATCCAATTCAAATACACCGTGATTTAAATCAAAGACCAAAATGTCATGGAAAATGTGCCTCAGCTCTGGTAGATGTTTACACCTAGTGCCAAAATAAATGAACATTTTTTAAGGGCATTACATTGAGTAGAAACTAATTTGTCTAAAAATGAAGGGTGGAAAATGCACAAAAATTGGTGCGGCTGGGGACTCAAACCCAAGACCGTGTGGGTTAGTGGTGTTTAGGGCTGCGCTTATTTGGTAACCGCTAGGACAGATGGCAAGAGTTTGACATGGGTAGGGAAGCAATGTATGCATAGTGAGACTGTGAAATTTGTCAAAAAAATGAAGGGTTGAAAATGCACAAAAAATTGGTGCGGCTGGGGACTCGAACCCAAGACCGCGTGGGTTTGTGGTGTTTAGGGCTGCGCTGGTAACCTCTAGGACAGATGGCAAGAGTTTGACATGGGTAGGGAAGCAATGTATACATAGTCAGACTATGAAATTTGTCAAAAAATGTGAGACCGTGAATGTTTGCACTGCAGCGTGAGAGTGGTTTTCCTTTGTTTTGCACTGAAACTTTGGAGGGTTGGAAGGTTGAAAATGTATGTTTGCACTGCCACGTGGTTTTGGTTAGAGTGGCACTTGGTTTAGTGTTAGAGTGGCACTTGGCTTAGGATTTAAACGGAATAAATTTGCATGTTAGTTCATGACTTATTTTTTGAATAAAGCGGAGGCTTCTCACCCCTCTTTTGAATGACAACCACAAGTTCTCGAGCTTCATGACTTGGTTTAGGGAAGAAATTATATGCTTGGGAGCGGACATTTTTAACACACATAATAAACCCTAATAAATAACTTAGATAAGATGCAACACAAGTACCATTACAATAATAAGTTCACGGACAGTTCACGAACACATGACGAAACATGACACGACAGGACCACGGTATAGAAAAGCAACAAATAAAAACAAAACAGCCTTCATCTTGATCTCGTCCTTCCACTTTAGCTTGGCCTTCCTTCAACACTGTCTTCATCTTCACACCTCCTCCTCGTCGTAGTAGGGAAGGGAGTGCATCCCGGCTGGAGTGGGGAAGATGTTCTCGTAGTTGGTGTAGATGTTGTAGACGGTGAAGAAGATGGCCTCGTAGCCGCACCAAAAGACTTGGCCGAGGAGCTCGCGCGCGTCAAAAGGGTTGGTGAAGGTGACCGTGAGCAGTAGGAGGATGCCGCCGCGGTCACGAACCTCGTTGATGATGAACATCCTCGGCGAGCCCCGTGGGAGGTGGGCATAGCCGGCTCTGAGGAAGGCGCGGGTGAGTTCGACGGAACCCCTCCACCTTGAAAAAGCCCACATGCGGAGCTCCCTCTCCAAGAGCACGCCCGGTGGATAGCGCCCGCTCCGGCCACGGCAGTGACGGCTGAAGGTCGGCCCGTTGAACTGCATGGTCTCGCTTGGGGAGGGCTCGGTCGATTGGGTGTTTGAAGTTGGAGAGAATGGATCGGATCTGGCTTATGGGCGGGAGAGGAAGATAGGCACCCCATTTATAGGCATGTGGGTGGGAGATGATGAGAGAAAGGGTGAGAACGGTGCGTGTGTGAATCCGAACGCGTGTGTGTATCCGTTACGCTTTGCACTCTTAAATTTTTGCACAAAAACGATGCATGCATGTGGCGCGTGCATGCATTTGAATCACTGCATAGCTCTTTGACCGGATAGTGCATCTGACTCGTTGAACCACCTAGCTGACCTCGCTAGCCTAGCGCGCCTAGCACGCCTCGCTCGCCTCGCTCGCATGCATGCACGTCGCAGCCTCACGCATGCAAACCCACATCGCAGCCTATGCATGTCGCCGCCTCCCATGCATGCATGCAAGGCCTAGAAAAGGCTGAGGCAGACTATTTACTGCGGTCTCAACGGTCTCAGGCCCAGACAACGAGACGGCCCAACGGTCCATCCAGCGCGCCCGATATATACGCGTATTGTGAGACGCGTGGTTCTGGGATCTGCTAGAGATGCTCTTACACTAGTGTCATGCATATGACACTAGTCTATGTTGATACCTTCATAGTGAGGAGTATAGGATTTAGGGTTTAGGGTTAGGTTAAGTTACTCCCACTAGATTTACATAAATACTCCCTCCGTCCGGAAATACTTGTACTAGAAATGGTTGCACCTAGAGTTATTTTAATTATAGATACATCAATTTTACCCATTTCTAGGACAAGTATTTCCGGACGAAGGGAGTATTTAAGATTTTAATAATACTCATTGGAAAAAATCAGTAATACTGGAAGTAATTACCAAAACAATTGTTGAGGTCTCCAAGTTTTCCATTGATTGTAGATGAACCGGGCACATAGGCAAAGTTACTATTATTGAATCTCTTGTCCAACCTAACAAGGTCTGTCCCCCACCATTCACCTGTTGTCGAAAATAAATAAATTAGACCTCTCATAATAGGGGTATCATAAGAAGTACTACCCCTCCGAGTTTTTTAGTCCACTTCATATTTTGTGCTAAACTTTGACCCTATGTTTGCATAGCAAAATATAAATTATATGTCATGAAAATTATATTGATAGATTTGTATTTGAAAGAAGTGTCTAATCATATTATTCTTATGCATATAAATAATATTTTGCTTGTTACATCCATGGTCAAACTCCGATCTAAAAAGATGAGGGGCCAATAAATCGAAAGGCGGTAATATCTTGCATGTCAACCAGGCAAATTTGTTAAGATGGCATACTATTAAATTAAGAAAGAGAGCATTCAACATAAAATCACGTACCAGATCATATTAAATGCCGTTCTACTGTGTGCCATGCAAAACAATCGAGGTCATCTTAAGTAATAAGTTATGATGCATTAGACTATCCATAGTGGGGAATAAGAGCATCTACAACCACATGTTGCAAATTTGGGCCCTCAAACATCCGCGGACGAGAATTGATAGACATATGCAACAACAGAGAAGCATGCCGCCATCCGTCGGTAGCGGCCCAGTGTGGCGTCCACCTCATGCGACGATGTGGGATTAAAATTTGGGAGAGGAAGGAGCTTATGTCGCTGCAGGTGGGACCGCTAGAACCTGCAGCGGGGTCGGCGGACACGCCAAGGTGTTCTCATATCCGCCCCATATTTTGGGCTAAATATGAGGGGTGCCGGTTAGTCCGGGCATTTGAGGCCCGTTTGAGGCGCCCATCTGGGTCGAAATTTCATGACCGGGCAGCCCGGCAAGGCGTATGAGGCGGGTTTGGGGCGCCCAGCTGTAGATGCTCTAACTCAGACAAGTAACATATACTAGTCTATGTTACTACCTATATAGTGGGGAGTAACATATGTGTGATGTAATGCAACACTTCATTTATAAGGTTATAAACTAATCTTGTCTTGATATGTGATGTTACTCATAGTATGAGTAACTAGCTATATTACTCAATTTATCTCTCTTCTCATGAATGAGCTGTCACATCATTTTTTGCTTAGGTATCATCTATGTTACTCCCACTATGGGTAGTCTTATGAATTATTATCATACACTAGTGTAATATGCATTATACTATTATATGATACTCTCCACTCTGAGTAGGCTTACCCGGCCTAGGTTTGCGACAAAAAATTATGTCTACTCACTCCAACCGGGTTTATTAGGCCTGCTCTTATTTTGGGTCAAAAGTTTGACCATAGATTTAAATAATAAAACATAAAGTACATGTCATGAACATTATAGCGTCTAAACCTCTTTTCAATACAAATCCAACAATATAATTTTTATAGCATATAATACTTTATATTTAATGGTCATATAGCTGGTCAAAGTTTGACCCATAATACGAAGGGGCCCTATAAATCCAGACAAAGAGAGTATATTAATTGTAAACATGCATTAAATAACAAGCTTTAATTAATAACTTAACTAATTGAATGACCCAACGGAGCACCATTCCAAAAGAAAAATGCATATACATACCTATAACAATGGGGATCTCCTTGTCAGGCTTGGGAAACGGGTACGAACTTGAGCCCAATCTTGGCCGGATGATCAAGGCGCCATGGATGGTGGCACGGAGGCAGGCGACATGCGCATGCCACCATAGCGTGCCCTCCTGGCCGATGACATTGAACCGATAAGTGAAATTCTTATTCGGCTGGATCGGGCATTGGGTTATCATGTCTGCCCCGTCGGCCCAGCAGTTCAGTTGCTGCTTCACTCCATGCCTGCATATATGTGTATTACATATACATAAGAAAACAGGAAAATGTTTATGCACATTTTTTCATTTCTTTTCTGTCTTTCTCTTGAAAATAATGTGATCATTTGTCTGCTAGCTGGTTAGAAAAGTGCATATATGCATATATGAATCAAGTACCAATGGATTGATACTCCATGGGGCGACTTGTTGATGACATGAACGACTATTGAGTCTCCTTCGCTGGCCTCCACTAGTGGAAAAACAGGCTTCCGTCCAGCCCCATACGTCGCGAAGCTGTAGGAACCGCGACTAATGGGACCTTTAGTCAGCATGATTCTGAGGTGAACCGCGACCAAAAAGGCCTGGGCCCAGGGCGCTCGGTGGCCAGCTGGTGCGTGAGGGCTTTAGTCGCGGTTGGCCAGGACAACCGCGACTAAAAACCTCGAACACCTTTAGTCACTGATTTGCCAGGCCAACGCAACTAAAGCCCTCCCTATATATACCCATCCAGCAGCCAACACTTAGCCATTTGGAGCCATTCTCTTCACAAGTGGGTGTAGGTTTGCTTTTGGTTCCTCTTATGCACATAAGGTGTTTGATGAAATGCCCCAAGAGCATGAAACAAACATGACATGAAGTGTTGGAGCCACACTCTTGATCATGATTAGCAACTTGATGAACCTTTGATGTGTCAATATGCTGGTGTGTAGTTCTTTGTTTAATTTATATTGTTTGTAGCTAGTTAGTTTAACAAATGCATGATGGTTAATTATATATTTTATATTATAATAATGCAGATGAATCGGCAATGGATGTCCGGTAACCGACTCTCCGGCGAGTTCACTACGGGTTTGAAAGATTTCCTCGTAGTGGCTAATGCGAACAAGCGGGGGTTTTGTTATCTGTCCATGTGTTATCTGTAAGAATGAGAAGGGTTACTCTTCCTCAAGAGTTGTTCACATGCATCTGCTTGAAGGGTTTCATGCCAAGCTATAATTGTTGGACCAAGCATGGAGAAAGAGGGGTTATAATGGAAGAAGATGAAGAAGGGATGATTTCATCGATGAAAGCTATCTTGCTCATTTCGGTGATACTTTCATGGAGGATGCTTTGGAAGGTGAAGGGAAGGTGAAGAAGAGGCACGTGATGATCCCGTTGATGATCTTGGTCGGACCATTGCTGATGCACGGAGGCCTGCGAAACTGAAAAGGAGAGGAGAATTTGGATCGCATGTTAGAGGATCACAGAAAGGCGCTGTACCCCGGATGCGATGATGGTCTGAAAAAGCTGGGCTGCACTGCTGGATTTGCTGAAATGGAAGGCAGAGGCAGGTGTAGCTGACTCGGCATTTGAAAACTTGCTGAAAATGTTGAAGAATATGTTTCCAAAGGATAACGAGTTGCCCGCCTTGATGCGTCTGAAGCAAAGAAGGTTGTCTGCCCTCTAGGTTTAGAGGTTACGAAGATACATGCATGCATCAACGATTGCATCCTCTACCGCATGATGAATACGAGAATTTGAATGAATGCCGGTATGCACTGCATTGCGTTATAAGATCGAGGCGATGACCCTGGTGGCGATGTTGAGGGCGAAACCAGGAAGAGGGTTCCGCCAAGGTGATGTGGTATGCTCCTATAATACCACGGTTGAAAGCGTCTGTTCAGGAACAAAGAGCATGCCAAGTTGTTGCGATGGCACAAAGAGGACCGTAAGTCGGACGGGAGTTGAGACACACCGCAGATGGAGCATAATGGAGAAAGATCGACGGATGGTTCAAAGATTTTGCAGGTAGCGCAAGGAACATAAGATTTGCTCTAAATGCGGATGGCATGAATCCTTTTGGCGGCAGAGCTCCAGCCATAGCACCTGGCCCGTGACTCTATGCATCTACAACCTTCCTCCTTGGTTGTGCATGAGCGGAAGTTCATTATGATGCCGGTGCTCATCCAAGGTCCGAAGCAACCCGGCAACAACATCGATGTGTACCTAAGGCCATTAGTTGATGAACTTTTACAGCTGTGGGGTGGTGTCCGTGTGGGATGAGCACAAACAAGAGGAATTTGACCTCTGACGTTGCTTTTCGTAACCATCAACGATTGGCCTGCTCTTAGTAACCTTTCGGGACTGTCTAATAAGGGATACAATGCATGCACGCACTGCTTACATGAGACTGAAAGTGTACATTTGCCAAATTGTTAGAAGATCGTGTACCTTGGGAATCGTCGATTTCTTCGAAAATTCATCCGATGAAAGAAAGGCAAGCATTACAGCGGCAAGGCAGATCACCGGCGAAGCTGCGAACGACTGCTTGGTGCTGAGGTATTTGATATGGTCAAGGATTTGAAAGTCATCTTTGGAAAGGGTCTGGCGGACAATCAGTTCGAAGGGAGCTGGCAGACGCAGCCATGTGGAAGAAGAAATCTATATTACGGGAGCTAGAATATTGGAAAGTCCTAGATGTCCGCTCTGCAATCGGCGTGATGCACGTTCTGAAGAATATTTGCGTGAACCTCCTAAGCTTCTTGGGCGTGTATGGGAAGACAAATGATACAAAGGAAGCACGGCAGGACCAGCAACGTTTGAAAGACCACGATGACCGGCATCCGGAATGGTTTCAAGGTCGTGCCGACTACGCTCTCGACCAAAGAAGAGAAGGTCATCTTTTTGAATGCACGAGCGGTATGAAGGTTCCGTCTGGATTCTCGTCCAATATAAAGGGAATAATAAACATGGCGGAGAAAAAGTTCCAAAACCTGAAGTCTCCACGACTGCCACGTGATTATGACGCAATTGCTTCCGATTGCTTTGAGGGCTCTGCCGGAAAATGTTCGAGTAGCCATTGTGAAGCTATGTGCATTCCTCAATGCAATCTCTCGAAGGTAATCAATCCAGAAGTTCTACCACGGTTATAGAGCGATGTGATCCAATGTCTTGTCGATTTCGAGTTGGTGTTCCGCCATCCTTCTTCAATATTATGGCGCACCTCCTGGTTCACCTAGTCGAAGAGATTTTCGTTCTCGGTCCTGTATTTCTACACAATATGTTCCCCTTGAGAGGTTCATGGGAGTATTAAAGAAATATGTTAAGTAACCGTGCTAGGCGAAGGAAGCATCGCCAAGGGCTATGGAAATGAGGAGGTAATTGAGTTTTGTGTTGACTTTGTTCCTGACCTTAAGCCGATTGGTCTTCCTCGATCAGCGGCACGAGGGAGACTAAGTGGAAAAACACGATCGGAATGAAATCAACGATATGTATGAATGACCATTCTGTTGAAGCACACCACACTGTCTTGACCAATTCCAGCTTGGTGGCTCCGTGCTTTGAGAAACACAAGAATATTTTACGTTCGACAACCCGGGAAGCCTGAATCCTGGATTAGGAAGGCCCACATGGAGACTTTCGGCAGTTGGTTGAGAAAACATTTAATGAATGACAATGATGTTGTAGATCAGCTGTACATGTTGGCCAAGACACCATCTTCGACTATAACGACTTTCCAAAGTGCGAGATAAATGGGAATACATTTTACCACGATCGCCCAAGATAAAAGAGCACCAACCAAAACAGTGGTGTCCGCTTTGATGCAGCAACCGAGAATGGGCAAGAGGTCACATATTATGGTTACATAGAGGAGATATGGGAACTTGACTATGGACCCTCCTTTAAGGTCCCTTTGTTCGGTGCAAATGGTTCAAGCTAACAGGAGGTGGGGTAAAGGTGGACCAGCAATGCGGAATGACAATGGTGGATTTCAACAATCTTGGTTACCTTGACGAACCATTCGTCCTAGCGAAAGATGTCGCTCAGGTTTTCTATGTGAAGGACATGAGTAGCAAACCGAGGAAGCGGAAAGATAAGAAAAGCGATCAGTACATCATGCGATGATCCAAAGCGCCACATTGTTCTTTCGGGAAAAGAAACATCGTGGGAGTGGAGGACAAAGACAGACATGTCGGAAAGATTATAATATGTTTGCTGAAATTCCGCCCTTCAAAGTGAACACCGACCCAAGCATTAAGTTAAATGATGAGGATGCTCCATGGATACGGCACAATCGTAAGCAAGCAGGGACACAAGGGAAGAAATGATGTGTAATAATTTATTGTACCAAACTTTGTTGAATGGATCATGTGAATTATATTACCCGTGATGTGTTTGGTGTCCATTTTGAATTTGAAAACTAATGGCACTAACAGAAAGTTTATAATTTTTCTAAAACTAAAAGCAAAAAGAATTAAAAAATAAAGCAAAAAACAACAAAAAATAAATAATAATGCAGAAAACTAAAATAGCAACAATAAGTATTTTGTTGTAAGTAGAAACAAAATAAAATAAATAAAGCAACAAAGAAAACAAAAAAGTGTTTTCAAATTTGAAAACTAATGGCACTAACAGAAAGTTTATAATTTTTCTAAAACTAAAAGCAAAAAGAATTAAAAAATAAAGCAAAAAACAACAAAAATAAATAATAATGCAGAAAACTAAAATAGCAACAATAAGTATTTTGTTGTAAGTAGAAACAAAATAAAATAAATAAAGCAACAAAGAAAACAAAAAAGTGTTTTCAAATTTGAAAACTAATGGCACTAACGAGAAAGTTTATAATTTTTCTAAAACTAAAAGCAAAAAGAATTAAAAATAAAGCAAAAAACAACAAAAAATAAATAATAATGCAGAAAACAAAACAAAAAACTGGAAAAAAATAGTGCCCCCTCTGGACCCCCACGGCTGAATACGACTAGAAACCCTACATGGGCCGAGATTCAGGCCCAGGAGGCCAAGTAGGCCTGAGCACATAGCTAGTGACAGATTAGGCCGAAAGCCTGCAGTTGAGAGGAGCTCGAGAGGGTGGGCGCGGCAGCTTATAAACCACTCTCGGGCTCTCTCAACTAGCGAGTGGGACTAAACTTTTAGGCGCGTGAGCGGGGCAGCCTAAGGCCTTTAGTCGCGGTTGGGCGGGCGACCAGCGACTAAAAACTAATCATGGTCGCTGCCCAACTTGCGACTAAAAGAAGTCATGAGATCGCATAAAAAACCGCCAAAACCCCTTTAGTCGCGGTTGGGCAGGCGACCCGCGACTAAAGGGTACCTTTAGTCGCGGCTCTCGTAGCCAACTGCGACTAAAGGGGGGGGGCTATAAATACCTGTTCCCGTTTCTCGGCTTCTCCGATTCCGCTTTGTTAAATCGCGCCCTCGGCGCGCCGCCGTCGCCCTCGCCCTCGGCCGCCCGCCCGTCGCCGTCGCCCTCGGCGCCGCCCGCCGTCGCCCTCGCCCTGTAACCCCTCGCCCGCCCCTAGGGTTTCCGCCCTCGCCCCAGCCCTAGCCGCCCGCCTCGACCTCCCTCCCTCCCGTCCCCTCTCCACCCCGCCGTCGGCCCCTCGTCCATGTGACCACCCATCTTCCGATCCCCTTGGCATGCCGTCGACCTCCGCCTCGTTCCCTGACCCTCCACGCCGAGAAATCGCCTCCTGTCGCCCCTTGGCCCCGGTCTTCCCACTTGTGGCGATTAAATGCCACCACCCTGCACCCTGCTCCCTCGCCTTCGTGAACAACTCCGCCCGGCCTCCCGAAGCTCCTGCCCCCCTCCTCCTTGATTTTTTGATCATGTATTAAAAATGTTAAACTCATATATGAAAATGTATAACGTGTATTTAAAAAATATTCTTGATACAAAAAAATGTAGAATGAAAACCAAAATAAAGAAAGAGGAAAATGAAAAACAATGAAATCTAAAAAGGAAACTAAAGGAAAAATGAAAATGAAAAATAAAAGCAAAAGAAACAAAAGCATAAAAAATAGAAAACTATGAATACCGACAAAGAAACAAAGAAAAACAAAAACTACGCTGAAAACTAAGAAGTAGACAAAAACCAAAGGAAAAAAGAAGGAAAATTTGAAAAAGGAAAATGGATAAAAACCATGAAAGAAACAAAGAGAAACCAAAAGAAAAAGCGAAAAACAAGATATAGCAACAAAAAAAGAATACCAAAAACCGAAGAAGAAAGAAAAAAACCAAACAAATCACAAAAAGAAACAAAAAAGCGAAGAAATAAAAACAACTCGGGCTTTCATCCTAAATTAGGAAGCGCCTCATTTAGTTCCACGACCCCAACAGTTCTTGCAATGGCTAACAACACCCTCAACTACGGAGGCGACCCTAGCTAGGATCATATCCTCGCATGCCCTATTTTTTCTTCCTTTTCTCCCGTTTAGTACTGCTCTTTGGGTGACCCATTCTTGAAGACGTGGTTGACAAATGTTTAATTGCTTGCAAAAGTTTCTTCACAAAATGACATTCGTGAAGGCGTGGTTGTCTGTTGTCCTCGCCTCCCCTCTCCGTGTGTGTTGTCCTCGCCTCCCTCTCCGTGGCCGTCGTCTGCCGCCCGTCTCGCGCTCTACCGCGACACCCTCTCCCACCTTCCTCGCGGCCCCCTCCTTTTGCCACCGCCCTTTCGCCACCGCCACCGCCACCCCTTCTTCACTTAATTAATTTGTTTTTACTACATGTTTTCAGGACTGACATAATGGCGGACGATAGAGCTGACCCGATTATGGACAACTATGATCCGGACGGTGAAGCACATATGTTCGGCATCATAAACGGCGATATTCAATATGTGCCATTTACGACTAGCTCTTTGTCACCTCCATATACGAGAAACATATCCTTAGTCCTTTTCAGGTATTTCAGGATGTTCTTGACCGCTGTCCAGTGATCCACTCCCGGATTACTTTGGTACCTACCTGCCAAGCTTACAGACTAAGCATCGTCGGTGCAGTACACAGCATTGCATACATGATAGAGCCTATGGCTGAAGCATAGGAACATTCTTCATTTTTTCTCTATCTTCTGCTGTGGTCGGGCATTGAGTCGACTCAATCTCACACCTTGTAATACAGGTAAAAACCTTTCTTTGCACTGATCCATTTTGAACTTCTTCAAAACTTTATCAAGGTATGTGCTTTGTGAAAGTCCAATTAAGCGTCTTGATCTATCTCTATAGATCTTGATGCCCAATATATAAGCAGCTTCACGAGGTCTTTCATTGAAAAACTTGTATTCAAGTATCCTTTTATGCTATCCAGAAATTCTATATCATTTCCAATCAACAATATGTCGTCCACATATAATATCGGAAATGCTCTGAGCTCCCACTCATTTTCTTGTAAATACAGGCTTCTCCAAAAGTGCATATAAAACCATATGCTTTGATCACACTATCAAAAGCGTTTATTCCAACTCCGAGAGGCTTGCACCGGACCATAAATTTATCGTTGGAGCTTGCACACTTTGTTAGCACCCTTTGGATCAACAAAACCTTACTGTTGCATCATATACAACTCTTCTTCTAGAAATCCATTCAAGAATGCAGTTTTTACATCCATTTGCCAAATTTCATAATCATAAAATGCGGCAATTGCTAACATGATTCGGACAGACTTAAGCATCGCTTCTGGTGAGAAAAGTCTCATCGTAGTCAACCCCTTGAACTTGTCGAAAACCTTTTGCAACAAGTCGAGCTTTGTAGACAGTTACATTACCATCAGCGTCAGTCTTCTTCTTAAAGATCCATTTATTCTCAATAGCTTGCCGATCATCGGGCAAGTCTACCAAAGTCCATACTTTGTTCTCATACATGGATCCCATCTCAGATTTCATGGCTTCAAACCATTTTGCGGAATCTGGGCTCACCATCGCTTCTTCATAGTTCGTAGGTTCACCATGATCTAGTAGCATGACTTCCAGAATAGGATTACCGTACCACTGCAGTGCGGATTTTATTCTGGTTGATCTCTGATTCGGTGACAACTTGATCTGAAGTTTCATGATCATTATCATTATCTTCCTCGCTAAGCTGGTGTAGTTGTTACGAAACTGATTTACGTGATGAACTACTTTCCAATAAGGGAGCTGGTACTATTACCTCATCAAGTTCCACTTTCCTCCCACTCACTTCTTTCGAGAGAAACTCCTTCTCTAGAAAGGATCCATTCTTAACAGCGAATGTCTTGCCTTCGGATCTGTGATAGAAGGTATACCCAATTGTCTCCTTTGGGTATCCTATGAAGACACATTTTCCGATTTGGATTCAAGCTTATCAGGTTGAAGTTTTTCACATAAGCATCGCAACCCCAAACTTTCAGAAGCGACAACTTTGGTTTCTTGCTAAACCATAGTTCATAAAGGCGTCGTCTCAGCAGTTTTGACGGTGTCCTATTTAACGTGAATGCGGCCGTCTCTAAAGCATAACCCCAAAAGCGATAGCGGTAAATCGGAAATAGACATCATAGATCGCACCATATCTAGTAAAGAAATACGATTCTGACGTTCGGACACACCATTACGCTGTGGTGTTCCGGTGGCGTGAGTTGCTTGAAACTATTCCGCATTGCTTCAAATGTAGACCAAACTCGTAACTCAAATATTCTCCTCCACGATCAGATCGTAGAAACTTTATTTTCTTGTTACGATGATTTTCAACTTCACTCTAAAATTCTTTGAACTTTTCAAATGTTTCAGATTTATGCTTCATCAAGTAGATATACCCGTATCTGCTTAAATCATCTGTGAAGGTGAGAAAATAACGATATCCGCCACGAGCTTCAACATTCATCGGACCACATACATCTGTATGTATGATTTCCAACAAGTCTGTTGCTCTCTCCATACAACCGGAGAACGGTGTTTTAGTCATCTTGCCCATGAGGCACGTTCGCAAGTACCAAGTGATTCATAATCAAGTGATTCCAAAAGTCCATCTGTATGGAGTTTCTTCATGCGTTTTACACCGATATGACCTAAACGGCAGTGCCACAAATAAGTTGCACTATCATTATCAACTCTGCATCTTTTGGCTTCGACATTATGAATATGTGTATCACTCTTGTCGAGTTTCAACAAGAATAGACCATTCTTCAAGGGTGCATGACCATAAAAGATATTACTCATATAAATAGAACAACCATTATTCTCTGATTTAAATGAATAACCGTCTCGCATCAAACAAGATCCAGATATAATGTTCATGCTCAACGCTGGCACCAAATAACAATTATTTAGGTCTAAAACCAATCCCGAAGGTAGATGTAGAGGTAGCGTGTCGACCGCGATCACATTGACTTTGGAACCATTTCCCACGCATCGTCACCTCGTCCTTTGCCGATTGCTCGTCTATTCCGTAGTCCATGTTTGAGTTGCAAATATTAGCAATGAACCAGTATCAAATACCCAGGTGCTACTACGAGCTCTAGTAAGGTACACATCAATAACATGTATATCACATATACCTTTGTTCACCTTGCCATGCTTCTTATCCGCCAAATACTTGGGGCAGTTCCGCTTCCAGTATCCAGTCTGCTTGCAGTAAAAACACTCAGTTTCAGGCTTAGGTCCAGACTTGGGTTTCTTCTCTTGATTAGCAACTTTCTTGCTGTTCTTTTTGAAGTTTCCCTTCTTCTTCCCTTTGCCCTTTATCTTGAAACTAGTGGTCTTGTTTACCATCAACACTTGATGCTCTTTCTTGATTTCTACCTCCGCGGCTTTTAGCATTGCGAAGAGCTCAGGAATTGTCTTAGTCATTCCTTGCATATTATAGTTCATCACGAAGCTCTTGTAGCTTGGTGGCGATGATTGGAGAATTCTGTCAATGACACTATCATCCGGAAGATTAACTCCCAGCTGAATTAAGTGATTATTATACCCAGATATTTTGAGTATGTGCTCACCTTGTGAACTATTCTCCTCCATCTTGCAGCTATAGAACTTATTGGAGACTTCATATCTCTCAATCCGGGCATTTGCTTGAAATATTAACTTCAACTCCTGGAACATCTCATATGCTCCATGACGTTCAAAACGTCGTTGAAGACCCGGTTCTAAGCCGTAAAGCATGGCACACTGAACTATAGAGTAGTCATCAGCTTTGCTCTGCCAGACGTTCACAACTTCTGGCGCAGCTCCTGCAGCAGGCCTGGCACCCAGCGGTGCTTCCAGGACGTAATTTTTCTGTGCAGCAATGAGGATAATCCTCAAGTTACGGACCCAGTCCTGTAATTGCTACCATCATCTTTCAACTTTGCTTTCTCAAGGAACGCATTAAAATTCAACGGAACAACAGCACGAGCCATCTATCTACAGTAAACATAGACAAGCAAAATACTATCAGGTACTAAGTTCATGATAAATTTAAGTTTAATTAATCATATTAAAAACTCCCACTTAGATAGACATCTCTCTAGTCATCTAAGTGATTACGTGATCCAAATCAACTAAACCATGTCCGATCATCACGTGAGATGGAGTAGTTTTAATGGTGAACATCACTATGTTGATCATATCTACTATATGATTCACGCTCGACCTTTCGGTCTCCGTGTTCCGAGGCCATATCTGTATATGCTAGGCTCGTCAAGTTTAACCTGAGTGTTCTGCGTGTGCAAAACTGGCTTGCACCCGTTGTAGATGGACGTAGAACTTATCACACCCGATCATCACGTGGTGTCTGGGCACTACGAACTTTTAGCAACGGTGCATACTCAGGGAGAACACTTCTTGATAATTTTAGTGAGAGATCATCTTATAATGCTACCGTCAATCAAAGCAAGATAAGATGCATAAAGGATAAACATCACATGCAATCAATATAAGTGATATGATATGGTCATCATCATCTTGTGCTTGTGATCTCCATCGCCAAGCTTACCGTCATGATCACCATCGTCACCGGGCGCGACACCTTGATCTCCATCGTAGCATCGTTGTCGTCTCGCCAACTATTGCTTCTCGACTATCGCTACTACTTAGTGATAAAGTAAAGCAATTACATGGCGTTGCATTTCATACAATAAGCGACAACCATATGGCTCCTGCCAGTTGCCGATAACTCGGTTACAAAACATGATAATCTCATAAAATAAAATATAGCATCACTTCTTTACCAAATAACATCAAAAATTGCCATGCTATAACAAGTTAGTCGTCCTATTATTTTTTTTTTCAAGTTTTACGTGTCTGCTACGGGCTGTGCAAGAACCGTTCTTACCTACGCATCAAAACCACAACGATAGTTTGTCAAGTTGGTGCTGTTTTAACCTTCGCATGGACCGGGCGTAGCCACACCAGTTCAACTAAAGTGAGAGAGACAGACACCCGCGGTCACCTTTAAGCAACGAGTGCTCGGGGCGGTGAAACCAGTCTCGCGTGGCGTCTGGCGTAATGTCGGTCCGGGCCGCTTCATCTCACAATACCGCCCGAACCAAAGTATGACATGCTGGTAAGCAGTATGACTTATATCGCCCACAACTCACTTGTGTTCTACTCGTGCACATGACATCAACGCATAAAACCAGGCTCGGATGCCACTTTGTTGGGGAACGTAGTAATTTCAAAAATTTCCTCGCACACACAGGACCATGGTGATGGCATAGCAACGAGAGGGAGAGTGTCTGTCCACGTACCCTCGTGAGACCGAAAGCGGAAGCGTTATAACAACGCGGTTGATGTAGTCGTCGTCTTCACGATCCGACCGATCCAAGCACCGAGCGTCACGGCACCTCCGAGTTCTGCACACGTTCAGCTCGATGGCGATCCCGGACTCCGATCCAGCAAAGTGTCGGGATGAGTTCCACAAGACGACGGCGTGGTGGCGATGATGATGCTCCACCGACGCGGGGCTTCGCCTAAGCTCCGCGATGATATGACTTCTCCGGCGCGGGCTTCGCCTAAGCTCCATGACGATATGACCGAAGTGGAATATGGTGGAGGGGGCACCGCACACGGCTAAGGAACGATCTGTAGATCAACTTGTGTGTCTTGGGTGCCCCCTGCCCTGTGATATAAAGGAGCCAAGGGGAGGGGCCGGCCGGCCTAGAGGAGGGGCACACCAGGAGTCCTACTCCTCCGGGAGTAGGATTCCCTCCAATCCTAGTTGGAATAGGATTCACCGGAGGGGAAAGAGAGAGAGGGCCGGCCCACCTTTCCTAGTCCTAGTAGGACTAGGGGAAGGGGGAGGCGCGCGGCCACCTAGGGCTGGCCCTTTCTCCTTTCCACCAAGGCCCACTATGGCCCATATAGTTCCCGGGGGGTTCCGGTAACCTCCCGGTACTCCGGTAAATTCCTGATTTCACTCGGAACATTTCCGATGTCCAAATGTAGGCTTCCAATATATCAATCTTTATGTCTCGACCATTTCGAGACTCCTCGTCATGTCCGTGATCACATCCGGGACTCGAACAACCTTCGGTACATCAATACTTATAAACTCATAATGAACTGTCATCGAAGCGTTAAGCGTGCGGACCCTACGGGTTCGAGAACTATGTAGACATGACCTAGAACTATTCTTGGTCAATAACCAATAAGCGGAACCTGGATGCCCATATTGGCTCCTACATATTCTACAAAGATCTTTATCGGTCAAACCGCATAACAACATCGTTGTTCCCTTTGTCATCGGTATGTTACTTGCCCGAGATTCGATAATACATCATCTCACAACTAACTTATTAGTTGCAATGCTTGCAAGGCTTATGTGATGTGCATTACCGAGAAGGCCTAGAGATACCTCTCCGAGCAATCGGAGTGACAAAACCTAATCTCGATTCATGCCAACTCAACATATACTTTTGGAGACACCTGTAGTGTACCTTTATAATCACCCGATTCGTTGTGACGTTTGGTAGCACACAAAGTGTTCCTCTGTAAACGGGAGTTGCATAATCTCATAGTTTCAGGAACTTTGTATAAGTCATGAAGAAAGCATAAGCAACATACTAAGCGATCAAGTGCTAAGCTAACGAAATGGGTCATGTCAATCACATCATTCTCCTAATGATGTGATCCCATTAATCAAATGACAACACATGTCTATGGTTAGGAAACATAACCATCTTGATTAATGAGCTAGTCTTGTAGAGGCATACTAGTGACTATCTGTTTGTCTATGTATTCACACATGTATTATGTTTCCGGTTAATACAATTCTAGCATGAATAATAAACATTTATCATAATATAAGGAAATAAATAATAACTTTATTATTGCCTCTAGGGCATATTTCCTTCAGGTCTGTCCTTGGTGGGACCTTCGAGTTCCTTTTGGATAGGGTCACATATTGGGCGTGACACATGACATGTATAACAAAATGTTTCAACCAACACGATCACCGCTCACCATACCTCACTATGCCATACCGGACATAACCGTCCCAACGGGGACCGGCGACAAACTCATGCCTACCCAAGGCAGAGGTTTTCCCGGATTCCTTCCGGCATGCAAGCAAGGCACATGAGGATGATTATTATCACAAGTGTGATCATTTCCAACAGCATGGAAATCACAAATATGCATCCATGCACATGATCATCTCACATGAAATAACAAGTTCTCCAAAATGAGGTAGCGTTATAAAGCGTGTCAATGAACACACAAAAGTATTATGCGGGGTTTAGAATGC
Organism: Aegilops bicornis; assembly: GCA_021605145.1. Classification (NCBI taxonomy): domain Eukaryota; kingdom Viridiplantae; phylum Streptophyta; class Magnoliopsida; order Poales; family Poaceae; genus Aegilops; species Aegilops bicornis. The sequence goes on along the minus strand of CM038669.1, from coordinate 27,617,103 downwards.
TTGCCTTCAGGTCATGGGAAGGCAGGGTGCATTTCAAACTCTTGAAATACTTCTCCTCTCATCAAAATCCTATTTTAGAAATATAAATGAATTAACATACAAAATAAAAACAGCACAAAAAGTTGTTTTGAATTTTTTTTCAAGTAACTCTTAAAATAAACTAGACAATATTTGAGAGAGGTAGGAAAAAGAATCAATTTAATTGGAGTTGTATTTAAAAAGATACAGCAGGTCAAAGTTTGGTCAAAATCTGTTATTTAAAACAAAACAGAAAAGAAAACGTTTCGGGCAGAATACATCTTCGAGAAGGGGAGACGTACTCGGGGTTTTGCGCTTCCACTTAAACACGTGGAGGCGGGGCTGGGTCTCTGACAATGGGTCCAGGGGGCCCACTGGTCAGTCGACCAGTCCCCACTCCTCCTCTTCACCGCCCGAGCGGGCGGGGTGTCCGCGATCGTCGCCGTGAACGGCGGTTCTTTGCGGGCATCCGAGTGCAGGGATGGATCCGCCACTCCTAGGAGGTACTCCCGGTTGTCGATGGAGTGATGTGGACGGAGTGAGTCGTCTGCGACGAGCTCCGCGGCGGAGGCTCGGGGACAAAGTGAGTTTGGGGGTGTGGTGGTCTCCGACCAAAATTGAGCGTGGGGCTGCACTCGCGAGAGGGAGGGAGAGCTCTTGGTGGAGAGAGTGGAGAGGGGGAGGCTCTGGTGGCGACGGAATCGGCCGGGACTTGGCGGCGATCGAACCGGCCGGACTCGGGGAAGATGGCCTTCCCCTCCTCGACTGCTGGCCAAGCTAGCACTAGGAAGATCATTTGAGGTTGCTCAAGGACTCGATTGAGCTCCGGGGCCCTTATATAGGCGGTGGAGGTCAGTTCCGAGGCGGCCGGCGATAAGGACGACGGCGAACCGCCTCCCTGTAGCGTCAGGGCGTCGTGGCGACGACGGGAGCTAGCCGACGAGCGAGGGCATAAGCTTGCGCTGCTCACAGGGGCAGGTGGCGAGCGGGGAAGGCTCGGGTGGCGCCGACCTGAGCAGGGCTGTCGGGCGGCCGTGGCGGCTAGTCCTTGGCTTGCCGGGGACGCGGCGAGGGTCTGCTTGGCGCGTTGCGGTGAGGGGGGAGCGTGTGGCGCGCAAGGGGACACGGCGTGCTGGCTGCGGTCGGTCACGGGTTGGAGTGAGTGCGGGGCGTGACGCGGCGGCTCGGGCGCGCGTGCGTGCCAAACGCATGCTCTGGGCGCGCCCAGAGCATGCCCGGGACATGTTCGATGAAATGCCAGGGTGGCCTAGAGGTCGCGGTTGAGGCTGGCAAGAACTAGGGCTAGTCTAGGTTTAGTAAGGGTAACAAGGGACATGGTGGTTTGGTGAGGAGACCAAGTTCACAATGTAGACTTGAAATCATGCCAAATCTGGCTATGCACTCAGGGTGTTTGACAAAATGCCACAGGCACCTAGGCATTTCTTGGAGTGGCCAAATCTTCCAGATCCTAGTCTCTTTGGATGCACAAGAGGGTGGTGAGGTTAGTTGGTGAAAAGCACAAACTTGCTAGTGCAAGTTTTGCAGAACTTCAAATCTGGACAGGAGGTGAATGGCATTATTTCATGCACCAAAAATATGCCAATGGTTGCATGCTCCTGGACTTAGGGGTTTAGCATGGAGGACTACAAGTAGGGAAAGGAATCTAGGGCCAAAGAGCAAGCAAGAATATGGTTGCTGTACAAACCATCATGTTGGACCAGGATGAAGATGAGGTTGATTTACTCAAAATATTCAAAGAACATCCCTGGATTTTTGCATGTAATGGAATGATATGCTCCTCTTGACATCCCATAATTTTGGTGGAAGCTAGAAAGAAATATTTAAAAGGGTTGTAGTGCAAAATTGTCCACTAGACCAGAGAAGAAAATCATGTGTAGCACTCAAAATATGCAATGAATGAAATATATTATTGCACAAAAATGATTTAGAGACATCACATGACATCTCCAACTTTTGGTTGGATTTTTAGTTAAGTTTATCAACTGGCTGTAGTACAAAAAGAGCTCCAAAATTTAAAACAAGTCATTTTAATGAATAAAGCTCAGGGTGAAACAATTTAATAAATAAATCTACTGATTAAGAAAATGCTATACAGAGAGCATAGAAGTCCAATATGTTTTGGAAGGATCCACTTGGAAAAGACTCCTTAATATTAAAGGAAAGGTTACGGAATCAACAGGAACATTCTTGCAGGCAAAATTTTTAACTCTTGGCAAAATTTTAATAACTAAAACTTGGTTAAACTTTTGGGGTGTTACAAAAATTGTGCTCAAGTACTAGAATAAGAATTACATAGAATTCTTGGCATAAAATATGTGAAAGATGAGCATGATTGCAATGTTGTTAGTATGAATTCCTTGAATACCCATGATGCTAATGATATGCAAAGCCACAAGATTGGGGAAGCTATGTTTGATGGAGATGATATTTTTTGTCCCCCAAGCTTTGATGAGCAAATTTACTAAGATGAAAGCATGCCTCCTATCTATGATGATTATTGTGATGACACGTATGCTATAAAGAAGAAATTTGCTTATGTGGAGAGTAGTAAATTTTCTATGCTTGTAGATCATGAAAAGGATGCTTTGGGTGCTGGTTATATTGTTGAATTCATTCATGATGCTACTGAAAATTATTATGAGGGAGGAACATATGCTTGTAGGAATTGCAATAATGTCAAGTTTCCTCTCTATGTGTTGAAAATTTTGAAGCTATGCTTGTTTTACCTTCCTATGCTAGTTGATTATTGTTCACATAAGTTGTTTTCTCACAAAATCCCTATGCATAGGAAGTGGGTTAGGCTTAAATGTGCTAGTCATATGCTTCATGATGCTCCCGTTATGTTTCAATTCTTATCTTTTATGTGAGCATCATTGTCATCATCATGCCTAGCTAGAAAGGCATTAAAGAAAAGCGCTTGTTGGGAGACAACCCAATATTTACCCTTACTGTTTTTGTGTTTCCACATGATTATGCTACTGTAGTAATCATGTTTTATAGCTTTTGTTTCAATAAAGTGCCAAGTAGAACCTTTGGGAAGACTTGGGTGAAGTTTATATGATCTTGCTGTAGAAAACAGAAACTTTTGCGCTCACGAGAATGGCTTCCATTTTTTACCAGAGAGTGATTTTAGGTTGATTCTTTTTGCAGATGATTAATAGAAAAATTTCTAAGGTCCAGAAATTTATTTCATAATTTTTGGGGTTCCAGAAGTATACGTTTGATACAGATTACTACAGACTGTTCTGTTTTTGACAGATTCTGTTTTCATTGTGTTGTTTGCTTATTTTGATGCATCTATGGCTAGTATTAAGTGGTATGAACCATAGAGGAGTTGGAATACAGTAGGATTTAGACCAATATGAATTTAGAATGAGTTCATTACAGTACCTAAGTTGTGATTTATTTTCTTATACTAACGGAGCTTACGAGTTTTGTGTTGAGTTTTGTGTGGTTGAAGTTTTCAAGTTTTGGGTAAGATTTCGATGGACTATGGAATAAGGAGTGGAAAGATCCTAAGCTTGGGGATTCCCAAGGTACCCCAAGGTAATATTCAAGGACAACCAAGCAACTAAGCTTGGGGATGCCCCGGAAGGCATCCCCTCTTTCGTCTTCGTTCATCGGTAACTTTACTTGGAGCTATATTTTTATTCGCCACATGATATGTGTTTTGCTTGGAGCGTCATTTTATTTTGTTAGTTTTTGCTTGCTGTTAACCAGAATAATGTTTTGCATCTTTAGTTTCAATAAAAAGTCAAGGATAGCCTTTGCCATGCTCATTTTGCTAGTATACATGTTGCTGTTTGAAAACAGAAAGTTTACCGCTGTTGCAAAAATTCCCTAGAAAAATCAGAGAATGGTATAACGTTGAATCTTTTTGAATATTAAGCTCTGATAAATTTATTACAGTGGAAATTTTATCTCATAATTTTTGGAGTCAGGGAAGTATTGTTACTCTTGCATTCTTTACAGACTGTACTGTTTTGGCAGATTGCTGTTATGTTTGCATTGTTTGCATATGTTTGCTAGTTTAATGATTCTATTTGAGGATAGGAGTATTAAATATGCAGAGGCATTTAGTATTCAATGTTGAATAATAATGTTAGTGATTTGTTACAGTAGAAGATGATAAGGTTTTGCATTGGTTTATACTAACCTATCTCATGAGTTCTTGTTGAGTTTGTTGTGAATGAAGCTTTTAATAAAAAGAAGAGAAACCATGATATGAGAGGAATTAAGGAGACACAAAAGTTCAAGCTTGGGGATGTCCAAGGAACCCCAAGATAATATTTCAAGAAGTCTCAAGCATCTAAGCTTGGGGATGCCCCGGTAGGCATCCCACCTTTCTTCTTCAACAATCATCGGTTAGTATCGGTTGAGCCTAAGTTTTTGCTTCTTCACATGAGTTGTGCTATCCTTGCAATGTCATTTTATTTTGTTGTTCTTGCTGCTTGAATACAATACCAAGATCTGAAATTCTTTTATGAGAGAGAGTCCTTGCATAGTTGCATAATTATTTGGGTTAATTATACTTTTGCCCTTAGTGGTGTCCATCTGCTCAGTTTTGCCCTCAGATGCAAATTGTGCTCAGTTTTGCCCCTAGTCCGTGCGCACCGACTCGTACTGTGAACTTTGGCGTCTCCGTCAGGTCAACGTTTTGACTCGGCCCTTACAGGTGGGACCAGGCGGCAGAGGCGGCCAATTTTATTCAGACCGTTGCACGCGTGGCTTGCGGGACCCAGCAGAGAGCCGTTGAGCATAGAGCCGTTGCGGGTGTGTGCTATATTAGCGGGCGACAGCGGCGGTGACCACGGCGACAGAGAGCACGGCGCTGACCACGGCGAGAGAGCGAGAGCACGACGGCGGTGGGAAGCTAGATGTGGAGGGCGCGGCGGTAGGAAGCTAGCTGTGGAGGGCGCGGTGGCGTTGAGATCCCGTTCGGCTCCTAGCTCCATGTTTTCCATAGCTCCCGCGCCACCTCGCGGATGTAGAGCCAGGCGCGTGTGGAGATGCCTGTCTTCGTCTGTCCGCGGTGCCGGGCGAGTGTTGATCGGAGGGTTTCTCACACACCGAGGAACCCCAATCGTCCATTCTACGTGTGCAGCGAGAATGGGGTAAGAATCGGGGCAATTGCACCATTTTCTTGGTCGGGATCTTTGAGCAATCGCTGATCTATTCCGTGTTCATGCAGGTGGCATGCTTCTTTCTTTGGGTCGATGCTCGCCAAGACTCGATAAATGAACTGCAAGAAGAGCATGATTTAATGGTTGCGCATGCTGCCCCAAACCACAGTGGCCGCAGCACGAGCTCCGGAGGAAGAGATGGAGGGCGAAGCACACACTGATAGAGAGCTAGCTATTGAGCTTAGGATGTTGAAGAAGAAGGTTAGGAAGCTTGAAGATCAAGCAATACCAATACCCATTTGCAAATACTTTTGGGCATTTGTAGGTATGGTAATCGCACCGGTTGTAATGTTGAAAATGTATGGAAAGGCATGAATTATGGAGGAATTTGTAATCTTGAAATAGTATGAGAAATTCACCTAGTTTAAATGTTGGTCAAAGTTGTTTAAATTTTTAAAAAAGAGAGAATAAGTTACCATGTTGAAAAAAGGAGAAGAAATGAGGAATTCAGAAACTTTTGATCAATGAAATGCAGCTAATGAATTATTCCAAGGCCAAACAATTAAGGTTAGAAATTATTTGGAGTTGTTAAATATTTAATAGCAATTTAAGTAATCCAATTCAAATACACCGTGATTTAAATCAAAGACCAAAATGTCATGGAAAATGTGCCTCAGCTCGGTAGATGTTTACACCTAGTGCCAAAATAAATGAACATTTTTAAGGGCATTACATTGAGTAGAAACTAATTTGTCTAAAAAATGAAGGGTGGAAAATGCACAAAAAATTGGTGCGGCTGGGGACTCAAACCCAAGACCGTGTGGGTTAGTGGTGTTTAGGGCTGCGCTGGTAACCGCTAGGACAGATGGCAAGAGTTTGACATGGGTAGGGAAGCAATGTATGCATAGTGAGACTGTGAAATTTGTCAAAAAAATGAAGGGTTGAAAATGCACAAAAAATTGGTGCGGCTGGGGACTCGAACCCAAGACCGCGTGGGTTTGTGGTGTTTAGGGCTGCGCTGGTAACCGCTAGGACAGATGGCAAGAGTTTGACATGGGTAGGGAAGGAATGTATACATAGTGAGACTATGAAATTTGTCAAAAAAATGTGAGACCGTGAATGTTTGCACACGCTGAGAGTGGTTTTCCTTTGTTTTGCACTGAAACTTTGGAGGGTTGGAAGGTTGAAAACGTATGTTTGCACTGCCACGTGGTTTTGGTTAGAGTGGCACTTGGTTTAGTGTTAGAGTGGCACTTGGCTTAGGATTTAAACGGAATAAATTTGCATGTTAGTTCATGACTTATTTTTTTGAATAAAACGGAGGGCTTCTCACCCCCTCTTTTGAATGACAACCACAAGTTCTCGAGCTTCATGACTTGGTTTAGGGAAGAAATTATATGCTTGGGAACGGACATTTTTTAACACACATAATAAACCCTAATAAATAACTTAGATAAGATGCAACACAAGTACCATTACAATAATAAGTTCACGGACAGTTCACGAACACATGACGAAACATGACACGACAGGACACGGTATAGAAAAGCAACAAATAAAAAACAAAACAGCCTTCATCTTGATCTCGTCCTTCCACTTTCGCCGCGCGCGCCCCTTCAACACTGTCTTCATCTTCACACCTCCTCCTCGTCGTAGTAGGGAAGGGAGTGCATCCCGGCTGGAGTGGGGAAGATGTTCTCGTAGTTGGTGTAGATGTTGTAGACGGTGAAGAAGATGGCCTCACAGCCGCACCAAAAGACTTGGCCGAGGAGCTCAAGGCGTCAAAAGGGGTTGGTGAAGGTGACCGTGAGCAGTAGGAGGATGCCGCCATGTCACGAACCTCGTTGATGATGAACATCCTCGGCGAGCCCGTGGGAGGTGGGCATAGCCGGCTCTGAGGAAGGCGCGGGTGAGTTCGACGGAACCCCTCCACCTTGAAAAAGCCCACATGCGGAGCTCCCTCTCCAAGAGCACGCCCGGTGGATAGCGCCGCTCCGGCACGACAGGCGGACGGCTGAAGGTCGGCCCGTTGAACTGCATGGTCTCGCTTGGGGAGGGCTCGGTCGATTGGGTGTTTGAAGTTGGAGAGAATGGATCGGATCTGGCTTATGGGCGGGAGAGGAAGATAGGCACCCCATTTATAGGCATGTGGGTGGGAGATGATGAGAGAAAGGGTGAGAACGGTGCGTGTGTGAATCCGAACGCGTGTGTGTATCCGTTACGCTTTGCACTCTTAAATTTTTGCACAAAAACGATGCATGCATGTGGCGCGTGCATGCATTTGAATCACTGCATAGCTCTTTGACCGGATAGTGCATCTGACTCGTTGAACCACCTAGCTGACCTCGCTAGCCTAGCGCGCCTAGCACGCCTCGCTCGCCTCGCTCGCATGCATGCACGTCGCAGCCTCCCACGCATGCAAACCCACATCGCAGCCTATGCATGTCGCCGCCTCCCATGCATGCATGCAAGGCCTAGAAAGGCTGAGACGGGCTATTTACTGCGGTCTCAACGGTCTCAGGCCCAGACAACGAGACGGCCCAACGGTCCATCCAGCGCGCCCGATATATACGCGTATTGTGAGACGCGTGGTTCTGGGATCCGCTAGAGATGCTCTTACACTAGTGTCATGTATATGACACTAGTCTATGTTGATACCTTCATAGTGAGGAGTATAGGATTTAGGGTTTAGGGTTAGGTTAAGTTACTCCCACTAGATTTACATAAATACTCCCTCCGTCCGGAAATACTTGTACTAGAAATGGTTGTACCTAGAGTTATTTTAATTATAGATACATCAATTTTACCCATTTCTAGGACAAGTATTTCCGGACGAAGGGAGTATTTAAGATTTTAATAATACTCATTGGAAAAAATCAGTAATACTGGAAGTAATTACCAAAACAATTGTTGAGGTCTCCAAGTTTTCCATTGATTGTAGATGAACCGGGCACATAGGCAAAGTTACTATTATTGAATCTCTTGTCCAACCTAACAAGGTCTGTCCCCCACCATTCACCTGTTGTCGAAAATAAATAAATTAGACCTCTCATAATAGGGGTATCATAAGAAGTACTACCCTCCGAGTTTTAAGTCCACTTCATATTTTGTGCTAAACTTTGACCCTATGTTTGCATAGCAAAATATAAATTATATGTCATGAAAATTATATTGATAGATTTGTATTTGAAAGAAGTGTCTAATCATATTATTCTTATGCATATAAATAATATTTTGCTTGTTACATCCATGGTCAAACTCCGATCTAAAAGATGAGGGGCCAATAAATCCGAAAGGAGGTAATATCTTGCATGTCAACCAGGCAAATTTGTTAAGATGGCATACTATTAAATTAAGAAAGAGAGCATTCAACATAAAATCACGTACCAGATCATATTAAATGCCGTTCTACTGTGTGCCATGCAAAACAATCGAGGTCATCTTAAGTAATAAGTTATGATGCATTAGACTATCCATAGTGGGGAATAAGAGCATCTACAACCACATGTTGCAAATTTGGGCCCTCAAACATCCGCGGACGAGAATTGATAGACATATGCAACAACAGAGAAGCATGCCGCCATCCGTCGGCGCGGCGAATTAAGCGGCGTCCACCTCATGCGACGATGTGGGATTAAAATTTGGGAGAGGAAGGAGCTTATGTCGCTGCAGGTGGGACCGCTAGAACCTGCAGCAGGGTCGGCGGACACGCCAAGGTGTTCTCATATCCGCCCCATATTTTGGGCTAAATATGAGGGGTGCCGGTTAGTCCGGGCATTTGAGGCCCGTTTGAGGCGCCCATCTGGGTCGAAATTTCATGACCGGGCAGCCCGGCAAGGCGTATGAGGCGGGTTTGGGCGCCCAGCTGTAGATGCTCTAACTCAGACAAGTAACATATACTAGTCTATGTTACTACCTATATAGTGGGGAGTAACATATGTGTGATGTAATGCAACACTTCATTTATAAGGTTATAAACTAATCTTGTCTTGATATGTGATGTTACTCATAGTATGAGTAACTAGCTATGTTACTCAATTTATCTCTCTTCTCATGAATGAGCTGTCACATCATTTTTTTGCTTAGGTATCATCTATGTTACTCCCACTATGGGTAGTCTTATGAATTATTATCATACACTAGTGTAATATGCATTATACTATTATATGATACTCTCCACTACGAGTAGGCTTACCCGGCCTAGGTTTGCGACAAAAAAAATTATGTCTACTCACTCCAACCGGGTTTATTAGGCCTGCTCTTATTTTGGGTCAAAAGTTTGACCATAGATTTAAATAATAAAACATAAAGTACATGTCATGAACATTATAGCGTCTAAACCTCTTTTCAATACAAATCCAACAATATAATTTTTATAGCATATAATACTTTATATTTAATGGTCATATAGCTGGTCAAAGTTTGACCCATAATACGAAGGGGCCCTATAAATCCAGACAAAGAGAGTATATTAATTGTAAACATGCATTAAATAACAAGCTTTAATTAATAACTTAACTAATTGAATGACCCAACGGAGCACCATTCCAAAAGAAAAATGCATATACATACCTATAACAATGGGGATCTCCTTGTCAGGCTTGGGAAACGGGTACGAACTTGAGCCCAATCTTGGCCGGATGATCAAGGCGCCATGGATGGTGGCACGGAGGCAGGCGACATGCGCATGCCACCATAGCGTGCCCTCCTGGCCGATGACATTGAACCCATAAGTGAAATTCTTATTCGGCTGGATCGGGCATTGGGTTATCATGTCTGCCCCGTCGGCCCAGCAGTTCAGCTGCTGCTTCACTCCATGCCTGCATATATGTGTATTACATATACATAAGAAAACAGGAAAATGTTTATGCACATTTTTTCATTTCTTTTCTGTCTTTCTCTTGAAAATAATGTGATCATTTGTCTGCTAGCTGGTTAGAAAAGTGCATATATGCATATATGAATCAAGTACCAATGGATTGATACTCCATGGGGCGACTTGTTGATGACATGAACGACTATTGAGTCTCCTTCGCTGGCCTCCACTAGTGGAAAAACAGGCTTCCGTCCAGCCCCATACGTCATGGGTTGTAGGAACTGCGACTAATGGGACCTTTAGTCGCGGTTCGAGGTGGACCGCGACCAAAGGCCTGGGCCCAGGCGCTCGGTGGCCAGCTGGTGCATCGTGAGGGGCTTTAGTCGCGGTTGGCCGGGACAACCGCGACTAAAGGTTTCAAGCACCTTTTTAGTCACGGTTTGCCAGGCCAACCGCAACTAAAGCCCCTCCCTATATATACCCATCCAGCAGCCAACACTTAGCCATTTGGAGCCATTCTCTTCACAAGTGGGTGTAGGTTTGCTTTTGGTTCCTCTTATGCACATAAGGTGTTTGATGAAATGCCCCAAGAGCATGAAACAAACATGACATGAAGTGTTGGAGCCACACTCTTCGATCATGTTAGCAACTTGATGAACCTTTGATGTGTCAATATGCATGTGTGTAGTTCATTGTTTAATTTATATTGTTTGTAGCTAGTTAGTTTAACAAATGCATGATGGTTAATTATATATTTTATATTATAATAATGCAGATGAATCGGCAATGGATGTACGGTAACCGACTCTCCGCGAAGTTCACTACGGGTTTGAAAGATTTCCTCGTAGTGGCTAATGCGACAAGCCGGGGTTTTGTTATCTGTCCATGTGTTATCTGTAAGAATGAGAAGGGTTACTCTTCCTCAAGAGTTGTTCACATGCATCTGCTTGTAAGGGTTTCATGCCAAGCTATAATTGTTGGACCAAGCATGGAGAAAGAGGGGTTATAATGGAAGAAGATGAAGAAGGGGATGATTTCATCGATGAAAGCTATCTTGCTCATTTCGGTGATACTTTCATGGAGGATGCTGAAGGTGAAGGGGAAGGTGAAGAAGAGGCACGTGATGATCCCGTTGATGATCTTGGTCGGACCATTGCTGATGCACGGAGACGCTGCGAAACTGAAAAGGAGAGGGAGAATTTGGATCGCATGTTAGAGGATCATGTAAAGGCGATGTACCCGGATGCGATGATGGTCCTAAAAAGCTGGGCTGCATAATCGGATTTGCTGAAATGGAAGGCAGAGGCAGGTGTAGCAGACTCGGCATTTGAAAACTTGCTGAAAATGTTGAAGAATATGTTTCCAAAGGATAACGAGATGCCCGCAAGTACGTACGAAGCACAGAAGGTTTTCTGCCCTCAAGGTTTAGAGGTTCAAGATACATGCATGCATCAACGATCGCATCCTCTACCGCTGTGAATACGAGAATTTGAATGAATGCCCGGTATGCACCGTGCATTGCGTTATAAGATCGTGAGGCGATGACCCTGGTGACGATGTTGAGGGCCGTAAACCCAGGAAGAGGGTTCCCGCCAAGATGATGTGGTATGCTCCTATAATACCACGGTTGAAACGTCTGCTCAGGAACAAAGAGCATGCCAAGTTGTTGCGATGGCACAAAGAGGACCGTAAGTCGGACGGGAGTTGAGACACACCGCAGATGGAACGCAATGGAGAAAGATCGACAGATGGTTCAAAGATTTTGCAGCCGACGCAAGGAACATAAGATTTGCTCTAAGCACGGATGGCATGAATCCTTTTGGCGGCGTAGCTCCAGCCATAGCACCTGGCCCGTGACTCTATGCATCTACAACCTTCCTCCTTGGTTGTGCATGAAGCGGAAGTTCATTATGATGCCAGTGCTCATCCAAGGTCCGAAGCAACCCGGCAACGACATCGATGTGTACCTAAGGCCATTAGTTGATGAACTTTTACAGCTGTGGGTGGTGTCCGTGTGGGATGAGCACAAACAAGAGGAATTTGACCTCTGACGTTGCTTTTCAGAACCATCAACGATTGGCCTGCTCTTAGTAACCTTTCGGGACTGTCAAATAAGGGATACAATGCATGCACGCACTGCTTACATGAGACTGAAAGTGTACATTTGCCAAATTGTAAGAAGAACGTGTACCTTGGGCATCGCCGATTTCTTCCAAAATTCATCCAAAGAAGAAAGAAAGGCAAGCATTACAACGGCAAGGCAGATCACCGGCGAAGCTCGCGAACGACCGGTGCTGAGGTATTTGATATGGTCAAGGATTTGAAAGTCATCTTTGGAAAGGGTCCCGCGGACAATCAGTTCGAAGGGAGCCGACGGGCACGCAGCCATGTGGAAGAAGAAATCTATATTCGGGAGCTAGAATATTGGAAAGTCCTAGATGTCCGCTTCTGCAATCGACGTGATGCACGTTACGAAGAATATTTGCGTGAACCTCCTAAGCTTCTTGGGCGTGTATGGGAAGACAAATGATACAAAGGAAGCACGGCAGGACCAAAGAACGCTTGAAAGACCCCGATGACCGCATCCGGAATGGTTTCAAGGTCGTGCCAGCTACGCCCGACCAAAGAAGAGAAGGTCATCTTTTGAATGCCCGAGCAGTATGAAGGTTCCGTCTGGATTCTCGCCCAATATAAAGGGAATAATAAACATGGCGGAGAAAAAGTTCCAAAACCTGAAGTCTCACGATCGCCACGTGATTATGACGCAATTGCTTCCGATTGCTTTGAGGGCTCTCGCCGAAAAATGTTCGAGTAGCCATTGTGAAGCTATGTGCATTCCTCAATGCAATCTCTCGTAAGGTAATCAATCCAGAAGTTCTACCACGGTTATAGAACGATGTGATCCAATGTCTTGTCATTTTCGAGTTGGTGTTCCCGCCATCCTTCTTCAATATTATGACGCACCTCCTGGTTCACCTAGTCAAGAGATTTTCGCTTCTCGGTCCCGTATTTCTACACAATATGTTCCCCTTCGAGAGGTTCATGGGAGTATTAAAGAAATATGTTCGTAATCGTGCTAGGCCAAAAGGAAGCATCGCCAAGGGCTATGGAAATGAGGAGGTAATTGAGTTTTGTGTTGACTTTGTTCCTGACCTTAAGCCGATTGGTCTTCCTCGATCGCGCACGAGGGGAGACTAAGTGGAAAAGGCACGATCGGAATGAAATCAACGATATGTATGGACGGCAATTCTCCGATCAAGCACACCACACCGCATCGACCAATTCCAGCTTGGTGGCTCCGTACTTTGAGAAACACAAGAATATTTTACGCTCGACAACCCGGGAAGCCTCGAATCCTGGATTAGGAAGGCCCACATGGAGACTTTCGGCAGTTGGTTGAGAAAACATTTAATGAATGACAATGATGTTGTAGATCAGCTGTACATGTTGGCCAAGACACCATCTTCGACTATAACGACTTTCCAAGGGTACGAGATAAATGGGAATACATTTTACACGATCGCCTAAGATAAAAAGAGCACCAACCAAAACAGTGGTGTCCGCTGATGCAGCAACCGAGAATGGGCAAGAGGTCACATATTATGGTTACATAGAGGAGATATGGGAACTTGACTATGGACCCTCCTTTAAGGTCCCTTTGTTCCGTGCAAATGGTTCAAGCTAACAGGAGGTGGGGTAAAGGTGGACCAGCAATACGGAATGACAATGGTGGATTTCAACAATCTTGGTTACCTTGACGAACCATTCGTCCTAGCGAAAGATGTCGCCAGGTTTTCTATGTGAAGGACATGAGTAGCAAACCGAGGAAACGGAAAGATAAGAAAACGATCAAGACATCATGCGATGATTCAAAGCGCCACATTGTTCTTTTCAGGAAAAGAAACATCGTGGGAGTGGAGGACAAGATGTACATGTCAAGATTATAATATGTTTGCTGAAATTCCGCCTTCAAAGTGAACACCGACCCAAGCATTAAGTTAAATGATGAGGATGCTCCATGGATACGTGCACAATCGTAAGCAAGCAGGGACACAAGGGAAGAAATGATGTGTAATAATTTATTGTACCAAACTTTGTTGAATGGATCATGTGAATTATATTACCCGTGATGTGTTTGGTGTCCATTTTCGAATTTGAAAACTAATGGCACTAACAGAAAGTTTATAATTTTTCTAAAACTAAAAGCAAAAAGAATTAAAAAATAAAGCAAAAAACAACAAAAAATAAATAATAATGCAGAAAACTAAAATAGCAACAATAAGTATTTTGTTGTAAGTAGAAACAAAATAAAATAAATAAAGCAACAAAGAAAACAAAAAAGTGTTTTCAAATTTGAAAACTAATGGCACTAACAGAAAGTTTATAATTTTTCTAAAACTAAAAGCAAAAAGAATTAAAAAATAAAGCAAAAACAACAACAAAAATAAATAATAATGCAGAAAACTAAAATAGCAATAATAAGTATTTTGTTGTAAGTAGAAACAAAATAAAATAAATAAAGCAACAAAGAAAACAAAAAAGTGTTTTCAAATTTGAAAACTAATGGCACTAATGTAAAGTTTATAATTTTTCTAAAACTAAAAGCAAAAAGAATTAAAAAATAAAGCAAAAACAACAAAAAATAAATAATAATGCAGAAAACAAAACAAAAAACTGGAAAAAATAGTGCCCCCATCGACCCCCACGGCCTGAATACGACTAGAAACCCTACATGGGCCAGGATTCAGCCCGCAGGAGGCCAAGTAGGCCTGTGCACATAGCTAGTGACAGATTAGGGTCTGGAAGCCTGCAGAGAGAGGAGCTCGAGAGGGTGGCGCAGCAGCTTATAAACCACTCTCGGGCTCTCTCAACTAGCGAGGTGGGACTAAACTTTTGGGCGTGAGCGGGCAGCCTAAGGCCTTTAGTCGCGGTTGGGCGACCCGCGACTAAAGGGTACCTTTAGTCATGGTCGCCGCCCAACCGCCGACTAAAGGGGGTCATGCGATCGCAAAACCGCTTAAACCCCTTTGGTCGCGGTTGGGCAGGCGACCATGATTAAAGGGCACCTTTAGTCGCGGCCTCAGAGCCAACCGCGACTAAAGGGGGGCTATAAATACCTGTTCCCGCTTCTCGCCTTCTCCGATTCCTCACTGTTCGTCACGACGCCGCCCGCCTGTCCGCCTCGCCCTCGACGCCCGCCCGTCATCAGCCTCGACGCCACCGCTGCCTCGCCTCAGAATCCCTCACCGACGCCCTAGGGTTTCCGCCTCGCCTCCCCAGCCCTAGCCGCCCGCCTCGACCTCCCTCCTCCTCCCGTCTCTCCACCTCACTGGCCCTCGTCACTGCCACCCATCTTCCCGATCCTCATGATGCCGACCTCCGCCTCGTTCTCGACCTCCACGCCGAGAAATCGCCTCCTGTCGCCCCCTTGGCCCCGGTCTTCCCCGCCCGGCGATTCGTCAGCCTCGCACCTGCTCGCCTCCTCGCCAGGAACAACTCCGCATCGGCCTCCCGGCTCCTGCCCCTCCTCCTTGATTTTTTGATCATGTATTAAAAATGTTAAACTCATATATGAAAATGTATAACGGTATTTAAAAAATATTCTTGATACAAAAAAATGTAGAATGAAAACCAAAATAAAGAAAGAGGGAAAATGAAAAACAATGAAATCTAAAAAGGAAACTAAAGGAAAAATGAAAATGAAAAATAAAAGCAAAGAAACAAACGCAAAAAAATAGAAAACTATGAATACCGACAAAGAAACAAAGAAAAACAAAAACTCGCTGAAAACTAAGAAGTAGACAAAAAACCAAAGGAAAAAGAAGGAAAATTTGAAAAAAGGGAAAATGGATAAAACCATGAAAGAAACAAAGAGAAACCAAAAGAAAAACGAAAAAACAAGATATAGCAACAAAAAAGAATACCAAAAAACCAAGAAGAAAGAAAACCAAACAAATCACAAAAAGAAACAAAAAACGAAGAAATAAAACAACTCCGGGCTTTCATCCTAAATTAGGAAGCGCCTCATTTAGTTCCACGACCCCAACAGTTGCGCAATGGCTAACAACACCCTCAACTACGGAGGCGACCCTAGCTAGGATCATATCCTCGCATGCCCTATTTTTTTTCTTCCTTTTTCTCCCGCTTTTAGTACTGCCACTGGGTCGACCCATTACTCAAGACGTGGTTGACAAATGTTTAATTGCTTGCAAAATTTCTTCACAAAATGACATTCGTGAAGACGTGGTTGTCTGTTGTCCTCGCCTCCCTCTCCGTGTGTGTTGTCTCGCCTCCTCTCCGTGACGCCTGCTGCCGCCTCTGCCTCGCGCTCTCACCGCGACACACCTCTCCCACCCCTTCCTCGCTGCCCTCCTTTTGCCACCGCCTTTCGCCACCGCCACCGCCACCGCCCCTTCTTCACTTAATTAATTTGTTTTTACTACATGTTTTCAGGACTGACATAATGGCGGACGATAGAGCTGACCCGATTATGGACAACTATGATCCGGACGGTGAAGCACATATGTTCGGCATCATAAACGGCGATATTCAATATGTGCCATTTACGACTAGCTCTTTGTCACCTCCATATACGAGAAACATATCCTTAGTCCTTTTCAGGTATTTCAGGATGTTCTTGACCGCTGTCCAAAGGATCCACTCCGGATTACTTTGGTACCTACCGCCAAGCTTACAGCCTAAGCATACGCCAGTCCGTACACAGCATTGCATACATGATAGAGCCTATGGCTGAAGCATAGGAACATTCTTCATTTTTCTCTATCTTCTGCTGTGGTCGGGCATTGAGTCCGACTCAATCTCACACCTTGTAATACAGTAAAAACCTTTCTTTGCTCGATCCATTTTGAACTTCTTCAAAACTTTATCAAGGTATGTGCTTTGTGAAAGTCCAATTAAACGCCTTGATCTATCTCTATAGATCTTGATGCCCAATATATAAGCAGCTTCACCGAGGTCTTTCATTGAAAAACTTGTATTCAAGTATCCTTTTATGCTATCCAGAAATTCTATATCATTTCCAATCAACAATATGTCGTCCACATATAATATCAGAAATGCTACAGAGCTCCCACTCATTTTCTTGTAAATACAGGCTTCTCCAAAAGTCTCAGATAAAACCATATGCTTTGATCACACTATCAAAACGCTTATTCCAACTCCGAGAGGCTTGCACTGCACCATAAATTGATCGTTGAGCTTGCACACTTTGTTAGCACCCTTTGGATCAACAAAACCTTCTGGTTGCATCATATACAACTCTTCTTCTAGAAATCCATTCAAGAATGCAGTTTTTACATCCATTTGCCAAATTTCATAATCATAAATGCGGCAATTGCTAACATGATTCGGACAGACTTAAGCATCGCCACGGGTGAGAAAGTCTCATCGTAGTCAACCCCTTGAACTTGTCGAAAACCTTTTGCAACAAGTCGAGCTTTGTAGACAGCTACATTACCATCAGCCACGCCTTCTTCTTAAAGATCCATTTATTCTCAATAGCTTGCCGATCATCGGGCAAGTCTACCAAAGTCCATACTTTGTTCTCATACATGGATCCCATCTCAGATTTCATGGCTTCAAACCATTTTATGGAATCTGGGCTCACCATCGCTTCTTCATAGTTCGTAGGTTCACCATGATCTAGTAGCATGACTTCCGTAATAGGATTACCGTACCACCTGGTGCGGATTTTATTCTCGTTGATCTACAGTTCAAAGGACAACTTGATCTCAAGTTTCATGATCATTATCATTATCTTCCTCGCTAACTGGTGTAGTTGTTACGTAAACTGATTTCTGTGATGAACTACTTTCCAATAAGGGAGCTGGTACTATTACCTCATCAAGTTCCACTTTCCTCCCACTCACTTCTTTCGAGAGAAACTCCTTCTCTAGAAAGGATCCATTCTTAGCAACGAATGTCTTGCCTTCGGATCTGTGATAGAAGGTATACCCAATTGTCTCCTTTGGGTATCCTATGAAGACACATTTTTCCGATTTGGATTCAAGCTTATCAGGTTGAAGTTTTTTTCACATAAGCATCGCAACCCCAAACTTTCAGAAACGACAACTTAGGTTTCTTGCTAAACCATAGTTCATAAGGCGCCGCCTCAACGGATTTTGACGGTGTCCTATTTAACGTGAATGCGGCCGCCTCTAAAGCATAACCCCAAAACGATAGCGGTAAATCGGAAATAGACATCATAGATCGCATCATATCTAGTAAAGTACGACACGACGCTCGACACACCATTACGCTGTGGTGTTCCCGGCGTGAGTTGCGTAAACTATTCCGCATTGCTTCAAATGTAGACCAAACTCAGAACTCAAATATTCTCCTCCACGATCAGATCGTAGAAACTTTATTTTCTTGTTACGATGATTTTCAACTTCACTCTAAAATTCTTTTGAACTTTTCAAATGTTTCAGATTTATGCTTCATCAAGTAGATATACCCAGATTCCGCTTAAATCATCTGTGAAGGTGAGAAAATAACGATATCCGCCACGCAGCTTCAACATTCATCGGACCACATACATCAGATGTATGATTTCCAACAAGTCTGTTGCTCTCTCCATACAACCGAGAACGGTGTTTTAGTCATCTTGCCCATGAGGCACGCTCATAAGTACCAAGTGATTCATAATCAAGTGATTCCAAAAGTCCATCTGTATGGAGTTTCTTCATGCGTTTTACATCGATATGACCTAAACGGCAAAGTGCTACAAATAAGTTGCACTATCATTATCAACTCTGCATCTTTTGGCTTCGACATTATGAATATGTGTATCACTACTGCCGAGATTCAACAAGAATAGACCATTCTTCAAGGGTGCATGACAATAAAAGATATTACTCATATAAATAGAACTACCATTATTCTCTGATTTAAATGAATAACCGCCTCGCATCAAACAAGATCCAGATATAATGTTCATGCTCAACGCTGGCACCAAATAACAATTATTTAGGTCTAAAACCAATCCCAAGGTAGATGTAGAGGTAGCGTGTCGACCGCGATCACATTGACTTTGGAACCATTTCCCACGGGCATCGCCACCTCGCCCTTTGCCAAAGGCTCGCCTATTCCGTAGTCCATGTTTCGAGTTGCAAATATTAGCAATGTAACCAGTATCAAATACCCAGGTGCTACTACGAGCTCTAGTAAGGTACACATCAATAACATGTATATCACATATACCTTTGTTCACCTTGCCATCCTTCTTATCCGCCAAATACTTGGGGCAGTTCCGCTCAAAGGTCCAAATTGCTTGAGAAAAACACTCGATTTCAGGCTTAGGTCCAGACTTGGGTTTCTTCTCTTGATTAGCAACTTTCTTGCTGTTCTTTTGAAGTTTCCTTCTTCTTCCCTTTGCCCTTTATCTTGAAACTAGTGGTCTTGTTTACCATCAACACTTGATGCTCTTTCTTGATTTCTACCTCCGCTGCTTTTAGCATTGCTAAGAGCTCAGAATTGTCTTAGTCATTCCTTGCATATTATAGTTCATCACGTAAGCTCTTGTAGCTTGGTGGCAGTGATTGGAGAATTCTGTCAATGACACTATCATCCGGAAGATTAACTCCCAGCTGAATTAAGTGATTATTATACCCAGATATTTTGAGTATGTGCTCACCGATGTAACTATTCTCCTCCATCTTGCAGCTATAGAACTTATTGGAGACTTCATATCTCTCAATCCGGCATTTGCTTGAAATATTAACTTCAACTCCTGGAACATCTCATATGCTCCATGACGCTCAAAACGCCGTTGAAGACCCGGTTCTAAGCCGTAGCATGGCACACCGAACTATAGAGTAGTCATCACTTTGCTCGCCAGACGCTCACAACTTCCGGCGCAGCTCTCGCAAAGCAGTTCGGCACCCAGCGGTGCTTCCAGATTTAATTTTTCTGTGCAGCAATGAGGATAATCCTCAAGTTACGGACCCAGTCCTGTAATTGCTACCATCATCTTTCAACTTTGCTTTCTCAAGGAACGCATTAAAATTCAACGGAACAACAAAGCACGAGCCATCTATCTACAGAAACATAGACAAGCAAAATACTATCATGTACTAAGTTCATGATAAATTTAAGTTTAATTAATCATATTAAAAACCTCCCACTTAGATAGACATCTCTCTAGTCATCTAAGTGATTACGTGATCCAAATCAACTAAACCATGTCCGATCATCACGTGAGATGGAGTAGTTTTAATGGTGAACATCACTATGTTGATCATATCTACTATATGATTCACGCCGACCTTTCGGTCTCCGTGTTCCGAGGCCATATCTGTATATGCTAGGCTCGCAAGTTTAACCTGAGTGTTCTCAAGGTGTAAAACTGGCTTGCACCCGTTGTAGATGGATCGAGAACTTATCACACCCGATCATCACGTGGTGTCCGGGTACTACGAACTTTTAGCAACGGTGCATACTCAGGAGAACACTTCTTGATAATTTTAGTGAGAGATCATCTTATAATGCTACCGCCAATCAAAGCAAGATAAGATGCATAAAGGATAAACATCACATGCAATCAATATAAGTGATATGATATGGTCATCATCATCTTGTGCTTGTGATCTCCATCGCCAAGCACCGCCATGATCACCATCGCCACCGGGCGCCGACACCTTGATCTCCATCGTAGCATCGTTGTCGCCTCGCCAACTATTGCTTCTACGACTATCGCTACTACTTAGTGATAAAGTAAAGCAATTACATGGCGCTTGCATTTCATACAATAAAGCGACAACCATATGGCTCCTGCCAGCTGTCGATAACTCGTTACAAAACATGATCATCTCATACAATAAAATATAGCATCACGCCTTGACCACATCACATCACAACATGCCCTGCAAAAACAAGTTAGACGCCCTCTACTTTGTTGTTGCAAGTTTTACGTGGCTGCTACGGGCTGAGCAAGAACCGTTCTTACCTACGCATCAAAACCACAACGATAGTGTGTCAAGTGGGTGCTGTTTTAACCTTCGCATGGACCGGGCGAGCCACACTCGGTTCAACTAAAGTGAGAGAGACAGACACCCGCCGGTCACCTTTAAGCAACGAAAGTGCTCGAGCGGTGAAACCAGTCTCGCGTAAGCGTGACGCTGTAATGTCGGTCCGGCCGCTTCATCTCACAATACCGCCGAACCAAAGTATGACATGCTGGTAAGCAAGATGATTTATATCGCCCACAACTCACTTGTGTTCTACTCGTGCACATGACATCAACGCATAAAACCAGGCTCGATGCCACCGCTGGGGAACGAGTAATTTCAAAAATTTCCACGCACACACAGACCATGGTGATGGCATAGCAACGAGAGGGGAGAGTGTCTGTCCACGCACTCGTGAGACCGAAAGCGGAAGCGTTATAACAACGCTGTTGATGTAGTCGCACGCCTTCACGATCCGACCGATCCAAGCACCGAACGCACGGCACCTCCGAAGTTCTGCACACGCTCAGCTCGATGACGATCCCCTGACTCCGATCCAAAGAAAGTGTCGGGATGAGTTCCACAAGACGACGGCGCAGGACGATGATGATGCTCCACCGACGCAGGGCTTCGCCTAAGCTCCGCTGATGATATGACTTCTCCGACGCAGGCTTCGCCTAAGCTCCGCCACGATATGACCGGGCGGAATATGGTGGAGGGGGGCACCGCACACGGCTAAGGAACGATCTGTAGATCAACTTGTGTGTCTTGGGTGCCCCCCTGCCCCCGTATATAAAGGAGCCAAGGGGGAGGGGGCCTGCCGGCCTAGAGGAGGCACACCAGGGAGTCCTACTCCCTCCGGGAGTAGGATTCCCCCTCCAATCCTAGTTGGAATAGGATTCACCGGAGGGGGAAAGAGAGAGAGGGGGCCGGCCCACCTTTCCTAGTCCTAGTAGGACTAGGGAAGGGGAGGCGACGCCACCTAGGGCTGGCCCTTTCTCCTTTCCACCAAGGCCCACTATGGCCCATATAGTTCCCGGGGGTTCCGTAACCTCCGCATTCGTAAATTCCCGATTTCACTCGGAACATTTCCGATGTCCAAATGTAGGCTTCCAATATATCAATCTTTATGTCTCGACCATTTCGAGACTCCTCGCCATGTCCGTGATCACATCCGGACTCAACAACCTTCGTACATCAATACTTATAAACTCATAATGAACTGTCATCGAACGTTAAGCGTGCGGACCCTACGGGTTCGAGAACTATGTAGACATGACCTAGAACTATTCTTGGTCAATAACCAATAGCGGAACCTGGATGCCCATATTGGCTCCTACATATTCTACAAAGATCTTTATCGGTCAAACCGCATAACAACATACGTTGTTCCCTTTGTCATCGGTATGTTACTTGCCCGAGATTCGATAATACATCATCTCACAACTAACTTATTAGTTGCAATGCTTGCAAGGCTTATGTGATGTGCATTACCGAGAAGGCCTAGAGATACCTCTCCGACAATCGGAGTGACAAAACCTAATCTCGATTCATGCCAACTCAACATATACTTTTGGAGACACCTGTAGTGTACCTTTATAATCACCCAGCTTACGCCAGACGCTTTGGTAGCACACAAAGTGTTCCTCCGTAAACGGAGTTGCATAATCTCATAGTTTCGTGAACTTTGTATAAGTCATGAAGAAAGCATAAGCAACATACTAAACGATCAAGTGCTGTTAACGAAATGGGTCATGTCAATCACATCATTCTCCTAATGATGTGATCCCATTAATCAAATGACAACACATGTCTATGGTTAGGAAACATAACCATCTTCGATTAATGAGCTAGTCTTGTAGAGGCATACTAGTGACTATCTGCTTGTCTATGTATTCACACATGTATTATGTTTCCGTTAATACAATTCTAGCATGAATAATAAACATTTATCATAATATAAGGAAATAAATAATAACTTTATTATTGCCTCTAGGGCATATTTCCTTCAGTCTGTCCTTGGTGGGACCTTCGAAGTTCCTTTTGGATAGGGTCACATATTGGGCGTGACACATGACATGTATAACAAAATGTTTCAACCAACACGATCATCACCACCATACCTCACTATGCCATACCGACATAACCGTCTCCAACGGGACCGCGACAAACTCATGCCTACCCAAGGCAGAGGTTTTCCTGATTCCTTCCCGCATGCAAGCAAGGCACATGAGGATGATTATTATCACAAGTGTGATCATTTCCAACAGCATGGAAATCACAAATATGCATCCATGCACATGATCATCTCACATGAAATAACAAGTTCTCCAAAATGAGGTAGCGTTATAAACGTGTCAACGAACACACAAAAGTATTATGCCGGGGTTTAGAATGCTTGCCTTCGTGTCATGGGAAGGCAGGTGCATTTCAAACTCTTGAAATACTTCTCCTCTCATCAAAAATCCTATTTTAGAAATATAAATGAATTAACATACAAAATAAAAACAGCACAAAAGTTGTTTTGAATTTTTTTTCAAGTAACTCTTAAAATAAACTAGACAATATTTGAGAGAGGTAGGAAAAAGAATCAATTTAATTGGAGTTGTATTTAAAAAGATACAGCAGGTCAAAGTTTGGTCAAAATCTGTTATTTAAAACAAAATGTAAAAGAAAACGCTTTCGGCAGAATACATCTTCGAGAAGGGAGACGACTGGGTTTTATGCCCACTTAAACACGTGGAGGCGGGCTGGGTCTCGACAATGGGTCCAGGGGCCCACTGGTCGTCTCGACCAGTCCCCACTCCTCCTCTTCACCGCCTGAGCAGAGGCGGGTGTCCGCGATCGTCAGCCGCTAACGACGGTTCTTTATGGGCATCCGAGTGCAGGGATGGATCCGCCACTCCTAGGGCGGTCCTCCGGTGGTCGAGGGAGTGATGGGGACGGAGGGAGTCGCCATGACGAAGCTTCAAGGGCGGAGGAGGCTCCGGGACAAAGTGAGTTTGGGGTGTGGTGGTCTCCACCAAAATTGAGCGTGGGGCTGCACTCGCGAGAGGGAGGGAGAGCTCTTGGTGGAGAGAGGAGAGGGGAGGCTCGTGGCGACGGAATCGGCCGACTTGGCGGCGATCGAACCGGCCGGACTCGGGAAGATGGCCTTCCTCCTCGATCGCTGGCCAAGCTAGCACTAGGAAGATCATTTGAGGTTGCTCAAGGACTCGATTGAGCTCCGGGGCCCTTATATAGGCGGTGGAGGTCAGTTCCGAGGCGGCCGGCGATAAGGACGACGGCGAACCGCCTCCCTGTAGCGTCAGGGCGTCGTGGCGACGACGGGAGCTAGCCGACGAGCGAGGGCATAACCTTGCGCTGCTCACAGGGGCAGGTGGCGAGCGGGGAAGGCTCGGGTGGCGCCGACCTGAGCAGGGCTGTCGGGCGGCCGTGGCGGCTAGTCCTTGGCTTGCCGGGGACGCGGCGAGGGTCTGCTTGGCGCGTTGCGGTGAGGGGGGAGCGGTGGCGCGCAAGGGGACACGGCGCTGGCTGCGGTCGGTCACGGGTTGGAGTGAGTGCGGGCGTGACGCTGGCGTTTCGGGCGCTGCAAGGCAAACGATGCCTGGCGCGCCTGCAGCATGCCCGGACATGTTCGATGAAATGCCGTGGTGGCCTAGAGGTCGCGTTGAGGCTGGCAAGAACTAGGGCTAGTCTAGGTTTAGTAAGGGTAACAAGGACATGGTGGTTTGGTGAGGAGACCAAGTTCACAATGTAGACTTGAAATCATGCCAAATCTGGCTATGCACTCAGTGGTGTTTGACAAAATGCCACAGGCACCTAGGCATTTCTTGGAGTGGCCAAATCTTCCAGATCCTAGTCTCTTTGGATGCACAAGAGGGTGGTGAGGTTAGTTGGTGAAAAGCACAAACTTGCTAGTGCAAGTTTTGCGTAACTTCAAATCTGGACAGGAGGTGAATGGCATTATTTCATGCACCAAAAATATGCCAATGGTTGCATGCTCCTGGACTTAGGGGTTTAGCATGGAGGACTACAAGTAGGGAAAGGAATCTAGGGCCAAAGAGCAAGCAAGAATATGGTTGCTGTACAAACCATCATGTTGGACCAGGATGAAGATGAGGTTGATTTACTCAAAATATTCAAAGAACATCCCTGGATTTTTGCATGTAATGGAATGATATGCTCCTACTGACATCCCATAATTTTGGTGGAAGCTAGAAAGAAATATTTAAAAGGGTTGTAGTGCAAAATTGTCCACTAGACCAGAGAAGAAAATCATGTGTAGCACTCCAAAATATGCAATGAATGAAATATATTATTGCACAAAAATGATTTAGAGACATCACATGACATCTCCAACTTTTGGTTGGATTTTTAGTTAAGTTTATCAACTGGTCTGTAGTACAAAAAGAGCTCCAAAATTTAAAACAAGTCATTTTAATGAATAAAGCTCAGGGTGAAACAATTTAATAAATAAATCTACTGATTAAGAAAATGCTATACAGAGAGCATAGAAGTCCAATATGTTTTGGAAGGATCCACTTGGAAAAGACTCCTTAATATTAAAGGAAAGGTTCTGGAATCAACAGGAACATTCTTGCAGGCAAAATTTTTAACTCTTGGCAAAATTTTAATAACTAAAACTTGGTTAAACTTTTGGGGTGTTACAAAAATTGTGCTCAAGTACTAGAATAAGAATTACATAGAATTCTTGGCATAAAATATGTGAAAGATGAGCATGATTGCAATGTTGTTAGTATGAATTCCTTGAATACCCATGATGCTAATGATATGCAAAGCCACAAGATTGGGGAAGCTATGTTTGATGGAGATGATATTTTTTGTCCCCAAGCTTTGATGAGCAAATTTACTAAGATGAAAGCATGCCTCCTATCTATGATGATTATTGTGATGACACGTATGCTATAAAGAAGAAATTTGCTTATGTGGAGAGTAGTAAATTTTCTATGCTTGTAGATCATGAAAAGGATGCTTTGGGTGCTGGTTATATTGTTGAATTCATTCATGATGCTACTGAAAATTATTATGAGGGAGGAACATATGCTTGTAGGAATTGCAATAATGTCAAGTTTCCTCTCTATGTGTTGAAAATTTTGAAGCTATGTTGTTTTGCCTTCCTATGCTAGTTGATTATTGTTCACATAAGTTGTTTTCTCACAAAATCCCTATGCATAGGAAGTGGGTTAGGCTTAAATGTGCTAGTCATATGCTTCATGATGCTCCCATTATGTTTCAATTCTTATCTTTTATGTGAGCATCATTGTCATCATCATGCCTAGCTAGAAAGGCATTAAAGAAAAGCGCTTGTTGGGAGACAACCCAATATTTACCCTTACTGTTTTTGTGTTTCCACATGATTATGCTACTGTAGTAATCATGTTTTATAGCTTTTGTTTCAATAAAGTGCCAAGTAGAACCTTTGGGAAGACTTGGGTGAAGTTTATATGATCTTGCTGTAGAAAACAGAAACTTTTATGCCACGAGAATGGCTTCCATTTTTTACCAGAGAGTGATTTTAGGTTGATTCTTTTTGCAGATGATTAATAGAAAAATTTCTAAGGTCCAGAAATTTATTTCATAATTTTTGGGGTTCCAGAAGTATACGTTTGATACAGATTACTACAGACTGTTCTGTTTTTGACAGATTCTGTTTTCATTGTGTTGTTTGCTTATTTTGATGCATCTATGGCTAGTATTAAGTGGTATGAACCATAGAGGAGTTGGAATACAGTAGGATTTAGACCAATATGAATTTAGAATGAGTTCATTACAGTACCTAAGTTGTGATTTATTTTCTTATACTAACGGAGCTTACGAGTTTTGTGTTGAGTTTTGTGTGGTTGAAGTTTTCAAGTTTTGGGTAAGATTTCGATGGACTATGGAATAAGGAGTGGAAAGAGCCTAAGCTTGGGGATGCCCAAGGTACCCCAAGGTAATATTCAAGGACAACCAAGCAACTAAGCTTGGGGATGCCCCGGAAGGCATCCCCTCTTTCGTCTTCGTTCATCGGTAACTTTACTTGGAGCTATATTTTTATTCGCCACATGATATGTGTTTTGCTTGGAGCGTCATTTTATTTTGTTAGTTTTTGCTTTCTGTTAACCAGAATAATGTTTTGCATCTTTAGTTTCAATAAAAAGTCAAGGATAGCCTTTGCCATGCTCATTTTGCTAGTATACATGTTGCTGTTTGAAAACAGAAAGTTTACCGCTGTTGCAAAAATTCCCTAGAAAAATCAGAGAATGGTATAACGTTGAATCTTTTTGAATATTAAGCTCTGATAAATTTATTACAGTGGAAATTTTATCTCATAATTTTTGGAGTCAGGGAAGTATTGTTACTCTTGCATTCTTTACAGACTGTACTGTTTTGGCAGATTGCTGTTATGTTTGCATTGTTTGCATATGTTTGCTAGTTTAATGATTCTATTTGAGGATAGGAGTATTAAATATGCAGAGGCATTTAGTATTCAATGTTGAATAATAATGTTAGTGATTTGTTACAGTAGAAGATGATAAGGTTTTGCATTGGTTTATACTAACCTATCTCATGAGTTCTTGTTGAGTTTGTTGTGAATGAAGCTTTTAATAAAAAGAAGAGAAACCATGATATGAGAGGAATTAAGGAGACACAAAGTTCAAGCTTGGGGATGTCCAAGGAACCCCAAGATAATATTTCAAGAAGTCTCAAGCATCTAAGCTTGGGGATGCCCCGGTAGGCATCCCACCTTTCTTCTTCAACAATCATCGGTTAGTATCGGTTGAGCCTAAGTTTTTGCTTCTTCACATGAGTTGTGCTATCCTTGCAATGTCATTTTATTTTGTTGTTCTTGCTGCTTGAATACAATACCAAGATCTGAAATTCTTTTATGAGAGAGAGTCCTTGCATAGTTGCATAATTATTTGGGTTAATTATACTTTTGCCCTTAGTGGTGTCCATCTGCTCAGTTTTGCCCTCAGATGCAAATTGTGCTCAGTTTTACCCCTAGTCCATGCGCACCGACTCGTTCTGTGAACTTTGGCGTCTCCGTCAGGTTAACGTTTTGACTCGGCCCTTACAGGTGGGACCAGGCGGTAGAGGCGGCCAATTTTATTCAGACTGCTGTACGCTGTGGTTTATGGGACCCAACAGAGAGCCGTTGAGCATAGAGCCGCTATGGTGTGTGATATATTAGCGGACGACAGCGGCGGTGACCACGGCGACAGAGAGCACGGCGCTGACCACGGCAAGAGAGCGAGAGCACGACGGCGGTGGGAAGCTAGCTGTGGAGGGCGAGGCGGTGGGAAGCTAGCTGTGGAGGGCGCGGTGGCGTTGAGATCCCGTTCGGCTCCTAGCTCCATGTTTTCCGCAAGAAGCTCCCCGCCGCCACTCATGGATGTAGAGCCAGGCGCGTGGAGATGCCTGTCTTCGCCTGTCTGCATGTGCCGGGCGAGTGTTGATCGGAGGGTTTCTCACACACCGAGGAACTCCCAATCGCCCATTCTACGTGTGCAGCGAGAATGGGGTAAGAATCGGGCAATTGCACCATTTTCTTGGTCGGGATCTTTGAGCAATCGGTTGATCTATTCCGTGTTCATGCAGGTGGCATGCTTCTTTCTTTGGGTCGATGCTCTGGCCAAGACTCTGATAAATGAACTGCAAGAAGAGCATGACGAATGGTTGCGCATGCTGCCCCAAACCGCAGTGGCCGCAGCACGAGCTCCGGAGGAAGAGATGGAGGGCGAAGCACACACTGATAGAGAGCTAGCTATTGAGCTTAGGATGTTGAAGAAGAAGGTTAGGAAGCTTGAAGATCAAGCAATACCAATACCCATTTGCAAATACTTTTGGGCATTTGTAGGTATGGTAATCGCACCGGTTGTAATGTTGAAAATGTATGGAAAGGCATGAATTATGGAGGAATTTGTAATCTTGAAATAGTATGAGAAATTCACCTAGTTTAAATGTTGGTCAAAGTTGTTTAAATGTTGAAAAAAGAGAGAAGAAGTGACCATGTTGAAAAAAAGGAGAAGAAATGAGGAATTCAGAAACTTTTGATCAATGAAATGCAGCTAATGAATTATTCCAAGGCCAAACAATTAAGGTTAGAAATTATTTGGAGTTGTTAAATATTTAATAGCAATTTAAGTAATCCAATTCAAATACACCGTGATTTAAATCAAAGACCAAAATGTCATGGAAAATGTGCCTCAGCCGTAGATGTTTACACCTAGTGCCAAAATAAATGAACATTTTTTAAGGGCATTACATTGAGTAGAAACTAATTTATCTAAAAAATGAAGGGTGGAAAATGCACAAAAAATTGGTGCGGCTGGGGACTCAAACCCAAGACCGTGTGGGTTAGTGGTGTTTAGGGCTGCGCTGGTAACCGCTAGGACAGATGGCAAGAGTTTGACATGGGTAGGGAAGCAATGTATGCATAGTGAGACTATGAAATTTGTCAAAAAATGAAGGGTTGAAAATGCACAAAAATTGGTGCGGTTGGGGACTCAACCCAAGACCGCGTGGGTTTGTGGTGTTTAGGGCTGCGCTGGTAACCGCTAGGACAGATGGCAAGAGTTTGACATGGGTAGGGAAGGAATGTATACATAGTGAGACTATGAAATTTGTCAAAAAAATGTGAGACCGTGAATGTTTGCACACGCGTGAGAGTGGTTTTCCTTTGTTTTGCACTGAAACTTTGGAGGGTTGGAAGGTTGAAAACGTATGTTTGCACTGCCACGTGGTTTTGGTTAGAGTGGCACTTGGTTTAGTGTTAGAGTGGCACTTGGCTTAGGATTTAAACGGAATAAATTTGCATGTTAGTTCATGACTTATTTTTTTGAATAAAACGGAGGGCTTCTCACCCCCTCTTTTGAATGACAACCACAAGTTCTCGAGCTTCATGACTTGGTTTAGGGAAGAAATTATATGCTTGGGAACGGACATTTTTTAACACACATAATAAACCCTAATAAATAACTTAGATAAGATGCAACACAAGTACCATTACAATAATAAGTTCACGGACAGTTCACGAACACATGACGAAACATGACACGACAGGACACGGTATAGAAAAGCAACAAATAAAAAACAAAACAGCCTTCATCTTGATCTCGCCCTTCCACTTTCGCCATGCTTCTTCAACACTGTCTTCATCTTCACACCTCCTCCTCGTCGTAGTAGGGAAGGGAGTGCATCCCGCTGGAGTGGGGAAGATGTTCTCGTAGTTGGTGTAGATGTTGTAGACGGTGAAGAAGATGGCCTCAGAGTCAGCACCAAAAGACTTGGCCGAGGAGCTCGCGCGCGTCAAAAGGGTTGGTGAAGGTGACCGTGAGCAGTAGGAGGATGCCGCCGCGGTCACGAACCTCGTTGATGATGAACATCCTCGGCGAGCCCCGTGGGAGGTGGGCATAGCCGGCTCTGAGGAAGGCGCGGGTGAGTTCGACGGAACCCCTCCACCTTGAAAAAGCCCACATGCGGAGCTCCCTCTCCAAGAGCACGCCCGGTGGATAGCGCCGCTCCGGCACGACAAAGTGACGGCTGAAGGTCGCCCGTTGAACTGCATGGTCTCGCTTGGGGAGGGCTCGGTCGATTGGGTGTTTGAAGTTGGAGAGAATGGATCGGATCTGGCTTATGGGCGGGAGAGGAAGATAGGCACCCCATTTATAGGCATGTGGGTGGGAGATGATGAGAGAAAGGGTGAGACCGGTGCGTGTGTGAATCAACGCAGTGTGTATCCGTTACGCTTTGCACTCTTAAATTTTTGCACAAAAACGATGCATGCATGTGGCGCGTGCATGCATTTGAATCACTGCATAGCTCTTTGACCGGATAGTGCATCTGACTCGTTGAACCACCTAGCTGGCCTCGCTAGCCTAGCGCGCCTAGCACGCCTCGCCGTCGCCGCATGCATGCACGCCGCAGCCTCCCACGCATGCAAACCCACATCGCAGCCTATGCATGTCGCCGCCTCCCATGCATGCATGCAAGGCCTAGAAAGGCTGAGACGGGCTATTTATCTGCGGTCTCAACGGTCTCAGGCCTGCATAACGAGACGGCCCAACGGTCCATCCAGCGCCTCGATATATACGCTGTATTGTGAGACGCGTGGTTCTGGGATCTGCTAGAGATGTTTACACTAGTGTCATGCATATGACACTAGTCTATGTTGATACCTTCATAGTGAGGAGTATAGGATTTAGGGTTTAGGTTAGGTTAAGTTACTCCCACTAGATTTACATAAATATTTTTCCGTCCGGAAATACTTGTACTAGAAATGGTTGCACCTAGAGTTATTTTAATTATAGATACATCAATTTTACCCATTTCTAGGACAAGTATTTCCGGACGAAGGGAGTATTTAAGATTTTAATAATACTCATTGGAAAAAATCAGTAATACTGGAAGTAATTACCAAAACAATTGTTGAGGTCTCCAAGTTTTCCATTGATTGTAGATGAACCGGGCACATAGGCAAAGTTACTATTATTGAATCTCTTGTCCAACCTAACAAGGTCTGTCCCCCACCATTCACCTGTTGTCGAAAATAAATAAATTAGACCTCTCATAATAGGGGTATCATAAGAAGTACTACCCTCCGAAGTTTTTTAGTCCACTTCATATTTTGTGCTAAACTTTGACCCTATGTTTGCATAGCAAAATATAAATTATATGTCATGAAAATTATATTGATAGATTTGTATTTGAAAGAAGTGTCTAATCATATTATTCTTATGCATATAAATAATATTTTGCTTGTTACATCCATGGTCAAACTCCGATCTAAAAGATGAGGGGGGCCAATAAATCCGAAAGGAGGTAATATCTTGCATGTCAACCAGGCAAATTTGTTAAGATGGCATACTATTAAATTAAGAAAGAGAGCATTCAACATAAAATCACGTACCAGATCATATTAAATGCCGTTCTACTGTGTGCCATGCAAAACAATCGAGGTCATCTTAAGTAATAAGTTATGATGCATTAGACTATCCATAGTGGGGAATAAGAGCATCTACAACCACATGTTGCAAATTTGGGCCCTCAAACATCCGCGGACGAGAATTGATAGACATATGCAACAACAGAGAAGCATGCCGCCATCCGTCGGCGCGGCGAATTAAGCGGCGTCCACCTCATGCGACGATGTGGGATTAAAATTTGGGAGAGGAAGGAGCTTATGTCGCTGCAGGTGGGACCGCTAGAACCTGCAGCGGGGTCGGCGGACACGCCAAGGTGTTCTCATATCCGCCCCATATTTTGGGCTAAATATGAGGGTGCCGGTTAGTCCGGCATTTGAGGCCCGCTTGAGGCGCCCATCTGGGTCGAATTTCATGACCGGGCAGCCCGGCAAGGCGATGAGGCGGGTTTGGGGCGCCCAGCTGTAGATGCTCTAACTCAGACAAGTAACATATACTAGTCTATGTTACTACCTATATAGTGGGGAGTAACATATGTGTGATGTAATGCAACACTTCATTTATAAGGTTATAAACTAATCTTGTCTTGATATGTGATGTTACTCATAGTATGAGTAACTAGCTATGTTACTCAATTTATCTCTTCTCATGAATGAGCTGTCACATCATTTTTTGCTTAGGTATCATCTATGTTACTCCCACTATGGGTAGTCTTATGAATTATTATCATACACTAGTGTAATATGCATTATACTATTATATGATACTCTCCACTATTTAGTAGGCTTACCCGGCCTAGGTTTGCGACAAAAAAATTATGTCTACTCACTCCAACCGGGTTTATTAGGCCTGTTTTATTTTGGGTCAAAAGTTTGACCATAGATTTAAATAATAAAACATAAAGTACATGTCATGAACATTATAGCGCCTAAACCTCTTTTTCAATACAAATCCAACAATATAATTTTTATAGCATATAATACTTTATATTTAATGGTCATATAGCTGGTCAAAGTTTGACCCATAATACGAAGGGGCCCTATAAATCCAGACAAAGAGAGTATATTAATTGTAAACATGCATTAAATAACAAGCTTTAATTAATAACTTAACTAATTGAATGACCCAACGGAGCACCATTCCAAAAGAAAAATGCATATACATACCTATAACAATGGGGATCTCCTTGTCAGGCTTGGGAAACGGGTACGAACTTGAGCCCAATCTTGGCCGGATGATCAAGGCGCCATGGATGGTGGCACGGAGGCAGGCGACATGCGCATGCCACCATAGCGTGCCCTCCTGGCCGATGACATTGAACCGATAAGTGAAATTCTTATTCGGCTGGATCGGGCATTGGGTTATCATGTCTGCCCCGTCGGCCCAGCAGTTCAGTTGCTGCTTCACTCCATGCCTGCATATATGTGTATTACATATACATAAGAAAACAGGAAAATGTTTATGCACATTTTTTTCATTTCTTTTCTGTCTTTCTCTTGAAAATAATGTGATCATTTGTCTGCTAGCTGGTTAGAAAAGTGCATATATGCATATATGAATCAAGTACCAATGGATTGATACTCCATGGGGCGACTTGTTGATGACATGAACGACTATTGAGTCTCCTTCGCTGGCCTCCACTAGTGGAAAAACAGGCTTCCGTCCAGCCCTATACGTCATGGGTTGTAGGAACTGGCGATTAATGGGACCTATAGTCGCGGTTCTGGAGGTGAACCGAGACCAAAGGCCTGGGCCCAGGGCGCTGTGGCCAGTTGGTGCATCGTGAGGCTTTAGTCATGTTGGCCAGGACAACCGCGATTAAAGGTTTTCGGGCACCTTTAGTCACGGTTTGCCAGGCCAACCGCAACTAAAGCCCCCCCCTATATATACCCATCCAGCAGCCAACACTTAGCCATTTGGAGCCATTCTCTTCACAAGTGGGTGTAGGTTTGCTTTTGGTTCCTCTTATGCACATAAGGTGTTTGATGAAATGCCCCAAGAGCATGAAACAAACATGACATGAAGTGTTGGAGCCACACTCTTCGATCAAGTTAGCAACTTGATGAACCTTTGATGTGTCAATATGCATGTGTGTAGTTCATTGTTTAATTTATATTGTTTGTAGCTAGTTAGTTTAACAAATGCATGATGGTTAATTATATATTTTATATTATAATAATGCAGATGAATCGGCAATGGATGTACGGTAACCGACTCTCCGGCGAAGTTCACTACGGGTTTGAAAGATTTCCTCGTAGTGGCTAATGCGTAACAAGCGGGGGTTTTGTTATCTGTCCATGTGTTATCTCAGTAAGAATGAGAAGGGTTACTCTTCCTCAAGAGTTGTTCACATGCATCCGCTTCAAGGGTTTCACGCCAAGCTATAATTGTTGGACCAAGCATGGAGAAAGAGGGGTTATAATGGAAGAAGATGAAGAAGGGATGATTTCATCGATGAAAGCTATCTTGCTCATTTCGTGATACTTTCATGGAGGATGCTGAAGGAGAAGGGAAGGTGAAGAAGAGGCACATGATGATCCCGTTGATGATCTTGGTCGGACCATTGCCGATGCACGGAGACGCTGCGAAACTGAAAAGGAGAGGGAGAATTTGGATCGCATGTTAGAGGATCACAGAAAGGCGCTGTACCCCGGATGCGATGATGGTCTGAAAAAGCTGGGCTGCATACTGGATTTGCTGAAATGGAAGGCAGAGGCAGGTGTAGCTGACTCGGCATTTGAAAACTTGCTGAAAATGTTGAAGAATATGTTTCCAAAGGATAACGAGTTGCCCGCCAAGACGCATTTAAGCAAAGAAGGTTGTCTGCCCTCTAGGTTTAGAGGTTCAAGATACATGCATGCATCAACGATCGCATCCTCTACCGCGTGAATACGAGAATTTGAATGAATGCCCGGTATGCACCGTGCATTATGCGTTATAAGATCGTGAGGCGATGACCCCGGTGACGATGTTGAGGGCCGTAAACCCAGGAAGAGGGTTCCCGCCAAGGTGATGTGGTATGCTCCTATAATACCACGGTTGAAACGTCTGCTCAGAACAAAGAGCATGCCAAGTTGTTGCGATGGCACAAAGAGGACCGTAAGTCGGACGGGGAGTTGAGACACACCGCAGATGGAACGCAATGGAGAAAGATCGACAGATGGTTCAAAGATTTTGCAGCTGATGCAAGGAACATAAGATTTGCTCTAAGCACGGATGGCATGAATCCTTTTGGCGAAAGCGTAGCTCCAGCCATAGCACCTGCCCGTGACTCTATGCATCTACAACCTTCCTCCTTGGTTGTGCATGAAGCGGAAGTTCATTATGATGCCGTTGCTCATCCAAGGTCCGGCAACCCGGCAACGACATCGATGTGTACCTAAGGCCATTAGTTGATGAACTTTACAGCTGTGGGTGGTGTCCGTGTGTGGGATGAGCACAAACAAGAGGAATTTGACCTACGAGCGTTGTTTTTC
Source organism: Aegilops bicornis (assembly GCA_021605145.1). Lineage (NCBI taxonomy): Eukaryota > Viridiplantae > Streptophyta > Magnoliopsida > Poales > Poaceae > Aegilops > Aegilops bicornis. Next base: position 27,581,754 of record CM038669.1, on the reverse strand, counting down.
AGAACCATCAACGATTGGCCTGCTCTTAGTAACCTTTCGACTGTCAAATAAGGGATACAATGCATGCACGCACTGCTTACATGAGACCGAAAGTGTACATTTGCCAAATTGTAAGAAGAACGTGTACCTTGGGCATCGCCGATTTCTTCCGAAAATTCATCCAAAGAAGAAAGAAAGGCAAGCATTACAACGGCAAGGCAGATCACCGGTCAAGCTCGCGGAACGCACCGGTGCTGAGGTATTTGATATGGTCAAGGATTTGAAAGTCGTTTTGGAAAGGGTCCCGCGGACAATCAGTTCAAGGGAGCTGACGGGCACGCAGCCATGTGGAAGAAGAAATCTATATTCGGGAGCTAGAATATTGGAAAGTCCTAGATGCCCGCTCTGCAATCGACGTGATGCACGTTATTTAAGAATATTTGCGTGAACCTCCTAAGCTTCTTGGGCGTGTATGGGAAGACAAATGATACAAAGGAAGCACGGCAGACCAGAACGTTTGAAAGACCCTCGATGACCGCATCCGGAATGGTTTCAAGGTCGTGCCAGCCACGCCTCGACCAAAGAAGAGAAGGTCATCTTTTTGAATGCCCGAGCAGTATGAAGGTTCCGTCTGGATTCTCGCCCAATATAAAGGGAATAATAAACATGGCGGAGAAAAGTTCCAAAACCTGAAGTCTCACGATCGCCACGTGATTATGACGCAATTGCTTCGATTGCTTTGAGGGGCTCTCGCCGAAAATGTTCGAGTAGCCATTGTGAAGCTATGTGCATTCCTCAATGCAATCTCTCGTAAGGTAATCAATCCAGAAGTTCTACCACGGTTACAGAACGATGTGATCCAATGTCTTGTCGATTCGAGTTGGTGTTCCCGCCATCCTTCTTCAATATTATGACGCACCTCCTGGTTCACCTAGTCGAAGAGATTTTCGCTCTCGGTCCTGTATTTCTACACAATATGTTCCCCTTCGAGAGGTTCATGGGAGTATTAAAGAAATATGTTCAGAATCGCATAGGCTGAAGGAAGCATCGCCAAGGGCTATGGAAATGAGGAGGTAATTGAGTTTTGTGTTGACTTTGTTCCCGACCTTAAGCCGATTGGTCTTCCTCGATCGCTGCACGAGGGGAGACTAAGTGGAAAAGGCACGATCGGAATGAAATCAACGATATGTATGGACGGCCATTCTCCGATCAAGCACACCACACTATCGACCAATTCCAGCTTGGTGGCTCCGCATTTTGAGAAACACAAGAATATTTTACGCTCGACAACCCGGGAAGCCTGAATCCTGGATTAGGAAGGCCCACATGGAGACTTTCGGCAGTTGGTTGAGAAAACATTTAATGAATGACAATGATGTTGTAGATCAGCTGTACATGTTGGCCAAGACACCATCTTCGACTATAACGACTTTCCAAGGGTACGAGATAAATGGGAATACATTTTACACGATCGCCTAAGATAAAAGAGCACCAACCAAAATAGTGGTGTCCGCTATGATGCAGCAACCGAGACTGGGCAAGAGGTCACATATTATGGTAACATAGAGGAGATATGGGAAATTGACTATTGACCCACCTTTAAGGTCCCTTAGTTCCGTAGCAAATGGTTCAAGCTAACAGGAGGTGGGGTAAAGGTGGACCAGCAATACGGAATGACAATGGTGGATTTCAACAATCTTGGTTACCTTGACGAACCATTCGCCCTAGCGAAAGATGTCGCCAGGTTTTCTATGTGAAGGACATGAGTAGCAAACCGAGGAAACGGAAAGATAAGAAAACGATCAGTACATCATGCGATGATTCAAAGCGCCACATTGTTCTTTCAGGGAAAAGAAACATCGTGGGAGTGGAGGACAAGACAGACATGTCAAGATTATAATATGTTTGCTGAAATTCCGCCTTCAAAGTGAACACCGACCCAAGCATTAAGTTAAATGATGAGGATGCTCCATGGATACGGCACAATCGTAAGCAAGCAGGGACACAAGGGAAGAAATGATGTGTAATAATTTATTGTACCAAACTTTGTTGAATGGATCATGTGAATTATATTACCCGTGATGTGTTTGGTGTCCATTTTCGAATTTGAAAACTAATGGCACTAACAGAAAGTTTATAATTTTTCTAAAACTAAAAGCAAAAAAGAATTAAAAAATAAAGCAAAAAACAACAAAAAATAAATAATAATGCAGAAAACTAAAATAGCAACAATAAGTATTTTGTTGTAAGTAGAAACAAAATAAAATAAATAAAGCAACAAAGAAAACAAAAAAGTGTTTTCAAATTTGAAAACTAATGGCACTAACAGAAAGTTTATAATTTTTCTAAAACTAAAAGCAAAAAAGAATTAAAAAATAAAGCAAAAAACAACAAAAATAAATAATAATGCAGAAAACTAAAATAGCAACAATAAGTATTTTGTTGTAAGTAGAAACAAAATAAAATAAATAAAGCAACAAAGAAAACAAAAAAGTGTTTTCAAATTTGAAAACTAATGGCACTAACAGAAAGTTTATAATTTTTCTAAAACTAAAAGCAAAAAGAATTAAAAAATAAAGCAAAAACAACAAAAAATAAATAATAATGCAGAAAACAAAACAAAAAACTAGAAAAAATAGTGCCCCCCATCGACCCCCACGGCCTGAATACGACTAGAAACCCTACATGGGCTGTGATTCAGCCCGCAGGAGGCCAAGTAGGCCCACAGCACATAGCTAGTGACAGATTAGGTCGGAAGCTGCAGCTGAGAGGAGCTCGAGAGGGTGGCGCAGCAGCGCTTATAAACCACTCTCTGCTCTCTCAACTAGCGAGGTGGGACTAAACTTTTGGGCGCCAAGGCAGCACAGGCCTTTAGTCGCGGTTGGGCGAAGCGACCCATGACTAAAGGGTACCTTTAGTCGCTGGTCGCCTGCCCAACCGCGACTAAAGGGGGTCATGATCGCAAAAACCGCCAAAACCCCTTTGGTCGCGTTGGGCAGGCGACCATGACTAAAACACCTTTAGTCGCGGCTCAGAGCCAACCGCGACTAAAGGGAGGGGCTATAAATACTGTTCCTTTCTCGTCTTCTCCGATTCCCGCTGTTAATCGCGCCCTCGACGCGCCCGCGTCGCCCTCGCCTCGACGCCGCCCGCGCCCTCGCCCTCGACGCCGCCCGCCTCGCCTCAGAACCCCTCACGACGCCCTAGGGTTTCCGCCCTCGCCCCAGCCCTAGCCGCCCGCCTCCGACCTCCCTCCCTCCCGTCCCTCTCCACCCCCGCCGTCGGCCCTCGTCATGTGCCACCCACCTTCCCGATCCCCGCTTGGCATGCCGTCGACCTCCGCCTCGTTCCCTGACCTCCACGCCGAGAAATCGCCTCCTGCCGCCCCCTTGGCCCCGGTCTTCCCTTGGCCGGCGATTAAATCGCCCGACCCCGCCTCGCTCCCTCGCCGTGAACAACTCCGCATCGGCCTCCCGAAGCTCCTGCCCCCCTCCTCCTTGATTTTTTGATCATGTATTAAAAAATGTTAAACTCATATATGAAAATGTATAACGGTATTTAAAAAATATTCTTGATACAAAAAAATGTAGAATGAAAACCAAAATAAAGAAAGAGGGAAAATGAAAACAATGAAATCTAAAAAGGAAACTAAAGGAAAAATGAAAATGAAAATAAAAGCAAAGAAACAAACGCAAAAAAATAGAAAACTATGAATACCGACAAAGAAACAAAGAAAACAAAAACTCGCTGAAAACTAAGAAGTAGACAAAAACCAAAGGAAAAAAGAAGGAAAATTTGAAAAAGGGAAAATGGATAAAACCATGAAAGAAACAAAGAGAAACCAAAAGAAAACGAAAAACAAGATATAGCAACAAAAAAAGAATACCAAAAACCAAGAAGAAAGAAAAACCAAACAAATCACAAAAAGAAACAAAAAAACGAAGAAATAAAAACAACTCCGGGCTTTCATCCTAAATTAGGAAGCGCCTCATTTAGTTCCACGACCCCAACAGTTGCGCAATGGCTAACAACACCCTCAACTACGGAGGCGACCCTAGCTAGGATCATATCCTCGCATGCCCTATTTTTTTTCTTCCTTTTTCTCCCGTTTTAGTACTGCTACTGGGTCGACCCATTACTGAAGACGTGGTTGACAAATGTTTAATTGCTTGCAAAGTTTCTTCACAAAATGACATTCGTGAAGACGTGGTTGTCTGTTGTCCTCGCCTCCCTCTCCGTGTGTGTTGTCCTCGCCTCCCTCTCCGTGACGCCTTGCGTCTGCCGCCCGCCTCGCGCTCTACCGCGACACCCTCTCCCACCCCTTCCTCGCCGCCCTCCTTTTGCCACCGCCTTTCGCCACCGCCACCGCCACCGCCCCTTCTTCACTTAATTAATTTGTTTTTACTACATGTTTTCAGGACTGACATAATGGCGGACGATAGAGCTGACCCGATTATGGACAACTATGATCCGGACGGTGAAGCACATATGTTCGGCATCATAAACGGCGATATTCAATATGTGCCGACCGGAGAAGAAGAAGATGATATCTCTTCTTATCTGAACCTTGACGGTGAAGATGAAGGGCGCCGTCAGCAAGAAGATGCCGAAGAAACGTCGATAAACGATTTATCTTCAAATGGAAGTAGCAACCACCTCCGCCGAGGTATATATATACATTGAGCCTCCGTGATACAAACTAACTGATTTGAATAAATATGTGTGTACTAACGCTGCGACTCTCTTTCTTATTTTAGCCCTCGGCCGGATCGTCAAACAATCGAGTACGCCGTCAAAGCGTGGCGCAACCAAGACGATGAAACAAGGAGAAACATGCACCATCGAGGTTGTCGACAAGGTAACCGCAGGTCACCGGAGCCCCGCAAGAACGCCACCAAGTTTGTCAGCCAATGCGGAGCCATTGTTAGAGACAATGTCTCGATCACCGCCCGTGAGTGGAATGAGCCAAAGAAGGCACGAATTGATGGTTTCACTTTTGTCGATAAGAGAACAAAAAAGATTGCTTCAAGAAGCTTATGGAACATTTCGCTCTACCTCCGAATACAATAAATTCGATGAGGAGGGTAACAAGATTGAGGAAAACAAGGAGAGGAGGAGGCTAGTCAAACAGTTCGCTTCTTCATAAGATGGCCGACGCATTCCGGAAATTCAAGCAAAATCTAGCCCGTGACTTTGTCAAGCAGAACAAGACTCCGGATTTCAAAGGACAATATGAGAAACTGAAACATGATTGGCCAGAATTTGTGAAGCAAAAGAAATCGGAGCAGTTCATTGAAATATCGAAAAAAATAAGGAAAATGCGGCTAAGAAGGAGTACAATCATGTTATGGGGCCAGGAGGGTATCGCATTTTGGTGCCTAGGTTGGAGAAGATGGAGAACGAGATGAGGGCGCGAGGAATCCGTCCAGTGCACGGAGGGATGGGACCCAAGGGCCAAAAGCTGGTGGTACGGGCATGGGGAACGCCGAACCCGGAGACAGGGGAGTGTGTTTACCGGGCAAATTAATTAAACCCACCCAAGCCCTTATTGACGCAATGAAGGATGCTCAACAGGGGAAGATCAAGTTCAACAGAGAGAACGACGCTACCGACAAAAGCCCTCGAATCCTGAACACGGAGGACGTGTACGAGGCATGGGGCACATTCCGTGGAAAATAGGGTTCCCCTGTGATTTATGACCCGTGACGGTTACGTAAGCCGTAAGAGAAAGATGGATCGGGAATCAGATGTTGTGGCGGTTGGCATCGGAAATGGATGTGATGAAGAAAACCATGAGTGTACTAGTAGCGAAAGAGATGCAGCTCGGTGCAGCATGAAGATCATCCAATGGATCTCGGAAGCCAAGAGCGGAGAAGCAGCGTGGCTTCCACGGAGGTCCACCGCTGGTGCAGATGCACCGACGATCGAAAGTCCTGCACCGGAGCCTCCGGGGGTCGAAAGGACTGCACCGGAGCCTCTGGTGGTCGAAATTACTGCACCGGAGCCTCCTCGCTACCCCGTGGTCGATATAAAGGAGATGAAAGAATGTCATCTGTTTTATCCTATCGGGAACATGTCCTTGAAGGTAGCCATCGGCAGTGCTTTACCATGTTTACTGGAGCACTCCACCACAACAACCCCATTCAAGATGGCTATGCTCGTGTCACGGTGGAGGACATAGTCCAAGGGTTTGAGGACCGGAGATTGACATTGCTACACCAAGGGGAGAAAAGACTTGGAGATGTCAAGCGCCATTTCATTCTATGGCAAAAGAAGTTTATCAAGTTTCAGCGAGGCGCCAAGGACAACAAGTCCACCCCTACGGTGGTGGTGGTGGCGGTGGCGGTGGTGGTGGTGGTGGTGGTGGTGGCGGTTCACCTACACCTCCGCCACGCCACCGACGCCGCCTCAGCCCACAACGTCCGCGGGTGATCAGCCGCCGCCCCAGTCCTCGTCAAGGGTGATCGACGCCGCCCCAATCCACCTCCGGCAAAGAAGGTATAGTCCTGGATTATTAACCCGGACCCTTATGTACCTAAGACCACAAAGGTACCGGAGCCATCATCAAGCCTCTCCCCACAAGGCCTTGGGAACGAGTGCCGAGGAAGTCGACGCGTCATGGCTGCTCATTATGAGAAATGGAAGGCGGACTGCAAGAAGAAAAGAGAGCCCGAGCCCAAGCCAAGATATTCTGATGAGCAAAAGAAGTGGGCTAAGTCATTTTTGAGCACACCGTCCCAAGTCAGAAGAATCTGCTCGACGACTATGCACGTGAACTTCGCAGGCACTCATGTTCAAGGAGAACAAAGAGCGGAGAAGGCCGAAGTAAAAAAGCGGGAAACAAGTTGCCCAGCTCGGGGAACAAAGTAAACAATCGATTGCCCCGCTTATAGTGGAAGCCCCGGATGCCCCGAGATCATACAAGCTGCGACAGACATGGATTGACTGTAATAAGTGCCGAGAACAAGCGGCCAGCTTAGGTATTACTCTTCGTGAACTGTTAGGCCTTGATGAGGCGCCAAAGTGAAGGAGGTAGTAATTACATATGTCAAGAATGGGCCTCTCGTCGAGCTCAAGGCAGAAAATGATCTACCCGACCAAATGAAAGGTCCGCTGAATTGGTACAAGGGTTACATAAAAATAAAAAACGCCAAAGAATATATTTATGCGGAAGTTAGACATGAGCATCACTTCAAACATTACTATATACAAATTGCACTGAGTGAATTGTTCCAGCTTTTCAATCTGCGCGAGCTCGACAAATCTATCATCGGTTGCTACGCTCGTAAGTGATTTATTAATTTCTACCCCATCTCGTTCATATTGCCTGCACTATATATATGTCCTAACTATATTGTTGTGTCCGCTATTATACATGCAGAATGAAGATTAAGGAATGCAGAGTAAGGAACATCCATGATGTTGGGTTCATTGACCCACACATCGTTAATGGACATGTGTTGGAGCCGCCACCCCACCGACGTGGAGGCAGACCTGTGGCAGTTTCTTACAAAGCAGGAACTCAAAAGTGATATTCTATTTCCTTACCATTTTGGGTGAGTGTTTCTGTCTTGAGCACATTAATTCTCTTTTGTTTACTCCATGCATGGTATGTGGCCGGCTAATCGATGAGTTATGCATGACGTCTTTGTGCATGTATCGTGTCCGCAGGTTCCACTGGATTCTGCTAGTAATTAAAGTTAACACCTCGTAATGTCTCGCCCACGACTCTCTGAATATGGATCCAAAGCTTTGGGCCGACATGAGAAGAATGCTGCAGAAGTAATTATTTTCATTCATTTGCGCTCTATATCGATCGGCCTATTTCGCTCATTTCCTAATATCAAGTAACTAATAACTCTCTTGTTCACTTAATTTTCTTTGCCTCGTAGGGTTTGGAGACGGTTCGAGATACAAAGGTCGGTGAATTCAAAAAGAGCTAGAATTCAAAATGTTAAAGCCTAAGAATGCTGGGGATATTCAGCCACCGGAGACCAATCTATGTGGATACTATGTTTGTGAGAGGATCCGAGATACACCTCTGAGCGGGTTCCGAGTGATACCAATGCTCGTGAGGAATAACCTCCTGGATGATGCTTAGTCTAGAAGCTCGCTTCCGACCACTTCAAGAGGAACTAGCTGGATGGTTCAGCAGGAAGTCCTCCATCCTAAAGGAGAACACTATTACGAGGACGTAGAACTTTATATGGATTAAATCATGTATGGAAACTTGTTCAAAATTGTATATGGTCATCCGATGATATTGAATATATATTGTATATTCCTCTTGAATTCTTTTTGGTTCTAATTTCAAATTTATTTGAGATTGTACATTCATATGCATGTATGTAGTACCGTAGAATATATGAAACTCCTTCAAAATTAAAATAAAGCACAAAAGAAATAAAACAATACAAATTAAACAGAAAACAGGTTTAGGGGTGGCTAAAACCCTAAACCTGTGGCGGCTTTTTAGTCGCTGATCGGCCGAAGAACCGCGACTAAAGGTCCTCCGCTTGACGGCCGCTTTGGCGCCCACGTGGGACGGGCCTTTCGTCGCGGTTCTTAAGCAGCCGCGACTAAAGGTGGGGGGCTTTAGTCGCGCTTATTTGGTCGCGGTTGCGCAACCGCGACTAATGGCAGTTGCGAACCGCGACCAAAGGCCTTTTTTCCACTAGTGCTCTATCGCCGGGCCTGGCAATTGCCCGTTCACCACAATAACCGGCGTGTTGTTGCACAGGTGATTTAGCATCATCTGGCTCACCTATAATTTCGAGCATGCAAACCACTAGAACAAATTAACTTCCAATCAACACATAACGTGCAGATAGGAGTGTGTTTCTAGTGCAAGTAAAAGTGTACAACAACTACATTAAGGATGAGAAGACTATCAAAGGAAAAAGCTAGATAGGTGCGCTTACGATGAAGGAACAAACGAATCGAAAGAACGTGCATGTTTAACAACGGTCGGCCAGAGAGCCTTTGCTAGAGGTTTAAATATAATATTAAAAGTTATTTTGGCAAAAAAAGAATATCACATGTTAATGCAACAATACTCTTAGAAATTTATTATCAATGTCCTAAAGGTTACAATTTCATACACAATAAATATTAAAAACTGCACGGATTGATGACTAGTAATAAAAAAAATGCTCGCACGCATAGGCCTTAACATGACATCACCCAAGTCGCTCCTTACATAGGAGCTAAAAAGGACTCTCCATCGACGGGATCATTGGAAATACCCGGGACGAACATAAGCCTAAAAATGTTAAGATAGTGGGAGGATTGCTCAGTGTGTTTGCAAAATACAACTCCTAATTTGAACTAAAACCACAACAAGAACTATGAATAGGAGGGACTATATACAAAGAAAGTGTTTACTTATCGCACCTCACTGATCCGTTACAATTAAGCGCATATTCTTCTACATTTGATATTTTGGAGCTTTTAGCGAAATATAGTTTAGAAAATAAATACACTTGAAATGAACAAAATCTTAGCCACCAATATATTGCCTTTATTAAATTCGTGTCAGCGATACATCTATACTAACTAACAAAGGGAATAGTGCTTTCTGTCCGGAATTTTACATAACCCCCACCCCCCTGTAGTTTCTGTAAACCAACTCGCGGTTCTGCTTTAATTCAGATTTTCATTTTTTTCCAGAAAACCCCCTGTAGTTTTGCTTAATAATCTCTCTATCCTATTTTAAGTCAGATTTTCATTTCCGCATAAACCCCCTGTAGTATTTTTTTAATAAACCATCGTCCTTTTTTAAGTATGATTTTTGTTTTTGTAGAAAACCCCTTGATGTTTGGGTTAATTGACCTGCAGTCTGTACCAAATGTATAACATAATAATTTAAAGAATATTATTAAGGAACTAATGCTAAACCCCTTGATGTTCATGTAAAAATATTATTAAGGAACTAATGCTAAACCCCTTAATGTTCATGTAAAAATATTTTTAAGGAACTAATGCTAAACCCCTTGATGTTCATTTCGTCAGGATATTATTAAGGAACTAATGCTAAATCTACAGAAAGTTTCGAATGAACCAAATGAATGGTGGTCGAGATATTACACAGACCCCCCTTGATATTATTAAGGAGCTAATGCTAAACCCCTTGATGTTCATGTAAGAATATTTTAAAGGATATTACTCCCTCTAATCCATATTTTAAAGAATATTACTCCCTCTGATCCATATAAATTGCTGCTGATTTAGTACATTGCACTAAATCAACAATAATTAATATGGATTGGAGGGAGTATTATGGATGTCCTCAAATGTACAATTTCAAACATGTGAATATTAAAAGCGCACGAGTTGAGGACTAGTAATAAAAATTCTCACACTAACCTCATCCCGCGAGCCAATCTCTTCATCGTGTAAATTTGGTCCGTTCGAAACTTTGTGTTGATTTAGCATTAGTTCCTTAATAATATCTCGACCACCATTCATTTGAGCAACGCGCAATCTCAGTATGGGAATCTGTGTAGAGACGAGTTATTCGACGTCAATTGGATTTATAAGATGAGTTAACAGTTGTACTAGTGTCAGGCATAACATGTAAAATTGCTAAATTACTTTGGATTCTTTGATTGCACATGATACGATGCAATTGTAACAACTAACGAGGGGATCTCAGTATGGGAATCTGTGTAGAGACGGAGTTATTTGATGTCAATTGGATTTATAGGATGTGTTAACATTTGTACTGTGTCAGGCATAACCTGTAAAATTGCTGAATTGCTAAATTCCAAAAATTTCTGCGAGCACGAAGCTGGGATGTGTCGTGATGAGTCAGGAATCACGTAGTAAGGCTCTGTGGGTATGTATGTATATTAACAACTTGCAGTATCACATGCCTCGTTAGTTGTTACGATTGGATCGTATCACGTACAATCTCCACTAATGAGGCGCTTAGGTGTTTCTAAAATTTTGCTATATTTTTCCTCAAAAAAAATTTGTTATATATTCTTTCTTCATAAGCGCCAATTTAAGCGTCTAGCATTGTAAATGCTCTAAGGGCATATTCAATGCAAGGCGCTTGCTTAGATGCTTATAGCGAAAACAAATTATACATCAGATTAAAAAACATTTAAACACCCGTCTTACGCAACACTGACCGCTAATTAAGGCGGCCATAAACAAAGAAACCGGCACATGTTGCACTGCGTTTACCTTCCCGTGAGGAAAAAAAAGGGCCAATCACCCGGCACCTAAGGGCATCTATAACGCCGGGCGCTAGGATTAATAACCTGCTCAATTGGCAGTGAGACCAAAGCCCAGCGCCTTACCTGGCATCGGCGCAAAGGGTGGAGGCGGGTGCTTGGTCTTTTTTTTTTGCCCGGCTAGACTTGAGCGATGCATGTAGCCATAGGTCTTCCAGCTGGTGTTACTCAAAAAAAAAAAGGTCTTCCAGCTGGTTTAGCGATTAATTAGCACCCGCCGTTAGCGCTCACCGTTGGGTAAAAAGTGCTAAGCTGATTTTTTTATTTAACAATATTTTTCTGTCTTCCTATAAAGAGTCTAGGCAAGCGCCGCTCTGCAATGGAGATGCCCAAATATTGCACGGGATGCCATGGGTGACTCTAGGATTCGAGGGAAAAACCTCTAATCGGCCAGGATTCCTATCCCAGCGCCGGCTCTTAGCGCCTTGCATTGGAGATGCCCTAAGGGCATTTTCACTTCAGATGCGCTTGCTTGGGCGCTTGCACCATTAAAAAACAGGATTAATTAAGAAGCACCGGTGGAGGAGTGTGCCTTTCCAACGCAGGACCGCCAGCTTGAGCGCTTAGCTGATTTTTTTTAGCGTTGATCTAGCCCCTAAAAGAAATATGTCCTAGAGGCAATAATAAAGTTGCTATTTATATTTTCTTATATCATGATAAATGTTTATTATTCATGCTAGAATTGTATTAACCGGAAACTTAGTACATGTGCGAATACATAGACAAATAGGGTGTCCCTAGTATGTCTCTATTTGACTAGCTCGTTAATCAAAGATGGCTAAGTTTCCTAGCTATAGACATGTGTTGTCATTTGATGAACGGGATCACATCATTAGAGAATGGTGTGATGAACAAGACCCATCCGTTAGCTTAGCATAATGATCATTTAGTTTTATTGTTATTGCTTTCTTCATGACTTATACATGTTCCTCTGACTATGAGATTATGCAACTCCCGAATACCGGAGGAACACCTTGTGTGCTATCAAACGTCAGAACGTAACTGGGTGATTATAAAGATGCTCTACAGGTGTCTCTGAAGGTGTTTGTTGGGTTGGCGTAGATCAAGATTAGGATTTGTCACTCCGTGGATCGGAGAGGTATCTCTGGGCCTTCTCGGTAATGCACATCAATATAAGCCTTGCAAGCAACATGACTGAGTTAGTTGCGGGATGATGCATTACGGAACGAGTAAAGAGACTTGCCGGTAACGAGATTGAACTAGGTATGAGGATACCGACGATCGAATCTCGGGCAAGTAACATACCGATGACAAAAGGAATAACGTATGTTGTTATGCGGTTTGACCGATAAAGATCTTGGTAGAATATGTAGGAGCCAATATGAGCATCCAGGTTCCGCTATTGGTTATTGACTGGAGATGTGTCTCGGTCATGTCTACATAGTTCTCGAACCCGTAGGGTCCGCACGCTTAACCACTAGTAGAAAAAGGGCCTATTGTCCCGGTTCGTAAGGGCCATTTGTCCCGGTTATTGAACCGGGACTAAAGTGTCGTTACTAATGCCCTAGACCTTTAGTCCCGGTTCTTATACAAACCGGGACAAATGGGCCTCCACGTGGCCGGTGCGGCGAGCCCAGGCAGGAGGCCCTTTGGTCCCAGTTGGTGGCACCAACCGGGACCAATAGGCATCCACGCGTTTCATATATTTCAAGGGCTGGGGTTTTTGGTTTTTTTTTAAAGGGAGGGGGTTTTGGGGGTTTTGGGGGGTTAATTTAGGTGTTTCATAGTGTTAGCTATCTAATTAATAGAGAGAAGTGTCATCTCTTATCTCCGTGCTTGATCGACGCTACATACTATACGTATAAAGAGTAGTAGACAGGCTAGCTAGTAAGCAAATGAAGGAAACAGAAGATCGTGATGAACATATGCATACAGAGAGAAGTGATATCGACCACCTCTCCTTCTCTGAGAGATTGGTCGAATAACAAGTTCTCGTATATCTATCCGACGCTACTGGCTACATATATACAATATAATTATCTCTTACAATATAATCTCCTAACTATATATGAACTCAAGTTCCACATGGTATTCTCCGTCTTTATCGATCACGTGGTCAAGAAAGAATGCCGCCAATTCCTCTTGAATTGCTCGCATACGATCTGGTGCTAGGAGTTCATCCCGCATCCGAAATATCTAATTTGAAGAAGGGGGTCAATATATATATATGAATAAATGAAACTCAACACAAATGATGGTAATAAAATAAAATTGTGAATATTATTATTTACGCACTTCATATTGTTTGTCAGAGTAGCCCCGCTCACAGGTCGTGTGGCGGATAGACTCGCAAATGTAGTATCCACAGTAATCATTCCCTTGTTCGTGCCACAACCACTTTACAAGAAATAGAGGTCAACCAAACTGATAAGCAAGCATGCTAAATGGTATTGATGAAACTAGCGCTTGAATCACTAGGATATGCGCGGAACATGCTACTATAGTACTTACTTTCGGGTGTTTAAATTGCAGCTTCTTCGGCAGTCTCGGAGTTTTTGAGGTGAATTTTTTTCAAACTCTGCCAGACAAAGAAAACAATTACTTGATATCAGGAAATGAACAAAGTTGCCGATATGGTGCAATAATGATCGATTTAACTTACTTCTCTAAAATTTCAATCATGTCCGCATACTCCTTGGGATCTTTTCGTCTCGACTCTAAGGCGGTTACTAGTCCCTGCTCAAGCTTAATCTCTAGGAGAATATAGTGGAAGCTGCGCACGCATGCATAACTCATCATTTACATTACTATAACCTCGACTAATAAGGGAAACCGAATATGCACAAGACAGTAACACTCACTTGAAGTTGTAAGGGAAGAGTATTATAGCTTTGTTTTGATTTAATACAAATGATTGTAGTAGCTTGGCCTCGGTATCTCTGGCCTGAAATGCAACCATATATGCATCTATGAGATTTGTGTTAATGAACCCAATATCACCAATTTGTCTTTTCTTCAATTCGGCGATCTTCAATCTGCATAATATAGTGAGGATAATTAAAAATACATGCAATGAAAGAGCTGTATATATAGAGACTTAATGACAGAAGTAGTACTACTTACAGACAGTAGCAAGTGACCGTTAATTTATCGAGGGCCTTTTGATTAAAAAACTGGAAGAACTCCTCAAATGGAACATTCAACAGCTCAATTCCAACGAGGTTATGCTCCTCTTTAACTCTCAGTGTCAAAATATTCGTCCCCCCAGACTCTCTGCAGGTTTTCATGTACCAATCATGGAATCTTTGCATCATCGTTGTTAGAGATCTTTCATCTTTGACGAGAGGCTTCCCGTACTCGTATTTGTGTTCGTCCACCTCCAAGAAATCATAATGTACATCGTCGGGCAGGTAATCTCCAAGATTGTTATAACCAGGCACCATCCCCGGATCATTAGCGACGATATCGCTAGACACCTGGAGCGGGGGGAACGATTGGTTGGCTTGTTCGCCGAGCTGGGCAATTTTTTTCCTAGCTCGTCGTTCTGCTAACCTTTGGTCACTGACAGTACTTCCTGACCGCTCCGCTTCGATAAATGACTTTCCAATAATGCGCTCATAGTTGCCTTTCGCCGGAGACTTTGATGGTTTCTTCAGGGCAGCTAGAGTATGCTTTGCTTTTACCGGATCTATCTTCTCCTCCGGAGGTGGATGCTTCTTTGCTTTCACCCCTTCAAAGAAGTTCTTCACTTCAGCTCGCACGATCTTCGCATTTTCCTCCAGGCTCCTCTCGTATGGTAACTTCTCTGGAGTCTTCAGAAAGGGACCGAATCTGTATTGCCTCCCGCCTCTGGCTGTACTGCTAGACGCTGGAGCAGACGGAGCGGCTGCGACTGTCTTTCCTTTCTTACGAGGTGGAGGAGAAGGACTACGACGCGCCGGAGCAGCCGGAGCGGCGGCGGGTCTCTCCCTCCCTTGTTGACGAGGCGGAGAAGGAGGAGGCTGGCTGCTCGGGCGCGCCGGCACATGCGGAGAAGGAGGCGGAGTCCCGCCACGCACCGGAGAAGGAGGCTGAGTGCCCTGATCACTAGCCGGAGGAGGAGGCTGAGTGCCCTGATCACTCGCCGGAGGAGGAGGCGGAGTGCTCTGACTCGCCGGAGGAGGAGGAGGAGGCGGAGGCGTCTAGTTCGGAAGGTTGATGAGCTCCTTCCGCCATAGGCATGGAGTCTTCAGAGAAGAACCCAGCCGAATCTCCCCTTCACCCATAGGGTGGTCAAGCTCGAGGTCCTCAAATCCGTCCGTTATTTCATCCACCATCACCCTAGCATATCCTTCTGGAATCAACTGGCAGTGGTAGGTTGCGCCAGGTTCACTAGGTAAAACAAAGCCAACAGCCGCCTTGACTTTGAATTTCATCCATTGCGTCATAAGGTGGCAATGTTGAGACTCCGTGATAGCATCCACGGGGTAGCTAGCAGGAGCCGTGAAGACAGGCTCCAGCTGAAGCTGCTCGGTGGAAGCCACGCTGCTTCTCCGCTGAGATGGCGGGGTAGCTTCAGGGGAAGCTTCGGCAGGTCGTTTGCTGCGATTTGCTTCTCATTCCTCTAGCCCTTGTACCCTTGCGTGCAGCGCCTGCAGTTGCCTATGCTCCACTTTCTTCCTCCTCGTTTGGCATTTGTAACCCCCTGCGTCCGGAAACCCAGCCTTCCACGGAACGGAGCCTGGCGTGCCTCGTGTCCGTCCAGGGTGCTTAGTATTCCCGAGGGCCATTGTGAGCTCGTCCTTCTCTTTGTCTGGAACGAACGTCCCTTGCTGCGCTTTCTCGATATACTCCTGAAGCCTCGTGATGGGTATTCGCGGTTGCTCATCCGTCCAAACGCACTTCCCTGATATAGGGTCCAAGGTTTCGCCAACCCCGAAGAACCAAGTCCGGCAACGGTCTGGCCAGTTCAATGTCTCTGATTCGACCCCTTTATCAATCAGGTCATTCTCAGCCTTGGCCCACAACGGTCGGGCTTTGAGGTAGCCACCTGACCCCGTGCGATGGTGATGCTTCTTCTTCGCAGCATTTTTCTTGTTTGTCGCTGACATCTTCTTACTCTTGTCCGATGTCTTGTGGGCCACAAATGCGGGCCAGTGATCTCTGATCTTCTCATACTTTCCGGTGAATTCTGGTGTCTTTTCTTCGTCGACAAACTCTGTTTTCAGCTCATTCTTCCACCTCCGGAATAGTTCTGCCATCTTCTTAAGAGCATGAGACTTGATCAATTGTTCTTTAACTGGCTTCTCCGGATCCTCCTCTGGCGGTAGGGTGAAATTTGCCTTAAGCGTTGTCCAAAGATCATCTTTCTGGATATCGGAGACATAAGACACCTCAGGGTCTTCATTCTTAGGCTTTAACCATTGGTGGATACTGATCGGGGTCTTGTCCCTAACAAGAACCCCGCACTGAGCAGCAAATGCATCCTTTGTCCGGACGGGTTCAATAGGCTTGCCATCGCACGCGATTGCTGTGATCTCAAACCTTTCATCCGAGCGCAACTTTTTCTTCAGGCCTCGTCTCTTTACCGAAGTTGTGCTCGATCCGGAGGGCTAGAAAAAATAAGAAAGACAAGAGTTAATTAATATGTGTACATACGAAAACAATGAATGCATCAATTAGCTAGTCAGCACAGGCTTAACTAATATATATACATGGTCGGACTCGGTTCGGTCACCGGAGCCGTCAGCACGGTCTCCTTCTTGTACCGGCATTGGATCACCGGAGCCATCATAATCATAGTCTTCTTCTTCACCTTGTCCTTCCAGACCATCGGTGTCGTTGAGATATGACAAGACGGCATCACTTCCTTTTGTGATTATGTCCCCCAACATCGCTTCTGTTGCTTCGTCTCGGGGGTGCTCCATAGTTTCTGCAAATATTTACAACATGGCAATTATTATTCAAACATGACAGATGGATATATTAGTGGCAAACGTAGAACTAGCTAGCTAATCACAATAAGAAATCATATTAGTGGCCTCGACGCTGCTTCTCTAGGGTTTGGGGTGGCCTCAGCAACGCTTCAAGGGTTTGGGGTGGCCTCGACAATGCTTCAAGGGTTTGGGGTGGCCTCGACAATGCTTCAAGGGTTTGGGGTGGCCTCGACGACAACGCTCTTTTAACTTGGTAAATTTGGGTGGCCTCGGGAGAGTTTGTCGGGTAGGGGCGCGGCGGGAGGGGGTAGGAGACCGACATTGTTTTTTTCTAGGGTTTGGGTGTCCTTGAGAGTTTTGGTCGAGCGAGAGGGCCGGGGGGGCTGCTCCCGTGGTATAAGTTACCACGGTTGAGAGGGGGTATATATATCGACCGCCCCTCATGTCGGGTTATCCGGGAGGGTTATATCGACAACGACGACATACATACATGGGAAAATAATGTTATCGGGAGGGGTATATCGGCCCCCTCGTGTTGAAGTTATCGGGAGGGGGTATATCGACAACGACATACCCGATGAAAAATAAGAAGACAAAAGAAGAAATAAAAAGAGGAGAAGAAGAAAGGAATAGAGGAGAAGAAGAGAAAACAGAATATTCTATTTTCTCTATTCCTTTCTTCTTCTCCTCTTCTTTTTATTCTTTTTTCCTCTTCTTATTTATTTCTCCTCTTCTTCCTCTCCTCTTCTTCTCCTTTCTTCCTCTTCTTATTTTCCTTTTTCCTCTCATTCTTTTTCTTCTTCTTCCTTTCCTAGCTAGATATATAAATTTTTTCTAAAAATTAAACTAACCTCAAATGTACTAAATCAGAGAACATATATAGATAAAAAATTTCCAAAAATCTAACTTTTGCATATATGTATACTTTAAAAAATCATTACAATTGAAAAAATACATACATACATACAAAAAACATGTAAAAAAAATACATACATACATATATGAACATACATAAAAAAATATCTAAAAAATACATACATACATATATGAAAATTTAAAAACATGTAAAAAATAGCATGTATAACTAAAAAATAGCACGGCGGCGGCGGGGCCGGCAGAGGCGCGGTGCTAACAGAGGGAGGAGCGCAAGGCGGGCGGCGTCAGGGCGAGTGTTGGGGAACGTAGCAGAAATTCAAAATTTTCCTACGTGTCACCAAGATCTATCCATGGAGAGACTAGCAACGAGGGGAAGGAGAGTGCATCTACATACCCTTGTAGATCGCTAAGCGGAAGCGTTCAAGTGAACGGGGTTGATGGAGTCGTACTCGTCATGATTCAAATCACCGATGATCCTAGTGCCGAGCAGACGGCACCTCCGCGTTCAACACACGTACAGCCGGTGACGTCTCCCATGCCTTGATCCAGCAAGGAGAGGGAGAGGTTGAGGAAGACTCCATCCAGCAGCAGCACAACGGCGTGGTGGTGGTGGAGGAGCGTGGTAATCCTGCAGGGCTTCGCCAAGCACCTGCGGGAGAGGAGGAGGTGTCACGGGAGGGAGGGAGGCGCCAGGGACTCAGGTGTGGCTTCCCCTCCCTCCCCTCCCTTTATATAGGTGCAAGAGAGGGGGGGAGGGCGCAGCCTTGCCCCTTCCTCCAAGGAAGGGGTGCGGCCAAGAGGGGGGGAGGAGTCCATCCTCCCAAGGCACCCTCAGGTGCCTTCCCCCCGTTGGACTCTTCCCTCCCCAAGTCTCCTTGGCGCATGGGCCTCTTGAGGCTGGTGCCCTTGGCCCATATGGGCCAAGGCGCACCCCCTACAGCCCAGGTGGCCCCCCAGGGCAGGTGGACCCCCCCGGTACCGCGGACCCCTTTCGGCACTCCGGTACAATACCGATAATACGCGAAACTTTTTCGGCGACCAAAATAAGACTTCCTATATATAAATCTTTACCTCCGGACCATTCCGGAACTCCTCGTGACGTCCGGGATCTCATCTGGGACTCCGAACAACGTTCGGTAACCATGTATATCTATTCCCTATAACCCTAGCGTCATCGAACCTTAAGTGTGTAGACCCTACGGGTTCGGGAACCATGCAGACATGACCGAGACGTTCTCCGGTCAATAACCAACAGCGGGATCTGGATACCCATGTTGGCTCCCACATGTTCCACGATGATCTCATCGGATGAACCACGATGTCAAGGACTCAATCGATCCCGTATACAATTCCCTTTGTCTAGCGGCATTGTACTTGCCCGAGATTCGATCGTCGGTATCCGATACCTTGTTCAATCTCGCACGGCAAGTCTCTTTACTCGTTCCGTAACACATCATCCCGTGATCAACCCCTTGGTCACATTGTGCACATTATGATGATGTCCTACCGAGTGGGCCCAGAGATACCTCTCCGTTTACACGGAGTGACAAATCCCAGTCTCGAATGCCAACCCAAAAGACACTTTCGGAGATACCTGTAATGCACCTTTATAGCCACCCAGTTACGTTGTGACGTTTGGTACACCCAAAGCATTCCTACGGTATCCGGGAGTTGCACAATCTCATGGTCTAAGGAAAAGATACTTGACATTAGAAAAGCTTTAGCATATGAACTACACGATCTTTGTGCTAGGCTTAGGATTGGGTCTTGTCCATCACATCATTCAGCCAATGATGTGATCCCGTTATCAACGACATCCAATGTCCATGGTCAGGAAACCGTAACCATCTATTGATTAACGAGCTAGTCAACTAGAGGCTTACTAGGGACATGGTGTTGTCTATGTACCCACACATGTATCTGAGTTTCCTATCAATACAATTATAGCATGGATAATAAACGATTATCATGAACAAGGAAATATAATAATAACTAATTTATTATTGCCTCTAGAGCATATTTCCAACAGTCTCCCACTTGCACTAGAGTCAATAATCTAGTTCACATCGCCATGTGATTAACACTCACAGGTCATATCGCCATGTGACCAACATCCAAAGAGTTTACCAGTGTCATTAAACTAGTTCACATCATCATGTGATTAAGACTCAATGGGTTCTGGGGTTTGATCATGTTTTGTTTGTGAGAGAGGTTTTAGTCAACGGATCTGAACCTTTCAGATCCGTGTGTGCTTTGCAAATTTCTAGGTCATATTATAAATGCTGCTTCCACGCTCCATTTGAAACTATTCCAAATGGTTGCTCCACTATACGTGTCCGGTTTGCTATTCAGAGTCATTCGGATAGGTGTTAAAGCTTGCATCGACGTAACCCTTTACGCCGAACTCTTTATCACCTCCATAATCGAGAAACATGTCCTTATTTACTCCAAGGAAAATTTTGACCACTGTCCAATGATCCATTCCTGGATCACTCTTGTACCCCTTGACTGATTCATGGCAAGGCACACTTCCCACGCCGGTACACAGCATAGCATACTATAGAGCCTATGTCTGAAGCATAAGGGACGACCTTGGTCCTTTCTCTCTTTTCTGCCGTGGTTGAGCTTTAACTCTTAACTTCATACCTTACAACTCAGGCAAGAACTCCTTCTTTGACTGATCCATCTTGAACACCTTCAAGATTATGTCAAGGTATGTGCTCATTTGAAAATACCATTTAGCGTTTTTGATCTATCCTCCTTGATCTTGATGCTCAATGTTCAATTAGCTTATTCCAGGTTTTCCATTGAAAACACCTTTCAAATAACCTCAGTATGCTTTCCAGAAATTCTACATCATTTCGATCAACAACATATACTCATCAGAAATTCTATAGTGCTCCCACTCACTTCTTTGGAAATACAAGTTTCTCATAAACTTTGTATAAACCCAAAATCTTTGATCATCTCATCAAAGCACACACTCCAACTCCGAGATGCTTACTCCAGTCCTTAGAAGGATCACTGGAGCCAGCATAACTTTTAGCATCCTTAGGATCGACAAAAACTTTCTGATTGTATCACATACAACCTTTCCTTACAAAACTGGTAAGGAAACTCGTTTTGACATCCATCTGCCAGATTTCATAAATGCAGCTAATGCTAACATGATTCCGACGGACTTAAGCATCGCTACGGATGAGAAAAATCTCATCGTAGTCAACTCCTTGAACTTGTGAAAACTCTTTGCCACAAGTCGAGCTTCATAGACGGTGACATTACCGTCCACGTCCGTCTTCTTCTTAAAGATCCATTTATCTCAATGGCTTGCCGATCAACGGGCAAGTCCACCAAAGTCCATGCTTTGTTCTGATACATGGATCCTATCTCGGATTTCATGGCTTCTAACCATTTGTTGGAATATGGGCCTACCATTGCTTCTCCATAGCTCGTAGGTTCATTGTTGTCTAGCAACATGACATTCAAGACAGGATCACCGTACCACTCCGAAGCGATGCGTCCTTTTCGTCCCTCACGAGGTTCGGTAGTGACTTGATCTGAAACTTCATGATCACTATCATAAGCTTCTACTTCAATTGGTGTAGGCGCCCACAGAACAACTTCATGTGCCCTGCTGCACACTAGTTGAAGTGATGGTTCAATAACCTCATCAAGTCTCCACCATCCTCCCACTCAATTCTTTCGAGAGAAACTTTTCCTCGAGAAAGGACCCGTTTCTAGAAACAATTACTTTTGCTTCCGGATCTTGAGATAGGAGGTATACCCAACTGTGTTGGGTGTCCTATGAAGATGTATTTATACGTTTTGGGTTCGAGCTTATCACGATGAAACTTTTTCACATAAGCGTCGCAGCCCCAAACTTTTAAGAAAGCGACAACTTAGGTTTCTCCAAACCATAGTTCAAACAGTGCCGTCTCAACGGAATTACGTGGTGCCCTATTAAAGTGAGTGCGGTTGTCTCTAATGCCCAACCCATGAACGATAGTGGTAATTCGATAAGAGACATCATGGTACGCACCATATCCAATAGGGTGCAACTATGATGTTCGGACACACCATCACACTATGGTGTTCGGTAGCGGTATCAATTGTGAAACATTTCCACAATGTCTTAATTGCGTGCCAAAGCTCGTAACTCAGATACTCATCTCTATGATCATATCATAGACATTTTATCCTCTTGTCACGATGATCTTTAACTTCACTCTGAAATTACTTGAACCATTCAATAATTCAGACTTGTGTTTCATCAAGTAAATACACTCACTATCTACTCAAATCATCCGTGAAGTAAGAACATAACGATATTCACTGCATGCCTCAGCACTCATTGGACTGCACACATCAAAATGTGTTACTTCCAACAGGTTGCTATCTTGTTCCATCTTCTTTGAAACCGAGGCTTTTCAGTCATTTTGCCCATGTGGTATGATTTGCATATCTCAAGTGATTCAAAATCAAGTGAGTCCAAACGATCCATCTGCATGGAGTTTCTTCATGCATATACACCAATAGACATGGTTCGCATGTCTCAAACTTTTCAAAAAACGAGTGAGTCCAAAGATCCATAAACATGGAGCTTCTTCATGCGTTTTATACCAATATGACTTACATGGCAGTGCCACAAGTACGTGGTACTATCTTATATCTTTTGGCATGAAAATGTGTATCACTACGATTGAGATTCAATAAACCATTCTTTTAGGTACAAGACCATTAAAGGTATTTATTCAAATAAACAGAGTAACCATTATTCTCCTTAAATGAATAACCGTATTGCGATAGACATAATCCAATCATGTCTATGCTCAACGCAAACACCAAATTACAATTTTAGGTTTAACTCCAATCTTGATGGTAGAGGGAGCGTGCGATGCTTGATCATATCAACCTTGGAAACACTTCGAACACGTATCGTCAGCTCACCTTTAGTTAGTCTCCGTTTATTCCGTAGCTTTTGTTTCGAGTTACTAACACTTAGCAACCGAACCGGTATCTAATACCCTGGTGCTACTAGGAGTACTAGTAAAGTACACATTAACATAATGTATATCCAATATACTTCTATCGACCTTGCCAGCCTTCTTATCTACCAAGTATCTAGGGTAATTCTGCTCCGATTGGCTGTTCCCCTTATTACGTAAGCACTTAGTCTCGGGTTTGGGTTCAACCTTGGGTTTCTTCACTGGAGCAGCAACTGATTTGCCGTTTCATGAAGTGTCCCTTCTTTCCCTTGCCCTTCTTGAAACTTGTGGTTTCACCAACCATCAACAATTGATGCTCCTTCTTGATTTCTACTTTCGCGGTGTCAAACATCGTGAATACCTCAAGGATCATCATATCTATCCCTGACATGTTATAGTTCATCACGAAGCTCTAGCAGCTTGGTGGCAATGACTTTGGAGAAACATCACTATCTCATCTGGAAGATCAACTCCCACTCGATCCAAGTGATTGTTGCACTCAGACAATCTGAGCACAAGCTCAATGATTGAGCTTTTCTCCCTTAGTTTGCAGGCTAAGAAAAATCGTCGGAGGTCTTATACCTCTTGACATGGGCACGAGCCTGAAATCCCAATTTCAGCCCTCGAAACATCTCATATGTTCCGCGACGTTTCGAAAACATCTTTGGTGCCTCAACTCTAAACCGTTTAACTGAACTATCACGTAGTTATCAAAACGTGTATGTCCGATGTTCGTAACATCCACAAACGACATTTGGGGTTCAGCACACTGAGCGGTGCATTAAGGACATAAGCTTTCTACTGTCCGCATAATCGCTACTGTCAACTTTCAACTATATTTTTCTAGGAACATATCTAAACAGTAGAACTAAAGCGCGAGCTATGACATAATTTGTAAAGGGCTTTTGACTATGTTCAGGATAATTAAGTTCATCTAATGAACTCCCACTCAGATAGACATCCCTCCAGTCATTTAAGTGATTACATGATCCGAGTCAACTAGGCCGTGTCCGATCATCACGTGAGACGGACTAGTCATCATCGGTGAAGATCTTCATGTTGATCGTATCTACTATACGACTCATGCTCGACCTTTCGGTCTCTTGTGTTCCGAGGCCATGTCTGTACATGCTAGGCTCGTCAAGCTAACCTAAGTGTTCTGCGTGTGTAAATCTGGCTTACACCCGTTGTATGTGAACGTAAGAATCTATCACACCCGATCATCACGTGGTGCTTGAAGCGACGAACTTTCATAGCGGTGCACAGTTAGGGAGAACACTTTCTTGAAATTGTTATGAGGGATCATCTTATTTACTACCGTCGTTCTAAGTAAACAAGATGCATAAACATAATAAACATCACATGCATTTATATAGTAGTGACATGATATGGCCAATATCATATAGCTCCTTTGATCTCCATCTTCCGGGCTCCATGATCATCTTGTCACCGGCATGACACCATGATCTCCATCATCGTGTCTTCATGAAGTTGTCACGCCAACGACTACTTCTACTTCTATGGCTAACGCGTTTAGCAATAAAGTAAAGTAATTTACATGGCGTTCTTCAATGACACGCAGGTCATACAAAAAATAAAGACAACTCCTATGACTCCTGCCGGTTGTCATACTCATCGACATGCAAGTCGTGATTCCTATTACAAGAACATAATCAATTGAAGAACGCCATGTAATTTACATCACATATCATTCATCACATTCTTCTTGGCCATATCACATCACATAGCATACCCTGCAAAAACAAGTTAGACGTCCTCTAATTGTTGTTTGCATGTTTTACGTGGCTGCTATGGGTTTCTAGCAAGAACGTTTCTTACCTACGCAAAACCACAACGTGATATGTCAATTGCTATTTACCCTTCATAAGGACCCTTTTCATCGCATCTGATCCGACTAAAGTGGGAGAGACTGGCACCCGCTAGCCACCTTATGCACCAAGTGCATGTCAGTCGGTGGAACCTGTCTCACGTAAGAGTATGTGTAAGGTCGGTCCGGGCCGCTTCATCCCACAATACCATCGAAACAAGATTGGACTAGTAACGGCAAGCATATTGAACAAAATCAACACCCACAACAACTTGTGTTCTACTCGTGCATAGAAACTACGCATAGACCTAGCTCATGATGCCACTGTTGGGGAACGTAGCAGAAATTCAAAATTTTCCTACGTGTCACCAAGATCTATCCATGGAGAGACTAGCAACGAGGGGAAGGAGAGTGCATCTACATACCCTTGTAGATCGCTAAGCGGAAGCGTTCAAGTGAACGGGGTTGATGGAGTCGTACTGCGTCGTGATTCAAATCACCGATGATCCTAGTGCCGAACGGACGGCACCTCCGCGTTCAACACACGTACAGCCCGGTGACGTCTCCCATGCCTTGATCCAGCAAGGAGAGAGGGAGAGGTTGAGGAAGACTCCATCCAGCAGCAGCACAACGGCGTGGTGGTGGTGGAGGAGCGTGGTAATCCTGCAGGGCTTCGCCAAGCACATGCGGGAGAGGAGGAGGTGTCACGGGAGGGAGGGAGGCGCCAGGGACTCAGGTGTGGCTTCCCCTCCCTCCCCTCTCTTTATATAGGTGCAAGAGAGGGGGGGAGGGTGCAGCCTTGCCCCTTCCTCCAAGGAAGGGGTGCGGCCAAGAGGGGGGGAGGAGTCCATCCTCCCCAAGGCACCCTGAGGTGCCTTCCCCGTTGGACTCTTCCCTCCCCAAGTCTCCTTGGCGCATGGGCCTCTTGAGGCTGGTGCCCTTGGCCCATATGGGCCAAGGCGCACCCCTACAGCCCATGTGGCCCCCAGGCAGGTGGACCCCCGGTGGACCCCGGACCCCTTTCGCACTCCCTGCATAATACCGATAATGTCGCGAAACTTTTCCGGCGACCAAAATAAGACTTCCTATATATAAATCTTTACCTCCGGACCATTCCGGAACTCCTCGTGACGTCCGGGATCTCATCCGGACTCCAAACAACATTCGGTAACCACATACAAACTTCCTTTATAACCCTAGCGTCATCGAACCTTAAGTGTGTAGACCCTACGGGTTCGGGAACCATGCAGACATGACCGAGACGTTCTCCGGTCAATAACCAACAGCGGGATCTGGATACCCATGTTGGCTCCCACTGTTGGGGAACGTTGCAGAAAATAAAATTTTTCCTACGGTTTCACCAAGATCCATCTATGAGTTCTACTAAGCAACGAGTCAAGAGAGAGAGTTTGCATCTACATACCACTTGTAGATCGAGTACGGAAGCGTTCGAGGGAGTGGTGATGATGAAGACGTTCCCAACGTGATTCCGATCACCGATGACCAAGTGCTGAACGGACAGCACCTCCGCGTTCAACACACGTACGGGACGACGGCGTCTCCTTCGTCTTGATGCAGCAAGGAGGAAGGAGAGGTTGAGGAAGACAACTCCAATGGCAGCACGACGGCGTGATGCAGATGGAGAGACTGTTCTCCGGCAGGGCTTCGCCAAGCTTATGCGGAGGAGGAGAGGTGTTGGGGAGGGGAGGGGCTGCGCCTTCAATGGTGTGTGCAGCCCTCCCTCACCCCTCTATTTATAGGGAAGGGAGGAGGGGCGGCCCCTCTAGATGCATCTAGAGGGGCGGCGGTTAAGGGAGGGGCTTGCCCCCCAAGCAAGGCGCCCCCTTGGGGTTCCTCAACCCTAGGCGCATGGGCCAAGGGGAGGGGGTGCGCCCAGCCCACTAGGGGCTGGCTGCCTCCCACGCAGCCCAAGTGGCCCCCCAAAAGGGGTGGCCCCTCCCGGTGGTCCTCCGGAACCTTTCCGGTGGACCCTCCATAATACCGATATGACCCGAAACCTTTCCGGTGTCCGTTTGACGACTTCCCATATATAAATCTTTACCTCCGGACCATTCCAGAACTCCTCGTGAAGTCCGGGATCTCATCCGGGACTCCGAACAACATTCGATAATCACATACAAGTCTTCCTATTAACCCTAGCGTCACCGAACCTTAAGTGTGTAGACCCTACGGGTTCGGGAGACATGTAGACATGACCGAGACGCTCTCCGGTCAATAACCAACAGCGGATCTGGATACCCATGTTGGTTCCCACACGCCCCCGATGTTGTCATCGGATGAACCACGATGTCGAGGGTTCAAGCAACCCCGTATGCCATTCCCTTTGTCAGCGGTATGTTACTTGCCCGAGACTCGATCGTCGATATCCCAATACCTCGTTTAGTCTCGTATCGGCAAGCCACTTTACTCGTCTTGTAATGCATGATCCCGTGACCGGACACTTGGTCACTTTGAGCTCATTATGATGATGCACTACAGAGTGGGCCCAGTGATACCTCTCCGTCATACGGAGTGACATATTACTGTCTCGATCCGTGTCAACCCAACAGACACTTTCGGAAATACCTGTAATGCACCTTTATAGTCACCCGATTCGTTGTGACGTTTGGTACACCCAAAGCATTCCTACGGTATCCGGAGTTACACGATCTCACGGTCTAAGGAAGAGATACTTGACATTGGAAAAGCTCTAGCAAAACGAACTACACGATCTTTGTGCTATGCTTAGGATTGGGTCTTGTCCATCACGTCATTCTCCTAATGACGTGATCCCGTTGTCAATGACATCCGATGTCCATAGTCAGGAAACCATGACTATCTGTTGACCAACGAGCTAGTCTACTAGTTGCTTACTAGGGACGTATTGTAGTCTATGTATTCTCAAGTGTATTACGATTTCCGGATAATACAGCTTATAGCATGAATAAAGACAATTATCATGAACAAGGAAATATAATAATAATGCTTTTATTATTGCCTCTAGGGCATATTTCCAACAGTCTCCCACTTGCACTAGAGTCAATAATCTAGTTTACATTGTGATGAATCGAACACCCATAGAGTTCTCGTGTTGATCATGTTTTGCCCATGGAAGAGGTTTAGTCAACGGATCTGCGACATTCAGATCCGTATGCACTTTACAAATTTCTATGTCTCCATCCTGAACATTTTCACGGATGGAGTTGAAGCGACGCTTGATGTGCCTGGTCTTCTTGTGAAACCTGGGCTCCTTGGCTAGTGCAATAGCTCCAGTGTTGTCACGGAAGAGTTTGACCGGCCCCGACGCATTGGGTATGACTCCTAGGTCGGTGATGAACTCCTTCACCCAAATTGCTTCATGCGCTGCCTCCGAGGCTGCCATGTACTCCGCTTCACATGTAGATCCCGCCACGACGCTTCGCTTGCAGCTGCACCAGCTTATCGCTTCCACCATTCAACATATCCACGTATCCGGTTTGTGACTTAGAGTCATCCAGATCTGTGTCGAAGCTAGCATCGACGTAACCCTTTACGACGAGCTCTTCGTCACCTCCATAAACGAAACATGTCCTTTGTCCTTTTCGTGTACTTCAGGATATTCTTGACCGCTGTCCAGGTGTTCCTTGTCGGGATTACTTTGGTACCTTCCTACCAAACTTACGGCAAGGTTTACATCAGGTCTGGTACACAGCATGGCATACATAATAGATCCTATGGCTGAGGCATAGGGGATGCCACTCATCTCTTCTTTATCTTTTGCCTTGGTCGGGCATTGAGCTGAGCTCAATCTCACACCTTGCAATACAGGCAAGAACCCCTTCTTGGACTGATCCATTTTGAACTTCTTCAAAATCTTATCAAGGTATGTGCTTTGTGAAAGACCTATGAGGCGTCTCGATCTATCTCTATAGATCTTGATGCCTAATATATAAGCAGCTTCTCCAAGGTCCTTCATTGAAAAACACTTATTCAAGTAGGCCTTAATGCTGTCCAAGAATTCTATATCATTTCCCATCAAAAGTATGTCATCTACATATAATATGAGAAATGCTACTGAGCTCCCACTCACTTTCTTGTAAACGCAGGCTTCTCCATAAGTCTCAAGATAAACCCAAACGCTTTTGATCATCTCATCAAAGCGAATGTTCCAACTCCGAGATGCTTGCACCAGCCCATAAATGGATCGCTGGAGCTTGCATACTTTGTCAAGATTCTTAGGATCGACAAAACCTTCCGGCTGCATCATATACAGCTCTTCCTTAAGATATCCGTTAAGGAACGCTGTTTTGACGTCCATCTGCCATATCTCATAATCATAGTATGCGGCAATTGCTAACATGATTCGGACGGACTTAAGCTTCGCTACGGGAGAGAAAGTCTCATCGTAGTCAATCCCTTGAACTTGCCGATAACCCTTAGCGACAAGTCGAGCTTTATAGATGGTGACATTACCATCCGCGTCAGTCTTCTTCTTAAAGATCCATTTATTTTCTATCGCTCGCCGATCATCGGGCAAGTCACCAAAGTCCACACTTTGTTTTCATACATGGATTCTATCTCGGACTTCATGGCTTCTAGCCATTTTTTGGAATCTGGGCCCGCCATGGATTCTTCATAGTTCGTAGGTTCACCGTTGTCTAACAACATGTTTTCCAGGACAGGGTTGCCGTACCGCTCTGGTGCGGAACGTGTCCTTGTGGACCTACGAGGTTCAGTAGCAACTTGATCCGAAGTACCTTGATCATCATCATTAATTTCCTCTTCAGTTGGTGTAGGCATCACAGGAACACTTTCCTGAGCTGCACTACTATCCTGTTCAAGAGGTAGTACTTCATCGAAGTTCTACTTTCCTCCCACTTACTTCTTTCGAGAGAAACTCTTTTCCGTAAAGGTTCCGTTCTTGGCAACAAAGATCTTGCCCTCGGATCTTAAGTAGAAGGTATACCCAATGGTTTCTTTAGGGTATCCTATGAAGACGCATTTTTCCGACTTGGGTTCGAGCTTTTCAGGTTGAAGTTTCTTGACATAAGCATCGCATCCCCAAACTTTTAGAAACGACAGCTTAGGTTTCTTCCCAAACCATAATTCATACGGTGTCGTCTCAACGGACTTAGACGGTGCCCTATTTAAAGTGAATGTAGCTGTCTCTAGAGCGTATCCCCAAAATGATAGCGGTAAATCGGTAAGAGACATCATAGACCGCACCATATCCAATAGAGTGCGACACGACGTTCGGACACACCATTACGCTGAGGTGTTCCAGGTAGGCGTGAGTTGTGAAACGATTCCACATTTTCTTAAGTGTGTACCAAATTCGTGACTTAAATATTCTCCTCCACGATCTGATCGTAAGAATTTTATCTTTCGGTCACGTTGATTCTCTACTTCATTCTGAAATTCCTTGAACTTTTCAAAGGTCTCGGACTTGTGTTTCATCAAGTAGACATACCCATATCTACTCAAGTCATCTGTGAGAGTGAGAACATAACGATATCCTCCATGAGCCTCAACGCTCATTGGACCGCACACATCGGTATGTATGATTTCCAACAAGTTGGTTGCTCGCTGCATTGTTAGGAGAACGGAGTCTTGGTCATCTTGCCCATGAGGCATGGTTCGCATGTGTCAAATGATTCATAATCTAAAGACTCCAAAAGTCCATCAGCATGGAGCTTCTTCATGCGCTTGACACCAATGTGACCAAGGCGGCAGTGCCACAAGTATGTGGGACTATCGTTATCAACTTTACATCTTTTGGTATTCACGTTATAAACATGTGTAATACTACGCCGAGATTCATTAAGAATAAACCATTGACCATCGGAGCATGACCATAAAACATATCTCTCATATAAATAGAACAACCATTATTCTCGGATTTAAATGAGTAGCCATCTCGCATTAAACGAGATCCAGATACAATATTCATGCTCAAACTTGGCACCAAATAACAATTATTCAGGTTCATAACTAATCCCGTAGGTAAATGAAGAGGTAGTGTGCCGACGGCGATCACATCGACTCTGGAACCATTCCCGACGCGCAT
Source organism: Aegilops bicornis (assembly GCA_021605145.1). Lineage (NCBI taxonomy): Eukaryota > Viridiplantae > Streptophyta > Magnoliopsida > Poales > Poaceae > Aegilops > Aegilops bicornis. The sequence goes on along the minus strand of CM038669.1, from coordinate 27,550,924 downwards.
CGTCACCTCGTCCTTTGCCGCTTCGCTTATTCCGCAGCTCCTGCCGTGAGTTACAAATATGAGCAACGGCACCGTATCAAATACCTGGGAGTTACTACGAGTAATCGGCAAAGTACACATCAATTACATGTATATCAAATATACCTTTGGCGTTGCCGGCCTTCTTGTTCGCTAAGTATTTGGGGCAGTTCCGCTTCCAGTGACCCCTCCCCTTGCAATAAAAGCACTCAGTCTCGGGTTTGGGTCCATTCTTTGACTTCTTCCCGGCAACTTGCTTACCGGGCGCGGCAACCTCCTTGCCGTCCTTCTTGAACTTAGTGGTCTTATTGACCATCAACACTTGATGTTCTTTCTTGATTTCAACCTCGGCTGACTTCAGCATAGAGAACACTTCAGGAATGGTCTTTACCATCCCCTGCATGTTGTAGTTCATCACAAAGCTCTTGTAGCTTGGTGGGAGCGACTGGAGGATTCTGTCAATGACCGCCTCATCAGGCAGGTTAATGTTCAGCTGGGTCATACGGTTGTGCAACCCAGACATCTTCAGTATGTGCTCACTGACAGAACTGTTTTCCTCCATCTTACAACTATAGAACTTGTCGGAGATGTCATATCTCTCGACCCGGGCGTGAGCTTGGAAAACAAGTTTCAGCTCCTCGAACATCTCATATGCTCCGTGGTGCTCAAAACGCTTTTGGAGCCCCGGTTCTAAGCTGTAAAGCATGCCGCATCGAACGAGGGAGTAATCATCAAGACGAGACTGCCAAGCATTCATAATGTCTTGGTTCTGCAGGGACGGAGGCGTCACCTAGCGGTCCTTCTAGGACATATTGTTTCCTGGCAGCTATGAGGATGATCCTCAAGTTCCGGACCCAGTCCGTATAGTTGCTGCCGTCATCTTTCAGCTTGGTTTTCTCTAGGAACGCGTTGAAGTTCAAGTTGACATGAGCGTTGGCCATTTGATCTACAAGACATATCATTCAAAAGTTTTTAGACTAAGTTCATGATAATTAAGTTCATCTAATCAAATTATTTAAATGAACTCCCACTCAGATTAGACATCCTTCTAGTCATCTAAGTGTTATACGATCCGAGTCGACTAAGCCGTGTCCGATCATCACGTGAGACGGACTAGTCATCATCGGTGAACATTCTCATGTTGATCGTATCTTCTATACGACTCGTGTTCGACCTTTCGGTCTCCGTGTTCCAAGGCCATGTCTGTACATGCTAGGCTCGTCAAGTAAACCCTAAGTGTTTTCGGCGTGTAAATCTGTCTTACACCCGTTGTATGTGAACGTAAGAATCCATCACACCCGATCATCACGTGGTGCTTAGAAAGCAGCGAACTTTGGCACCGGTGCACAGTTAGGGGAAACACTTCTTGAAATTGTTGTAAGGGATCATCTTATTTACTACCGTCGTTCTAAGTAAACAAGATGTATAAACATAATAAACATCACATGCAATTATATAGTAGTGACATGATATGGCCAATATCATAAAGCTCCATTGATCTCCATCTTCGGGCTCCATGATCATCTTGTCACCGGCATGACACCATGATCTCCATCATCATGATCTCCATCATTGTGCCTCCATGAAGTTGTCACGCCAACGACTACTTCTACTTCTATGGCTAACGCGTTTAGCAATAAAGTAAAGTAAGTTACATGGCGTTCTTCAATGACACGCAGGTCATACAAAATAAAGACAACTCCTATGGCTCCTGCCGGTTGTCATACTCATCGACATGCAAGTCGTGATTCCTATTACAAGAACATGATCTCATACATCACAATATGTCATTCATCATTCATCACAACTTTGGCCATATCACATCACATGTCAATTGCTGCAAAAACAAGTTAGACGTCCTCTAATTGTTGTTGCATCTTTTACGTGGCTGCAATTGGGTTCTAGCAAGAACGTTTTCTTACCTACGAATAACCACAACGTGATCTTGTCAACTTCTATTTACCCTTCATAAGGACCCTTTTCATCGAATCCGCTCCAACTAAAGTAGGAGAGACAGACACCCGCCAGCCACCTTATGCAACTAGTGCATGTTAGTCGGTGGAACCGGTCTCACGTAAGAGTCCCTGTGAGGTTGGTCCGGGCCGCTTCATCCCACAATACCGCGGAAGCAAGATAAGACTAGTAGCGGCAAGTAAATTGACAAGATCCACACCCACAACTAAATTGTGTTCTACTCGTGCAATAGAGAACTACGCATAGACCTAGCTCATGATGCCACTGTTGGGGAACGTTGCAGAAAAAAAAAATTTCCTACGGTTTCACCAAGATCCATCTATGAGTTCTACTAAGCAACGAGTCAAGAGAGAGAGTTTGCATCTACATACCACTTGTAGATCGAGTACGGAAGCGTTCGAGGGAGTGGTGATGATGAAGACGTTTCCAACGTGATTCCGATCACCGATGACCAAGTGCTGAACGGACAGCACCTCCGCGTTCAACACACGTACGGGACGACGGCGTCTCCTTCGTCTTGATCCAGCAAGGAGGAAGGAGAGGTTGAGGAAGACAACTCCAATGGCAGCACGACGGCGTGATGCAGATGGAGAGACTGTTCTCCCAAGGGCTTCGCCAAGCTTCTGCGGAGGAGGTGAGGTGTTGGGGAGGGGCGGGGCTGCGCCTTCAATGGTGTGTGCAGCCCTCCCCTCACCCCCTCTATTTATAGGGGAAGGGAGGAGGGGGGCGGCCCCCTCTAGATGCATCTAGAGGGGGGGCGGCCAAGGGGAGGGCTTGCCCCCAAGCAAGGGGCGCCCCTTAGGGTTCCCCCTCAACCCTAGGCGCATGGGCCAAGGGAGGTGCGCCCAGCCCACTAGGGGCTGGCTGCCTCCCACGCAGCCCAAGTGGCCCCCCAAAGGGGTGGCCCTCCCGTGGTCCTCCGGAACCTTTCCGGTGGACCCTCCATAATACCGATATGACCCAAACCTTTCCGGTGTCCGTTTGACGACTTCCCATATATAAATCTTTACCTCCGGACCATTCCGAACTCCTCGTGAAGTCCGGATCTCATCCGGACTCCGAACAACATTCGGTAATCACATACAAGTCTTCCTATTAACCCTAGCGTCACCGAACCTTAAGTGTGTAGACCCTACGGGTTCGGAGACATGTAGACATGACCGAGACGCTCTCCGGTCAATAACCAACAGCGGGATCTGGATACCCATGTTGGTTCCCACACGCCTCGATGTTGTCATCAGATGAACCCACGATGTCGAGGGTTCAAGCAACCCCGTATGCCATTCCCTTTGTCGCGGTATGTTACTTGCCCGAGACTTCGATCGTCGGTATCCCAATACCTCGTTTAGTCTCGTTCTGCGGCAAGCCACTTTACTCGTCTTTGTAATGCATGATCCCGTGACCGGACACTTGGTCACTTTGAGCTCATTATGATGATGCACTACCGAGTGGGCCCGGTGATACCTCTCCGTCATACGGAGTGACAAATCCTGTCTCGATCCGTGTCAACCCAATGTACACTTTCGGAGATACCTGTAATGCACCTTTATAGTCACCCGATTACGTTGTGACGCTTTGGTACACCCAAAGCATTCCTACGGTATCCGGGAGTTACACGATCTCACGGTCTAAGGAAGAGATACTTGACATTGGAAAAGCTCTAGCAAAACGAACTACACGATCTTTGTGCTATGCTTAGGATTGGGTCTTGTCCATCACGTCATTCTCCTAATGGCGTGATCCCGTTGTCAATGACATCTGATGTCCATAGTCAGAAACCATGACTATCTGTTGACCAACGAGCTAGTCTACTAGAGGCTTACTAGGGACGTATTGTAGTCTATGTATTCACACGTGTATTACGATTTCCGGATAATACAGTTATAGCATGAATAAAGACAATTATCATGAACAAGGAAATATAATAATAACGCTTTTATTATTGCCTCTAGGGCACATTTCCAACACCCACATGTTCCACGATGATCTCATCGGATGAACCACGATGTCAAGGACTCAATCGATCCCGTATACAATTCCCTTTGTCTAGCGGCATTGTACTTGCCCGAGATTCGATCGTCGGTATCCGATACCTTGTTCAATCTCGTTACCGGCAAGTCTCTTTACTCGTTCCGTAACACATCATCCCGTAATCGACCCCTTGGTCACATTGTGCACATTATGATGATGTCCTACCGAGTGGGCCCAGAGATACCTCTCCGTTTACATGGAGTGACAAATCCCAGTCTCGATTCGTGCCAACCCAATGTACACTTTCGGAGATACCTGTAATGCACCTTTATAGCCACCCAGTTATGTTGTGACGTTTGGTACACCCAAAGCATTCCTACGGTATCTGGGAGTTGCACAATCTCATGGTCTAAGGAAAAGATACTTGACATTAGAGAAGCTTTAGCATACGGACTACACGATCTTTGTGCTAGGCTTAGGATTGGGTCTTGTCCATCACATCATTCTGCCAATGATGTGATCCCGTTATCAACGACATCCAATGTCCATGGTCGGGAAACCGTAACCATCTATTGATTAACGAGCTAGTCAACTAGAGGCTTACTAGGGACATGGTGTTGTCTATGTACCCACACATGTATCTGAGTTTCCTATCAATACAATTATAGCATGGATAATAAACGATTATCATGAACAAGGAAATATAATAATAACTAATTTATTATTGCCTCTAGGGCATATTTCCAACATCGAGCAGGGGCGCGGGGAGTGGCACGGCGACGGTGTCGAAGCGAGGCGGTAGCGGCTGCAGGGGCGGCGGCAACGTCGAAGCGGCCTTGAGCGGCAGCGACAACTAGCAGGCGGCAATGACGGCGGCGGCGACGATGTGCTCGGCGTCGTCGGGGGCAACTGTGGTGATGAACTCTGAAAAATTGCTAAGTGCTACTTATATACCAGGAGCATTGGTCCGGTCCAACCGGGACCAATGCCCCCTTTAGTCCCGGTTGATGCCACCAACCGGGACCAAAGGTCACTTTTCAGCAGCTCAAAGGGCGGGAAGCAGAGGCCTTTGGTCGTGGTTGGTGGCACCAACCGGGACTAAAGGGGCATTAGTACCGGTTGGTGCCAACGGGACCAAAGCCACCCCTTTAGTCCCGGTTGGTGCCACCAACCGACCAACCTTGCACAATGAGGGTGGTGGTGGGAGTTTAGTCCCACCTCGCTAGTTGGAAGCGCCAGGCACCTGTTTATAAACCCCGTTGCCTCTTCCCTCTCGAACTCCTCTGAACAGCAGGCCTATGGGCCTAAACCGACACTGATATGCCTGTGGCCTGCTGGGCCTTCTGCGGGCCTGAATCCTGGCCCATGGATGGGTTTCTAGTCGTATTCAGGCCGTGATGGCCCAGTAGGTGGCAAATTTTTTATTTTCTCCCAGTTTTTTGTTTTATTTTTTGCTTTATTTATTTTGTTTTGTTTCTAACAACAAAATACTTATTTATTTTATTTTATTTTTTTTATAATTACTTATTAAATATATTTTATGATAATTCTTTTTGCTATTAAAGTTTCCAAGAAAAAAAGTTATTTACGAAAATTCTTTTTGCTTTTAATGATTTTGAACAGAAAATACTTTGATAATTTTAGTTTCATAAATTTTATTTATGTCATTAAAGTTTACTTTATTTTATTTTATTTTATTTGTTTATACTATTTTGTTTCAAATTACTTATTTATTTTATTTTATGATAATTCTTTTAGCTATTAAAGTTTGTAACAAAAAAGTTATTTATGAACTCTGAAACAAAGGGATTTCATACGAGCTAAATGCATTACAAAGGGATTTCATTTTTGTTATCGGGAATTCATACGGAAACTCGTCAGTTACAAAGGGATTTCATTTTTTTGAACTTATTTGAACTCCATATATTTTCTATGTTCAAAATGCACCATTCAAAGCCACATCATCAATTTTCAACCCTTTCTTACTTTATTTGTTATTTTTCATGTGTTTACTGATTATTTTGAGCTATAAGACCATGAAATTGAAAAGCATTTGAAATGAACTCTGAAAAGGTTGAAAGTTGGCATGGTGTCATCATTTCACCCACATAGCATGTGCAAGAAAGTAGAGAGGGTTACGACAAAAACTGGATGCACTTCGTGTACAAAACGGACAATCTCTTTCAAGTATCGTGGTTTCATACGGAAACTAAATGCATTACAAAGGGATTTCATTTTTTTTGAACTTATTTGAACTCCATAGTTTTTCTGTGTTCAAAATGCATCGTTCAAAGCCACATCATCAATTTTCAACCCTTTCTGAGTTCATTTGTTATTTTTCATGCATTTACTAATTATTTTGAGCTTTAAGACCATGATTGAAAAGTATTTGAAATGAACTCTGAAAAGGTTGAAAGTTGGCATGGTATCATCATTTCACCCACATAGCATGTGCAAGAAAGTAGAGAGGGTTACGGCAAAAACTGGATGCACTTCGTGTACAAAACGGACAATCTCTTTCGAAGTATCATGGCTTCATCACGAAACTCGTCTGTTACAAAGGGATGTCATTTTTTTTGAAGTTATTTGAACTCCATAGTTTTTCTGTGTTCAAAATGCACCATTCAAAGCCACATCATCAATTTTCAACCTTTTCTGACTTCATTTGTTATTTTTCATGCATTTACTGATTATTTTGAGCTATAAGACCATGAAATTGAAAAGCATTTGAAATGAACTCTGGAAAGGTTGAAAGTTGGCATGGTATCATCATTTCACCCACATAGCATGTGCAAGAAAATAGAGAGGGTTACGGCAAAAACTGGATGCAGTTCGTGTACAAAACGGACAATCTCTTCTGAAGTATCGTGGTTTCATCTGAAGCGTCTGTTACAAAGGGATTTCATTTTTTTGAACTTATTTGAACTCCATAGATTTTCTATGTTCAAAGTGCACCATTCAAATCCACATCATCAATTTTCAACCCTTTCTAACTTCATTTATTATTTTTCATGCATTTACTGATTATTTTGAGCTATAAGACCATGAAATTGAAAAGCATTTGAAATGAACTCTGAAAAGGTTGAAAGTTGGCATGGTATCATCATTTCACCCACATAGCATGTGCAAGAAAGTAGAGAGGGTTACGGCAAAAACTGGATGCACTTCGTGTACAAAACGAACAATCTCTTTCTAAGTATCAGGGTTTCATCACGAAACTTGTTTGCTACAAAGGGATTTCATTTTTTTGAACTTATTTGAACTCCATAGTTTTACTGTGTTCAAAATGCATCATTCAAAGCCACATCATCAATTTTCAACCCTTTCTGACTTCATTTGTTATTTTTCATGCATTTACTGATTATTTTGAGCTGTAAGACCATGGAATTGAAAAGTATTTGAAATGAAATCTAAAAAAGGTTGAAAGTTGGCATGGTATCATCATTTCACCCACATAGCATATGCAAGAAAGTACAGAGGGTTACGGCAAAAACTGGATGCACTTCATGTACATGCTACAATACCGTCGAAACAAGATTGGACTAGTAACGATAAGCATATTGAACAAAATTAACGCCCACAACTACTTTGTGTTCTACTCGTGCAAAGATTCTACGCAATAGACCTAGCTCATGATGCCACTGTTGGGCAACGTAGCAGAAATTCAAAATTTTCCTACGTGTCACCAAGATCTATCTATGGAGAAACTAGCAACGAGGGGAAGGAGAGTGCATCTACATACCCTTGTAGATCGCTAAGCGGAAGCGTTCAACAGAGCAGGGGTTGAAGGAGTCGTGCTAAATGCGTGATCCAAATCACCGGAGATCCTAGTGCCGAGCAGACGGCACCTCCGCGTTCAACACACGTACAGCCGGTGGCGTCTCCCATGCCTTAATCCAGCAAGGAGAGGGAGAGGTTGGGGAAGACTCCATCCAGCAGCAGCACGACGGTGTGGTGGTGATGGAGGCGTGGCAATCCTGCAGGGCTTCGCCAAGCACCGCATGGAGAGGAGGAGGACTTGGGAGAGGGAGGGCTGCGCCGAGGCAAGGGTGCAGCTCCCATGCGCCTCCCCACTATATATAGGGGTGGAGGGGATTATTTCTTGCCCTCCAAGTCCATTGGGGCGTTGGCAAGGTGGGAGGAAAGAAATCCCATCCTTTCCTTTCCCCATCGATTGTTATCCCCCTTTTAGGGATCTTGATCTTATCCCTTGAGGATATGATCTTATTCCTTCTAAGGGGGATCTTGGTGCTTCTTGACCAGGGGTGTGGGGCCTTGCCCCCACTACCCACGTTCATGTGCGTCCCCCCATGCAGGTGGGCCCCACTCCAGAACCTTCTAGAACCTTCCCGGTACAATACCGAAAAATCCCGAACATTTTCCGGTGGCCAAAATAGGACTTTCCATATATAAATCTTTACCTCCGGACCATTCCGAAACTCCTCGTGACGTCCGGGATCTCATCCGGGACTCCGAACAACATTCGGTAACCACGTATATCTATTCCCTATAACCCTAGCGTCGCCATCGAACCTTAAGTGTGTAGACCCTACGGGTTCGGGAACCATGCTTGAACATGACCGAGACGTTCTCCGGTCAATAACCAACAGCGGGATCTGGATACCCATGTTGGCTCCCACATGTTCCATGATGATCTCATCGGATGAACCACGATGTTAAGGACTCAATCGATCCCGTATACAATTCCCTTTGTCTAACGGTATTGTACTTGCCCGAGATTCGATCGTGGGTATACCGATACCTTGTTCAATCTCGTTACCGGCAAGTCTCTTTACTCGTTCCATAACACATCATCCCGTGATCAACCCCTTGGTCACATTGTGCACATTATGATGATGTCCTACCGAGTGGGCCCAGAGATACCTCTCCGTTTACACAGAGTGACAAATCCCAGTCTCGATTCGTGCCAACCCAACAGACACTTTCGGAGATACCTGTAGTGCACCTTTATAGCCACCCGATTCGTTGTGACATTTGGTACACCCAAAGCATTCCCTACGGTATCCGGAGTTGCACAATCTCATGGTCTAAGGAAAAGATACTTGACATTAGAAAAGCTTTAGCATACGAACTACACGATCTTTGTGCTAGGCTTAGGATTGGGTCTTGTCCATCACATCATTCTCCAAATGATGTGATCCCGTTATCAATGACATCCAATGTCCATGGTCAGGAAACAGTAACCATCTGTTGATCAACGAGCTAGTCAACTAGAGGCTTACTAGGGACATGGTGTTGTCTATGTATCCACACATGTATCTGAGTTTCCTATCAATACAATTATAGCATGGATAATAAACAATTATCGTGAACAAGGAAATATAATAATAACCAATTTATTATTGCCTCTAGGGCATATTTCCAACAGTCTCCCACTTGCACTAGAGTCAATAATCTAGTTCACATCGCTATGTGATCAACACTCATAGGTCACATCTCCATGTGACCAACATCCAAGAGTTTACTAGTGTCACTAAACTAGTTCACATCATCATGTGATTAAGAATCAATGAGTTACGGGGTTTGATCATGTTTTGCTTGTGAGAGAGGTTTTAGTCAACGGGTCTGCAACATTCAGATCCGTATGTACTTTGCAAATCTCTATGTCATATTGTAAATGTTGCTTCCACGCTCCACGTAGAGCTATTCCAAATGGTTGCTCCACTATACGTATCCGGTTTGCTACTCAGAGTCACTCGGATAGGTGTTAAAGCTTGCATCGACGTAACCCTTTACGCCGAACTCTTTATCACCTCCATAATCGAGAAACATGTCCTTATTTACTCCAAGGACAATTTTGTCCGATGTCCAATGATCCATTCCTGGATCACTCTTGTACCCCTTTGCCAGACTCATGGCAAGGCACACTTCCAGTGTGGTACACAGCATAGCATACTACAGAGCCGATGTCTGAAGCATAGGGGACGACCTTCGTCCTTTCTCTCTCTTTTGCCGTGGTCGAGCTTTAACTCTTAACTTCATACCTTACAACTCAGGCAAGAACTCCTTCTTTGACTGATCCATCTTGAACACCTTCAAGATCATGTCAAGGTATGTGCTCATTTGAAAGTACCATTTAGCGTTTTTATCTATCCTCATAGATCTTGATGCTCAATTTTCAAGCAGCTTAATTCAGGTTTTCTATTGAAAACACTTTTCAAATAAGCCTATATTCTTTTCGGAAATTCTACATCATGTCAGATCAACAATATGTCATTCACATATACTTATCAGAAATTCGATAGTTCTCCCACTCACTTCTTTGGAAATACAAGTTTCTCACAAACTTTGTATAAACCCAAAATCTTTGATCATCCCATCAAAGCGTACATTCCAACTCCGAGATGCTTACTCCAGTCCTTAGAAGGATTCTTTGGAGCTTTGCATACTTGTTAGCATCTTTCAGATTGACAAAACCTTACGGTTGTATCACATACAACCTTTCCTCAAGTATAACGTCGAGGAAACAATGTTTTGACATCCTATACGCAACATTTCATCAATCATGCAGTAATTGCTAATCCAATTCCAACAGACTCTTAGCATCGCTCTGGTGAGAAAGCCTCACCGTAGTCAACTCCTTGAACTTGTTGGTAAACATCTTTAACGACAAGTCGAGCTTTCTTAATGGTTATACTTACCATCATTATGCATCTTCCTTTTAAAATCCATCTTTACCCAACGTCCTTACGACCATCAAGTATTTCTTCCAAAGTCATGGATCCTCTCTCGGATGTTATGGCCTTGAGCCATTAAATCGAATCCGGGCCCACCATCGCTTCTTCATAGCTCGTAGGTTCATTGTTGTCTAGCAACATGACCTTCAAGACAGGATTCTTGTACCACTCGTAGTAAATGCGCATCCTTGTCACCCTACGAGGTACGGTAGTGACTTGATCCAAAACTTCATGATCACTATCATAAGCTTCTACTTCAATTGGTGTAGGTGCCACATGAACAACTTCATGTGCCCTGCTACACACTGGTTGAAGTGATGGTTTAGTAACCTCATCAAGTCTCCACCATCCTCCCACTCAATTCTTTCGAGAGAAACTTTTCCTCGAGAAAGGACCCATTTATAGAAACAATTACTTTTGCTTCCGGATCTGAGATAGGAGGTATACCAACTGTTTTGGGTATCCTATGAAGATGTATTTATCCGTTTTGGGTTCGAGCTTATCACGATGAAACTTTTTCACATAAGCGTCGCAGCCCCAAACTTTCAAGAAACGACAACTTAGGTTTCTCGAAACCATAGTTCAAAGCAGTGTCTTCTCAACGGAATTACGTGGTGCCCTATTAAAGTGAGTGCGGTTGTCTCTAATGCCTAACCCATGAACGATAGTGGTAATTCGATAAGAGACATCATGGTACGCACCGTATCTAATAGGGTGCAACTATGATGTTCGGACACACCATCACACTATGGTGTTCCAGGCGGTATCAGTTGTGAAACATTTCCACAATGTCTTAATTGCGTGCCAAAGCTCGTAACTCAGATACTCATCTCTATGATCATATCATAGACATTTTATCCTCTTGTCACGATGATCTTTAACTTCACTCTGAAATTACTTGAACCATTCAATAATTCAGACTTGTGTTTCATCAAGTAAATACACTCACTATCTACTCAAATCATCCGTGAAGTAAGAACATGACGATATTCACTGCATGCCTCAGCACTCATTGGACTGCACACATCAAAATGTGTTACTTCCAACAAGTTGCTATCTTGTTCCATCTTCTTTGAAACCGAGGCTTTTCAGTCATTTTGCCCATGTGGTATGATTTGCATATCTCAAGTGAATCAAAATCAAGTGAGTCCAAATGATCCATCTGCATGGAGTTTCTTCATGCATATACACCAATAGACATGGTTCGCATGTCTCAAACTTTTCAAAAAATGAGTGAGTCCAAAGATCCATCAACATGGAGCTTCTTCATGCGTTTTATACCAATATGACTTACATGGCGATTGCCACAAGTAAGTGGTACCATCATTACTATCTTATATCTTTTGGCATGAAAATGTGTATTACTGTGATCGAGATTCAATAAACCATTCCTTTAGGTGCAAGACCATTGAAGGTATTATTCAAATAAATAGAGTAACCATTATTCTCCTTAAATGAATAACCGTATTGCGATAGACATAATCCAATCATGTCTATGCTTAACGCAAACACCAAATGATAATTATTCTGCTTTAATACTAATCTTGATGGTAAAGGGAGCGTGCGATGTTTGATCACATCAAACTTGGAAACACTTCCAACACATATCATCAGCTCACCTTTAGCTAGTCTCCGTTTATTTTGTAGCCTTTTATTTCGAGTTACTAACACTTAGCAACCGAACCGGTATCTAATACCCTGGTGCTACTAGGAGTACTAGTAAAGTACACAATAACTTAATGTATATCCAATATACTTCTATCGACCTTGCCAGCCTTCTCATCTACCAAGCATCTAGGGTAATTCTGCTCCAGTGGCTGTTCCCCTTATTACAGAAGCACTTAGTCTCGGGTTTGGGTTCAACCTTGGGTTGCTTCATTAGAGCAGCAGCTGATTTGCTGTTTCATGAAGTATCCCTTCTTGCCCTTGCCCTTCTTGAAACTAGTGGTTTCACCAACCATCAAAAATTGATGCTCCTTCTTGATTCCTACTTTCAGCGGTGTCAAACATCGCGAATATCTCAAGGATCATCATATCTATCCCTGATTTGTTATAGTTCATCACGAAGCTCTAGCAGCTTGGTGGCAATGACTTTGGAGAAACATCACTATCTACGGAAGATCAACTCCCTTTCGATTCAAGTGATTGTTGCACTCGAGACAATCTGAGCACAAGCTCAACGATTGAGCTTTTCTCCCTCGGTTTGCAGGCTAAGAAAATCGTCGGAGGTCTTATACCTCTTGGCGTGGGCACGAGCCTGAAATCCCAATTTCAGCCCTCGAAACATCTCATATGTTCCATGACGTTTGAAAAACGTCTTTGGTGCCTCAACTCTAAACCGTTTAACTGAACTATCACGTAGTTATCAAAAGCGTGTATGTCCGATGTTCGCAACATCCACAGGCGGCGTTTGGGGTTCGACACCGAGCGGTGCATTAAGGACATAAGCTTTATTCATGCGCATAATCTCTCATCAACTTTCAACTATATTTTCTCTAGGAACGTATCTAAAAGCAGTGGAACTAAAGTGCGAGCTTCGACATAATTTGCAAAAGATTTTTGACTATGTTCAGGATAATTAAGTTCATCTCATGAACTCCCACTCGAGATAGACATCCCTCTAGTCATCTGAGTGATTACATGATCCGAGTCAACTAGGCCGTGTCCGATCATCACGTGAGACGGACTAGTCATCATCGGTGAACATCTTCATGTTGATCGTATCTACTATACGACTCATGCACGACCTTTCGGTCTCTTGTGTTCCGAGGCCATGTCTGTACATGCTAGGCTCGTCAAGTCAAGCTAAGTGTTTCGCGTGTGTAAATCTGGCTTACACCCGTTGTATGTGAACGTAAGAATCTATCACAGCCGATCATCACGTGGTGCTTCGAAACGACGAACTTTCGCAACGGTGCACAGTTAGGGGAACACTTTCTTGAAATTTTAATGAGGGATCATCTTATTTACTACCGTCGTTCTAAGCAAATAAGATGCATAAACATGATAAACATCACATGCAATCAAATAGTGACATGATACGGCCAATATCATTTTGCTCCTTTGATCTTCATCTTGAGGCTCCATGATCATCATCGTCACCGGCATGACACCATGATCTCCATCATCATGATCTCCATCATCGTGTCTCCGTGAAGTTGTCTCGCCAACTTATTACTTCTACTACTATGGCTACCGGTTAGCAATAAAGTAAAGTAATTACATGGCGTTTGTTCAATGACACGCAGGTCATACAATAAATTAAGACAACTCCTATGGCTCCTGCCGGTTGTCATACTCATCGACATGCAAGTCGTGATTCCTATTACAAGAACATGATCAATCTCATACATCAAATATCATTCATCACATTCTTCTTGGCCATATCACATCACATAGCATACCCTGCAAAAACAAGTTAGTCGTCCTCTAATTGTTGTTTGCATGTTTTACGTGGCTGCTATGGGTTTCTAGCAAGAACGTTTCTTACCTACGCAAAACCACAACGTGATATGCCAATTGATATTTACCCTTCATAAGGACCCTTTTCATCGAATCCGTTCCGACTAAAGTGGGAGAGGCGGCACCCGCTAGCCACCTTATGCACCAAGTGCATGTCAGTCGGTGGAACCTGTCTCACGTAAGTGTACGTGTAAGGTCGGTCCGGACCGCTTCATCCCACAATACCGTCGAAACAAGATTGGACTAGTAACGGTAAGTATATTGAACAAAATCAACGCCCACAACTACTTCGTGTTCTACTCGTGCAAAGAATCTACGCAATAGACCTAGCTCATGATGCCACTATTGGGGAGCGTGGCAGAAATTCAAAATTTTCCTCGTGTCACCAAGATCTATCTATGGAGAAACTAGCAACGAGGGAAGGAGAGTGCATCTACATACCCTTGTAGATCGCTAAGCGAGCGTTCAACAGAGCAGGGTTGAAGGAGTCGTGCTGTCGTGATCCAAATCACGGAGATCCTAGTGCCGAGCAGACGGCACCTCCGCGTTCAACACACGTACAGCCGGTGGCGTCTCCCATGCCTTGATCCAGCAAGGAGAGAGGGAGAGGTTGGGGAAGACTCCATCCAGCAGCAGCACGACGGTGTGGTGGTGATGGAGGAGCTTGGCAATCCTGCAGGCTTCGCCAAGCACCAGCGGAGAGGAGGAGGACTTGGGAGAGGGGGAGGGCTGCGCCAGGGGCAAGGGTGCAGCTCCCATGCACCTCCCCACTATATATAGGGGTGGAGAGGGATTATTTCTTGCCCTCCAAGTCCATTGGGGCGTTGGCAAAGGTGGGAGGAAAGAAATCCCATCCTTTCCTTTCCCCACCGATTGTTATCCCACCTTTAAGGTATCTTGATCTTATCCCTTCGGGATATGATCTTATTCCTTCAAAGGGGGGATCTTGGTGCGCCTTGACCAGGGGTGTGGGGCCTTGCCCCCACTACCCACGTTCATGTGCGTCCCCCCATGCAGGTGGGCCCCACTCCGGAACCTTCTAGAACCTTCCCGGTACAATACCGAAAAATCCCGAACATTTTCCCGTGGCCAAAATAGGACTTCCCATATATAAATCATTACCTCCGGACCATTCCGGAACTCCTCGTGATGTCCGGGATCTCATCCGGGACTCCGAACAACATTCGGTAACCACGTATATCTATTCCCTATAACCCTAGCGTCGCCATCGAACCTTAAGTGTGTAGACCCTACGGGTTCGGGAACCATCTGGAACATGACCGAGGCGTTCTCCGGTCAATAACCAACAGCGGGATCTGGATACCCATGTTGGCTCCCACATGTTCCACGATGATCTCATCGGATGAACCCACGATGTCAAGGACTCAATCGATCCCGTATACAATTCCCTTTGTCTAACGGTATTGTACTTGCCGAGATTCGATCGTCGGTATACCGATACCTTGTTCAATCTCGTTACCGGCAAGTCTCTTTACTCGTTCCATAACACATCATCCGTGATCAACCCCTTGGTCACATTGTGCACATTATGATGATGTCCTACCGAGTGGGCCCAGAGATACCTCTCCGTTTACAGAGTGACAAATCCAGTCTCGATTCGTGCCAACCCAGACACTTTCGGAGATACCAGTAGTGCACCTTTATAGCCACCCAGTTACGTTGTGACGTTTGGTACACCCAAAGCATTCCTACGGTATCCGGAGTTGCACAATCTCATGGTCTAAGGAAAAGATACTTGACATTAGAAAAGCTTTAGCATCTGAACTACGATCTTTGTGCTAGGCTTAGGATTGGGTCTTGTCCATCACATCATTCTCCAAATGATGTGATCCCGTTAACAATGACATCCAATGTCCATGGTCGTGAAACAGTAACCATCTGTTGATCAACGAGCTAGTCAACTAGAGGCTTACTAGGGACATGGTGTTGTCTATGTATCCACACATGTATCTGAGTTTCCTATCAATACAATTATAGCATGGATAATAAACAATTATCATGAACAAGGAAATATAATAATAACCAATTTATTATTGCCTCTAGAGCATATTTACAACAGTCTCCCACTTGCACTAGAGTCAATAATCTAGTTCACATCGCTATGTGATCAACACTCATAGGTCACATCTCCATGTGACCAACATCCAAGAGTTTACTAGTGTCACTAAACTAGTTCACATCATCATGTGATTAAGAATCAATGAGTTCTGGGGTTTGATCATGTTTTGCTTGTGAGAGAGGTTTTAGTCAACAGGTCTGCAACATTCAGATCCGGATGTACTTTGCAAATCTCTATGTCATATTGTAAATGCTGCTTCCACGCTCCACTTAGAGCTATTCCAAATGGTTGCTCCACTATACGTATCCGGTTTGCTACTCAGAGTCACTCGGATAGGTGTTAAAGCTTGCATCGACGTAACCCTTTACGCCGAACTCTTTATCACCTCCATAATCGAGAAACATGTCCTTATTTACTCCAAGGACAATTTTGTCCGCTGTCCAATGATCCATTCCTGGATCACTCTTGTACCCCTTTGCCAGACTCATGGCAAGGCACACTTCCAGTGCGGTACACAGCATAGCATACTACAGAGCCGATGTCTGAAGCATATGGGACGACCTTCGTCCTTTCTCTCTCTTCTGCCGTGGTCGAGCTTTAACTCTTAACTTCATACCTTACAACTCAGGCAAGAACTCCTTCTTTGACTGATCCATCTTGAACTCCATAGTCTTTCTGTGTTCAAAATGCACCATTCAAAGCCACATCATCAATTTTCAACCCTTTCTGACTACATTGGTTATTTTTTATGCATTTACTGATTATTTTGAGCTGTAAGACCATGAAATTGAAAAGTATTTGAAATGAACTCTAAAAAAGGTTGAAAGTTGGCATGATATCATAATTTCACACACATAGCATGTGCAATAAAGTAGAGAGGGTTACGGCAAAAACTGGATGCACTTCGTGTACAAAACGGACAATCTTTTTCGAAGTATCAGAGTTTCAAACGGAAACTCGTCTGTTATAAATGAATTTAATTTTTTTTGAACTTGTTTGAACTCCATAGTTTTTCTCTGTTCAAAATGCACCATTCAAAGCCACATCATCAATTTTCAACCCATTCTGACTTCATTTGTTATTTTTCATGCCTTTACTGATTATTTTGAGCTATAAGACCATGAAATTGAAAAGCATTTGAAATGAACTCTGAAAAGGTTGAAAGTTGGCATGGTATCATCATTTCACCCACATAGCATGTGCAAGAAAGTAGAGAGGGTTACGGCAAAAGCTGGATGCACTTCATGTACAAAACGGACAATCTCTTTCGAAGTATCAGGGTTTCATACGAACTAAATGCATTACAAAGGGATTTCATTTTTTTTGAACTTATTTGAACTCCATAGTTTTTCTGTGTTCAAAATGCATCGTTCAAAGCCACATCATCAATTTTCAACCCTTTCTGACTTCATTTGTTATTTTTCATGCATTTACTGATTATTTTGAGCTATAAGACCATGAAATTGAAATGCATTTGATATGAACTCTGGAAAGGTTGAAAGTTGGCATTGTATCATAATTTCACCCACATAGCATGTGCAAGAAATTAGAGAGGGTTACGGCAAAAACTGGATGTACTTCGTGTACAAAACGGACAATCTCTTTCGAAGTATCACGGTTTCATACGGAAACTCGTCTGTTACAAAGGGATTTCATTTTTTTGAACTTATTTGAACTCCATAGATTTTCTATGTTCAAAATGCATCATTCAAAGCCACATCATCAATTTTCTACCTTTCTGACTTCATTTGTTATTTTTCATGCATTTACCGATTATTTTGAGCTATAAGACCATGAAATTGAAAAGCATTTGAAATGAACTCTGGAAAGGTTGAAAGTTGGCATGGTATCATCATTTCACCCACATAGCATGTGCAAGAAAATAGAGAGGGTTACGGCAAAAACTGGATGCAGTTCGTACAAAGCGGACAATCTTTTTGAAGTATCGATATTTCATACGGAAACTAAATGCATTAAAAAGGGATTTCATTTTTTTTGAATTTATTTGAACTCCATAGTCTTTTTGTGTTCAAAATGCACCATTCAAAGCCACATCATCAATTTTCAACCCTTTCTGAGTTCATTTGTTATTTTTCATGCACTTACTAATTATTCTGAGCTGTAAGACCATGAAATTCAAAATTATTTTAAATGAACTCTGAAAAGGTTGAAAGTTGGCATGATATCATAATTTCACCCAAATTGCATGTGCAAGAAAGTAGAGAGGGTTACGGCAAAAACTGGATGCACTTCGTATACAAAACGGACAATCTTTTTCGAAGTATGAGGGTTTCAAACGGAAACTCATCTGTTACAAAGGGATTTCATTTTTTTTGAACTTATTTGAACTTTATAGTTTTTCTGTGTTTAAAATGCACCATTCAAAGCCACATTATCAATTTTCAACTCTTTCTGACTTCATTTCTTATTTTTCATGCATTTACTGATTATTTTGAGCTATAAGACCATGAAATTGAAAAGCATTTGAAATGAACTCTGGAAAGGTTGAAAGTTCGCATAATATCATCATTTCACCCACATAGCATGTGTAAGAAAGTAGAGAGGGTTACGGCAAAAACTGGATGCACTTCGTGTACAAAACGGAAAATCTCTTTCGAAGTATCATATTTTCGTACGGAAACTCGTCTATTAAAAAGGGATTTCATTTTTTTGAACTTATTTGAACTCCATAGTTTTTCTGTATTCAAAATGCATCACTCAAAGCCACATCATCAATTTTCAACCCTTTCTGACTTCATTTGTTATTTTTAATGCATTTACTGATTATTTTGAGCTGTAAGACCATGAAATTGAAAATTATTTGAAATGAACTCTGAAAAGGTTTAAAGTTGGCATGGTATCATCATTTCACCCACATAGCATATGCAAGAAAGTAGAGAGGGTTACGGCAAAAACTGAATGCACTTCGTGTACAAAACGGACATTCTCTTTCGAAGTATCAGGGTTTCATACGGAAACTCGTCTGGGAATTTTCACCGGATTTTTCGGCAGCATAACGCGTCGTCGGGAAGAATGTACATCGTCTTAAGCATACAACTACCTCCACTGTCTATTGTTTGTAAGGCAGCGTAACGCGTCGCAGGCCCATTGCCAATGTCCAGCTTGCCGTGGGCCGACAATGTAACTTGTTTCTCCCAAGATGGTTCAGACCAGAACGACGGCACACCAAGTGAATGCAAAATAGCAGAATGCAAGTAATAAAACAATGCACCTTCTTTTCCATCATCAATCATCAGACCATGTCCTCCACCCACTCCAAGAACCTGCTGCTCTAGCATCTGCTTCCATCCCTCTGTCCACCACCACCCAGGCTAGGCGGGGGATCAAACAAACAACAGTTGTTAATATACCAATTGAAACTACAATAGCAAAAATTTGCAACACACAAACACACACAGAGAGACAAAGGGGGAGAGTTAAAAATGCAAATGGAGCTTCAGTTCACATGCATGTAGGATAAACACATAGCAAACAATAAGATGATGACTCCAGATTAATGCAACAGACCATCGACATCCTACCGAATCATCATAGTTACTCTTCTACCTTTCTTTCTACTCAACAGAGCCACGCATGTATTCCACGTCTCCAAGCTAGGCCTATATATGTTTGTAATAGTGCAGAAACTTGATGGCATTATTTTTTCTAACATGGCAACTTCTACTAGTAATTACTCTTGTACCACAAGCCAACTCTATTTGCATTCTACCATACTGTCAAGCAAAGAATAAAGCTAATTAAGCAAAACTGAAGATTAAAAACAAAAGAAAAGACGAAAGGGTTCCTTGGTAATCTATGAAAGTAGGGATCACTATGTATGCTTGCCAAAGGGAAGACACTTAAAAATGCATGTTTGTAATACAACCAAAGAAATGCCTAACATAGCTAATAGTCTAAATGCAGCTTGTGCTTGTATTCTATCACAAATTATTAGTTTGGTACAGTTAAGATAGGGCAAGGCACCATCCTATAATTTTCTGCGAATATAAATATCTGACCACACAAAGAAAATAGACGACAAATGAAGAAGGAAACAGTAACTAACATGCTTTTTTCTCCTAGCTAAGACATTAACATGCTTGTGTTAAAAGGCAACCGATAGTAGTCAAGCTAATCATACCACACATTAATTCAAGACCAGCGCATTCAATTAATGCCCAGATGCTTTCAAACTCAAGCAATTTGTCTTGTCGAAACTATACTTGGCTTTCACCTTTGATTCCTGCTACATATAGACTTGTAGTGCCATGAATATTTTTGACATTTTATTAGAGGGCTAGGTTATGCGGTCAATCAGAAATACATGCACCTAGTAGCAGCTTGATAGTTAGGATTTGACAGACACACGTTCTTTATAGAAGGGAATTCACACATGAAAGTTAGCTCCAGCCTAACTGTTCTAGCTTCAGTTCAGGAGATTAATAATGGTAAAGCATCTTCACACATGAAAGGAAGGAAGCATCGAGCAGATGTCAATGCATATATAGTTTTTTTGCACTAACCTTTAGTTGAATTGACTCGTCGTGTGATGTTGTGCTCACCTCTGTGTCCATGTCAATATATGGTTGCATCTCACTGCATCACCAGCAGATCGGTAAGAAAAAACACATCAGTGTGAACGGCAACATCATTCTGAACGGCACCATGACAAGATTTCAATAAACAAGGTCAGATCGATCGGAAAAGGGCACACTCTTACATCACATAATAGAGTGGGCGGAAGATGTGGACGAGCTATAGGAGGCGGATGGGGTGCCCAATACAGGGGCATGTATACAGCTGATTAGTCTTGCTACACTAGAATATGGGTAGACAAGGCGAGTTGTTGCATTCGTTCAGTGGAAAGGAACAGCAAGGGGGAACGGGAGGGAGCCATTTATAGAGAGAAGAGAGGAGTGTGGGCATCATCGAGAGTAGCGGGCGAGGAACGTGGGGAGGCGTTGGATGGGAGAGGGATCCGCGTGAGGCCATGTGGATGGATGGGATCGAAGCAAAGCCAGGCGGGATGGAAAAGAGAGGGGCCTCGATCGATGCCATGGAGGGAGTAATGGAGGAGGAGGCGCGGCTGCATGCGTTGGTTTGGGAGAGAGAATTAAAGGAAGGAAGCTGCGCCTGATTTCAAGGTGGAACGCGGCCTTCCGTCTCTCTCTTGAAGTTTTGGTAGGTAGTAGTAACTTTCTTTCCTAAAAAGCTGGACTACTCCCTCAATAACGCATCGTACAGAGAGATTATAATGGCATGCACATCTGCGGGCTTGGTCAATTGCATGTCTCAACTTGACAAAATCAGATTTGTTTCTCTAGTACTAGTACCTACTATCTATAGTATCTTGGAAGAAGCCTGAAAGATCCCATGGATGATATGGTTTGGCCTTTTCTCTTCGTTGCACCAGGAACGAACTAATATATATCAGCAGTAAATGGAGGAGGGATACTAGGAAATCCATAACAAATTCCTTCCCTGACGTTATCTGATACTCCTACTAGGAAATCCATGACGTTATCTATCTATTTATATGCATATTTTTCTCCCTTTTTGGGGGGATGGTATCTACTTATTTTTGTAAATATCTTGGAAGCAAAATCTGCTACATCCATATATTCTTTTTTTAGGGGCTAGTATCAATCTTGGAAGCAAAATCTGCTACATCCATATATAGTACTAGTACTACTAGTTCTTGATAAGATGCGTACCTGCTGATGCTTGCTGCACCTACTAGATTAGATGGGCGCCGTTATAATACTACTACTAGTTCTTGATGAGATAATACTTCTTTATTTCCGTACGTGTTTTTACTGGTGGCAGCCTATTGTTTTGTTTGCCTCAATCAACTTGCTTATCATTTTGACTGCTATTGATGGCAAAATTTCATCGCCAAAATGTAGAATTTTACACCTACTACAAACAAGAAATTCACTTCTTCTTTAGCATAGACAATAGATGACAACACTAGTTCAACTTCACGGCCAACAACACGAAGCACAAACAAGTTGCTCCTTTCGCAAGCTACATATCTTGTATCCTCCAAAAATAAAAGCTTCATACTAATTCGCATTTCCTTGTTCTGTGTTTACCCTCCACCTACACCACCATCAATACCAGGATTTGTAAATAACTTTTCTCCTTTACATGCATACATACGTACACTTCTAACAACATCAGCCAGGCAAAAAGGCACAAATGGAGAGACGTGACATTATTTTATTTGGTCGCAACCTCAATAAATCAATCAATCAACTCAAAGGTTGAGAAATACATCAAATGTTTCTCTAGATCTTGATACTGGTTGCCAGAATTTGGACAAACATTCTCTCTCTCTTGTAGCAATGCTACTACTATATATCAAAACATATTGTTGAGAGGTATGCTTTTCCTCGTGCTATACCATCCATCAATACCCAATACTAGGATGGATGATGTATGTGCTAGAAAGAAATAAAGAAAGAAATGCATGCGCAAGGGCACTACATGGCCATTTTGTATTACACATGCACTATATATAGCTCCCTAATTATACTTGACCACTAGAGAGAGAGCGAGAGGCCAGGGTTGCCGCCTAACGCAACAGCCACTCTATATATGAACCGGACTGGACATGGGCAGCTCCATCCAGGTCCCATGTCCCTTGCTTGTTGTGGACAGCCAGCCTAGTTGCTTGCACTTGGTTTCTCTTCCCTTAAGCCTAGATAGCTAAGCTTAGATATCTTCTCTTGCCTTTCAAAGTTAGCAGCTCTTCGTCTCAGCAAAACAAACAAAACAACTTAAAGACAACACATATAAGTTAATTTGCATGCCAAAACATCTACCAAAAGAACTATGCGGATTCTTCTTATTACTATTCCACACAAGCAAGCAATGTCCAGTTGTGACTAAGCTAAAAAAAGTGTAATTTATATAGCTTTCAGTCAGTCATGTCAAACCTTTCGGTAATCCCACTACTAGATTATCTTGTTTCTATTTAAAAACCTATCAAAAGGACCGAGATTGTCATAAATGAGTCAAGGGAAGCATGATGATGCCAAACATGTAAGATAGATCAACTCAACTCAGGCAAAGCTTTCTTAATCATATATTATGTTCCCAGGATCATGACACGACTTCTTTGAATAATCGTTAGTCGCAAAGCATGCTAGGTAGCAACAAGACTAGAAGATTCATTCTCTAGCAACCCATACCTTTTTTTGATCACTGTTGTAAGCAAGCCTGATTCATGAGTAACTACTTAAATGGAACTAAGAAAGTATACAACCCATACCTTTGGAGCAAGACATCACTATTGTGCTCCCATCACCAGTCCCATGAGTCGCATGAGCTGCCACAAGGTTCAGCACCAATTCTTTTGCCGTGAACCTTTTTTTGATCCCACTTTATCTCAGTGTGGAAAAGCTTGCCTT
Organism: Aegilops bicornis; assembly: GCA_021605145.1. NCBI lineage: Eukaryota > Viridiplantae > Streptophyta > Magnoliopsida > Poales > Poaceae > Aegilops > Aegilops bicornis. Next base: position 27,527,306 of record CM038669.1, on the reverse strand, counting down.
GCTATTTGATTCCCCCAGCAGGAGGAGCACCAACCTCCGCGTACATGTAGAGACGGGCCTAACATTGCTTGTGCTGCCACATCAACAGATGATGCCCCTTCTGAGAAACCAATGGCAGTGGGATGTGCCCCAGCAGGCAAGTTTATCTTCAGGATCCTGCAAAACCCTCCTAGTGTTAGCATATGTTGTAACAGGGGATAACTCGCATAGAATGAAATGTGTTGCTTAAAGCTCTTCCTTGAGGCATATATAAATATCAATCAAATTCTGAGAAGCGGTTGTGGTTGGTCAATCAAGTGGGACGTTTTGTAAACTGGGTGAGTTGATGCCACGGTAGAAACCCTTCAATTTATCACTAAGGCATGCCATATCAGCCGGATAAAAAAGCAGCTCATGCGAGAGAAATTTAAAAAGCTATGGTGAGAAAGATCTTGATCAAAAAAATTTAGGTAAGAGGGCGTGATGAGTAAATCAAGTGCCAAGTTTTGCTAACTGGATGAGTGGTGGAAACCCTTTAATTTATCACTAATGCACACCATATCAGCCGGACAAATAAATGACGGCTCATGTGCTTTGGTTATCTAAAAAAATTGTAAGAGACGAGACCGGAAAAATAATTTAGAAGCAAAGTAAATGAATGACAACAGACCAAAGGGAGGTAAATTTTGCATCTGATGCTACCTGCCAGCATATATCTCATTGCCACTTCATTTGAGCATAATACTACTAGACATTACATGAGAAGACAAAGCATCGCTCGTATCAACAGATGTACTGTGATATACGTATGCACCTCCCACTCCCAGACTCAAGGTAACAAGGTAAGAGGATAGATCAAGATTTGGTGGGGATGAATCTGGGGGTACCTGCACTTAGTGTTAGGTCGTGGTTGATCTTGGTGTTGATGAACAGAAGAGAAGAGGTCCTTCTCCTTCGGCGAAGCCATTAGCAAGCCGTCGAAGAGGATGGGTTCCCGGGGGGCAGGAAGGGGTCCCGGTGGTCCTGCGACGAACCCATCAACGGAGTGCAATGCTTTCTTGCTCTAACAGCAACAACATGACCATAGTCTCAGGAAGCTCTGAAACATATGTGCATGGACTAAAGAAGTAAAGCACAACCATCTGGTATCAGTTACCTGCAACTGAACCAAGGGCCTCGGCAGCTTCATGGCTGATCATTGGGTGCTCGTCTACATTCTTCAGGACACCAGAAAGTGCATCTGAAGCAGCTTTATTTGGCAGCTGACATAATACATAAAGAACCTGCAGAATAGTAGGAGAAAATATATTATGCTGCCAAATTCGCTTGGTATATTAAAAGAAGATACCATCTTCAAAAATATATGCTTGTGGTGAAAGAGAAAACAAGCTTGGTTAAAGGAAGGCAACTTCCCAATTGTACATTAACTTCCAAACAAGTGATACTTCCCAAGTGTTCAACTTAAGGAAAATAAAAATTCAACACCAGAAAAGTGGGTCTACATTTCAGTTTAGCCAAAAAATGTCTCGTTTCAGCAAATGAAATGTCAAAGGAAGGCAACTATATAGTTGCAGTGCCAAGTCAATTATGCTGCTGCCAGCTAAGTAGCAATCCCGCTATACAGACACACGTTCTTTATAGAAGGGAATTCACACATGAAAGTTAGCTCCAGCCTAACTGTTCTAGCTTTAATTGGGCCATCGGAGAGCTCGGAGACGGCAAAGGCTGCCTCGTGTGCCTCCAAGGCCTCAATAGCCTCCGCCTCGTTTGACTCGTTTCAGCAGCGGCCAGTAAACAGCTAGCTGGTACGTGACGTCATGCGATCGACGACGACGCCGCCACGCGCGCGGATGGGTGGATCGATCGAATCGAGTACGTATCTTCCAACAAACAAACATCCCTTTTCGTTTTCGTTTTTGTTTTGGATTCAGTCCGGTCCTCTCTCTCTCTCTCTCTTTTATTTCCTGCTCTTGCATTGATCCATCGATCGATTCCGAGTGCCCCGCGCGACCGACCGGCTGCCGCCCGCTTGGGATTTTTTCGGTCAACACCCTATAGTTTCCAAAGATCGACTAGTCGGACCCTAGCGTTTTACGGCCACCACCCTGCAATTTTTGTTTCCTTACAAACAAGCCCAAAATTTCGACAAGTCGTGGCCGTTTTCACCCAAAATTTCGGCAGCATAACGCGTCGTCAGGAAGAATCTACCTCATCGTCATCGTCCAACAATGTCCACTCTCTGTCGTGCGCAGCAGGCCCATTGCCAATGTCCCATTTGCCATGGGCAGCAACTTAACTCGTTTCTCCCGAGACGGCGGAGCAAATTAACGCAAACAGCAGAACGCGAGAAAAAGAAACGGAGCTTCAGTTCACATGCATGTAGTAGGATAAATACATAGCAAATAAAAGAGATGGCAGGAGCATGCATCACTCCATGCTAGCCACCGAAAGTCGTCATCCTACCGAATCACCAAAATAACTCATCGACACCTCTGCTCAACAGAGCCAAGCATATATGTATTCCCACATCCAAGCAAGGCCCATACATATATGCAATATATAGTGCATCAACTTCATGGCATTAATTACTTTTTGTTTATCATGGCAACTTCTACTAGTACTAATTCCTCTTGCACCATACACATCAGCTAACTCTACTGGCATTCTACCATACTATCTCAACCAAACGAACAAAGCTAACGGTATTAAGCAATACTGAAGATTAAAAACAACAGAAAAGACATAATTAATGGTTTGTTCCTAGGTAATCTATGAATGCAAGGATCACTATATACGCTTGCCAAAGGGAAGACACTCAAAAGATGCATGCTTGTAATACAACCAAACAAACACCTATCTAAGAATGCAGCTTGTACTTGTTGTTTCTATCCCAAATTATTAGTTTCGTACTGTTAAGATAGGACAAGCATGTACAATCCTATAACTTTCTATGCATATAAATATCTGACCACACAATGAAAATAGAGGACAAATGAAGAAGAAAACGTTAATTAACAGGCCTTTTCTCCCTAGGTAAAACATTAATATGCTTGTGCTAAGACGAAACTGAAAGTAGTCAAGCTAATCACACACTGACAAACATATAGTATATACCTTAACTCAAGATCAGCGCATTCAATTGACCCCAGATGCTTTAAAACTCAAGCAATTTGTTTTGTCGAAACTATACTTGGGTTTTCACCTTAGCTTCCTGTTAGACAGTATAGACTTATACGCCATGCTTATTTTTCAGAAAATGCATGAGTAGTAGAACTATGAATGAAGCAGCTCACAACGATGTTGTGGAAAACAAAATACAAGGTGGACGATTTGAGTTTGCACTAGCCTGCAGCAAACTCTTAACACATTCAGTCAAGTTGTCGTAAAACAAACACCTAATATCAATCCTCCTGGGCATGAACATTTATTCATTTTGGTGTAGTGTCGATCATTCAGAGTTTCAGAGTTAGGTAGTTCCTGAATATACTAACTAATTACCGGAGAGGTTGAATCACCGGCCTGTGTATTCGGTATGTTGCCCGTTGGCAATACGATCTCATCGGTGTACAAAGCTAGCTAGCTTTAACGTGTCGAGCTGCAATATCAGTCCACTAGCCTGTTTGAGAAACCACATGCTTGTACGTGAGATATTGAGTTCATTCAATTGCAAAAAAGATCAACCAGGTATCCTTCTTCGTATAAGACTCGAGCAGTGCTTCCTGCTCCACCAAGTCCACGTCCGGCACGACCGCCCTGCCGCCGGCGACCTGCCCCTCCACGTGCAGATGCTCCTGAAGGAGCTTGTGGTTGTAGTTGGCCTCGGCCTGCGCCTCCCGGGACTGTTCCTGCCGCACCATGTCCATATAATGGCCGGGCACAGGCCTCGCCGATAGTCATGGTGCAATGCACTGGCGAGGGTGGAGCGGAAGAGGAGGGTGGCGTTGGCTCGTTGTCAGAGGTGTCCTCCATTTGCACCGGTGGGCGGCAGAGGGGTGGACGGGTGGCGTCGGAGAAGACACCTCGGCAATTGCGTGCCATCAATGCAGGCGGCAGACGGACGGGCGGGCGGCCGTCGTGTCGTTTGAACACGCGGCAATCACCTGCACTGGGAAGCGACGCGGGTGGCGCTCTCTCGGACGGCGCGCTGCTTCAATGACGGCGCCAGCGAGCAGTCGCATCCGTTCTGACCAGGCATGTACGCGGGTGCTGACGCTTTAGAGCGGCGCTGACCGAAAACGCACGGAAGGAGGAGGGTTTTTAATGGGTCAGGGCGGTCAGAAACGGGCTTGGGATCGGTCTGGACTCCCGCAAACCTCCCTCAATTTTATCTTCGGTTTGCGGGAGAAATGACGTTTGAACCGTGCCACGGGCCGATACAGACCAACGTTGGTGGCTTCCGTGATTTGGATCATTGCAGGAGGTTTGCGTCAGCGTTGGAAATACCCTTAGCCCTGTGCTTGAAACATCTCACGTCCGAAGGTCAAATCCTACGTCTACATATTTACTTCTCCTTCTCTAGTCATCTAACAAGTGGACCCAGCGTATACATATACCCACTACCATGCTGGCTCATGAGTTAACGGCAAGCCTTGCAATTACCGTTAGATTTAACAGAAGATGTAGCAAAATGTACCCGAAATTATAGTTCAGTAACCCATTTGCATCATTTTTCAACTTTATGTATAATTTTGTACCCACCATGCAAGTTTATGTAATATAGATGTATTTAACTCTTTATTTAACAAGGTCGAGACCTACTATATAAGCGGAACCTGGGACGGACGGGCCACACTTCAGTTCACTCCTCCACCACGCAGCTAATGTCGCCGCTCCGCCTCCGCTTCCGCCTCCGGCCCTGCCTCCGCCTCCGCCTCCGGCCCCGCCTCCATGCCCGCCACTCCTACTCCACCTCACATCCCCCACGCAGCCAGGGCTGGGATTCCCACGGCGCCTTCGCTGCTGCCACGGAGCGCGCGCGATCTGGCAACCTCACCTCGGAGGACGCACACAAGCTGTTCGACCAATTGCTCCTGCAGGCTAATCCGGTCAACATGCGCCTTCCGAACGACCTTCTCACCGCCCTGGCTCGCGCGCCTGCGTCCGCAGCCTGCAGCAACGGCCCCGCCCTCGCCGTCGCCCTCTTCAGCCGTTTGTCCCAAGGTGCCCGCCAACGGGTGGTGCAGCCAACGGCCTGCACCTACGGCATCCTCATGGACTGCTGCTGCCGCGCAAACCGCCAGGATCTGGCGCTCGCCTTCTTCGGCCGTCTCCTCAGGACGGGACTGAAGGCAGGCGTCATAGAAGTCAACAATCTTCTCAAGGGACTCTGCCGCGCAAAGCGGTCTCATGAGGCTCTGGACATTCTGCTTCACAGGATGCCTGAGCTGGGCTGCACCCCTGACGTGGTGGCATATACCACGGTCATCCACGGCTTCTTTAAGGAAGGCCAAGTAAGCAAGGCATGCAATCTATTCCATGGAATGGCGCAGCAGGGCGTTGCGCCTAATGTGGTGACATATAACTCGGTTATTGATGCGCTGTGCAAGGCCAGAGCCATGGACAAGGCAGAGTATTTCCTTGGTCAAATGGTTGATAGTGGTGTCATACCTGATAATGTGACATATAATAGCCTCATCCATGGATATTCCTCTTCAGGCCACTGGAAGGAGGCTGTTAGGGTATTCAAAGAGATGACAAGTCGGAGGGTCACACCAGATGTGCATACTTACAACATGTTTATGACCTTTCTTTGCAAACATGGAAGAAGCAAAGAAGCTGCAGGAATTTTTGATACCATGGCTATGAAGGGCCTGAAACCTGACAACGTTTCATATGCTATTCGCCTTCATGGGTATGCCACCGAAGGATGCTTAGTTGATATGATTAATCTCTTCAATTCAATGGAAAGAGACTGCATTCTTCCTGACTGTCGTATCTTCAGCATACTGATTAATGCATATGCTAAATCTGGGAAGCTTGATAAGGCTATGCTTATCTTCAATGAAATGCAGAAACAAGGAGTGAGTCCAAATGCAGTCACATATTCAACCGTAATAGATGCATTTTGCAAAAAGGGTCAGTTGGACGATGCTATGATAAAGTTTAATCAGATGATTGATACAGGAGTACGACAGGGCACAGCTGTTTATGGTTCTCTAATCCAGGGATTTTGTACACACGGCGATTTGGTGAAAGCAAAGGAATTGCTTACTGAAATGATGAACAAAGGTATACCTCCTCCTAATATTAAGTTCTTCCATTCAATAATGCAGAACCTATGCATGGAAGGAAGGGTAATAGAAGCACGGGATGTCCTTGGCTTGATAGCGCACATAGGTATGAGGCCTAATGTTTGCACATTTAATATACTGATCGGTGGATACTGCCTAGTCTGCAAGATGGAGGATGCCTCAAAAATATTTGATGATATGATGTCATATGGTTTAGAACCTTCTAATATTACGTATGGTATACTTATTAATGGCTATTGCAAAAACGAAAGGATTGACGATGGGCTGCTTCTGTTCAAAGAAATGTTGCGCAAGGGACATAAACCTACAACTTTTAATTATAATGTTATACTGGATGGCTTATTTCTGGCTGGACGAACTGCTGCTGCAAAGGAAAGGTTCCATGAGATGGTTGAATCTGGAGCAGATGTGTGCATTGATACATACTGTATAGTTCTTGGTGGACTTTGTAGAAATAATTGCTACAGCGAAGCAATCATGCTGTTCCTGAAATTAAGCGCAATGAATGTGAAATTTGATATTACAGTTGTCAATATCATTATTGGTGCATTCTACAGGGTCCAGAGAAACCAAGAAGCTAAGGATTTGTTTGTTGCTATACCAGCCAATGGCTTGGTTCCTAATTCTGTTACCTACACCATAATGATGAGAAATCTTATAAAAGAAGGTTCAGTAGAAGAAGCTGACAATCTTTTTTTATCGATGGAGAATAGTGGCTGTACTGCCAACTCTCATATGTTAAATCTTATCATCAGAATGTTACTGGAAAAAGGAGAGATAGTCAAGGCTGGAAATTATATGTCTAAAGTTGATGCAAAGAGCTACTCACTTGAAGCTAAAACTGTTTCGCTGCTTATCTCTCTCTTTTCAGGGAACGGGAAATATAGAGAACACATAGGATTGCTCCTACAAAGTATCAGTTTCGTGAAGAAGCAGCCACAGTTGTGTAGTTTGATACATGGTAAACTTTAGTTCTCCTAGGCCTGCCAAAGTATCCTTCTGCTTGTACAACAAATGCATTTCCTATATGTAAGAAGAAATTCAGTATAGAAGAAGCTATCAGGATGACGCAAGGAGTACAAATCAAACGTGCCCAGAACAGAAGACAGACCTAGACCTACCAAAAGAAAGCTGAATCCAAATTTTAACAGAAGAAGCAGCAACTAACTGAAGATGTGCAGTATGCTAGCCAAACACCTACAGGAGAGTGACAGGTGGTCGAGCCGTTCACTCCTGCCAGTATCCATGGCTTGGCCTCGCATGGAATCGAGTCAACCAGTCCCTGGCGGTTTCAGGTGGCTCCACTGAAGATGCTTTCATTTCTCTGAAATTTACTGCAAAACTGTTTTTTTTTTCGTTCTCGGCAACTTTGAATTTCAGAGACATAAATGTACCAAGCATTACAAGGAACAACATGAGCAGGGGAGAAGAAAGGACATGTGTACAGAGAGCCTTACACGTATGCGCTGGAGACACAGCATTGCGGTCTGCACAAGTCTGCATCTTTTGTGCTTGTGCAGTATTTTTTGCACATGTTCTCTGGATACAGTTGCAGCAGTGTTAAGGGTGAGTTTTTTTGTGTGTGTGTGTAACCTTGCATAAATTGTGAGGTGTAGTGGTTATGTTTAGAGCATGGCTCCAATTCTTCTTCTAGATGCAGATTCTGTTCTCTAGTGTTAAGGTGCTGTGTTGTTGGCTTTTTGCACAAATCACAAACTGAAGCAGGTCAATATTCTGAGCTGATATGGCCCCTTTCCTGAAGAAAATTAACTGTTGCAAAGTTTCTTGTGTGCGGCCCCATTTTTTTTTTCAGTTTCGCATGTCCTGAAACTTCCGGAACCGCCCAGCATTTTGCATCTCTCAGACAATTTTGCAGGTTTTAACTGAGAGAGGAACTTGATGAGAGTTGGATTACGTTTGCAAGCCTGATTAGTTTAATTTTGTAGCTTTCGTCCTCTCCCACTAATCTGATAATTTGCTGATCTATTTCTTGTACTAGGCTCCGAATGATTTCTCTGAGTGTTGTGATGGATATGATGCCCTGACTATTTTTCTTTTCATTGACCTGAAGATGGGTTTCATGCCCTGACTAATTGTTTTTTTTTTCTGTGGGAAGCTGCTGGGTTATTTATCCTGTGGTAAGAATTTGGGGCGAGATTTTTCATATAGTAGCCGTGGGACGCAGCTCCTCTGACGTACGGCGCACTCGCTGACGTGTGGACCCGGACCCACGCGTCAGTGGCCCAACGTCAGGTGGCCGTACGTCAGGGGATCCGGCTCCGTAGCCGTGCAGTCGGATCTTCAAATTGCACGATGTTCTCGGCATCAGGACTGTTGAGCTTTGGGGCGTGTGGCCAGGGAACTCACCACCACCTTCAGCAGCAACATTCAGCAGGAGCCTCACATCTATGGATCAAATTAATCCGGGTCTGAAACAATGTGACATGGTGTATGCATTTTGTAGAAAAAAGTATTTTTGGGAGATTTTTGCTTGACTTTTGAATATGATTGTTGGTGGCTTAGTGCACTAAGAAGAGCCCAGTGATTGCAAAGCATAATTAAGCATATTTTCTTCATGCACTTACACATCAATTAGAAGAATCAAATTCTAGCTGAGCAAATCTTTGAAGATAATACGCCAATAATTCTGTTCGTCTGCAGATTTCGGATATCTCTGGAAAGAATGCACTGCTTTACAAAATGCTTGCTTGGTTTGATCAATGGGCAATGGCATATATGCACTACGGAGCAACAAGAGACTACTATCTTCAGGAGGTATTTCAGGCTTTCAGCCAATAAGACCATAGCAGATATGGACCTCTTTCTTCAACAGCTATCGTTTGGGTTTCTAGTCTTTTATCCATCTCCTTTTCCTAGGATGCCCTTGCTTCACCATATAAACCCGGCCGTAAACCCAGCTTCTTCTAGGTCCAGACAGAGATCTCTGCAGAGCAATGTCGAAAAATGAAGAATATGGTATGCCTTGTTTTACACTACAATAAAATCTACATACGGAGCTGCAAAATTTCACGAAAACTTCCAGATCAGAATTTAGACTCGGTTACAGTTTTGAAATTTTCATCCAAGTATGTGCCCTGCAACAGTGTATTGATTCTGAGTGCCAAATGTGGCATAGGGGCCTGAATGTGCTTATCTGTCACTCTTGTGAGTGAAAAAAGTATTGAGAAGGGGCTGCAGAGTGTCTCACTCTGCAAGAACTTGATGTAGATTTAGTAAGACCGTAATTTGACAAAAACACAACAGCGCTGTTTCGCGTGCATTGTTACTGTCAACATAAATCAGGTTTCCTTAATTTTTTTTGTTGAAAACTGTACATTTTGATTCTGCAAAAGCTGTACGAAAATTACAGGTATTTCACATACCTCGACTTTAGTACGGTACTCCAGTGGGCACTCGCAGACATGGCATTCTGCCTTATGAGGTGCTTTAATGGATTTATCCGTCTTCACGAATGCAAACACCTAGCAAGGACATGCTTTGCTTAATCAGATGACTAAAAATTGTGCACTCCAAGAAATATGGATCGATGTTTAACACTAAGAGGTGCCATGATGGGCAACTTCTAGAAGCAAAACTGACCTGCTCGCCACAATTTGGGCAAGAGCCTTTTAGTGCAACCACATTGTTTGTCAGCAGGCCTTGCAATGCACCAACTGAAAGTACAAAAAGATGATTTAAGATGTGTGGAGAACACAATTTCGCAAACTGAAGGCGAAAATCATGATACCACTGATATAACAGAGAACCAATATCTACTGAAGAACTCCCCTTACCCGACGCGGATGCAACCGGATAGCCAATCAGATAGCCTAGTCCGATCAAAACCATGTGGTTCACCCTCGTTATCCCGTCCAGCGACTTAGCAGCGGAGAAGAGAGACCTTGCGCCGAACGCGTCCCCGAACGCCAGGCTCAGAGTGTAGAAGCTCGGGACCAGGAACGCCGAGGTACCGAGCAGGAGCAGCAGCGTCCAGATGCTCGACAGTGCCATAAACATCGAGTGGTCCTCCTGCCCTATACCCAAATGTCAACCAAAACACTGAATTGTGAGCCTGCAAGTAAATGGGACACCGGGTAGATTTGGCCGGAAGAAACGGGGTGAGCTTTCACAGAAAGGTTTACCTCGGCGTCCGCATACGCCGACTGTCGCTTGAGGCTGCAGCGGGGGTATTTTACGACCGACGGGGAGCCGTAGACCCGGAGCTTCAGCTAGCAAGGCCAAGTACACATATACTGTTAGGACGCAGATGAGAGGACGCGACAGCAAATGGGGTTTGGATCATGTGGTGTGTGCTAATGTGGATATGTAAGTTGGCTGGTTTTAGGCCTGTTTTGTTCACCTCAACTTTGTCGAACATGTCGTCGACAATCAGAGGCTGGCCACTGTAGTAGGAATCCCTGGCCTGCCATGAAAGATGGTACTAGATTATATACAGGTAGTCATGGCGATGAACTTGGCTCACATAATAATGTACAGCAGGCAGCATTATTTACAACATTAAAAGGGTGCAGTATGAAATACAAAAATATTGCAATTTTCAGTATGAAGGTTAATCAGAAACAGAAAACAAAGCTGCAAGTTTTAGTTAATTCCAGGTTCATGATGAACTGTAGCCCAAGCTACTAACGGAACATGAGCACGAGCGAACTCGGTCGAACCCGCAGGCGGTAGTATAAAAAAGATTGTGTAGCAGGCAAACATTGTTTACAGTACCAGGCACATACTAATGTAATACAGTACAAAAAGACTGCGGACTTTCAGTTATTTTTTCAGGTTCGTGATGAACTGTGGCTGAAGCCACGGCTGACGAACCAGCGTGCAATCTGTTGAAATGGAAGGTGAGCAAGAGTGGAGCTGAATTACCTGGCGGTAGAGCGCCTCCAGCATCTCCTGGCTGGCGGTCTCGATGGGCCCGACGTAGAGGCACGACGGCCCCTCCCCCGCCCCCGCCGCCGCCGCCGCCGCACAGACGCGCGACCGCACCCTCGGCGCCCGCGGCCGGCCGAGGCGCCCGTTCCAGGGGCCACCGGGGCGGCGGCGGCGGCCATGGACGACGGGCACTTTCTTTACTCCGTAGCCGCCGGCGCGTGCTCTCCCGCCTCCTCCTCCTCCTCCTCCTCTCGTACGGACCTCTGCTGGCGGTGGAGGAGGACAGCGCGAGGTGGGGAGGGAGGGGGCCGGGGAAGGAAAAGAATCCGGCGAGGGAGGAGCGGAGTGGGGGATGCGTGGAGGCCTCACGCACGGCGGGAAGCGGACAAAAGAGCTGGGATGGACTGGTGGTTGCTTGGGGGCAAGAAACGCCGGAGGAGGAAGAGCGTGTGGCTGCGGTGACCGGAGACTGGTGGACGCTGGCTGCTCATTTGCCGGTCAGCTGCCTGCCAAGACGTGGGAGAAGAGATTTCACTCTTGTCCATACCTGGATGGGCTTTGGCACAAAATATCAGCATGTTTTTTTTTACCAAAGAGAGCAAGATCAGATCCAAGTAGTAACCCAAATACTCAATACTCTAAAAAGCAACCAACAGAGAACATTGTCAAACTCTTGAAAAATCACCCCAAAAAAACAAGTCTTGAAATTATTCCCTCCGTCCGAAAATACTTGTCGAAGAAATGAATGTATGCAGATGTATTTTAGTTTTAAATATACCCATTTTTATCTATTTCTTCGACAAGTATTTCCGGACGGAGGGAGTACATCAAAACCCACACTAAAGTCGTTATCTCTAGTCTCCCCGGTCGCGACCTGATCTTCTTCCATGCACCTGGTAAATAATCCGCATAGCAATCAACCTTGTACTTTTTTTTTCTTCGGGTGAAATCAGACGTGTACAACTTGGCTAACCTCGAAGGTCATGAATAGCCGCCTGAGAGTCACCCGCCACAAGCAGGGTCAGGAACCGAGACCTTTTAGACGCACACGTGGAAGGGGACACGACCCTTATAACTGGGCTATGATGTTATTGATTTATTACCGTACCATGAAAGAGAAGATCGTAATGAATATGTGATCAAACGGAAGAAACCAACATACTGTTGACTCCACATCATAAGACACGAAAGCTATTCAAACGGAAATGGAGCCAGGAGACAAATATTCAACACACCACTGGCTCCACCGGTGAGGCGCCGCCATAAATGACACAGAAACCTAATACAAAAGACCATTCCCTCGTCTTGGAGGGGCTAGAGTGTCGCCGCAAATGAGGGGAACCGGTGTATATGAAGTTTCATATGCACAGTTCTATGGAATAAGAAATGGTTAAGTCCATATCACCTACTAAGGTTCTACATAACCCTCTTCACTACTTAAAGTTTAGAAAGCCAGAGAAATAACCACTCAAATGGTTTTTTTGGGGTGGTTTTGCCACTATGGCTCATGGCATGGTCGACACCTCAGCAAAAAAAAGGATGAACATTCAGTAGCCGTTACTTCCGTGGTCCCGTTCTCCTCTCCCTCGAGTCCCCTTGAGACTCGCCTTGGCGAATACATTCCTCTTTTCCTTCTCATCCACTAGCGAGGCAAACCGAAGTGGGGATGGGGCTATAGATGGCAACCGTAGGTTTAGTTTAGGATGCATTTTAGTAGTTTTTGGCTTTATGTTTGTCTTGAACTTACTTTGGGCGTCTTCAAGCAGTGCCTGGACATGCATCCCTTGTCTTTGAGCAGTTTTGATGGCAAAGGAACACTGTCTGAGATGGGTATCGCGAAAGCTCGACAAATAAGCTTGTTTTTGTGTTGGATCAACTTGAGCCTATGTCCGTCCCGTTTCTTCCATGCAGGTGACGAGATAGAAAAAAGGTAAAGGAATTCATCATGACTCATCCATCTAGAGGTTCGCATTAGAGAAGTAGGCGAAGGATTCAGAACACCCGTGGATGATCCTCTTTGAGCATATTATTAGCGGTGACTGCGATGGAGCTATGACGCCTGACGTCACTCTCCTCATTCTATGGATCAATTAGGGTTGTGCTCATTTGCCGGCCTATGCAAATGTCGTTGTTCAATCCTCTAGCTGAAGGATGGCCATTTGGAGCTACATTGTCATTTCTTGGGCCGTTGTTTCCATCTTTACATACCGATCTTGGAACCATAAGGGAGGCGGCTAGGTTTTAAGGGAGGCAGTTAGGTTTTGATTCGGCGTCTGCAACCTCTACCTTTTGCGGTTGTGGATACTGATGGGATGACCTCAACGACCCAAGTGGTTTCGTCCTCAGCGGCGGTGAGGCGGTATAAAGCAGCTCCTAGGCCTGAACCCATGTTAAAAGTAAATAAATACGGAAGAAAAGTGAAAATTGCAACTAGGCTGATCTGCACCCGGTTAGAAAAAATCGTAAACAATTCATAAGAAATTAAAAAAATTCCAAAAAAAGTTTTGTGCGGTAGACAATTTGATGTGTGAGGCCCACTCCAAATTTCAAGTTGTTTAGACATCTGAGCAGCTCTCAGCAAAAAAGACAAATCGGGCCAAAACAATACATGAACAGTAAACATTTTTATAAACCCCCAGTTTGTCTTTTTTGCTGAGAGCTCCTCAGATGTCCAAACTATTTGAAAATCGGAGCGAATCATGCATCAAATTGTCTACCGCACAAATTTTTTGGGGGAATTTATTGAATTTTTATAGTATTTAATTTATTTTTTTTGTCAGTGCGGGTGTAGAGATGGATCTTCGAACTAGGCTCTCTTTTCTCTCACTGATGGTGGGCCCATGGAGAGACTATGAAAGAGAGTTGCTTAAACCCTGGGAGGGGCCAAAACCAAAAATACCCCCAAAACAGAAAGAAGCGAGACAGGGTTGGTGTGTCCCACTTCAACAACCTTCAGCAAAGAGCGGAGAGCAGCAACAGAAGCAGCGCCTTGCTCCTCCCCCGCTCTCACCGGCGCTGCCTTGCTCTCCTCGCCGGCGGCCCAAGCCCCTCAGCCGCCGCGAGGATACATCGGCAGGTATGGACCAGCCGCGGGCGACAATGGTGTTTTCTTTTTTTTGCAACATCTGATCTGTTGCAAGGAAGATTTCTACAACATAAGTCATATTGTAAAATTTTCTTCCATAACATCGTGTATAAAGGAGAAGACAAAGAAAACAAATCTGCAACATCACCTCATTTGCATAGTTTTTCTGCAACAATACCTCTGTTACAAAAAGGGTGAAGACAGAAAAATAAATTCCGCAACACGACCAATGTTGTGAAAATAATCTGCAACACAAGACAATCTCTATTTCAAGTGTTTCTGCAACAAGATCTCTGTTGTGAAGTCGTGGGGGACGTTCAGCCACTTGATTTTCCCAGATTCGCTGGCTCGCGAGGCGGTGGATCAATTAAAAAGATCCGCCAACCAACACGTAGCAGCCTTTATTTACTCATCTATCAACAAATAGTACTCCATTTTTATTTACTCTGCATATTAGGTTTAACTGAAGTCAAACTTCATAAAGTTTGACCAAGTTTATAGAAAAAATGAAAATATTTACCATAACAAATCTATATGATCTGAATCTAAAAGTACATTCAATAATGAATCTAATGGTATTGATTTATTATTGTATATGTTGATATTTTTGTTTATAAACTTTGTCGAAGTTTACAAATCTTGACTTTGACCAAAGCGGAGGGAGTATAAAATATAAGACGCTTTAGAGACTTGAATAGATCAGATCAAACTCAAGTAGCCCAAATATAAGAGTTAATTACATAAACTTGCTTTGCGGGTATATTCTCATACACAAACTTTCTGGAAAAAATTATATTAGATAAGCATAACACTTTCAGATAATCGAAACTGAAACTGCCGACGGTGCCCATAACACATATAGCTTAACTGAAGCTTTAAATTACCATTGATTAACTCACAACAAGAGGAGCAGATCATAAACACTTTAGGAATAGAGCATGGACGAGCATAACAGAGAACGACAACCCACTCGTCATCTTTTGGAGTCTGGTCGACGACATCTCGTGCATCGCTCCCGCTTGCCTCAATGTCATGCACACTCGGCGGCCACGGCGACGGAGACGATATGCTGACTGTGTCGCCCTTTTTTCTTCCTCTGCTGCCGCAACTAGGTACACGGTTCGACCTGAATGCGCAATTGGTCTGCCTTGAAGACGCGCCCTAGTTTCTACACTCGGGAGCGGCGTTGTTGTTTTTTTGGCCACATGACGTCGTGCTTCTGTGGTCGCGCGCGTTGCTTCCTCGCAATCGGTGTCGTCAAAGACCATTTGCATCACATTAGATAGGACACATGCGTCGATCTCGCGACCCATTTGCCTTGTTATGACGGTGTCAAATGATGTCTAGACCATTGTGGCATACTGCAGCTCACCCTGCGGATACATCAACAGCTCGGCGGTGGCTCCTCCATGTCATCGTAGCCGACATTCCTGCCACCCATCACCACACACATCATCATGCACGAACAACTGAACCTGCTCATCGTGGGTGAGCTCGGGAGCCGTCGGCATAAGTGCAGCTGGTGTATCTGGCTCTATCGCCAGCGTAAGTGCGGCTGGCGCAACTGGCTCTGCCGCCATCGTGTGTCGTGGACGGCAGGCGGACGATGAGCCTGCTCTTTCAGGTGATCAATGTCCCATAAACGCTGGCATAATTGATAGCTTCTGGCAAATCATGCAAGGGTGGATAGGAGAAATTTATGAATTGGGGCGAAATCAAATAAATATTTTTATACCAAACTTTTATACTTATTTTTATCAAACAACAACATTAAGTAGTATACATTTTATTATTTAGTTGGTAATAACCAATGTTTTTCTTATCGGTTGTAACATATGTCACCGATCACTTTATTTATGCTAAATTTAAATTAGTGGTATAACATAAGTTATATTTGAAAAAAATTGTGTGACAATTCCACAAATTATATAGTGCATACTTACATATTTGTCTGTATGTGCATATGCGCATTATAGTTTAGTTTCATTAAATATCATGTTACAAGTTTTTAAATAATAATACCTAACTAATATCTTATAATGGTTTTGTATTATTAGATGTTCATTATAGTTTAGTTTCATTAAATATCATGTTACAAGTTTTTAAATAATAATACCTAACTAATATCTTATAATGGTTTCTAATGTATTACTCCCTCCGTCTGGAATTACTTGTCGCATAAATGGATATATCTAGAATTAAAATACATCTAGATACATTCATTTCTCTAACAAGTATTTCCGGACGGAGGGAGTATTAGATGTTCATATTTATAGAACCTTATAGAGAGTGGATTGCACCATTTGCAAATGTATTGCAAGTTAGATTCGATAATATGTTCAACATATGTGATGTTGTTAAGGCTTGTGCGCGAATCTAGGCACACATTCACCCCTGATGGGATGTGACATAAGTGGGTCTCTAGCCCACCCCTCACAACACTTTTACCCTAATATGTGGGGCCACCTAATGAGACTGGTTTGGCTTGTCAGAGCTAGCCGGACAACCTTTTGCTACACGGCATGGAAACTTAGCCTGCTAAGCGGTTGGCTGGACGGGAAGCCCTTCTTGTGCGCAGGTTGGCAAATACCTTCAACATTTCCAATACTAAGGTGATTTACGTCACCTCAGAGGTGGCCCGACAGGAGGCCGGCTGTGAGATGACTCGGGGGACGTTTTGTTGAACCAACTTCAAGGCTGCGATCAAAGACAACGTGCAACTCAAATGACCTAGGTGCCACCAAGCTTGAAGATCGGTTCAAGGGCTACTGTTGATTTCCCGGTTGAGGGGGTCCGCGCCGCGTCAGCCCCGACCTCATGGGCTAGGCGTGGACCCCTAGCACTAATAGAAAACAGGGCAATGGTCCAGGCCCGGCCAGCCCATTAGTCCCGGTTCAATCCAGATCTGGGACCAATGGGGGCATTGGACCCGGTTAAATGAGCCGGGGCCGGCGAACACGTGGGCCGTTAGTCGGTTAAATCTGAACCTTTTGGGAACCGGGACCAATGGGCCTCGCTCTGCCCACCATCATTGGTCCCGGTTGGTGGACGAACGGGACCAAAAGGCTGCCCTTAGTCCCGGTTCAAATCACCAACCGGACCAATTAGTTGCCTATATATACCCCTCGCCATGACGAAACCTTTAGGTGCTCTATTTTTAAATGTGACGAGGGAGAGCTTTGTTGTGCTCTAGCTCACCTCCTATGCACACGAGGTGTTCGACGGAATGCCCGAGCCACACTACTTAAGCTTTCTCCTCTCCAAGCTCGACCTCCAAGCTCCATTTTCCTTAATATTTGTCTAGGTTTAGCGGTCCATCACGTCCGTCCCGTCTTCACCGCCGCCCGATCGCCTGCGCCCGATCTCGTCGCCCGGCACCACCGTGGTGAGCCTCTTGTTCTTATCTTATCTTCTTTACGAAAGGAAAAAATTCTTACTTGTATGTTTATATAGATACTTGTATAATTTTCTTACTTTTATTATTGCATCTTATATAGTGCGATGGTTTTGGTATCCGCCCCCGTCGGCCCTCGTCCTGTCTATGATTCGGATGTGGTATATATATTATCTTTTCATAACTATTGGTTCATTTATTGTTTATGACAATTATGCCGACCAACGTGACATAGATTTTATTTATTTAGGAGGTTGTTGAACCGGATTCCAACCGACCCTATTGTCGAGAGGTTAAATTTAGTTGAAGAAGAAAACAATTTGTTAAAGGAAAAAAATAGAAAAATTGAGGAGGAGAAGATGTTATTGGAGTTACATGTTGCGGATGTCGTCGATGATCACAAGATCAAGATGGATGCAATGCGCTTGAAGATTAGAAAGATTAGAAAATATGACATTCATACCGAGGCTTGGTATCATTATGCCGTTGGATCAGTTGTTACACTGGTTGCGATTATGATCGCATTTGTTTTCGCATTAAAATGTTTTACATAGTTTCAGTGTATGGTTTAATTAATTTAGATGCTCTGCAGAGCTTTATGTTGTTAGATGAGAACTATGTATGTACTTTGGTTTTAATGTGATGATGAACTTCTATTAATTTGGTCACTTAATTATCTATTCATGATGTTTTGTAATGATTTTTGACACAGTTAATTATATATAATGCATGCAGATGAACCGGGAATGGATGTACGGTTCAAGACACACCTCCGAGTACATTAAGGGTGTGCATTATTTTCTCGAAGTGGCTGAGGCAAACAAGCAGAATGGTTTTATGTGTTGTCCATGCCCTATATGTGGGAATACGAAATGCTTTAATGTCTTATGGTTCGGCCCTCGTAATAATTAAAAATAGCAACAATAAGTTTTTTGTTGTAAGTAGAAACAAAATAAAATAAATAAAGCAAGAAAGAAAACAAAAAAACAAAAAAGTGTTTTCAAATTTGAAAACTAATGGCACTAACAGAAAGTTTATAATTTTCCTAAAACTAAAAGCAAAAAGAATTTAAAAATAAAGCAAAAACCAAAGAAAATAAATAATGCAGAAATCAAAACAAAAAAACAACAATAAGTATTTTGTTGTAAGTAGAAACAAAATAAAATAAATAAAGCAAGAAAGAAAACAAAAAAACAAAAAAAGTGTTTTCAAATTTGAAAAGTAATGGCACTAACAGAAAGTTTATAATTTTGCTAAAACTAAAAGCAAAAGGAATTAAAAAATAAAGCAAAAAACAAAAGAAAATAAATAATGCAGAAAACAAAAAAACTGGAAAAAAATAAAAATAGCAACAATAAGTAAAGAAAACAAAAAACAAAAAATTGCCACCCTCTTTGGGCCACCACAGCTGAATCTGACTAGAAACCCATCCATGGGCCAGATTCGAGCCCTTGGCGAGGCCAGCAGGACCATCGAGCATAGCAGTAACAAGTAGGCCCGTAAGCCTGCAATGGAGAGGAGGTTGAGAGGGGTGCGGCAGTGGGGCTTATAAACCACTGTGCGCCCCTCTCAACTAGCGAGGTGGGACTAAACTTTGGCCCCGACACGTGCAGCATAGGGGCCTTTAGTCCCGATTGGTGCCACCAACCGACTAAAGAGGCATTAGTACGGTTGGTGCCACCAACCTACCACTGGCCGCCGCTTCCCGCCCTTTGGGCTGCCGAAAAAGAGGCCTTTGGTCCCGGTTGGTGGCACCAACCGGGACTAAAGGGGGGCATTAGTCCCGGTTTGTGCCATGAACCGGGACCAATGCTCTTGCTATATATACATCACTTAGGAAAATTTGACGAACACATCGCCATGATTGCCCCTGACCCGCCCGACGCCGAGCTCATCGACGCCGCCAGGCTGCCCAGATCAACGCCGCCTGCCACTCAGACGCCGTCTCAAAGTTGCCACATTATGGCGCGATGGATGACTTTGAAGGTCAAGGCGGCTGTTGGCCAAGTTTATCCTAGTGGACCCGGCACAACTTATCACTGCCAGCCGATTCCAGAAGGATATGCTAAGGTGATGGTTGATGAAATAACGGAGGGATTTGAGGACCTCCCGCTTGAGCACCCTACCGGTGAAGGGGAGACTAGGCTGTGTTCTGCTCTGAAGACTCCATGCCTATGGCGGAAGGAGCTCATCAACCTTCCAGGCTGGGCGCCTCCGCCTCCTCCTCCTCCTCCGGCAAGTCAGGCACTCCGCCTCCTCCACCGCCTCCTCCTCCCGTGAGTGGCGGCCGAGGCACGCGTGGCGGCACTCCGCCTCCTTCTCCGTGGCGTGGCGGCACTCCGCCTCCTTCTCCGCCTGCGTCGGCGCGCCCGAGCAGCTAGCCTCCTCCTTCTCCGCCTCGTCAGCAAGGGCGGAAGAGACCCGCCGCCGCTCCGGCTGCTCCGGTGCGTCGTAGTCCTTCTCCTCCACCTCGTAAGCAAGCAAAAAAGAAGACATCCACTCCGTCTGCTCTGCCGGCGTCTAGCAGTACAACCAAAGGCGGGAGGAAATACAGAAACGGTCCTTCTCTGAAGACTCCAGAGAAGTTACCGTACAAGAGGACCGAGGAGCAAAACGCAAAGATCGCGCAGACCGAAGTGGATGACTGGTTTGCAGGGTTGAAAGCAAAGAGATGTCCAGCTCCGGAGGAGAAGGTAGATCCGGTGAAAGCGAAGCGCACTCTGGCTGCCCTGAGGAAACCACCCAAGTCTCCGCCGAAAGGCAACTATGAGCGCATTATTGGAAAGGCATTTGCCGAAGCGGAGAGGTCGGGACGTACTCAAAGTGATCAAAGAATGAAAGAACGACGAGCTGGGAAACAAATTGTCCAGCTGAAAGGACATGCGGTGCCCCCATGTGTGGTTTTGGTAATTGATGACAATCTCTATGGACTAATGGTTGCCTTGAGTTTATTTGAAGGTTTTGTCCATAGGCTTTTCTTGTTGGGGAACGTAGTAATTTCAAAAAATTTCCTACGCTACGCCAAGATCATGGTGATGCATAGCAACGAGAGGAGAGTGTTGTCTCGTACCCTCGTGAGACCGAAGCGAGCGATCTGGCGTAGAGGAAGTAGTCGTCACGTTCTCCTCGCGATCCAACCGATCCAGCGCCGTTACTCCGGTGCCTCCGAGTTCTTGGCACCACGTTCAGCTCGGTGGCGCTCCTCGAGCTCCGATCCGGCCAAAGCTCGGGAGAGAGAGTTAAAATCGGCCTGACGGCGTGGTGGCGATCTTGATGTTCTACCGGCGAGGCTTCGCCTAAGCACCGCTTCTGATATGACCGAGGTGGAATATGGTGGAGGGGGCACCGCACACGGCTAAGAGATCCAAGAGATCAATTGTTGTGTCTTTGGTGCTAGCCACTGCCCTCTATTTATATGTTGAGCCCGGGGTGAAACTTGGAGCAAAAGCCTCCTCAAAGTCGGTTTTGCCCGAAAGGCAAGAGTCCCACTCGGACTCGAGGACCAAACGCCACAATCCTTGGCGTGCGGCCCGAGGCGAACGCCCGAGGTCTCCGGCGTTGGCCCCCCAACCTCCATAAAACTCCTTTTGCACCGACCTAAAGCCTCATGGGCTTGACCCCTTAGCCTAAACATATCATCCAATATATGAATCTTTACGTCTCGACCATTTCGAGACTCCTCGTCATGTCCCCGATCTCATCCGGGACTCCGAACTCCTTCGGTACATCAAAACATGCAAACTCATAATATAAGCATCGCCGAAACCTTAAGCGTCACGGACCCTACGGTTCGAGAACAATGTAGACATGACCGAGACACGTCTCCGGTCAATAACCAATAAGCGGGACCTGGATGCCCATATTGGCTCCTACATATTCTCTGAAGATCTTTATCGGTCGAGACCGCATAACAACATCTGATGTTCCCTTTGTCATCGGTATGTTACTTGCCCGAGATTTGATCGTCGGTATCCAATACCTAGTTCAATCTCGTTACCGGCAAGTCTCTTTACTCGTTCGTAATGCATCATTTCGTAACTAACTCATTAGCTACATTGCTTGCAAGGCTTATAGTGATGTGCATTACCGAGAGGGCCCAGAGATACCTCTCCGAGCAATCGGAGTGACAAAACCTAATCTCGAAATCGCCAACCCAACATGTACCTTTGGAGACACACTGTAGTACTCCTTTATAATCACCCGATTCGTTGTGACGTTTGGTAGTACCAAAGTGTTCCTCCGTAAGCAGGAGTTGCATATTCTCATAGTTATAGGAACATGCATAAGTCATGGATAAAAGCAATAGCAACATACTAAGCGATCGGGTGCTAAGCTAATGGAATGGGTCATGTCAATCAGATCATTCAACCAATGATGTGACCTTGTTAATTAAATGACAACTCCTTTGTCTATGGTTAGGAAACATAACCATCTTTGATTAACAAGCTAGTCTAGTAGAGGCATACTAGTGACACTCTGTTTGTCTATGTATTCACACATGTATTATGTTTCCGGTTAATACAATTCTAGCATGAACAATAAACATTTATCATGAAATAAGGAAATAAATAATAACTTTATTATTGCCTCTAGGGCATATTTCCTTCATTTCTTGGAGTACATGTGTTGGTTTCAAGGAGAGTTTGTGAGACCAAGGTGCTATTCAAGGAATTATCCAAAGATTGGTTATTTGAGAGTTGAGCTTATTGTAAGCATGTCTTGAAGAAGAAGATTGTTTGATCATTCATGATTACCTTCAAGACATCATCCAAATGAAGAGAGTTGGAAAGAATCAAGGTTGATCAAGACTAAGTCAAGAGTGAATCAAGTTGATCAACACACAAAGCGTACAAGATGTACAGAGAGGATCAAGTGATCCCATGGTATAGTAAGCATTGTCCATTACGCTTTGTGTACTAACCCATGGTCTTCGTGAGAGTTCTTTGTGGGGTTAGGTTGCGGTGTGCAAATTCAAGTGAAGCATCACGAAGAGATCAAATGCTTGAAGCTTGCCGTCCATTTGGTGACAATTGACTTGTGAAGATGTGCGGAAGAGTGGCTCACCCATAGTGGAGTATGGGGGAGCAATCAACTAGTCTTCTTCGAGCCAACGCAATCAAAAAAGGTGGTCCAACTTGAGGGAGTCAAGATCGTCATCGTCTAGCTCAAGTGGACCATGTGCAAAACAAAGGTTTGCCCTTGATAGGTTTTCTATTTTACCGGTCTCATGATGGTAGTTGGGAGACCGGGTTATAGGATCGATTGTCGTACTATCAAGGGGGGCTCTCGGTGAGTAGCTTGATCGTATCATTCGTAGAGAGCTCAAACCATTGCATCCTTGCATCATCTTTTTGGGTTCTTGTTTGGTTCTTCTCCTTGTGAGATTTGGAGCTTATGGTCATTTTTATGACAAGCTCGAGCTCATCAGCGGAGTTCACTTGCATCTTCTATGATGTTTTCGATGTTGGAGGATATGCCGTTTCTTCTCTGTTGGAGGTTTCACTCCTTTGTTTGTTAGGCATACCTCCTCTGCCTCTTCTTCGCTGTTTCGATGCTACTCGTTGTCTTGTTTCCAACAAGCTTGAGTTTGCTCGATTCGAGCTCATTTGTAGAAGTTATGGCGATTACGGTTTTATTGTTTCCCTCTGTTGTCTTCTCTTGCAAAATGAAGGACTCCTAGTGTTGCTAATCTGGGGCATGCGGTAATCTTGCTCTCCGGGCGGTAAGTACCGCGAGCCCTGCTAATACCGCATGATCCACCACGGTAATCTTTGCAGTGCTCACGCAGTAATACCGCTCTATGGGAGGCGGTAATACCGTAACCTCGAAACTAAGCCTTGACTACTCGGCGGTAGTAAGGCGGATGTAATTTTACATCCAGCGCCCTCTGTGATAATACCATCTTCGTGTGCGGTAATACTGCGTGCGGATTTTTGCGCAGTCCTCCCTCGGCGGAAGTAGGTGCGGAAGTAATTTTTACTTCCGTGCTTTCTCTATGACTAGTCTTTGCTGCCTTACGGTAGTATCGTAGAAGTAGCGGTAGTACCGCTCCGGCGGTTCTACCGTTCGTTGCCACATGCAACGAGCCTTCATCGGCCGATCTGCACTTGCGGTAGTACCGCAACCTGCAGCGGTAGTACCGCGGCCGACCGCGGTAGTACCGCAGCTCCGTGTGGTAGTACCGTGTCGTGCGGGCTGAGTGAGGGGATAACGGTTGGCTTTTCTCCCCACCTATAAAAGGGGGTCTTCTTCCCCCTTGAGACCTAATCTTTGAGCTCGCGTTCTTCCCCCATTGTTGACCTTCTTCGAGCTTGCTATCTCTCAATCCCTCCAATGATTCTTGCTAGTTCTTGAGGGAAAAGAGAGAGGAGATCTAGATCCATGTTTCCACCAATCACTTTCTCCTCTTAGTGAAGGGAACCCCTTGGATCTAGATCTTGGAGTTCTTCGTGTTCTTCTTTCGTCCTCTCATTTTCCTCCCTAGCATTAGTTGCTTTGGTGGGATTTGGGAGAGAAGGACTTGGGCACTCCGTGTGCCCTTGCCATTGCATTTGGTGCATCGGTTTGAGTTCTCCACGGTGATACGTGGAAGTTACAAGTTGAGAAGCTTATTACTCTTGGGTGCTTGGTGCCCTTGAGCTTGTTCCTCTTGGGTGCTTGGGCGCACTAGGCGGTTGGTGGTGTTCGAGCTCAATCATTGTGGTGTAAAGCTCCGGGCAAGCGTCGAGGTCTCCAATTAGGTTGTGGAGATCGCTTGAGCAATTTGGCAATGCAGTGACCGCCCTCAAGGGTTGCCAAAGTGTCTGGGTTGGTGACCGCCCCCAAGGGTTGCCATTTATGCAGGTTCGGTGACCGCCCTCAAGGGTCCCTTAGTGGAATCACGGCATCTTGCATTGTGCGAGGCGTGAGGAGATTCTGATGGCCCTAGTGGCTTCTTGGGAGCATTGTGCCTCCACCTTTGCTCCAAGCGGAGATTAGCATCCGCAAGGGTGTGAACTTGGGATACATCGTCATCTCCGCGTGCCTCGGTTATCTCTTATCCGAGCCCTTTACTTATGCACTTTACTTTGTGATAGCCATATTGTTTCTTGTCATATATCTTGCTATCACCTAAGTAGTTTTTCTTGCTTAGCATAAGTTGTTGGTGCACATAGGTGAGCCTAGTTGTTGTAGGTTTTGTGGTTGACAAATTAACCGCTAGGTTTATTCCGCATTTGTTCAAGCCTCAACCGTAATTATTTTAAAGCGCCTATTCACCCCCCCCCCTCTAGGCGACATCCACGATCTTTCACCAGCTCGGCGAACAAGCGAAGCAATCGTGCCCCCCGCTCAAGGTGCCTGCTAGCGACATCGTCGATCCGAGGATGGTGCCCGGTTATGGCAATCCTGAAGATTACCTGCCCGACGATGTACATTATGATTTCTTGGAGGTGCAGATACAAAGATCTGATGCAGGAAGCCTCTCATCAAAGATGAAAGCTCTCTATCAACGATGATGCGAAGATTGCATGATTGGTACATGAAAACCTGCAGAGAGTCTGAGGGAGGAGTACTTTGTATGTGAGAGTTAAAAAGGAGCATGACCTCGTTGGAATTGAACTGATGCCTATTTCATTTGAGGAGTTCTATCAGTTTTTCAATCAATTGGCCCTCGATAAAGCAACGATCACCTGCTCATGCGTAAGTAGTACTACTACATCATTAAGTCTCTCTATATAACTCAGCTCTTTCATTGCATGTATTTATAATTATCCTCACTATATTATGCAGATTGAAGATCGCCGAATTGAAGAAAAGACAAGTGGGTTCCATTGGGTTCATTAACACATATCTCATAGAGGCAAGCGAGGTTGAATTTCATGCCGAAAATACCGAGGCCAACTTGCTACAATCATTGGTAATAAATGAACACAAGGATATAATACTCTTTCCTTACAACTTCAAGTGAGTATTCTTGTCTTGTGGCATATTTGGTTTCCCTTATTAGTCCAGGTTATAGTAATGTAATATTGATGAGTTATGCATGCATGCTTGAGTACCACTATATTCTCCTAGAGATTAAGCTTGAGCAGGGGAGTAATGGCATCTTAGACTCCAAGCGAAAAGATCCCAAGGAGTATGCAGACATGGTGAAATGCTCGAGAAGTAAGTTAAATCGATCATTATCCACCATATCAGCAACTTTGTTCATTTCTGATATCAAGTAATTGTTTTCTTTGTATGGCAGGGTTTGGAGAAAATTCACCAAAAAAGCTCCGGGACTGCCGAAGAAGCTGCAATTTAGACACCCGAAAGTAAGTACTATAGTAGCATATTCCACGCATCCCTAGTGATTCAAGCGCTAGTTTCATCAATACCATTTAACATGCTTGCTAATTATCAGTTTGATTGACCTCTATCACGAACCGGGACTAAAGGCCCTTACGAACCGGGACTAATATGTGTTTTTCTACTAGTATAGGTGTTCAGTCCTAGGCCACATCAGGCTGCCCATGATGAATTCTACAGAGACGCTAGAGGACTTGACGTACAAAACTAGCTAGAAGACGGGGCCATGGAGAAATCTACCCCCACCTACGTAGCCAACTAGGATATGTAACCCTACGACCATTGGTACAATATATAAGCCCAGGGTTGGCTAGTAGATAGACAAAGTACAATCTCTCTGTATTTTACGTGCACTTTGTGCACACTCCCACGCAGTAAGTACACGCGGGGTGCTCTGCTGGATTTAGCTCCGAGGCACGAGAAGAAGAAATCATGGCATGGTACACACCTCATCAACAAATAAAAGAAGAACAACTACTCGGTAGCCCATACTTTGGTGGTCCTTTCTCTCACTCGAGTCCCTTTGAGACTCACCTCAATAGAGTCTATTGAGGTGAGTGAGGAGTGGGGAGTGGTTTCATCCTCAGCGACGGTGAGACGGTATAAAGCATCTCCTAGGCCTGAACTCGTGTTAAAAAAACAAATATCAAGGAAAAGTGAATTTTGCAACTAGGTTCTCTCTCTCACTGCATGGCGGGCCCATGGAGAGTTTGTCAAGAAAGGCGCTTAATAAAGTCTTAAACCACAGGAGGGCAAACCAAAATACCCCCAAAAGCGAGAGAAGCGGCGCCTTTCGTGAGAGCGGCGCCTTGCTCCTCGCCCGCTCTCACCGGCGCCGCCTTGCTCTCTCCTCGCCCGTGAGCCAAGCCCCTCGGCCGCCCGCGAGGATCTGTGGCAGTATGGACCCGGCCATGATCGAAGGCAGCGGAGGACATGGCGGCCTTGAGGCGGAGTCTGTGCGGCGGGCCGCCGGCCGAGACCGCTTGTCTCCGCCTCGGCCGTCCGCCGCCCGCCCGCTCCGCCGTCTCCCGCGCCCACCAGAGCCTCTCGCGTCGAGGCACGCCCCCCCTCTCGTCTCTGCCCAAACTGAAAACCCCAATCTTTTTCCCAAGGGCCCCTCTTTTCAGCCGGCCAAATTTGGGTGAAGCGGAGTACATGGCAGCCTCGGAGGCAGCACATGAAGAAATTTGGGTGAAGGAGTTCATCACCGACCTAGGAGTCATACCCAATGCGTCGGAGCCGATCAAACTCTTCTGTGACAACACTGGAGCTATTGCACTTGCCAAGGAGCCCAGGTTTCACAAGAAGACCGAGCACATCAAGCGTCGCTTCAACTCCATTCGTGAAAATGTTCAAGATGGAGACATAGAAATTTGCAAAGTGCATACGGATCTGAATGTCGCGGATCCGTTGACTAAACCTCTTCCATGAGCAAAACATGATCAACACCAGAACTCTATGGGTGTTCGATTCATCACAATGTAACTAGATTATTGACTCTAGTGCAAGTGGGAGACTGTTAGAAACATACCCTAGAGGCAATAATAAAAGTATTATTATATTTCCTTGTTCATGATAATTGTATTTTATTCATGCTATAATTGTATTATCCGGAAATCGTAATACACGTGTGAATACATAGACCACAATATGTCCCTAGTGAGCCTCTAGTTGACTAGCTCGTTGATCAACAGATAGTCATGGTTTCTGACTATGGACTTTGGATGTCGTTGATAACGTGATCACATCATTAGGAGAATGATGTGATGGACAAGACCAGTCCTAAGCATAGCACAAGATCGTGTAGTTCGTTTTGCTAGAGCTTTTCCAATGTCAAGTATCTCTTCCTTAGACCATGAGATCGTGTAACTCCCGGATACCGTAGGAGTGCTTTGGGTGTACCAAAGCGTCCAACGCATGGCTGGTGACTATAAAGGTGCATTACGGTATCTCCGAAAGTGTCATTGGGTTGACACGGATCGAGGCTGGGATTTGTCACTCCGTGTAATGACGGAGAGGTATCACTGGGCCCACTCGGTAGTGCATCATCATAATGAGCTCAAAGTGACCAAGTGCTTGGTCACGGGATCATGCATTACGGATGCGAGTAAAGTGACTTGCGGCAGCGAGATTGAGCAGGTATTGGGATACCGACGATCGAATCTCGAGCGAGTAAAATACCGATTGGCAAAGGGAATTGTATACGGGGTTGATTGAATCCTCGACATCGTGGTTCATCCGATGATATCATCGAGGAGCATGTGGGAGCCAACATGGGTATCCGAGATCCTGCTGTTGGTTATTGCGAGAGCCGTCTCGGTCATGTCTGCATGTCTCCCGAACCCGTAGGGTCTACACATAAGGTTCGGTGGCGCTAGGGTTGTATGAATATGAGTATGCAGCAAACCGAATGTTGTTGAGTCCGGATGAGATCCGGACGTCACGAGGAGTTCGAATGGTCCCGGAGGTAAAGATTTATATATAGGAAGTCTTATTTTGGTCGTAGAAAAAGTTTGGGCATTATCGGTATTATCTGGGAAGTGCGAAAGGGTCGATGGGTCCACCGGGGGTCCACCTGCCGGGAGCCACATGGGCTGTAGAAGTGCGCCTTGGCCTATATGGGCCAAGGGCACCCGACAAAAGGGCCCATGCGCCAAGGAGACTTGGGAGGAAGAGTCCTAAAGGGAAGGCACCTCAGGGGTGCCTTGGGAGGATGGACTCCTCCCTCTTAGCCGCACCCTTCCTTGGAGGAAGGGGCAAGGCTGCGCCCTCCCCTCTTTGCACCTATATAAAGGGAGGGAGGGAGGGGTGGCCGCACCTGAAGCCCTTGGCACCTCCCTCTCCGCTACACCTCCTCCTCCTCCCGTAGTTGCTTAGCGAAGCTCTGGGAGTTCTGCATCCACCACCACGTCGTCTTCTTTGGATCTTCATCAACCTCTCCTTCCCCTTCTTTGGATCAAGAAGGAGGAGGCGCCATCCGCTCCGTCTCGTGTGTTGAGCAGCGGAGGTCTTTGTCAGATTCGGCACTAGGTCATCGGTGATCTGAATCACGGCGAGTACAACTCCATCATCCCCGTTCCATTGAACGCTTCCGCACGCGATCTACAAGTGGTATGTAGATGCAATCACTCTTCCATGACTCGTTGCTAAATGAACTCATAGATGGATCTTGGTGAAACCGTAAGAAATTTTTTGATTTTCTGCAACGTTCCCCAACACCCCCACCTACGTAGCCAACTAAGATCTGTAACCCTACGACCATTGGTACAATATATAAGCCAAGGGTTGGCTAGTAGATAGACAAAGTACAATCTCTCTGTATATTACATGTACTTTGTGCACACTCCCACGCAATAAGTACACGCAGGGTGCTCTGCTGGATTTAGCTCCGAGGCACGAGAAAAAGAAATCATGGCATAGTACACACCTCAACAAATAAAAAAAGAACAACTACTCGGTAGCCGATACTTTGGTGGCCCTTTCTCTCACTCGAGTCCCTTTGAGACTCACCTCAATAGAGTCTGTCCTTCCGCTTTCCTTCTCATCCACCAGCGAGCCAAAAATGGAGTGGAGAGTGGTTTCATCCTCAACGGCGGTGAGACGGTATAAAGCATCTCCTAGGCCTGAACTCGTGTTAAAAAAAACAAATATCGAAGAAAAGTGAATTTTGCAACTAGGTTCTCTCTCACTGCATGGCGGGCCCACGGAGAGTTTGCCGAAGAGAACTGCTTAATAAAGTCTTAAACCCTGGGAGGGGCAAAACCGAAAATACCCCCCAAAACAGAGAGAAGCAGCGCCTTTCAGCAGAGAGCAGCGCCTTGCTCCTCGCCCGCTCTCACCGGCGCCGCCTTGCTCTCCTCGCCGGCGGGCCAAGCCCCTCAGCCGCCGCGAGGATACGGCGGCAGGTATGGACCAGCCGCGGTCGAAGACGGCGGAGGACATGGCGGCGCAGCGGGCGGAGTGCGAGCGGCGGGCCGCCGCCGGCCGAGACCGCTTCGCCTCCGCCTCGGCGGCCGTCCGCGCCGCCGCCCGCTCCGCCGTCTCCGGCGCCCACCAGAGCCTCTCGCGCCGAGGCACGCCCCCCTCCCTCACCCCCTCTCGTCTCTGCCCAAACTGAAAACCCCAATCTTTTTCCCAAGGGCCCCTCTTTTCAGCCGGCCAAATGTTGGCGAACTTCTTCAGATTTCGGACTCGATATATACGTGGTTTCCCCTCCGGTTGACGAGATTCTCCGTGTTTCAGAGGGCCTCGCCGAATTCAAGAAGCGGCTGCGGGACCTGGAAGCCGACCTAGGGCAAGCTCTGTCTCGTAAGTGCCCTGAAATCTGCACATTCCTTTGCTTAATGTCGAGCACGGTTCCGCCCACTTCTTTGATTGCTTCATGGCGTGCCTGAGATCTCTCTCTCTCTCTCTCTCTCTGTGTGTGTGTGTGTGTGTGTGTCAACTTTTGCAGTTAAACTCACCATGGAGTCGAAATGCGAGCGACTCAGGGAGTCGATTTCAGCCTCGGCTGCTACAAGTGAGCAGCTAAGTGACCTGCTTACCGAACAGAGGACCAGGATCGAGCGGCATGCTGCACTCATATCGAATGTGCTGGAGGGTAACTTCAAAATATTTCTAGTTCAGCATTTGGGGAGCTATGTTGTTTTTGGATATCGTTTGGTGCAGTGTAGCTTTGTACCTGTTTGTTGTCACACTTGTTTCCTTAATAATTGAACTGCTCCGAGGTAGTTTATGTGACGTCGATGTAATTATCAATGTACCATGGCAGCTGCTGAGGCTTTTGAAGCAAAGAATGATGAAGATGTTACACTGATGAAAGACATGGGAAAAGCTATCTGCTGGTATCAAAAGCGCCTTGGCTTCCAGGCCGTTGTTGAAGGAGAAGGTAATTTATAATTTAAGGAAATTATGTTAACATCATGATAGATATACTGCTATGCTTAAGTAAATTATGTTAATGTCATGATTCCTCCTGATTTCCCTACTTTTTTTTTCTTAAGGCGTGAAATTTATATTTGACAAGATTGACTTGCAAAGTCCTGAGAAGGAGTTTTCATTTTCCTTGAAGTTTGACAAAGATAGATATACCCGTGAGTTGGAATTTCACATGGATTTCGTCTTAAGTTTATACCTTATATTTCATTTCACATGGTTAGTCATAAAACACACACTCTTTTTATTCATAGCAGTACTTCAATGTAGTCCACCCGTGGAAGATTCTGAGGAACTGACGAAGGATTTGAACGTCACTAATGATCTAGTCAAGTTTGTAAGAATAATCCGACAGAGGTTCCAGGCTGCTGCTTTGAATGGTACCCAATATATCTATTTTTTTTGTACGATCAAGCATCAAGTTCATAAGCATCTTATATTAGTATAGTACAATGAACAATCTGTATTTCCTTCCTTCACTTCTGCGTGCTAGTAAGGCGCAATAAACCTATAAGCTTCATCAGGTCTGTTTCCCCCAGTAACCATATGAATGAGGCTTATTTCCTGGAACTCCAAACTGTATCTGATGTTCCAAATAAGTTGACGACTTTTTGGTTCTGGCGTTTGAGAATTGCCCAAACCATATGTCAAATGTTCCAAATAATCCAGTGTATGATTTTCACGTACAAGATTGGGTCTTCTATTTTTTCCATGGAACTGAACCTTCCTTTGCCTGTTTATTCACATAAGCGTTTGTCCTTTGTCATGTAATCTTTAATCTTTAATTGCTTTGTCTTTCACAGGGGATCTTCATGTAAGCCCAACTGTTTGTTCGGATGCTTCCGCTATACCCATCTCATCTCCGGTGGTAAAGTCAGTTGACTCCACAAACAAAAATGATAGAGATACAAGTAATTCTCAAAGTAAGAACAGGAAGCCGGCTCTTCCCGCTAAGAGAAAAGCTTCCGCCCTATCGGCAGCATCTCCTGTTTCTGTGCGTCGCTCCCCGCGTTTTGTGGTAACCGTCTCATCACCCCTATTTTCAGTTTAGCATTATCTAGAGGAACATGAAACCTGGAATTCTTAAACTGCAACCGCGTACTTGTGATGGCTTTCTATAAATCGGGACCGTCTGGCCTTTGGTCTAGAAATACTCTGGAGGGAAACAGCTTGTACACCAAATATCAATTCTGATTATTATTCCCATGTTGCAAATAATACACTAGTAAGTCGGACATACCTACTTTTTCTTCGATATTGCTTCTTTGCACATGTGGTTTCCGTGGAGCAAGTAATAAATCTTTCAGAGGGCTAGATCAGTTTCTGCGTATAATGAATCACTGCCAGACTACTCCCTTCGTAGGCCTTTCGGAACTTAGAGATTTACCACTAATTGATCTAACAATGATTTCTCGCTAAATTTTAAAACACCACAAAATTTGGTATGACGTAGGGCTAGTATCCTGTCAGTAAGAACAACAAATCTGCGGCCTTTCAGTTTTTGTTGCACTGTAGGATAGCCAGTGTCAGGCAACCAATATTTTCTTTGCAGTGTGCACATTTACTTTGTATTAAAAAAGAAGGCAATGAAAGCTGAGGTGTGGTTTTTCTTGAGAGAAAAAGTGCCATGAAAAACTGAGCTTTATGCACTAATTTCTGTCCAGTTTTGCGCTTTGCTTACGCAAACCTCATACGCAATTATGCAAATAACGCGATTTGCCCCCATTGTTCTGCGCAGGGGAACGAGGGAGTCGCCAGCTGATGCATCATACCCTGACCTGGCCAAACTAATTCTTGACCGATGATTTGGCCATCCCGCTCTTCCCTGTAAACGTCGTCTCCGAAGCGTTGGCGTGATTTTGGGCATGGTTTTTGTCGCGGGGGAGGGCTTGGTGCCGAAGGCGGATGTAGTTTCTGGGCGTGGTTTCGCTGTGTCTGCAATGCAGGATCTATTGTCGAGCCTATGTGGTGCCGTGCAATGCTACGGTCGAGGTCTTCGGCGTATGTTCAGTTCATGGCCATTTCATCAGTTTGCATCTGTTTATGGCTAATGCCATACTACTCGTGTTCGTGCCATGCTCTTTTTGCCATATATTTTTTGTGTTGTGCTTTTGCCAAGATGGTGGCCAGTCTTTTGCCGTTTATTTGCGGCTTGTTCATGTGCTGAAAATTACTTTCTCTGTAAAGAAATATAAGAGCGTTTATATCACTACTTTAGTGATCTAAATGCTCTTATATTTCTTTACGGAGGGAGTACCTTTTGTTTTTGTGTCGTCAAACACTATCTGGTTCAAAATTCATGTGGTTTTCTAAATCATTTTGAGGTCCAAGATAACATGACACTACGATGACGCGTTCTTTATATTCCCGTGTTTTTAAAAACCCCGCGAACCAAAATGGACATTATCCAAAAACAAGATTTCCTTTTCCATTATTTTTGTGCAAAATTAGTACACTAATGATTTCTCTAAAAAAAAGGTTCACTCATGATGGCTCAATGATTTGCCTTTCACTTTATAGGGGCATATGCGCAATATTTAACATCATCCGAGGGCCTGAGCGCAAAACCCCAACCACCAACCAAACACGCACGAGATCTTCTTCTTCAGTCCAAAACGAGGGAAAGGCGACTATTTTCCTCCGCCTCGATCCCATCGCCGTCCCCCCCCCCCCCCGCCCCCACACACCTCGATCCCGCCGCCGCCCGCCGCCTGCCCCCCACCCACCATGGCACGGGCGAAGCCGTCGTCGTCGGCGGCGAAGAAGAGCCAGGCGGCGCAGCAGGGCGGCGGGGCCGGGCACGCGGCGCCGTCCGGCCTCGCGCGGTACCTCGACCCGGAGGCGCCGTGGGACAAGGACCGGCTGCTGGACGCCGTGCACTGGATCCGCCAGGCCGTCGGGCTCGCCTGCGGCCTCCTCTGGGGCGCCGTCCCGCTCGTCGGCGCCGCCTGGATCGTCCTGTAAGCGCCCCCAATCTCCTGCCCCCCGCTTTTTCTTCTCCCTTCTCTTGCCCGCGGAGCCGTCGTGCCCGGCAACAGCTCGCCTCGCCGGCTATCCTCTCTCATCGACCTCGGGCTCCGCCTCCGGCCCCTCCCCGTTCCGCGCGACGAAGCCGGCCGGAATAGCGGTGGCCGAGAGAGGGTGGCCAGGGGGAGCGGGAGAGGCGGTCACCGCCGTCCGCGCAGGCGATCCGAGGCGCCGCGGGGGCGGTGACCGGCGAGCAGAGGCGGGGCGCCGGACGCGGCGGATGCGGGAGGTCGCGGTGGATGTGGTGGATGCGGTGGGCTGTTGGACGCGGGAGGTTGTAGCGGATGGGGAGGCGACAGAGGAGCAGAGACTTGCCGGTGCAGAACTGCTGTGCTCTGGAGGAGCGTCCGCATCCAGCCGCTCTTGCTCTTCTTGCGCTATGACTGCGGCCATGTAGAGTAGCTCCTCTTCGTCGGACGAGGAATCCAGGAAGTGTTGCCAGGCCAAGCTGCGGCGGCGGCGGCTCATTTCGTTGCGGGGAGATTACGGAGAGATGGGGAAAGGGATGTGGAAGAGGAGACAGAGCCAGGAGTGTGTGTGTGTGTGTGTGAGAGAGAGAGAGAGATATGGGGGATGAACTTGTGTATATGGACATGGAAACTAGCCGTTGGAGAGCTAAAAAAAAGGGCAGCCCGGTGCACGTAGCTCCCGCTTGCGTAGGGTCCGGGGAAGTGTCCGACCACTTTGGGTGGTCTTTGGTGCGGAGGTGGCTCCCTGATGTACTGCACCCTGCCAACCTACATGCTGACCCACATGTCAGTGACCCAACTGCAGGGTGCAGTTTGTCAGGGGAGCCTCCTCCCTTTGGTATTTTGCAAGTGGCTGTTTCCAGGACTCGAACCCGTGACTCCAACAGCTTCACCGCTGCGCCAAGGTCCCCCTTCCTTGGAGAACTAGCCGTTACAAATGTTATTTAGGGAGTGCCATTTCGGGGTGCTGCTGGAGTTGAACGAATTTTAGGGGGGATATGTTGTTCAGGGAGTTGCTGGATTTGCAAGGCCTGAGCACAGCACACATGTTCTTGTAGTACCTCAATTGGGACCTCCTTTTTTTTGCCCTGGTCGGGGTCTAAGGTTCTTGCTGTTTCAGTTATTTCTGGTATTGTGAGTAATAATTAGCTGTTTTCGAATTTGGAACGCGGGCAAGGCTTTCGTACAAAATTGAGATCCAGTGTCGCTGTCATGAACCATTAGGATGTACTCCCTCCGACCGGAAATACTTGTCCTAGAAATGGTTGTATCTAGACTTATTTTAGTTATAGATACATCCATTTTCAACCATTTCTAAGACAAGTATTTCCGGACGGAGGGAGTGTTTTGTTGGAATATGTTTTCGGTTATTAGGACCCTGTTTTGGCTACCTGTATGTGAGCTTTTGATGGTTATACTGTCTGATTTCTCACAGGTTCGTGGCCATTTCTTCTGGCATAATTTACTGGTACTATGCGCACCTATTGAAGGTCGACGAGGAAGAATTCGGAGGCCATGGCGCGCTGCTTCAGGAGGGGATGTTCGCATCTTTCACCCTTTTCCTGGTAAATCCTTTCATTCAAAATTTTTTGTTTCCTAAACCCAGACTGCATTCTGAAATCCAGCCTGCCATGTGCAACTGCGGTAGCAAGTACATCAAAGCTTGAAGTAGTAGTAGCACATAGCAAGTACTTGTCGGAGAAATGGGTGTATCTAGACATATTTTAGGATTTATCCATTTCTTCGACAAGTATTTCTGGACGGACGGAGTACATTACTTCTTTGAAAATGCACATTCAATCAGCAAATGATGTTTACTGACAAACTGACAAGATGATTGTTGTTGCTTATTGCAGCTCTCATGGATCCTTGTGTACAGTTTGGCTCACTTTTGATGAGAAGCTCCTTTGTTGAACATACCGTGATTTGGGATCGGGTTGGCTGGAAAAAATTCATCAGAACTTTGTAGATTATCAAAGAGCCCTAGAGCAGCATTGTATCGAATCGGTTCAGGCAGTAATGTTGTTTCTGAATCCCAGTGTAATTTTGATAGAACATCTTAGCATATCAGCTGTTGGCAGAACATGTTCAGTATGCTTGACATGTAACTATTGGATATCATTCTCTTGCGTCGATTCAATAAAACGTTTTAACATGTAGATCAACGTGAGATTTTGTTATTTTGTCAAATCAGTTGTTGGCACAACATGTTCAGTATGCTTGACATGTAAAGGTATCATTCTCTTGCGTCATCATAAGATTTTGTTACTTCGTAATTTTGAACAAGCACTTGCTTCCAAACGGATGAACAGACCAGCATGAGATTTCGACAAACAAGCGTTATGATCAAAGATCATCAAACATTTTACATCCAAAGAAATATAACAAAATCCTGTGATTTCACAGTAAATTAGTCGTCTAGCTCTCGTGAGTTTCTTGCGAAGTCGCCGCTGTTAGTTACCATATGGGAATTCACTTCTTGGTGGGGAATTTTCTCCGTTTGGTTGGTCCTTGTCCTTCGCGTTTCTGTTCTTTCTTCCTCTTCTTGAGTTGCACCTGGTGCGACCTCCCGACCAGCGACGGTTGCTCCTTCAACCCGAAGCTTCTCGCCACATGCCCCAGGTGGAGCTTCTTCACCATGAAGATCTTCTTCAGCTCCCCTCGGTGGGCGGTGTAAGCACGAAGCCAGGAACAGAAGGCATCCCTTGCAAGCTTATTTGTTGTGGCCTGGATAAGAAAGAGTATATGATAGCACATTTGTTAAGATGGGCAAAAGCACGATATTTACAATAAACAAGCAATTGGAGCTGTTCTTCTAGCTACGCAAGAGTCAACCGAAGGAAGGAGAAACAAATGTGTGTTACCTCGGATGCAACGTAATTTTCCAGCGTTCTCTGTACAGAGAGTATCCATGGGTGCATATCCAAAGATATTGGCTTCCTCTTGAGAGGCTTCTCCCCATTCACAGGGAAACCGTCTAAAACCTTTTGGAAGGGGTATTCTGTCAGAGATACACCGTGTAGCTCTAGGTCTTTCAAGTAGTCGAGTTCAACGGGTTGGAGAAACAGGAGGGCCTCTCCCTTTTCACCAATCCTTGCAGTTCTTCCCACCCTATAACAAACAACTGATGTTATTGAAACTGAAGCTACCCAGAAGAAGATGCTAGTGCAGACAAAGTATGAGGTAAACTGTCTTTATTAGCTTACAACATCAAATCTTCTTAAAAAAAACTAGAAAATGCCACAGCATTCACAAGAAAGAGCTAAACAGTGTACAGGGTTGATAGTAGCAATGAAGAGAAAGAACTATGTGTGCTTGCTTCATTCAGTTGCATATGAACAAAGAATCTGGCAACAATTATGGAGAAAATATGAGACCAGTATAACCTAAAAATGCATGACATGAGATGCTTAAGGTACCTGTGAACATATTCAGAAGCCTCCCCAGGTGAGTCATACTGTATGATGCACCTAACTTTCGGAATGTCCAAGCCTCTAGCAGCAACATCAGTACATACAAGAATTGCAGATTTTTCAGAACTGAATCCCAAGTATGACTTCTTGCGGTCTTCCTGGTCCATGTTACCATGTAAACGGAACACTTTGCAGCCAAGAAATTTTTGCTTCTTATCTGTGTCTAATGCGAGGCCACGGCTCCACTCAAGCTGGCTGAGTACAGTGTGGTGGAAATCTACAGCATCACATGTTGACATGAAAACAACAACCTGCAGAAGGAAGATGAAAACTAACTCAATTCTCAGGACCTCCAGAGCGCACATTGACAAGCAAAACTTGCGGTCGAAAAAAAACTAGCCTAGTGAAAGTTAAACAGCTTCATGGCATATAGAAAATACCTTCTGGGACACTTGTCTTTCAAATTGAGATTTCAGAATGGTAAGGAGAACCGCAAGCCTCGAACCACATGAAACTGCATAAAACAAAAAGCATTGCAGTAACTACCAAAGCAAGACATGACAAGCATGTAAAACTTCCAAGCGAGCAGATTTCCGCTACCTTTAACATATCTTTGAACCAATTGTGCAGGAAGCTTGAAATCATCAACCGCAGGTTCCGCTATATTGTTGTGCTTGTCAGGCATTTCCTCCTCATCGTCGGATAATAAGGACGTGTGCTTCTTCCCTAGGGCACTGGACCTCTCAGAAGGCTTGTTTTGTTCGTCAAGTCCAATCATCACTGGGTTCTTCAAACTAATGTTGGCTAAGCGGTTCACCTTTTCGTTGAGAGTTGCTGATAAGAGAAGGTTTTGCCTTTGCGTAGGGTCAGTTTTGCTTTTATTCTCATCAGAAGCATCATTCCTGGAACCCAAGAGCCCTAGTATATCCTCGACTGCTTTTCCAAAACCAAGCTCAAGAATGCTGCATGAATACAAATAAACACCATTGCAGTAAGAGCTGTGTCCATAGGATAAGATATCTTGGATGGAAAAGGGTCAAGGAAATGATGAGTTTATGACTAGCAGACCTGTCAGCTTCATCGAAAACTATCCAGCGCAAATTTGAATAAACAAATGATGAAGTATGCTGTAAGTGGTCCAGAAGGCGCCCAGGAGTGGCAATTAGGATTGATATTCCTAGAGAAAACATGTGGAGTCAAAATACAAGATTGTATATAGGTAACATTATACTCCTTGATGGGACAAGATGTACCTTTCCGTAGTCTTGCTTTCTCTTTTGATCTGCTCTCACCACCCATAACATACCCAGGGACAAGCCAGTGAAAGCGATGCACCAACTGCTGCGCGATCCCATAAACCTGCAAGCACAGCTCTCGCGTTGGAACAATTACCAACGCTGCAGTCAAGATAATTAGTAACATCATTCGGAATATCGAGGGTTCTTCACAAGACAACTAGAGTGATTTACAATTTTGCAGCTCCATCTAAATTTGATGGACGAGTTTAATCAGGGACCCTTCATATAGCAACTGATAGAGTTCAATTATATAGTTGTATGATATGGCTTCTTTTGGAACTTTCGGTTATGTTTCAGCCGACATATCAATCAGCTTATCAGCAATTTTCCTTATAAAGATTGGCAACATAGCAGAATTCCATCAGATATAACCACCAACCAGATTTAATGACCCAAAAAAAAATACCCTGATAAACAGAGCATATCCACGTATATGCAGCAAAAATAAATAAAAAAGGAACAAGAGCAGAGCGCAAGAGTCATTACCAAAAGTTCCATGAGTTCTCTCGACACGAGGCTCCCTCATCTGGAGGAGGTGGACGATCGGCGCAAGGTATGCGAGCGTCTTGCCAGTGCCAGTCGCCGCCTTCACGAGCCTGCAGTTGGCGGACGCAAAAACAACGAAACCTTTGAATACAGAAGCAGCACTATAATTAGTCAGGTGAGCAAAATGAGGTTCTGATGGGTGCGTACAAGTGCTGCCCTGACATGGCAACGGGGATCGCCTGGGCCTGGATCCGCGTCGGCCCCTGGAAACCCATCTTATCTGCACCGGAGAAACGAAACCACACAACTATCAGCAAGCAAGCAGAAGGGAATCAGAAGTACTCCTACAACATTAGTTTGTTGCAGAATGTGTTGGCAGCCCATCCCTATGCTTGCAGGCTGTGTCTGTGCTCGGCAGGATACAGAGACATACATCCTACTGCGGCATCCCATGCACAAAATCTCACCAAAATATGTGAGTTCTTATGCTAGATTTGACCCAGCAACCAAGAATCTACGCCCCACTCGTCCCAGCTTGGGACGGAGAGCCATGAAATTTGTGTTCTTTCTGCACTAATTTGATGGGATACTACCTAACTAAATGCCTCAATCAGTCGCTGTTCCGATGGGAAGCTCGAACAGGAAGAAGAAAAGACATGGCTGCCGAACCAATAGGGCCACTGAGGCATGGGGAGTTGGAGAGGGGGAGGGAGGGAGGGACCTTGGAGGTGGGCGCAGAGGGTGGGGTGGAGGCCGAGGTCGGCGAAGGAGCGCGAGGAGAAGAGCCCCTCCGCGTCGTCTTCCTTCGCCTTCGCCTTAGCCTTCGGCGCCGCCGGCGGCGGCCTGCCGAGCTTCCTCTTGGCGGCCATGGAGAGGGAGGCCGCGGAGGAGAGGGGAGGGGTTTAGGGCGAACCGAAGAGGAAACAGGGGAGACCATTTTCCGCCTTCCCAGGGCGTTTACGTACTACCGAGTCGTGCTTTAGCTGGGCCTGGGCTGTGTCACGCTAGGCCCACGTTGTCAAAGCCCATAACTCATCGAAGAAAATAAGAACAGTTACAACGGATGGTGACATAGGCACCGATACCAGGTCGTTGTGTCAGGGCCTATGTCATCATCCATTGTCGAAACACCATTGATTGGATTTTGATTCGGAGCATTTGAAGGTTGTCCAAACATATGTTGCAAGCATCCACAAATGTTTTCGGATTTTGCTTTAAACTTTTGAATTTGGCTTTCATGAGTTGGGAGCACAGTATCACCTAAGCATTGGAAGCACGGGATCCCATCAACCGAGACCTACTTTCATAATGGGCGATGTGCCGCTGATGGCGAGGAGTAGCTAGTCTTGCATGCGTTACTGGTTCGAGAAAAGGAGCCAACCCATATTTTTCTCCATGGAAATCAATGAAAACACGCCATTGGCTGCCCGTTTCTGTCGTTCTCGTCATGGTAAACAGTATTTGCTTTGTTAATTAACAGCACGAACTCAGATTACTTTGTCATGTACGGCGCTGAGAGAGTATCGATACACTATAGTTATACAAAGCTTTACATGACACCATGAAGCCAATCTCAAAATATAGTGAAATAGCAAGCAATATGAAAAGGGATTATTTAATGAGAAGTATTGAAAAATTCAACCAAAACTATATAGTATCAACTGTCAAGTGGAAGGAAAAAAGAAAAATAGGAATAGTGCATCTCCTTTTTTTTCAGCGGCCTCGGCATTTTTAACAGATTGTGCAGCATAGATGTTGCATCATCTGTATGTCGCAGATGGTTAACACTGCTGCCGATGCTGTAAACAAAATTCAGAGGTCCTTGAACATTGGTACTGCACAACTGTATCGCTCAATTAGGAACCTTGATAATGACTGAAACCTTTCTTTATACTGTATGTCTGATGATGGGCGAATCGACAGGATGACGGCTGTAATCTGGACCATCCTCTGTCACAATCACCATGGCTGTTGCTGGGAACACAACACTTGGTTTACATCGACACCACAGCTCAGTACTCGGTTCAATAACAACACCCCTTCCTCTCCCTCCCTTCTCCAAGCTTCAGATCTGATCCTGCTGCTGCTGCTGCTGCTGCTTAATAACCAAAATGTGTGTCTCCCTGCTTCTGCTACTTGCTCAGATCAGATCATATGAGGAGCCTCCTGCAAATAAAAAGGAACAATGCTATTAGGGGCGTCGCAATTTCAGAATCGCCTTAACAAGTACCAGAGGTGAGTCCTTTTCCTGTTATGTTGATGCTAAACATTCTAGGTTTAACCAGGTAAAATAGTTATGCTCGCTTCCGCATGCCCTCGAAAATTCATTTTTCATCAGTGTGGCATGCCAAAACAGCCATAAGCTGAAGAAGAGGGAAAATAATAAGTGCTCGCCGAGCGGAATTCCGTTTTATGAGCAGACACCAACAGTTGGAGTCTGGATCACTCCAGACTAGCAGATGAGCAATGTGAAGTAAAAAAATTATCTCACATAAATAAGCTTAAATTTCCTTCTTTTTTGTGTGTGTGTGTGTGCAGGCAACAACCTGATTCATTTGCTGTGGTACAAAGAAAAATCGCATGCATCTTGTTCAGTTCTGCCAGGAGAATCCTCCATTTGAAGTGGAAACAGGAGGAGGTTATCCAGAATGGCGATTGAACCTCTCCTTGACGATCTGGACAGCGCCTCCTCTTCCCAGCAGCAACTCACCGTGGACAGCTATGACCTGAGTAGTCCGCTGTTCCTGGCCCAGCCAACAACCACCGGAGCAAGCACATATCTGCGTGCTGCAGCCACCAGCCCTGGGTTGTGCAACTTTAATAGCAGCCTTGGACAAAACCAATTTCAGATTGCCGCAGGGGGTAGTAGCCCTGAGCACCGCCAGATCAGATCAAACGATGCTCTTCACTACATAAGCCAGATGCTGATGGAGGACCTTGATGAGACACCGGTCGGCGTGTGCCAAGAGGAGGCTGCTCTCCAGGCTGCTGAGAAGCCGTTCCGTGACATCCTTGGGCCTGTATGCCCGCCGGCTACTAACTGGCCGCCATTGCATAACAACAAGGAAACAGGTAACTCTGATAAGAGTTGGACCGGCTGTTACAAGAGGCTCTGGAGCGCTAGCTTCAGTAATGACTACTCCAGTTACAGCATGTTACAGCCCTTAACAAACCCGTTGAGTCCATGTACCTGCAATAGAAGTCTTTCTCTACAAAAACGTCCGTTGATAAGTGTTGGACAGACTTCTAGATCTGGTTTCCCTACCTTGCATTGTCAGAGAGGTGTCGAGGAGGCAACGATGGTTGCTCCAAGTATTGATAAGCTGGTGATATATTTAGAGAATGGCATACTTTCTATTACCAAACTAACCACAGAG
Source organism: Aegilops bicornis (assembly GCA_021605145.1). NCBI lineage: Eukaryota > Viridiplantae > Streptophyta > Magnoliopsida > Poales > Poaceae > Aegilops > Aegilops bicornis. The sequence continues at coordinate 27,484,874 of CM038669.1, read as the reverse complement.
GCAAAAGTAGGAGAGAGGAGCGAAAACACAATCTTTGAGGTGGCAGACCCAAGGGACTGGGATATCTTGGAAGGAAGGAGCAATAAACATCTTGCCTTCACCACTTGTGCAATAATTCGAAATGAAAAATTCGACCGGATTCTGCTATGCTATGGTCGGAAGAGTTTTGAACAAATAACAAGATCGCGAAGAGGGATGGCAGAGGAAGGCAACAAGAGCTCGATGAAAGGCCGGAGCAAAGGACGTCAGAAGTTATGGCAGAGGAAGCAACCGATGAGAGAGTATCTCAGGACTCTCCTCGTCCATTGCGCACAAGCTGTGGCAGAACAAGACCACCTGGTGGCCAGTGAACTCCTCAATAAGATAAGACAGCGCTCCTCAGCAGATGGTGATCGTACTCAGAGACTGGCATTTTACTTGGCGGATGGCCTCAAGGCACGCTTGGCTGGGATCGGGAGTCAGGTTTATCGCAACCTCATGGAGAGGCGAACAAGTACCACAGATTGGTTAGACGCTTGCAACCAAGGGTGCACATCATTGATTTCGGAATCGGCTTCGGCCTTCAGTGGCCATTAATGATTCAGAGGTTTTCACAGCAAGAAGAGGGAGCCCCAAAGCTTTGGATCACAGGTATAGACGTTCCCCAGCCAGGTTTCCAACCCTGCGAAATGATTGAGAAGACAGGGAAGCGGTTGGCTGATTATGCAAACATGTTCAAGGGACCTTTTCAGTATCAGGGAATTGCCGCTTCAAGATGGGATACCATTAAAATTGAGGATCTTAATGTTGAACATGTGTACATGTACGTAGGTCTGGGTCCTGTATGCAGTACCTGTAGTATCTGTCTCCTTCTGTATGTACGTGTATCTTAGGAGACAAGATACCGATCGCACCCCTTGTACCTATATATATGTGCCTAGTGCACGATTAATCAGTGTCGATGCACCAAATCATTCTTTACATGGTATCTATCGCCGTCGATCTCCCGCTTCCGCTAACCCTAACGCCGCCGCCGCCCGCGATCTCCCGCGCCGCCGCCGCCACCCCAAGCCGCCGCCTCCGCCTCTCCTCCAGCGCCCTCCTCCTCCGCGCGCCTCCTCCCCACGCCCGCGCCGCCTCTCCGGGCCGCGCCGCTGCGATCCGCCGCCGCGCCGCTTCTCTGCCGCCGCGCCGCTGCCGCCTCTCCACCACCCCACCGCCATGTCGTCCAACACCTCCACCTACTCCAACCCCTTCGCCGTCGACCCCGCCAAAATCCGCGACATCAATGTCCACGCACGCGTCCCCGTTATCCTGGACGCCTCCAACTCCACGTACTTCGCGTGGAAGACGTACTTCACGCTGCTCTTCCGCGAGAACAATCTCGTGGACCACGTGGATGGCATTGTGGACTCCCGCGCCATGGTGGATGACGCCAAGTGGACCGCGATCGACGCCACGATCATCCGGTGGTTCTTCACCACCATCTCCAAGGACTTGTTCCCCACGGCCGTGAGCGCCGGCAACGACGCCCGCGCCCTGTGGGTCAAGCTGAACGGCCTCTTCACCGACAACAAGCTTCAGCGCCGCGATTTTTTGCAGCAGGATTTTTTGATCGTCACCGGGATGAACAGTCCATTGATGACTACTGCCGCGCTGAAAGGCGTTGGCGGACGAGCTCGCGACATTGGAGCCAAGGTGGACGACGACCTCCTCCTCGGCCGCTCACCGCCCGGCCTCAACGAGGACTTGACAACGCCGCCTCAACCTCACCTTGATGCCGGAGCCCTCCTTCCCCAAGTTTGTGGCGTGCTTGAGGTTGGAGGAGCGCCGGATGAAGAGTCAAGCGCGTGCAGCACCACGCCCTCGCCGCGGCACCTCACGTGGCGCCCTCCACGGCCAGCCCCGCCCGCGCCCGGCGGCCCGCCGCCCAGCGCCTCCGGTACTTCCCCCTCCCGCCCGCGCCTCCCGCCCCTCCCGCCCCTCCCGCTCCCCCCCAGCAGCAGGGTGGCGGGCGTCGCGGCAACCGTCGTGGGGCGGCCGCCATAGCGACAACAGGCCCCGAAGGCTTCGTCAGCAGCAGCAGCAGGTGACTCCCCCATGGACGTACGTCACCAACCCGTGGACCGGCTCGTCCACGCGTACTCCATGCCGATCCCTCGGGCTCCGGCTCTGGGCATCCTTGGGCCCCGCCCGGTGGGTCACCAGGCCCTCTTCGCCGCGCAGAACGCCGCTCCTTACAGCGGCTATGGTGCCGCCCTCCCGCCAGCGCCCGCCTACGAGTCCGCGCCGGCTTATGGCGCCGCCGCGCCGCCGGCTTATGGGGCCGCGCCCACCTACGGCGCCGCCGCCGCTCCGGCCTTCGGGGCTGCTCCCGCGCCGGCCTACGGAGGGTCCTACTCGCCTCAGGTGCCACCGCCGTGGGACCCGGCCTTGCTCGCCGCACTGCACTCCGCCCCGTCACCGAGCTCCTATGGTGGCGGTGGTGGTAGTACATGGACTTCGGCGCCATTGCTCACATGATCGCTCATCCCGGTAACCTCACGTACGCCACTCCCGTTCATACTCCCACCCGTATCACCGTTAGTAACGGTTCCTCTCTACCCATTACTCACGTTGGTCATATGTCTTTTCCTTCTACTTCCACTCCTGTGCATATGTCTAATGTTCTTGTGTCTCCTGACTTAGTCACTAATCTCGTTTCCGTTCGTCACCTTGCTCGTGAGAATCCTATAACTGTTGAATTTGACGATATCGGTTTTTCTGTGAAGGACACCCGTACACGGATGGTGCTCCACCGATGTGATAGCCCGGACGAGCTTTACCCAGTGCACCCCTCCGGCGCCACCACCACCCGTCGCCCCGTCGCCTTCGCCGCCAGCGTCGATCTTTGGCATGCCCGTCTTGGTCATCCCAACTCCACCGTTATGCGTCAGAATCTTCAGAGTTTTTCCTTCTCATGTAATAAGGTCGACGACCACACTTGTGAGGCTTGCCGTCTTGGCAAGCACGTTCGTCTTCCCTTTAGCGAGTCTACAAACATTTCCACCTTTCCGTTTCAGTTATTGCATAGTGACGTTTGGACGTCCCCGGTTGCTAGCAACACGGGCTATTTATACTACCTGGTGATATTGGATGCCTTTACTCATTATGTGTGGACCTTCCCTCTCCGTCGCAAGTCCGACGCTCTTGCCACACTCACCGCCTTTTATTCATATGTCACCACACAGTTCGGTCGTCCCATTCTCGCCTTGCAAACTGACAATGGCAAGGAGATTGACAACGTCGCCGTCCGCAATTTACTTGCGTCCCACGGCACCATCTTTCGCCTCACCTCCCCCTACACGTCTCAGCAGAATGGTGGCGCCCGGCGCGTCGCCCGACGCTGAATATTTGTATCCGCCGCGTTGCTCTTCCACTCCCTCGTGCCTCCTTGATTCTGGCGGGCCTTTTCGCGACCGCTAGCCTACTCATTAACATTACGCCCTATGCGTTCCCGCTGGAACTACACCCCTCACCAGCTCCTCTTCGGTGCGGTTCCATCTTATGATGGTCTTCGCATTTTCGGGTGTCTCTGTTACCCTAGCACCGCGTCCACTGCTCCTCATAAACTCGCACCCCGGTCCCTCCCTTGCATCTTTCTTGGCTATCCTCCCAACACCAAAGGTTACCGGTGCTATGATCCAGTCTCCCACCGCGTTTTCACTTTGCGGCATGTGTACTTTGATGAGCTCGTGTTCCCGTTTCAGCAGGTACCGTCATCCTCGGAGTCTTCTGCGGCGCGGTTCGTCCCTGCCACCACCTCTGGCGGACCGCCCAGCCGCGCCCCGGCCCTGCCCGCGCTCCCCGCGCCGGCGGCCCTGGCCAGCTGCCTCCAGCCTTGACTCCCGGCAGCGGCCTCCTCGACCGCCCGCGCGGCCCCCTGTCGCCAGCAGCCCCCTCGGCCCGGCCCCTTCGGCTCCAGCGGCCCCAGCCCAGCAGCTCCCGCCTCGGCCCCCGCCGTGGCCCCCGTCGTTGCGGCCCCCGCCGTGGCCCCCGCCACCGCGGCTGCACCCCTCACCGGTGTGGTCACTCGGGCTCGGACTGGGACGCTGTGTCCCAGCACGCGCTACCCGTCGGACGAGTATGCGTGCGCGACTTCTACCTCGACACCATCCCCGCTCCCCACCTCCGCTCGCGCAGCCGCCGGGATCCGAACGGCTAGCTGCGATGCGTGAGAGTTGGCGCTGCAGCGCAACCGTGCGTGGCAGCTTGTCCCGCGGCCACCACGTGCCAATGTCATCAGCGGCAAGTGGGTTTTCCGCCACAAGACTACGCCCGGCGGTTCTCTCGGCGCTTCTAAAGGCACGTTGGGTGGTCTTGGCGGCTTTCGCCCGATCTTGCGCGTGGACTTCACCGACACCTTCGCCCGGTTGTCAAACCGGGCACGGTCGCGCTGTTCTCCGACTTGCTGTTTCGCGCTGGCCTGTCCACCAGCTCGATGTGTCTAATGCTTTCTTGCATGGCCATCTCGGCGAGCAGGTGTTACGTCGACCGGCCTGGTTTCGTCGACGCCACCTATCCGGACCACGTGTGCTTGCTCTCTCGTTCCCTATACGGGTTGAAGCAGGCGCCTCGGGCCTGGTACCAGCGGATCGCGGCCTTCCTCCAGCAGCAGGGGTTCCGGTCCACACGGTCCGATGCCTCCCTGTTTGTCTATCACCAGGGCCCCGCCACCGCGTACCTCCTACTGTACATCGACGACATCATCCTGACTGCATCCTCGCCAGCGCTTCTTCAGCAGATCACAGCTCGCCTCGGCACTGAGTTCGCCCTCAAGGACTTGGGGGCTCTCCATTACTTCCTCGGCATCGAGGTCGTGCGCCGGGCTACTGGCTTCTTTCTGCACCAGCAGAAGTACGCCTATGAGCTTCTGGAGCGAGCGGGCATGCTTAACTGCAAGCCTGCTTCCACGCCTGTCGTCTGAAGGCTAAGGTGTCCGCCGTCGAGGGCTCTCCGGCGTCCGACGCTCCCTTCTACCGCTCCATCGTCGGTGCACTTCAGTATCTCACACTGACGCGTCCGGACATTCAGTATGCTGTCCAGCAGGTGTGCCTTCACATGCACACTCCGCGTGACACTCATTGGGCTCTCGTGAAACGTATACTTCGGTACATACGTGGCACCACAGCCATGGGTCTCACCACAGCGGCCTCGCCGGACTCCAGCCTTGTCGCCTACTCCGACTGGGCTGGGTGTCCCGACACTCGACGCTCCACTTCCGGCTACTGTGTCTACCTCGGGCCCTCTCTGATCTCGTGGTCGTCTAAACGACAACCCACGGTATCACGATCGAGCGCCGAGGCCGAGTATCGGGCTATGCCCAATGCCGTCGCGGAGTGTTCATGGCTACGACAGCTACTTCAGGAGTTGCTCTGTGAGGTCACCAAGGCGACGCTCGTCTTCTGTGACAACGTCTCCGCGGTGTACCTTGCTGCCAACCCTGTCCATCACCGACGGACGAAGCACATCGAGCTCGACATCCACTTCGTCCGGGAGCAGGTCGCGCAGTGCGTGTTCGTGTTCTCCATGTACCCACCGATCAGCAGTTACGCCCGATGTGATGGCGAAGGACTACCTACCTCGACTTTCGAGGGCTTTCGGTCCAGTCTTTGCGTCTTGGCGGCCTTGACTGCCGAAGTGTTGAACATGTGTACATGTACGTGGAGTGCAGGTCCTGTATGCAGTACCTGTAGTATCTGTCTCCCTCTGTATGTACGTGTATCTTAGAAGACAAGATACCGGTTGCACCCCTTGTACCTATATATATGTGCCTAGTGCACGATCAATCAATTATCGATGCACCAAATCATTCTCTACACTTAACATTGACGAGGATGAGGTTCTGATAATCAACTGCATGTTCCGGATGAAGAAACTCGGTCATGAAATCGAAGCCGTAAATAGTAGGGATAGGGTGCTAAAAACTATGAGGAGGATGAGGCCAAAGATTCTTATTTTGGGCACCGTGAATGGGTTAAGCTGTTCACCCTTCTTCATACAACGCTTCAAAGAGGTTATGTTCCATTACTCTTCAATGTTTGACATGCTTGATGCAAATTTTCCTCCACGAGATAACAAAGCAAGAAAGATGATTGAGAAGATACTATTTGGGCAGGATGCACTTAACATCATAGCATGTGAAGGTGCAGAAAGAACTGAGAGGCCAGAAAGTTACATGCAGTGGCAAGCAAGGTGCCTCAAGGCTGGGTTCCAGTTCCAGCCGCTTCCTGTCGATCCAGCCACTTTAAAGAACATAGTACAAATGAAGAACATACTTTCTCACGAGGAATTCTTTGTTGTTGAAGATCGCGGTTGGCTGCTACAAGGATGGAAAGGGAGAGTACTTTATGCTATCTCCAAATGGAAACCTAACGAAACATATGATGATAAGTAAGATTCAAACAGTTTTACCTTTCCAGAGATTATATATGATGATAAGTACTTTATGCTGTTGAAGACTTCAACTTTCCGGCAAAGGCTACAGTGGCCAACCACTCTGTTTTACCTTATCTTCCGTTCTCATCCCATTTGTAAGGCCATAAAGCCAAAAGGTTTGAGAGACTTCCAGATTATTCTGCTTGTATTGGGTTGAACCCTAGCCGCCAGTGTTCCTGATTGGCCCTTAAGGTGTTATCTGAGCTTCGCCCAAGTTCCTCGCAATCAAGCCCCGAATTCGCTATGTTCCGCTGTCGTGGGTGAGTGCTTCCGAATTAGTTCTTCAGCCCCTAGCTGGGTCTGTTGGTCATTGTTTTGTATAGTGAACAAAAAGATGGCTGTAAAATACTTTGCTTCTGTCGTTCTTTTTAATTCCTGATGAATAAAGTGGATCAGGTGGACCTACAAGACATGAGGTTAATGGTAATACCATACCTAGACACTGGATTTGCTGTAAAGTATAACATTATGCTGAATATCTCTCAAAACCGGCGATATGGAAGATGAGAGGATTGCCATTTCTGATTTGAAGACGGCAATTGGACTTAATCTAAACTGGAATCCAATAGATTGCACTAGTGTCAAACTTCTTGGTGGGTGACGCTTTGGACATGCCTTGTGTCAAACTTCTACTTTAAACTACAAATATCATTTTGAAAATCAGGAAATCATATGTACATATTGTTTCTCAAAAAAGACGTGGACGGGTGAGCTCCTAGTTCCCCGAGCCCGAGGGGACTACCAAACAGAGACATGGAATGAGAGGAGGAGGGACCTTGGAGGCGGGCCAAGGAGCGCGAGGAGAAGTGCCCCTCCTCGTCATCTTCCTTGGCCTACGCCTTCGCATTTGCCGCCCGCGGAGGCGGCGACCTGCCAAGCTTCCTCTTGGCGGCCATGGAGAGAGAGGATGAAAAGCTCCATTTGGCTTAGTAACGCTAAACTAAGAGTGAGTAAAAATAGAGTAAACTGAAAACTAGAGTAACAGAGTATACAGAATATAGTAATTTCTGTAAAAATAGAGTAAATTGAAAACTTGGCTAGTAAAAAAAAATATTTTCCAAATTACTACATTTTGTACACCGCTTTACTAGATTTTGTATATAGCGTTACTAGGGGGTGTAGAATAAGCTAAAGTGATGAAATGCTTCTCCTTCTTTGGATTACCTCGGATTTTTTTAACAATTCAATTAGGAATCTTAATAATGTTGAAACCCATGCAAGCACTCCTAATAAACCCTTTTTAGGGCATCTCTAGCCGCGCCCCAGGAAGGCCTCCCCAGGCGATTTTTTCGCGTCGGCGCCGAAAAAACGGCCCAGTCGCGCCCCCAGGAGCCCGATTTTCGCCGGCTTGGGCCGAAAACAGCGCCGGCGGACCCAGCCCGAACCAGCCTTGTTGAGGCGCCTGAAGCGCCGGGGCAAGCTGTTTTTGGCGAAAAAAGGCCAGACCAGCAGCGTCAGCGACTCAGCGCCTCGTCTTCCCCAACGGCCTCGGTTCCTTGAGAATCAATGGCAAGGTTGCCGCCGGTCAGCCTTGCCATTGATTCCTCACGGCGGCGCTTCCGACGGCGGCGCCTCGCCTCCCCTCCCTCGCCGCAGCGTACACGCAGGCGCGGCCCGGCTATAAAGCCGGCGGCCTCCACTACGCTGTGCCCACACCAGCCCCGCCCCTCGCCGCCGGCCAACCTCCCTCTCCCTGCCTCTCCCGGCGCCGCCCGCCCCTCCCTCTACCTCTCCGAGCCCGCCCAGCCCACCATGGCGAGCGCTTCCCGGAGGCGGCGGCGGCCAGCAACCGGCCGCCGTTAAGCTCCATGAGCGAAGTCGGCGAACATCCGGCGCCGCGGACATGCGCGCAGGCCAGCGGGTGGAGGCTCAGCGTCGAAGTGCCCATTCCCCGTTGCCCGGCCGCCGTGGCGGCCGAGGTACCGCCGAGGAGGTCGAGATCGTCGCGTCCTCACCGGCGCCGCGCTCCCTCCCCGATCGCCGCCCGACAACCACGCGGCACAGGCGGCGTATTTCCAGCGCCGCCGAGCAGCGCTTGGCGTCCTGTGATGCTCCGGTGGTCGGCGGCGGCCGAACAGCGGCGCCACCTGCAGTGGGCGTCCCGGCCTGCCTTCGGCGTGCTCACGCACGTACCTTGAGGGCGGCAACGACCCGCTGTTGGCGTACCCCCCGGCGAGGGTGGCCGCCCCGGCGCAGCACCGACGCGTCGGGCCATGGGCGCCAAGGAGGTTCGGCACTTCCTCTTCTTCCTCCTCATCACGATCTTCTTCCCATTCCTCCAGCTCTCCGGCGCTGCTCGGCGTCAAGGTCGAGCCCGCGGCGGAGACGCCGCTCGGCCGGCGCACTCGCAGCGTCGGCATCGTCATCAACGAGGGCGGCCGGCGTGCCTCGTCCTCGTCGTCTCCTCCGCGCTTCGTCAAGCCAAAGACGGAGCCGGGGCTGGCGCCGGTGAACGCGGAGTTCGACGACGACGACGCGGCCCTCGAATGGGCGTGCCAGGACTCCATTGCGTTGGAGAAGCGCGCGGGAGAAGGAGAAGGCGCCGGTCGCCGCCCTACGCCCGCTTCGAGGAGCGCCGGCGCGCGAGGAAAGGCGGGTCGTCGTCTTATGCGACAGCGATAGCGGCGACGACAGCGCCGCCGCTTGTTCGCCAAAGCGGCCGGCAGGGTCCAGCAGGGGCACCCGCGTCAAGGAGGAGAAGACCGACGATGACGATGGCGACGACGACTTCAGCCACTTTCTTTTACTTTAGATTAGGTTAATGTAATGTTTGGACGAATTTCGCCAAAACTTGCCATGGTTGGCCGAAATTTAACTAGTTTTTATCATAACTTCGCCGAACGTATTTTTTTAAATCTGGCGCTGAGAAGCGGCCACAGGGGGGACGGCTGAGGACCGACTCACTTCGGGGCCATTTTTGCGCGGCTCACCCCGGTAGCGCTTTTAGGCGCCCACAGAATAGCGGCTGAAAGATGCCCTTATAGGTCTGGTGGCGGCCAGGCCTAGAACTAATCGACAGGATAACTGCTGTAATCTAGACTCATTCTCTGTCACAATAACCATGGCTGGCGTTGGGAGCGAAGCAAAGCAACAAGGTAGAGGAACAACAAAAATACAGTATAAATCTACACCACAGCCTCAACACTCTTCTTTCATAGCCCACATCCTCACTACTACTCTCAAAACATTGGATCTGATGCTGCTGCTCAATAACCAAGGTGTGTGCTTCCCTACTTTTGCTACTTGCTCATATCAGATGAGGAGCCCCCTGCAAATAAATAATATGAACAGTGGTATTAGGCTTGTCGTGGATTCACAAATCGCTAGGTGTGATGTTTCTGTTATTGATGCTTAAACATTCTATGTTTAACTGGGTTTAGATTAGAAGAAATAGTATTCTTGCCCCCCCCCCCCCCGGGGGCCAACGGCTGAAGATGCCCTTATAGGTCTGGTGGCGGCCAGGCCTAGAACTAATCGACAGGATAACTGCTGTAATCTAGACTCATTCTCTGTCACAATAACCATGGCTGACGTTGGGAACGAAGCAAAGCAACAAGGTAGAGGAACAACAAAAATACAGTATAAATCTACACCACAGCCTCAACACTCTTCTTTCATAGCCCACATCCTCACTACTACTCTCAAAACATTGGATCTGATGCTGCTGCTCAATAACCAAGGTGTGTGCTTCCCTACTTTTGCTACTTGCTCATATCAGATGAGGAGCCCCCTGCAAATAAATAATATGAACAGTGGTATTAGGCTTGTCGTGGATTCACAAATCGCTAGGTGTGATGTTTCTGTTATTGATGCTTAAACATTCTATGTTTAACTGGGTTTAGATTAGAAGAAATAGTATTCTTGCCCCCACCGGGGAATAGCAGCTGAAGATGCCCTTATAGGTCTGGTGGCGGCCAGGCCTAGAACTAATCGACAGGATAACTGCTGTAATCTAGACTCATTCTCTGTCACAATAACCATGGCTGACGTTGGGAACGAAGCAAAGCAACAAGGTAGAGGAACAACAAAAATACAGTATAAATCTACACCACAGCCTCAACACTCTTCTTTCATAGCCCACATCCTCACTACTACTCTCAAAACATTGGATCTGATGCTGCTGCTCAATAACCAAGGTGTGTGCTTCCCTACTTTTGCTACTTGCTCATATCAGATGAGGAGCCCCTGCAAATAAATAATATGAACAGTGGTATTAGGCTTGTCGTGGATTCACAAATCGCTAGGTGTGATGTTTCTGTTATTGATGCTTAAACATTCTATGTTTAACTGGGTTTAGATTAGAAGAAATAGTATTCTTGCCCCCCCCCCCCCCCCACACACACACACCCCATTGAACCTTGTCAAGCTCCGCCACTGATGTCATGCCAACAGTCATAAGCTGAATATCTAATAAACAGAGGGAAGCAGAATTCCGTTTCACGGACATTCTAGATTGTAGCACATGAGCAAGGTGGACTGTCGTCTCACATAATTTACTAATTTAGCTTCCATCTTCCAGGAAACAAGCTGATGCATTTGCTGCGGGGCAAAGAAGAATCATATATCTCATATTGAGGTGGAAAGCAGACTTTCCAGAATGGCGATTGAACCACTCCGTGACAATCTGGACAGCATCGCAGCAACCGACCAACCATACCATGGTGATTCCTCTCCCCAGCAGCAACTCACCGTGTACAACTACGACCTAAGTGGTCCACACTCTACAGTTCTTAACCCAGCCAACCAACCAAGCACATATCTGCTTGGTGTAGTCACTAGCAGCCTTGAACAAAACAAAGTTCAGATTGCTGCAGGGGGTAGCCCTGAGCACTGCCAGATCAGATCAAACGATGCTCTTCACTACATAAGCCAGATGCTGATGGAAGACGTCGACGAGAGGGTCGATATATGCGAAGGGGAGGCTGCTCTCCAGGCAGCCGAGAAGCCATTCCGTGACATTCTTGGGGAGGTATACGCGCCGGCTACTAACTGGCCGCCATTGCATAGCAACAACAAACCAGACAACTCTGGTAAGAGTGGGACCAGCTGTTACAAGAGGCTCAGGACACTACCAGAAAAACTGGGGTTGCCGACGGCGAAATCTATGCCGACGGCCCCCGTCGGCATCTATGAACCTATGCCGACGGCCACGGAAAGGCCGTAGGAGTAGAAAAGCCGTCGGCACACATCCACCTATGCCGAAGGGGCCGTCGGCATAGACAAACCGTCGGGACCGCCGAAATGCGCATCACGGGGCCCGTCGGCATAGGCGCAGGCCGTCGGCATATCCGTGGCCCACACGCCCGGTCGGCCGACCATTTGTGGCGTTGACCCTCGCCCGACAGGCGATGCTTGGCGGACGTCGGCATATCGATGGCGGAAGGTATGCCCTACGGCCAAGCCGTCGGCATAAACCCCTACGCCCGCGTCGGCGATCCGTGTGCCACGCCCGTCAGCGATCCGTGGGACAACCTCCGTGTGTGCCGCAGATATGCCGGCGGCTGGCGTCGGCATCGTGTATTTACTTTATTTTTTATTTTTACTCGGTTTTGTTATTTTTACTTTATTTTAGTTTTTGTTTTTGTATATGATAATTATGCCTTATCTAAAAAACATACCCGATGGTATATCGATTGCCCCCGTTACGAACATCGCTATCGCCGTGTCACGGAGAAGCAGTCGACACGGAAGGAATTACGGTTGGTGGGGATTCGGGGTGTAGCTATGTCACCGAAACATCGCCGGGTCCCGATGCATATGTGAAAGTGTTCATGCATGCGTCGCCCGTCTTGGGGCTCGGGGTGCCCCCCCTCACAGACGGCGCCCGCCCGCCCGGCACACAGAGAAGCAGACGTCGGGTCTACGGAGGGATCTTGCTTTGTGGGTCGGGCCAAACCCACGGCAAGATCCCCTCGTGTAGACCAACAGCGTCCGTTCTCCGTCGAGTCTACGGAGGATCTTCTTTGTGGGTCGGGCCAAACCCGGCAAGATCCCCTCGTAGACCCAACAGCGTCATTCCAGTGCGTGGCGGCGCCGTCCGTGAGGGCACACCCGGAGGCAGCGTGCGGGCATTTGCAACCGCCACAACACTTCCGGACTTGTGAGGCCGCCTCGCATAAGATTTGGCCGGTATACTGGCCGGAGGCCGCCCGGCCACGGTCGTGAAGCAGCGAAGAGCAATCCAGCGTGAGAGGAAGTGTTCAGATACTTCTCCATCACGAAAATTATGAAAAATTACCATCGGTCTCTACTT